>CM008262.1:0-633854 GCA_002287475.2 Pyrrhoderma noxium
TTTCTATTATTACTACAAAATTACTGATCATGTTATCATTTTCGATGGTGTGATCATTGCATCATACGATACAACTAAGGAGTCCTGACCAGTATTTATACAAAACTGGACAATGGAAGGGGGACTAACAATCCCCACCAGTTGATTCCTTAGTCGAGGTGTAATACTCGTTTCGCTACGCTCAACTTCAACCTAACATCTAACAGTGTAATATTATATAATTAGAATTAAGTAAACACTACCTACTTTATCATAATAACTAATCTGCTTTGTTATATATATTATATAATAGGCACATGTTTATAATATGTGATACTCTTTTAGATAATTATAGATAATAATTAGATATCTTTAAGTATTTCAATGAATCTTAGATATTAGTATGAAAAAATATAATATATTTGATTGGTTAATAAAAAAAATAATTACACAGTATATTTCTATTGCAACTATAAAATTACTGATTATTCTATTTAAAACAATAGTGTAATCACTATATTATATAATATTTATTAAGAAAATCTAATAAGTATTTATATAAAAAAGATCTATAAAAGAGGGGAGTTAAATCCTTACCTCTTATCTTCTTAGATTCTCTCATTATAGTGATTAATTTGCTTTGTTATAAATATTATATAATAGATATATATTTATAATATATAATATTATTACAAGTGGATAGTAATATATATTAATTTCCTTTTATATTTTTTACTTTTCTCTATTTTTACTATTTAAGTTTAAAAGCTAATCTTTCTTTTCTTAGACATTTATTAGTTATATAATTTATACAAGCTATATATATGACCTTCTCATACTATTATTTTTACACTCTAACAATATATAAGGTTGTCTAATAGCTTATATACAACTTAGTTTTATTCTTATTTTATCCTAGTGCCTTTATATATTTATTCTCCTTATTTTGTAGCTCCTACTTAGTATTACAAACCTAAGTATATATGTAGAACTTTTATTTTTTTCTTTATATAACTTATTTCTATTTGTCTTTTTTTTGTATCTACTTGGACTCTCACATTTATCTATCTTTGTTTTATAAACATATACTATCAGTAATGACTAGTTCTAGTACCAGAATTAGTCAACAAAGTTTGAAGATAAAGCACAACCAGTATACACTGATATAAACAGAGACAGAAGAAAAGAGAGACAAAAGGATGTATTAGAAGGTACTAGTTTAGAAAGAAAGACAAGATCAAGACTAGGGGCTTAGCTACTAACAGAGAGTATATATATATTATTTTACCTATATAACTAATTACTATAATATTAACTTATTTAAGAAATAGTGAAAAGTGAAGAGAAATAAAAGTAGAGTGATAAATAAATAAAAGTGAGGCAATAATAAATAAAGAGGTTTCTAGAATAAAATAGGCTAAAAGAGGGTTCTAAAATAAATAGATTAACTTAGGCTAAATAGGCTAATTGAGTATTCTAAAATAGAATAGGCTATTTTAGTGCTCTAGAATAAGATAGAAGAAAATAAGCTAAATAGGCTAAATAAATGTTTTAAAATAAAATAGGCTAATTATTAAAGTTAATAAGCTAATATTTTAAGAAGTCTTAAAAAGGCCTAGAATCTTCTTTATAGAATATAAAAATAGAAAAGAATAAAAGATTAGCCTAATAGAAGAATTAGCCTAATTACTTAATAGAACTTTCTATAAAACTTTATAAAATATATAATAAAAGGAAATATAGAGTTTAGCTTAATTATTTAATAAGCTATTTAGCTAAGATATTAAGTAAGTGATTATACAATATAATTATACAAGATGATTACCTAATCCTGATTAGATAAAATGATTAAATAAGATGATTAGATAATTATGACTAAGTAAATAATTATATAATGTATTATATAAGTTGCTTAAATAAGATCATTATGTAAGATAATTATTTAATACATTTAGGTAACATATTTATGTAAGGCTTGAATAAGCAGATTAAGTAAGTAAAAAAGCGTATATGACTTGGTATCATAATACATACTTACTGATATATAAGGAAATATTATATTATTATAACTTTATATAACTTATTTATAACACTTATGTGATAGTTATATAGTTGTGCAATAGTAAAGTATTTATATAGAGCCTGTAGCTAACTTAGCCTCTCAGCTTAACTTTTTGCTTCTTAATTGAACTAAAATTATTCACAATAGTCTTACTTAATTCTAATTAATACCTCAAGACAGTGAGCTTAAACATATCTATTAAGTAATAACACAAGAAGATCTTGTTATTAACATCTTGACTAAGACAGTGTTGAGTCTTACTCAGTAATTAACAATTTCTATATTTAAATGATAAATTACAAGATTTAGTGTTTTTTTTAACACTTAGTACTTATCAGGTGTAAGATCCTTCTAATCACTAATATTTATAGTTTCTATTTAATATTTATTAAGTAAAAAATAAACTATTTATTATTTTATAATATAGATTTATAATTAAATTCTTATATAATTTTAGTTTTTTATTTTAATTATATATATCTAGTTATTTTTTATTTTATTTTAATTTTTTATATATTTGCTATTAATAGTTAATGTATTTTTTATTTAAAAATATTAAGTGTAAATAGTATAAAATAAAAGAAACAAATATATAAAAAAACTAAAATAAAATAAGAATATAATTAAATTACATATAAGTTATTAAATAATCTTATATATTATTTAGTTAGCTATTATTACTAGAAATAAATAATTTTAATAAATATGTTTAAAAGTATAGTTTACTCTTTTATAAAGATATAATAGTAGAATTATTAGAGAATTTAAAAGTTTAATAGTATATTGTATGAAAAGACGCACTTGACATACTAGACTCGGATATATATATCAACGGCTATTAGTACTGTTAAGATATTATTATTATAAATCATAAGAAGCCATTACTCTATCAAGGTATATCTTTAAACAATTTTCCCGTGCTCATTTTTATCGTTTTCCTCATCCATTTTGCTTATGTCGTGCTGATACTATCTAAACGGCAGACATCTCTTGCTATAAGATATAACTTTCCAAGCTACATTCAACATACAGATTTCATCTAAAACAGGCGATATATCCATTCTCTGATTAGCCATCAAGTCCAACGAGTGCTAATATCAAAAAACAAACAAATTTACGCTGTTGACCCATCTTTATCCATCGCCTTTAATATTCTCAATCCCAATGCCATTCAATCAGTCCGGTTCTAATCCTTCTGCCACTTTTGGCATTTACAATGACGTCGCGGGTGATCAGATCAATATCCAGGGATTCAGAAATGGTAAACATTATATATTTCGTAATGTTAGTACTCTGGCTAACGAGTGATAATAACGGGGTGTCAAGAAATTAATATCTTTAATCAGCATTTAAATGTACATAAAGCACTAACAAGTGGTATGATCTAATATACTTGGAACTCAGGAGAATATACGGGCTGATACAGATTGATCAGAACTGAAGAGTAGACTGAATCCCTCAAGTTTCGCTGGGGACAATCGGCTCCAATGCTTAGAAAACACTCGGAAGCAAACGTTACAAAGTATCGACGAGTGGGTGAATACTGAAGGGTACCCGAATGTACTTTTATTGATCGGAGCAGCGGGCACCGGCAAAAGCACGATTGCGACGACAATTGCGGGAACGTATCAAGAGGTTGGTCAACTCGGTTGCCAACTGTTCTTCCTGCGAGGAAGGAGTGATCTGGGAAATGTTATACAAACCATCGGGTACTCTCTTGCCATGTACAAACGATGTATAGCTAAGTCTCTTGCCGAGAAATTGAGAAGTAGTGGCGATATAGGTCCATCGGATCTAAAGACAAAATTCGAAATCCTTCTCCGATATCCATTATCTGCTATTGCCACTAAGGTAGACTCGCCTGTTCTCATTGTATTGGATGCACTCGATGAGTGCGGCTCCCCAGAACTCCGTCACAGTCTCCTTGATGTCCTTCTTGATAGTTTGCCAACCCTCCCTGATAACTTCCGAATTCTCATTACTTCGCGACCTGATGAAGAAATTCTCCCCTTCATCTCCTCACCCAGTTTTAAAATTATCACACTTGACCAGCACTCTGATGAGAGCAAACTCAATGTTTATACATATATCAAGTACCAATTTGATCAGATGAGATCGTCAGGCGTATTGAAGGTTCCTGATGACTGGAAATGGGACAAAAGCATACAAACACTGGCAGACAGTGCGGACGGGCTATTTATATGGGCGTCTACTGCAGTCAGATTTGTGAGCGAGAAGAAACTGTATCGATATAGTTGTTTCCGAAATCTTGTCTTCAATGCAAATCCCCTGAAACTTGACGAGTTATATTCGACAGTTCTTGTTCATGCAATGGAATGGAGCGAAGAAGAGAAGGAGATTTTTAGGAATATATTCTCACTCATCTTCTTTGCTAAATGCCCTTTATCTGATAGAGAGATAAACGGGTTCCTAGGTGTGGATATGGATGTGACATCGAATGTACTATCTTACTTTCGTTCAGTAGTCAGATATGAACAAGGACAGCCGATAACGATATATCATACTTCATTCCACGATTATCTCATATCTTGTGAAGGAAGACCATGGCACATTGAACCCAAGGTACAAAAAGCGTATATCGCTTCAAAGTGCTTAGAACGAATGGGAGACTTACTTAAATATAATATCTGCAACATCCAATCCAGCTATGCATTGAATACAGATGTACCTGACATCGATAATCTTGTGATACGATGTATTCCTCCGTTCCTAAAGTACATTTGTTGTTACTGGGCTCACCATCTACGGGATGTCCCGTATTCTCGAGAACTTTGCTACCAACTGCGATCATTTGTGTATAATCAGTTATTGTTCTGGTTCGAGGTACTCAGTCTGACGAATACATTTAATGAACGTATTGGCCCTGCGCTTTTATTTGCAATTGAATGGGTTGGGGTGAGTACATTGTGTTAATACAAATATTTAAAGACTGAACTTTCATCTAGAACAACGACCCGGAATTATCATCTTTCCTGAGAGATGCCTATCGGCAGGCGAGTACATATTCGGAGCCAATCTCGAAGAGTGTACTCCAAATCTACACTTCCCTTCTACCTCTAACGAAAGAGGATTCTCCTATGTCGATACATTATTCAAAATACGCGAACGAGGCCTTTCGAGTTGAGTATATTGGTAAAAAACGACGTAATGACTGTCTTAAGACAATACAAGTTGAACGTGAATACAAATATGTACCAATCAAATTCTTGTTATTTTCTCCTGATGGCACCCGAATTCTCTCCAATTCGAGACGAGATGTTTATATATGGGATGCAACTAGCGGGGAGTTGATTACTGGCCCACTTACGGGAGCCGATGAATCCAGAGTATTGTCCGCCGCTTACTCACTTGATGGGAGGTATATCATTGTAGTTTGCAGAAACGGCATTACTAGGAAATGGGATTTACTTACCAGTTCCCTCGTTTGGGAAAGAGTAATGGGTGAAAGGCAGGAAGATCTGAATTGGGTGGTATCAGCAGCATTCTCGCCAGATAGAAAGTTAGTTGTGTTCGGAAATAATCAAGGAACAATCCTAGTATGGGATATAGACACAGGGGAGCAGGATGGTGAACCGTTGAAGGGACATACCGGCTACGTCAGTTGTCTCTCATTCTCGTCCGACGGAAAATATCTCGCATCTGGATCGAAAGACACGACAATCATGATATGGGATATGGATAGAAGAGAGGCGAGGACTGGTCCACTCAGAGGTCATACTAGGAGAGTTACGGCAGTCGATTTTTCTCCGAGCGGGAATAACGTCGTCTCAGGCTCATCGGGTGAATCTATTTTTGTGTGGGATGTAAATTTAGGAAAAGAGTTGCGCGAGATTGAATGTGAGAATAAGGTATACTCAGTTACATACTCACCTGATGGATTCTTTATTCTCGCGGGCGGAGAAAGGTGGATGAGCATGTGGAACGTTGCTGATGACACGACTGCACCTAAAGTATTTGAAGTAGATAGAGATATCTGCCAAGTTGCCTTCTCCCCCGATGGTGGCCGACTCGTGTCCGGAAGTCATTGGTACAAAGGTAAATATGGCAAATTTTTTGAGATTGCCATTCAGATCTGGGATGCTTCATGGGGCGTAAAAGAAACAACGACAACATTTGAAGAACAACAGGATATCTGGTCGATTGCTTTGTCTCCCGGCGGCAAATTCATCGCGTCGGCGTCATGGGAAGACAAAAGCATCTATTTATGGAACATGCTCAGTGGTGAACTTGACAAAAAGCTAAAACTCCGCAGTCGCATCAATTCAATTTCGTTCTCTCCCATCAACGAGCAGCTCATTGCTTTTGGCTCTTGGGACGGGACAGCACAACTGTGGGACGTCACAAATGACAAATCCGTCAAAATCGTAAATCACATGAGTCGGGTTTCTTCTGTTGTATTTTCACCACCGGATGGAAAGCACATTGCCTCGGGATCTTGGGACAAGACAATTCGTATTTGGGACATCGAACATAGAAAATTGGCAGTTGGTCCATTGACAGGACATGATAATTTAGTGACATCCATCGCGTATTCACGGGATGGGACGAGGCTTGTCTCGGGTTCCGCAGATGAGACCGTCCGTATTTGGAATTCAGAAACTGGCCAACTACTTTCAACACTCAATGGTCATTCCGATTGGGTAAACTCCGTAGCATATTCCTTCGATGGGTCACGCATCGTCTCCGGGTCCTCTGATAAGACAATAATCGTTTGGGATACTCAAACTGGTCAAATTATTTGTGGGCCGATCTCTGGGCATGAGTCCGGTGTGAGTCCGGTGTGCTTTTTTCCAGACGGAAAGCGAATCCTTTCAGGGTCTTGGGACAGTACTGCATGTGCATGGGATGCAATCACTGGACAATATCTCTTTCCTTCATTTATCGGTCACACGCGCTCTGTTGATTCTGTTTGCTTCTTCCCCGACGAAAGGTGCTTTGCCACTGGGTCCTACGATGGGACAATTAGAATTTGGACAGTGGACACGATTCCAAACGACACCGTTTGGAAGTTAAGAAATGATAACTGGGTGGTTGATAAGAACGGCAAACTGATGATGTGGATACCTACTAACCTTCGCAGATATCTTTGTGGCTATAGGAATATCAGTATGTTTAATCATTCTTTCTATATCAAACTTCATTTCAGTACCGAACAGAATGCCAGTCTGAATATATAATTTTAATCTTCCCATTTTTTCAATTCGTTATGCCTATATCATCTAGTGTTCGATTTATGTCTATAGCTACCGGCCTTATACTTTTTTTTTCAAATTCTATTTATCTATGCTGGTGGCGATTAGAATATATTAATTATACTTCCCAGATTTTCAGCTTCTTACCAATACGTTTAATGAACATGTCGGACCTGCGCTTCTATTTGCAATTGAATGGGTTGGGGTGAGAGTGTTGTGTTGTTTTCACATAAAGGTTCAGTGACTAAACGTTTATTTAGAACAATGACCCAGAATTATCATCTTTCCTTAGAGACGCTCATCTCCAAGCAACCATATATTCAGAGCCAATTTCAAAGAGTGTAAATCAGGTATACAATTCCCCTTTGACTAGACAAGATTCGCATTGCCAATGTCGATACACTACGCGACATCCGCTTCTTACTCTCATTAACTGATCGTTTCCCACGGCTCAGTGGTGGGGCCCTTAGTCTTTTTGACGTCGAGTAATATCGGTGTCATCTTTCTCTCGATTATTTGCCCTACTATCCAACTTTACACCTGTGCGGATCCAGGTGGGCTAGAACCTTCTTGATCTATTTTTTTGAGGGTGTTCTACTACCTTAGGAAAGTAGTATCTCTTTCTTTTTTCTCTCTTTCTCAATTTCGAGAGGAGACCCACTGCTCGTCGCCATCTCTGCGTCATAAGCTGTTAATTCAGTTTCCCTCTTCTTTTTTTGTGTGAAGTCCATGTGTTTTTTGTTGCTGAAGCAATAGGGTCTTTTTTTTCTTTTTACTTTATATATGTCTTTCCTCTATACCTATATAGTTACTATGTAATTATGTAGGACGTGATCGCATTAGTCCGAGCGGGTCCTTGGTATGCTACTATTGCTCGGTTGCAGGAATTTATTACATTAATAAAAAAAGATACACTACGCAAAATATGGGTCAAAGGGTTTTTAAGTGGAGAGTATTGATAGAAGACGGAGTCATAGATATATTAGACAATACATGTTAGACGAGAATGAAGATGGAGACGAGATCCTTCGCCTGCTGATTTCTTGTTAATTTGTCCTAATGAAACTCGAATTCTGTCCAATTGGGAATGGAGCGTTTGTATATGGGAAGCAACTAGTAGGAAGTCGTTTGCTAGTCCACTTGCGCGAATCGATAGATCCAATGTATTATCCGCCGCCCACCCGACGGGAGACATCATTCAATGATGTAGCTAGTAGGGATGGCATTAGTGCAAAATCGGATGTAATTACGAGTCGCCTCATTTAAGAAAAAGAGATGGGTGAAAGGCGTCTGGGTTCGAATCAGGTGGTGTTGGCGATATTCTCACTGGATAGAAAGTCGGTTGTATTCGGGGATAAGCAAAGGATGATCGAGATATGGAATGTAGACACAGGGGAGCATGATGGTGAACCGTTGGAGGGCCATGCCGACTCCGTTACTTGTCTCTCATTCTCTTCTGACGGTAAATATCTGGTATCCGGGTTGGAGGACACGACAATCAAGATTCAGGACATGGACGAGAGAAAGATGAAGGTTGGACCACTTAGAGGACATTCCGAGAGAGTTATGATGGTAGATTTTTCTCCGTGCGGGAATAACGTTGTCTCATGTTCTGAAGATGAGACTATCTATGTTTAGGACGTAACTTCAGGGAAAGTGCAAGAGATTCAATGTATGAATAGCGTGTATTTAGTCTCATGCTTACCGGATAAACGCCTTTATTCTCGCGGGTGGAGCGGGGTGAATGAATTTGGGGAACGTTGTTGACGTCGCAGCTATACCAAAAGTATTTCAGGTAGAAGAGTCTATCTGGCGAGTTTTCTTCTCCCTCAATGGGGGTCGTTTCGTGTCCGGTAGTTGTTGGGACGAAGGTTCAAGTAACTGATTTATTGGGGGCATGATTCAGATATAGGACGTTTCATGGAGCGTGGAAGAAGCATTGCTGATACTTGAAGAACAAGGATGGATCAGTTCGATTGCTTTGTCCCACGGAGGCAAGTTCATCGCAGCGGGATCCTACGAAGGTAGCATCCATTTATGGAACGTACTCAACAATGGACTTGTCAAAACGTTACAATATAGCAGTCACATCGAATCAGTCGCCTTCAGGAATCGGGACAGTGCAAGTGTGGGACGTCACAAATGACGTAACGTGATTGTCACAATTATTAATCACGTGACTCAGTTCTCTTCTGTTCGCCAGGTGGAACACAGGTCGGCTCGGGCTCGCAGGACAAGACGATTTTGTATCTCGAACGTAGAATAATGAATTAGCAGTTGGTACATTGACAGGACATGAGAACTAGGTGAAGGCAGTACCATATTCTCCGGATGGAACGATGCTCCTTTCTGGTTCCACTGATGACACTGTCCGCATTTGGAAACTGACCAACTACTTTAAACACTCAATTCTAATTGGATAACAGCATGCTTTTTTGATGGATCACACATCGTTTCCGGGTCCGGTGTTAATCAAATTCTTGTTTGGAATACCGACTCCGAAAGGGCAGGAACCTGGTTATTGAACGAGGTTTTTTCGGCTTTAGTAGTACTCAAAAGGTGGGCTGAGTAGGCTAGGAGTTTCTGTGTGTTTCTCAGAAGCTATAAGATTTAGTACCTAATGTTGCCACTCCGGGGAGAGCTCGAAGATAGTAGATGAGAGAAGAGGCTTATCTCTTTCGTGCGTCATAGACTATCTTCTTAGACTACGTGGTGTCTAAGGTAGACCTTACTATATCATAGATGCACATCCGTCCGTTGTAACATGTTAATTAGTAGCTTTCTTTTAGTATTTGCCTCTTCGTCTGGCTTTAGAGCTCAGAAAAAATGATTATATCGATCTATGCTATATTAGTCATGACTTGAGGTACGAAACTCACAGAGGAATATTCTCTTTGCAGAGCTATGGTATACGTTAATACAAGCACTTGGTATTCGCATCCTATCATAGGTCTCTAAACTAACTCTAGTAACAAAAAATAGTTTGCAATGACCCTCAAATTTTCCAGGCGAGAAAGGAGTCGCTGTATAAAATGATATATAACTCCAGCGTATTCTCTGCCCTGTTTTAATAACCGAGACCAAATGTAAATGAGACAACCTCGGGAGCATGCATCGCATATTAGTATAGAGATAAGAGAGACTAATAATTATTTTAGAACCTGAGAACTTAGAAGAAATACAACCATGAGAATCATTGACGTTTCTTTTCGAACTCGTACTTTAATAGTATTGATTCAACGCTCTTTGTACTTGCCGAATCTAATACACACAAAACAACTTGGCATTGGAATTTATAATACTTGCCGTACTAGAATGTCAAATACATGAGTTCTTTAATTAATTATAACCGACATTTCACGACGAGTTGAGAGTTTCTAATAGTCGGTTGGCGTATTATTATTTTTTCCTAACAGGGGTGTGCTACTATTACCTACTTAGTACAATCAGAACCATGATACTCTGAAGCTACAAATACATGTACATATACAAAGGGCCTATTAGTAACTGCTACCGTTACACTTAATTTCTTGCCTTGATTTTCTTCTGTATGAGTAAGCTCCGATACCAGTTTTCAGCATCCTCGCGAGAATCGGGTCCAAAGCGTTTGCCCATTCCCCAGGAGAGACCACTAATACGGCCAGAATACTCCTCCCTAGAGCATTATATATTGAGAAAGGTTGATAAATATTCGTATCTAATGGGTCTTACTGTGAAATATAGATTCCTGGGCCCCTCCCTACCGCAACGACGTAAAAGCCTTCAGCACTCTCGTAATGGGTTAGCTTACGAAGTTGCTTGACTAGACTATGGCGAACATCCGCCATTCCTACCCCCTGGCCGGGATACTTATCCCAACTTGGGCTTCTAGATTCAACTGGGGAAAGTGGGTCAGGTATGGGCTCTACATCGCCATCCGGGCATTCTTCTTGGCACAACGTTACAAGTCTGTTTCCGTGGTAATATTCGAGTGCCGACAAGAGACCTCTAAGTGAGATAGTGCAGCTATTCGTGTCCTTAGAGTCTTCACAATCCCCTGCCAGAATACTTTTCAAGGATGTGAGCTATTCGATATATAATCCATAGAATATATAAGAATGAACCTAGCTCTGAAGATTCCTGAACGAGTATACCCCTTAACAACATAGAATATATCTTCTGCCATGATATTTTGTTGCTGTATACATCTATAAAGTTCATAAACAAGCTCAAGGGGAGGATTAACCGTATCCTAATAAAAAATACATATATTAATTTTTAAGTGGTATATGTGACTTGAAACGCATACTAAGACAGTCTCGATTAGTTTGCTCACTCCTTTGAACGACACCCCCGCATCCCCTCGTCTCCGTCATGTGAAAGGCAAAAGTCGTCATATAGGGTATACGTCGTCTTATTTCGGTACCCCTTTTCTTGTAATTTATATCCGCCCCGTAAGTTATCTCCATTTTGACCTTCAGTTTTAGGAGAAGGAGAGAAATCAAACTGTTTCGTGTTAGCTGGCTGTGCGTGTATACGTTATAATATATAATTAACGCATGGTATACCCTGTAAGTACATACCTGCTGTGAGATCCATGGTCCTTCTATCTCTGTTGTAGTAATCGTCGTTTTTAACTCGGTTTTTTCTTGTAATAAGCAGGTACATTGACAGATGTGATCGTCTTTACTCGGACTTGTGAGGCGTGAATTTGAGGTGTTCCTATTTGACAGTGTCACGATTCTATCATCTGGACTCTTGGTCCCCGAGTAGGGTGCTTGGGCCGGCGGAGCGTAGAATTGAGTTGGAGATACAGATAGCTCTAAGCTTGGACAAGCAATTGAGACCGAGCATGCACCATTTTCATCCTCCACCAGCGATAAGAGTGGAGAGTAATAGTACGGAATCCTGATCGCAATCCCATCCCCCCATGGCTAACCAGTTTAATCTTGACTGTCAAAGACTGCGGAGCGGAGTCGGGAGTAGCAATCGGTGGTGTCGAGCTCCCAGTACTCGTATTGTCACCAGTATTCGCCATCTTTGTAGTATTTGATGTATTGATGGCCAATACTGGTTTTTCTCGCTCAATTGGTAGACTCATACTATTCTCTTCTGCCCTAGGAGTAAGTACGTTATCTCCATACTTGTCAACTTCATTCAGCACCGGAACGGGTGAAAGAGTTTTTCCACTTCTTGCATCAGTAGGCTCGAAGTTATTCTTAGAGATGAGAGAATCTGGGAGATTCTCCTCAGCCTGTAAGGAGCTCTTGTGCTTACTATCAAGGTCCGATATTGTATTGACATTGTTTGTTGGCGATAATGCCTCTCGAGCTAGTGTCGGTAGTGCTTTTCGGCCAAGTTTCGGCAGGGAGAAAAGAAGACACCAGAGTAAGAATAGTCAGTATGATCGTAGTAATGGGGTGAATACATAAAAATCTTACGATAGGGAAAGCTATTGATATATGAAGTATTTTGACTATTGTCGTACGAGTCACCGTTCTTAGTGTTGGAAACACTATTGACCACGTCGCCCGATTTGTTGACCACAATGTTTCCTCTCCCGAGAAACGTTTTAACTAATTGATTCATGGTAAGAAATCTAAAGATACAACCCGCTATATCTTACATTTACTCCCAACAACCTTGGCATCTGTGTGTATAAGTATCTGTTAGTTTAAACAGTGAGAAAACATCTTTGAACGCATTTACTATTGTAAACAGAGTCCTGGAACGTTTCGTTTCTCGTTGTATTGTATTGGTTTCCCCCAACGTCATTGAAGGCCCCAATGTTCGCCGTAGCATTATCACCGCTCTGTTCTAGCACCATTGTGGGGCAGTGATAGATTTTTCTGAAGGAGAGGGGATGGGCTAAGCAGAGAGGAGATTGTTTAGTTGTTCCCTTAGAGATGGAGGGTAATTTATATCTTCTGTTATAGTATATAATACCTTTCTAAAAAAACTTTTTCAATTAGCCAGATGAGAACACCGGATAGTATTTATAATTGGAACATCATCTAAGCTCCGGGCTGCGAAGTCCTGGATGATTGTATTTTTTGGATTCAGTTTACAGCCACCGGTGCTGAGAGTCAGGAATCTACTATAATCACACAGGTGTATATGAAATACTCGTCCCAAAGAATGGCGCTAGCGGGTGTAAAAAAATTTCAGATTCAGGATTGTTCTTGTTTTGTTATTGTTCTTGAGAACGACTTCACTGCCCGCAAACACGAGGACAATTTCTTTCTTACGCATTTTATATTATCTGAAATAAGTAAAAGTATGTTCAGGGCATAGTCTAAGATAAATGCGGATTCTTACTATTGAAATCATAAATTAACCCATATTTAGGATAATTTTAGGCGCTTTAATGGAAGGCTCATATTTCTCTGACAGGTATCTTCTTTCCTGGAACATCATTGGGTAAACTTTGTTGGGAAAGGGGGATCAGCTTCGATGCAAACTTCTCGCTTCTTTCATTACTTACCCACGCCAGAAAGCGGAGAGGAGCGAAAGTCATGAAAATAGTTTTTTTTGGCAATCCAGATTGTAATAGTGATAAAAGGGAAATTATAACTTTATATTGGCATTTGAGTCTGGTCTGATCTAGCAGAAACAAAGTTTACTGTCGTCTAATGTTACTATCTATAAAACCATCAAATTGACGGGTCTTTGGTGATTCCAACCAAATCATTTACTTATAACAACCATTATCTTGTCTGAATACTTTACTCATTACATTTCCTGTGGAGTAGGCCTCTCGTTTGAACTCTGACTTTGGTATTGTTCCTGCATCTGTTGTATGATACATATGCTTCAAATCCAAAATCCCAACGTGTTCCGAGATCAATGTTGGGAGATCAATGTTAGGAAAGATATCGATCGGATCTTCGCTTGTAAAAATCCTGATTAAACTAAAGTTATACGCAGCCAAAATAATACCGAGGATAGTGCTTTGTCAGTCTCAGCAATAGATTTCTAGTGCCGAGTTTAAGTCGGCTTTAAACGCTCGACCTGTTGTTTGTGTGGTTTTCGAGATGAAAACATTGACGTAAAACCTCATATTGGAGATAGATCAAGGCAATTCGATAGCTCCGTAAATGCACGCTTGGGGTGAGGCATCACTTCTCTTAAACGTGTTTAAGGGTCTCATACACGTTGCTGAAGACTCTTCATTTAAGAGGCGTACTTTGTATAGAAAAGTTTATGGTATGAGATCAACCCATGTATTGGATCTGTTGATACGTCTCGGACAATAACAATAACTAGGCGTTAGCATGATTATCGATGAAGGCATGGAAGAAATCATCAATCCGATTCGACATATAATTACCGTGTTCAAACTTGTTTTTGTATTTCTTAGTCCTGATGATGGTGTCTTGTGAATCATAGAAAAAGAAAGAGAAACTCGGTTCTATCCTTTAAGACCGCAATCTCAATCTCAATCCAGGAAGTGACCGTTGGTGAACGGCAAAAACAACAACGACAAATCGCTCTAGTTCTCATGAGACGAAACTGTTGGGGCACCCTTTCTTCGAGAAGTATAAAAAAAGGTTTTTCAGTCCTTTAAGTGGGCTTATAAAATAGGAGAGGAAGTTCGCCTTAGATGCCATAATCCATATTGTTCACATATCTCTTGTGAAATAATAATAATAATAATAATAAAATTGCACAATTCGTAATAAATATGTATTGCGAGTTGCATAGAACAAAGGGATTTGCATTAATTCGCCAGATCTTGTCTAGCATATACAAAAATAATCTGGGAAGATTTTTTACCAGTGCCAGTGAAGAGATAAAAATGGTAAAACACAGTATGTGCGGATATTGAGCGGAGCGTCATTATACTGGCGGGTGGGAAAAGATCCAAGGGATTTTCGTTTATAAGCGAAACTAGTACATATTTACAAGTCCTACAAAGTAGTATTAAAAACTACATATTCAATATCTAAGCTCGAATACATCAAATGTCGGATGTGTTCAGTCCCGTAAACCCACCTCTTCTCAGTGGTTCATCCTTAATAATTCCCCTTGCCTCGTTGTAAGATCCGCATCGCGATCCTCAGACTAACAAGAAAGCACTAGCTCAAAGTGACTAAGCACGCTCTGTTTACTAACCTGGGCTCCCTTCCGATAATGACATATTATGTCTACGACTCTCTCACAGTAAAATGAATTCGAAGTTTGGATTTATACGGAGACAGTTTTAGTTTTAGATTTAAAAGTTGCAGAAAGTCCGACGATTACTCGTTATAATCTGCTGAGATGGCTACAGGCTTGGAAAATAGACCAACCGGGGATTTGTATGCGAGTACTCTGTAGAGAATGACCACTAGGCTTATGTGTAGCTATTTATATTAGTTTATTCACGGTTCTCGACAAGATAAACAAACAGTAATAGGGGTTGCTTACTGGTATGCTAGTGAGTACCCCTGCTCGCCTTTCTCTAAAAACAGTGTAAATTATTCGGATTCTCGCAATCATCCCAGCATGTTATCTGTCACTCCGTCAAAGAGAGGGATAATAATCATAAGGCATAATATTCTCATCCTGTTACCGTAGAGAAAACTTATGAATGGATGGGTAAGCATCGAAAAGGGAAAGCGATAAAATGCTTCTAGATAGGTATCTTTTGACTAGACTCTGTACATACATAGAATCCCTTACCAAGCCTCTCATGTCGGAAAGGTTTCATAGGATAATAGATTGGTCTCTTCAAAACCTCCAGAATATCATATTCAGAGCCTATTTTATAAGTTTTTTTTCTCCAGCCCCCGTCTAAGACTTCCCTTGTCCTTGATGATACTTGGGGTATAGTCTACTACAAGACTTTCTCTCGGGAGTCTCCAAGCTTCTTTGCGGGAAGCCGATTTCATACAGTTGAAATTCAATTCTTTGGGCCATTGGATACATAATCCCCGACTTCCCTTCCAGGATTCTTTTCGCTCTATTTATGAGAAATTTGTACGTAACCAATACATAAAGCTAAGGCACTGCTACAAAAGCTGACTGTCCTTGGCTCCGATGCACTATCAATACCTTAAGGCTGTTGTGTGGATTCTTCATTTTGATGAACTTCATAGTTTTAGATGCTACTTATCGTTATTATGGCTCCTATGGGAGTATTTTGCTCAATTCTCTCTACGTTAATGACGCTTGATGATGATGTCCGAAAGCAAATAAATCGGTCAAGGCTCTGCAGGATTCTTCCGTAGCCTCTGATACTTTCATTTTTCTTATTCTTATGTTCATCCTGGCGGTAACCTTGTGTGAGGACGATCGTAACGAATCGATTGAAGGTCATGATAGCAAGAAATCATCAGTCGCTTTGCTGTCCCACGAGGGAATTTATACTTCGTCCTCATCCAATCGCTTCAATACAGCCACTTGTGACTCAAATAGATGCTTAGTGTGGTTTAAAAGGTCAATTGAGTAATAATTTGATTTAAATATCTCTCTGTGGCTCGTTTATAGGAGCTTAGTTTCCATATGTAGAGGGCGTTGCTTCGAGGTTAACCGGATTTATATGATCAGGAAAGAGGGTTCATCCTTGGGAGGTGATGTTGGATGTAAGATACGGTAAGGAGCCCTGATTGCGCCCCTATTTTTGTTGATTGAGTTCCGGAGTGGAAACGGCCTCGTTTTTAACCGGAGCAGTAGTACTAGAAAATAGTAATCTAAGCTTTGGGGTGTGGCAGCGGCTCTGAAGTTCATTTTAGAGGTATCCCCACACCACGTTTGACTTACCTCATTTTAAACGTAATGACCCCGCGAATAGACACCTACCTCATCAGAAAGGGGGGAGAGGGGAAAGCTTGCAAAAAATTGGAATCAGCACTCTGACTACTTATCCATCTCTCTCTTATAAATTATAAGACTCCTACGGGAATAATCTCTCAGTGATATCCCATAACATATCACAGAGAGGTAAGGTAGAGAGGTGAAGTACATGTATGTGATGAGTAGTTTTTGAGTTCCCTGCTTACCGATCTTGGATTGATAATTAGCCTAAACATAGTAATAGTAATCGATGCAATTACTTATATAATCACTATTCAAGGCCCATTCCTGTTAAAAAAATACCTTTTTACGAAAGATAGCTCGTTTAGACTCTTCCACTCACACAACCAATATTATACCTTTTACCGATAGAGGCTTGACTACAATTTCATATACGGAAGAACATACTTGCGGATCCCACACATCGACAGATCGCAAGATATAGTATCAAGAATTAAGTATCACCCCAAAAATCAAACTTTCAGACGTCAAAGCTCTTCCACCTCTTGTTTGACGAAAATCTATCGATTTGAATATAAAATACTAGTACGTGTTACATATATACGGCATATAGGACAACATCACCCAAAGAAATACATCTTACTTGCGAATCTGAACCATGCCTTGAGATAGCTGCTTTCTATACCAATCCTCCGCCGCTGCTCGAGAGTTAGCTCCAAATGCCTTTCCTTTACCACCAGGGACACCATTGATATTCTTGGTAAAATCCTTACTACAAGTTGTTTAGACAAAAATAGTATTTTTTCTCGAATGTAGTGACCTACCTAGAAATATATATTCCTGGCTCCCTTCCAACTATTATGGCATAGAACGATTCGACTTGTTTTTTATTTTTTGGTAAGTTTCTAATTCGTTCGTCCAAGCGTCGCTTCACAGTCTCCATGCCAACGCTACTACTTGATCCGGTACTCGAAGTGGCTACGTTGGTAAGGCTTAAAGGTTGGAGCTGAGGTCGGGGCTGAGGCTGGGGTGGAGGTGGAGGTGAAGTTGGAGTTGGAGTTGGAGGTGGAAGCACTAATTGACGTTTTGGGCACGAAATAACTTCACGTTGGGACATTAAATAGAACACAAGGGCGGTATCAAGTCCTACAATGGACCTGCGGAAGTTGTTCGGGACGCCGTCAACATACTCCCTGGCAGTTTCACTTTACTAAAGTAAACATCTGTAATAAGAGTTTAAGTTCACTAAGACTAACCTCGAGGTAAAAATCCCTATTCTCCTCCCTCTTATTACTACGTGATAAGTATTCTGTGCCATAAAGGGTTGCTTTTGCGTAATGCTCCTTAGTAACGTAACATAATCTAAAGAAGGACTTGGTACATCCTAGACAACGTACAAAATATTTTGCTTAACAATTGTTATATAGAGTATTAAGCTACGCACTATGATGGACTTAAGCAACTCGTCTTTGATCGACGTATCTGACATTTCTTCACTTCGAATAATACAAACGTCATCTGATGGTAACGATGGAGTCTTTTTAGGACTCTGACTCGCGTCCATCTGTTGAATACTGTCTTCTTTCAGGTCTTTTTTGAAAGAAGATTCGTTAGTAATTTTTTGTATGTCCGCCTCTTTGCATATCGGGTTTTCTTCATTGACGGACAACTGTTAAATATGTGCGTATAAGTGGAAAAAAGAACCTTATAGATTTGAATTAGAGAATAAGAACGTACAGGGACTATTGTTATATTCTTCTTAGTCAATTCTCTAGTCACCTCGTTTATGTCCTTCTTTAATGTGTCACCTATTTGAGTTGTATCGGCTGAGCTTGGAAGATGATCAGTCTCCTCTACTACTGCACTTTCACTAGGCTGCTCGGCAACAGCTTCCACTCCACAACCCGTAGCCGTTGAACTTTTTTCGGAAACAGGCATCATCTCATCCTCGTCTTCACTACAATCTGTCGTTTCTATATCGCTCCATTCTTCGAATAACGCGGATTCTTTGAATCTGGAGCTCCCTTTCTTCCTATTTATGATGGAATTACTCGAGCGTTGACTTTTCTCTGAGCATGTTTCCCACATATCTATCTCTGGTAGCGTTGGTGCAAGACTGCGTACATTTGTAGTCTGAGTACTGGAGCCGGGCCTCGCCTCAATGAGAGAAGATACTAGTTCCTGAGATTCATTCCCTATGAACACACGTCCAACAGGGGACACTGTAACCTCCACCCCAGCGATGTTCACGGCGACCGAGCTCGGGCGTCTACTTGCTTCTGAAGGAGGTAACGGACGGTAGGGAATCTTGATGTTGATACCGTCACCTGTCCGAGTATCAAGCGTAATTGTAAGGGAGATTTCACTAGGAGAAGACATTAGCAGCTCGAGTGTGGTAGTTTGAAATGCTTTTACGAGACGAGAGTAGGAATGACTGCAGTTTATAAACCCAAGTACAACGTGTTATCCTTCCGAATACACTTTATGATGCTTTGTTCTCACGCAAGCCACATTTAGCGTCTAATAATGGGTTATGAAGCGGAAGCAATTCAAACCGTGACACTGTGACTTAGTCACGATGTGCATCGCACATCCCCACTTAGTCATAACTTCTTAATGTGATGTTACCTACCGTAACCTATTAAAATCACAGCCTCGACGAAATCGAAAGGCAGACTATTTCGGTAGCATTAATTTAAGTGAAGTGTTTGCCGCTGCCGAAAGGGTGAGTTTAACGATAGATATGTTGACTATGTATCATAATATTCTACCATGGTCTGCTTAAAAACTGCCTAGACCATATAAAAACAGGCTTTAGTATTCTGCCCAAAGTAATTACAAGTATTAACAAGACTAAACTCTCTTTGAGAAAATGAGTTCTACGGCCGCTAGGTTAATAGCTACCTTACATATTTACACGTAACGGTAACGGGCAATCATAATGAATTACTTTTAAGGGAAGGTCTCATGATGATTAAATGATAGTGTTATCTGATTGTACTGATGAGTAGAGCCACGTACCATATTATCACCGATATCAAACTTATTTCTTCCATAGAACGGATAATGTAGCCAGATCAAGCCATCTAACGTGTATACTGTTTGTAGTATCCATCGAAGAGTATTCATCGTATGTTACAAACAATTAAAATGCCTCGGGAAAGCCACACCAGGCCGTGGAGAGGTCAGATATCTACTACGGGTAAGGAGGCCATCGAAGACGTTTGCTTCGTAGACATTTAGGAGGGGCTAGAAGTAGAAATGTCACCTGACTCTGAAATAGTTTGCTAGTAATTTCTCGTTTCGTTGTATTTCTACTTATAAATCATTTAAATCATCAATCAATGCAACGATGATGTTACTTAGATACTTTTATCTAAAGAACAAGAATGTGGATACCGGGGACTACAGTTCAAAAGCGACTACTAGCTTATTTGAAGATCGGATGTCTCTCATAGACATCTAGAGGGAGCTCGAAAGTACGACTCTCCGGTGAGTTTCCTTTAAAATGAATTACTTTATTTCTAAAATTGACACTCTCTTAAGCTATTACGATCCATTCTCTCCTGCAATGCTATTTTGCCCTAGATACACTACTTATTATGTATATCGTTTTAACCGACTAAAAAAGGGTCACACCAAACATAGTTAGCTTGATTATTCAACTTCCTATAAGCCAAATTTCAGTCTCACGCTACTGTGTGTTTACCAATCATCACTTATTGTCCTAGCTCAAGTGCTACTTTTTATTGCTACCTTGTAATGGGTCTCTTATAGAATCTAGTGTGCAGTCCCTTACAGTTTTCGAGTTCATGGCTTCCAACCTAACATTCTTCTTTTCCTTTGTGGTGACTATATATTTCTGTGCCTTCATAACCATCTCAAGCAGTCTTTCTCTCTCGTTTCTTATTATAAGAGCAAAAAACTATAATCTTATAACACGAGTATAATAGTAGTACAATCATCCGTTTGGAAGTGGCTACAATTCCTAAGCATGAGTTTGTACAGAGAGTCAAATAAGGGTCCTTGAAACTAAGCTATATTATTACTAACGACGGGAAATAAGGTGAATGTTAACTGTAAAGTGTTCATATGGATGAAAATATTTCTGCAAATAGAGCTACTGGTAGTAACTGTACTGTCCTTCGACTTCTTGAAGTGTAGGATGATTCGATAGGTAAGGAGGCAATGCAGCAGGTGAGGGCATATCCATATACACCTCGTTGGGCCATGCATTATAATTGTAGGCCATGCCGGCAGAGTGGCTGGGGTACATATACGGGCTTCAAAACCGTTTGTAATTTTGTAATAGTTAGGGTAAAAGACAATACTCACCCATAATCCTTGGGCTCGGAGTAAGGAGGAATGTGCTGCAAGGGAACTTGAGGGGACTCATTTTGAGCCTGAGATACAGGACAGTTGGAGGGAAGATCCTGATGGGATATGTCAGTTAATTGTCTGTAGTCGCCTTCGATGACTTACATTGCAGGTTTTCTGGCCCCTGGAGAAGCACAGCTCACATAGGAGGTCTTGGGTCCTCCAAATACACTGCCAAGATCCATCTAGGGCATAAATCGCTGAATAAACTATATTTGAGGGCGATACATACCCTTTTTTTGTGTTTCTTACAGGAGTAGCACGGAGACATGTTCTTTTCCATTTTGTTATCCTTTTTTTCTTTGATGTACTCCTTAATCACCCCATCCAAAAAGCGAAAGAGAGCCGAGTCTTTCTGAACGTGTAGAGCACCTTCGCTCCCGCCTAGCTCTGCAAGTTCTTCGGAGAGTTCTTTATCTTGTATGACATCCCCAAGCATCAAGATAAGTTTGGGAGAGAGGGAGGTTAATCCCATATTTGATTTCATAATTGATTAAGTATATGCTGTAAAGAACGTTGGTTGCAATGAGTTGTAATGAGTGGAAGGGGATGATTTAACTCAGTTTATTCTCAACGGTTTTTATGTATTCTGTCGTGGATGATAAAATTTTTGAATTTACTATTTAGGAAGCAAAAGAGAAGCCGAATCAAATCCCTGCTTCCTCAACCCCGCCGATGCATCTGCGCCGCCTCTTATTGTTTTCTCACCCACTAACAGTCCTGTGCCTATATTGGGCTCAATGTTTTATCAATTGTGCAGTTTTCAAGAAGTCATAGAAGCATTTAGGCTCCAAGAAGAAAATGCACAGGATAAATCAGTTCATATTATTAAGTGCCTCTAATAACGTGCCTTTTTTGAAATAAAATGAAATAAATGGGGGAAACTTACTGTGCATTCCCGTGTGGGCACTCGATATATGTTAATGACAGATCATGACATACAAAATATTACATGCATGATGTGAAAGAGGAGACGACCACAGAAGGATACGGCGGGTTTATGAGAACGTCTAGAAGGTTATTAAAAACACATGCGCCTCACCTTAAGGATGCATCGTATTCAATCATTTAATTATGGAACATTATTTTGATTATCACGAAGTGAGAGGCATCTGTGAGCCACAATGAACCACAGTTTCTTCTTGGACTCTCACGGATGGGTTCTTTTTTTCTCTATTTCACTAATGAAGATATTAAAATGATATTTGTGATTTAATATTGAATGATTGCTAAGGAACGTCTCGGACAACCCCCCTTCCTGGCTAAAAATATCGACCAATGTGATCTAGAGGTGACATTATTGAGTGTGTTGAAGTTATACAACAATGTTGTAGATGAATTCCTTGCCTTCCCCTCCCCCCTCGTAATGGCATCTAGATATGAGAAAATAGCTTGAAAATGAATTAAACTGCCGCAAAGACGATTAGACAACTTATCTCAGCTATATAATACAACTTTTAACTAATATCCTTTCTCAAATGCATGAAATTTAGAGATCAAGTTCTCTACTTACTCCTAGAAACGCCGATGACCCAGCTATCATCGGCGCACAAACTGTAAGGCACCCCGAAGGTGCTCGGCAAAGACATGATATTTGCAAATCTCATCTCCTTACGTTGATCCAAGACTTGGATGATCAGAAGAGCTACGGAAAAACTTGTTGATTTTAATGGAAGTAAAAATGTAACATATTTTTAGGCGACAGGAGGGCCGGGGCCGAGGATTTGATGTAGTTGGGGGAATTAATTTCTCCCTGACATGATATCGTTAGCGATGGAGATTGGACCTTTCTTTCCATCTATCCCCCACACACATATATAGAATATTAATTATGGAAGTAGGCGACTTATTCCCGCTCTATTGCTCCCGGTCCGAAGAGTTTAGCTATCTTGTTCTGTAGTCGGATATCAACAGCCACAGAAACACGAATACCTTTAAGTAGATCTCAACTTTGTAACCATGCCGCCGTTGAGCTAAAACGAGAGGCACGTACGCGCACAGACACGCATATATATTTAAAATAATAACAAAGAATATACCAAGTTCCTAATCTACATGTACATGTATACGCGTCAAAAGACTTCCAGAACCTAGAGACCAAAAAAACAATAAGGAATGGTACCGACTTCCCTTTTCTTTGTATCTAGGTTGGTAGTTATGACATTACTGGGATAATTAAAAACTAAGATTCTTGCCTTAAAGCGATGGCGACGGATCTGCGAAAAAATTGACTAAAGAAGGGCGCGGGTTAGCTTGAGACCATCACATCAGTATCAAGCTGCGAGCCGCAATGGACTAGAACCGCCTTGTGGTATGTCGTTTTGATATGTATTTACTGGTTACTAGCTACTAGCTGTTTTTATGGGTACTTATCCATTTTTGTGAGGTCTAGGTATATTGGTTGGAGACTGTGGCTATACCTATTGCTCATCCGTAGATGAAGTAGTAGTATAAAACTGTGCACAATAATATCGCTGATGGTAAATCGAGAGAGGAGGGTACATCGCTAATTGTGCGTTTGTAACATAATCCTAAGAAGGTTGCACTCAAAGGAGCTACGTTCTAACACAGGGGTCTGGTAATGTGTCTGTCATCCTCGGTATCAATTTCATCAACAAAAAATGATTTGTACCGTGCGTGTTGTGCTTCTACGTTATTAGAGCGCGTTTACGATCAATCTAGTGATATAATAATTTAAGGTGAACTCCTTGATCCACCCAAAGTGATAGCATCAGTAGTTGATGACATTTTACTGCTATACAAATGCAGAAGAGTATCTATATTTAGCTTTGTGCTGCTAAGGTGGTGCACACAGGGACGTGCGGATAGTCGAGTCGAAGGATAGGCAGATACAACCTTTTCAGAGGTCTTTGCCTTTATTAAGCTGGGTATTGGTATCCCCGCCCAAGTAAAAATAGAAAAAAACAACAGTGTAGTACTATAGCATAATATTAGTTGCTTTACCAGTCCTTATATAACCAAAGATCAATGTTTTTTTTTCTCCTGTGCATTTTGTACGAATGGTAGAAACGTACTTAGACAGACTACAGCAATAGCAACAGAATCGTCCTGTCTTTCTTTTAGCACCCTGGTTATAGAGAACAAGTCATTTTGCAAAAAAAAAAGTGTTGATGCTGGTACTATTAATTAATAAGAAGCTTGGATTTGTAACCGACTGAATGGGGTTGATTAAAGTCGGTGTGGAAGCGTTATATTTGTACATACACACCACCATCACCACCATCATCATGTCCTGAGCAGAGTTAGGATTTTGGAAGTTTAAATATGCATGCATGGCATCCACACCTATACCGTCTTAAGCACCCCATTACTGCTCACAACGTCGTTCATTTGTTACGTCATATCCTTAGCACGAATTGGGCTGTTATCAAGAAAGACCAACTCTACACTGTACTATTACTATTCATCTCATAGTAGATGCTCACTCACAGGACGATAAATATCGTTAATAGAGTCTTGGGACAGAAGGGGGCAAAGGTAAAGATAATGTTCATATGACGTCCTACACCAAGTTGATAAAGCCATAAGTACGATATAATTACAAAAAGAGTGGGGTCCTTCTCCAATCAATCAATAAGTAAATTTATCATTCGGTCTTTTTTTCTTCCTTTCCATCCTTCTACTCTCCGCCTTTTTATCCTCTGAGGACTCCATTTTTATCACTAGCATCCTTTGATATCCCTCCTTACAGTTTCTCTGATTATTTGTCACCTTGTGATTCGCCCGGGGAACTGGAATTGCCGTTATTACTTCCACTGCTTTTCACGCTACTATTACCATCACTGTTACTTCCTCCATTATCTGTTTTGGAAGGTACAGGACGACTATCATCCTGCTTTCGTCGAGCTACCTTTTTTTGGCGAGGGAGGCAAGGGATGGTTGGTCCAGGCCACTTTCATAACGAGGGAGGGCAATGACCCTTTCCCAGTAAACCTCTTTCTTTTCGCCTAAGATGTTACGCAAAATTGATGGGTGTGTATTATAGAATATCAAGCTATTAATATATCTTACGAAAAAAGACGATAGTTTCGCCGCTTGCTCGCGAGTTGCATCACAAACAGGATACTCGTGTGCCTTGCTCCTTGAAAATTGAAGAGGTACGATTAGGTCGAAATGTTAACGAAAGGATGCTGTGTGTGGCTTACTTCGGTCTTTTGAGGAGCTCGTTCTCTGTGGCAAGTTGCTGAGCAAATGAAGGTATTGAGTTCGGCCCGACGTCCATGTTGTTGTGTTCCTAATTATGCTATATCAAAAAGATTTATTAGGGGGAGGAATATAAGCCTAAGCGCTTACGAAATATAGTTTAATTATATCTGCGTCCTTTTGTGTTACTTTATTCGGGGGGTACTTCTGAGAAGCTAGTATACGTATAGTCTCTCGCAGAGACTTGCGGAAAATAGGATTGACAGTAGCTTTCGCCATAGTCGTAGAAAGAGTGAGTCTCCGGAGACTATGTAAGAATATAAGCTTAAGAGAGACCACCCAACTTGGAGGGGATCACTTAAACTTCAATTCAGGAGCCGAACGAGATTTGGGCGTTTAAGTAGCAAGAAGTGACAACGAGAGCCTCTTCTGGGATAAAAGAGGAAATAATACGCTCTATAATTAACTAAAAGCGTGTTCACCTGATGTCCGTTGATGGTGGGCGCCTAAGGGAATAAAGTTTTTGCTTTAGATCGTATAACACTTGCATCGCAAATGTAAACAAGGAAATGGGCCTATTTCTATACCATCTAGATCTCCCGTGGTGAATACGATTCGAACTTTTGGTGGGGAGGACTTGGAATTGTGGATAAAAGAGTGCTTTGGGGAGCGTCGGTAAGCGCTCTGAAATGAAAATAGAATGACATTGCTATTTCGAAGTCGACGAAGTCGCATGCATCGAGTTTTGATGGATCCTCCTCCTGATCCCAAAGAGAATTTTAACTGGCAGTGCCGTGACCTGCTAGAAAATATCAGCCTAAATCGTACTTGGGGTCAAAAATCACAACTTCGGTTGTGGTATCATCAAAGTGTTTTAGCAGAATTGAACAAAGTGAATATAGGTTCTTCACTGGACACATCTCCAAATGATACAGGTCTAATTAAAATAGCCGCACCTCTAACTGAGATGAGTGATTTCATTTATGGATAACAAAATCTCGACCTGGAACACGTTTTGGATGACATAAGCTTGATTTTAGTTCCCTTTTTTGACAAAATAATATTCCTACCTGTGAGTGAAGTCTGATATCAATTTATTACTATGTCTATGTCCTAAGTGAGAGTATAGACGAACTGTCATTTGTAAAAGGAGCTTTTTTTGCGGGGGGTAGGTCCTAAATTGTGATTATAGAACTAAATAACATTAATTGTTGTTGGCGTATTCATTTTCCATAACTCTTAGCACCAAGCCGGCAAGCACATTAGACAACCCGGAGTCTACGTCTATATAACCACGTTGAGCCGTTGACGTCCAGATCAAGGAGACGATATCACTTAGTATGAAATTAAGAATTCGACCGATAACAAATAAACAAATATTTCTCACAAAGCCAGTAGTGTTGTCTGCGGCCAACACACTTTGCGGAAATCATTTTATGGGGATTCCAAATCTCAGATTTTTCACTCAAATATAAACTTAGGACATAGACATAGTTATAAATTGATATCAGACTTCACTCACAGGTAGGAATATTATTTTGTCAAAAAAGGGAACTAAAATCAAGCTTATGTCACACAACTAACTACTCGCACCCTCCATCACCATACCCTTCTACGATAGACACTTTACTACAATTTCTCTCTTACTTGGAAAAAATATACTTTTACACATAGCATAGGCTATAATATTAAACAGAACCAATTATCGCCTCCCTAAATCAACTTTAATACTATTAATTCCCGACTTTTCAGCCTCCCTAGCTCTACAGAAAGCTACCAGACTCGAAGTTCAATATATAATACTAATACGTGTTACATATATACAGCTAGCACATCCCCAAATAAATACATGTTACTTTCGAATCTCAACCAAGCCTCGAGCCAATTGGTTTCTATACCAACCCTCCGCCGCTGCTCGAGAATTAGCTTCAAACCACTTTCCTTCCCCACCAGTGACACCATCGATATTCTTGATAAAATCCTTACTATAGGTTTTTTTTCTTTTAGCCAAAAAACATAATTTTCTTCGAGATGTCACGACTTACGAAGATATATAAATTCCTGGCCTTCTCCCAATCGTTATGACATAAAACGATTCGAAATGTTTATTATTTCTTGGTAAGTTTCTAATTCGTTCGTC
Source organism: Pyrrhoderma noxium (assembly GCA_002287475.2). NCBI lineage: Eukaryota > Fungi > Basidiomycota > Agaricomycetes > Hymenochaetales > Hymenochaetaceae > Pyrrhoderma > Pyrrhoderma noxium. The sequence continues at coordinate 27,653 of CM008262.1, forward strand.
TAGGTGCCGTTGCACAGCTTCCATGTCGATGCTATTGCGTGATCCAGTACTCGAAGTAGTTACATTACTAAGACTTGAAGGTTGCGGGGGCTGAAGTAGGAGCACAGGAGGACTATTGCTCGAGCTCTGCGAACTATCTTTCTTTGGATAAGGATCGATAAGCGGGGCCATTTTTTTGACAAGAGAAGGCAATGATCCCTTCCCAGTATATTTCCCTCTTTTTGCCTAGGACGGGCAAAGAGATAGTGAGCGTAGGTTGTTAAAAATACGTCATTGATGTGGGCCTCACGTATTCTGACTCTATCTGGGATGCCTGTTTACGATTTGCATTACATATTAGATAAACATGTACTCCGGTTCTTGGAGGGCTATAATTAGATTCGAATCTTAAAAAAAGGAACGAAGTATGACTTGCTGTGAGCTATTTGAGGATTCGTTCTTTGAAGAAACCTTTTGCGCGAATGAAGGTACAATGTTCGGCTCAATGTCCACATGATATTTGGGCTAATTATACTATATCAATAAATACATCAAGAGTGAGCATAAGTGAAAGTGCTTACAAAGAGAAATTTGATTATATCCGCATCGCTTTGTGGTATATTGTCTTTTTGGGTTCCATTAGTCGTAGGAAGTTTAAGAGACTCCAGATTGCGTATAGTCTCCCGCAAATACCGCCAAAAAGTTGGGTTAGTGACGACTTTCGCTATAGTAGCAAGTGTTTTGAGTTTTGAAGCCATGTAAGAATATAAACTCAAAAGATACCGTCCAACCTTGCGGGGCGGGGGTGAGAGTTACGGTCATTTAAAACTTAGAAGCAGGAGCTGAACGTGGTATGGGCGTTTAAGCAGCAAGGAGTGATAACGAGAGAGCATCTTCTGGGAGAGAAGAGGAAATTATATATTCTATTATTAATTGAAAGCATGTTCACCCGATGTCCGTTGATGGGCGCCTAAAAGAAGCTCTTGTGCTTTAGAACGTATATCATTCGCATTGTGGATGTAAACAAGGAGATACAATATTTATATACCGATTCTAATCTCTCGTGAGTGAATACGATTCGAGCTTTTGGTGAGGGCTTGGAGTTGTGGTTTAAAGAGTACTTTTGGAGAGTGTTGGTAAACGCTCTGGAATGAAAATAGAATGACATTGCTATTTCGAAGTCTAGGAAGTTATATGCATCGAGTTTTGATGGATCCTCCCCCGGTCCCAAAGAGAGTTTTAATTGGCAGTGCCATGATCTCCTAGAGAATATGACCCTAATTCGTACTTTGGGTCACGAATCACAACTTTGGTTGTGGTATCATTAAGTGCTTTAGCTAATTTGAATAATATGGGTGTAAGAGTATTCTTCTCTAAACACATCACCAAGTGACCTGGGACTAATTGATATGAATGCGCTTCTATTTGAGGGCGGTAGCAAGCGAGGAATTTCAATAATGGAGATTCTCACAAAGTCATAACCTGGAACACATTTCAGATGACATAAACTCAATTCTAGTTCCCTTTTTGACAGAGCTTCTACCATTTTTCGAGCTGTTAGTGTCCGTTATTGATTTGCAAGCCCATAACTCCTAAACTAACTAAAATAAGCTCACAAGTGAAATTAGATATCAATTGATCACTATACCCATGTCCTGAGTTTGTAATTGGGTGGAAGATGTGGGATTTACAGCCTCGAATATAATAATTTTCCGCAGAGTGTGTTGGCCGCAGGCTATACGACCGGCTTCGTGCAGAATATTCGCTTATTTGTTACCGGTCGAGTTCTTAATTTCATATAAAGTGATATTCCTTTCTTGATTTGGGCAAAAACCATTTAAAATGGTTATATAGACATGGACTCTGTGTTGTCTAATGTGTTTGCTGGCTCGATGCTAAGAGTTAGGGAGAGGTATATAAGTATGAAGCTCTTGGGAGTTTTGACTGTAAAAGTTTTTGTCGGCAGAAAATGTTGAAGAGGGCTATCGTTGTGTTGACCACCGCTCTGATGTCTGTGGCAACACCAAGTCCAATGCAGAGATTAGATCTTGTCCGCCCTCTTGATGCATCCAAGACTCTAGATCTTGTTCCACGTGCAACCCCGACTGGTATATCCCCACTTCAATGCGCTCTTCAACTTAGCGTTGTGCAGTGTTGCAAGACGGTTGAGCCCGTGCGTAGCCATAAACCCTAAACGAGTACACCGACACTAATTCAAATTAAAGCTGGGATTGATTATTGGCCTTCTTGAACCCATCCTCGAGGCAGCAGGGATCCCTCTGCCACCCCTTGGGACTATTGTTGCGTTGGATTGCCAGCCGACGGTGAGGGATTGATTTTATTATATTTTCTCCTTGTCCTCTTTTGGTATGATTTGTAAGTGAGTCTAACAAGGAAATAGGTTCTCGGCCTGGGGTGCGAGGACACAACATTGTGTTGTACGCTTGTTATTCCGGTATGAGTGATTTAGTGTTGTATTTTCTATTAGCACATGACTTACAACATAAGGAATTGTAGAACCAAAACATTGGTGTCGACTGCCAGCCCGTGGCACCGCTGCTGTGAGGAGGATGCGCGCAGAGCTAGACGTCTGTAGATTTAGTTATTAATTCGAAACGAAAGAGAGAGAATATATGTATGTATTATTATATATGATGATGATGACGAAGAGGATGATTTTCGGGATCCGCCGAGGGATTCGGGAGTAGTCAGCTTTGAGCCCATCCACCCACGCACCACGTATGTGCGATCGAGGCACATTCGGACCGAGAGGAGGGAGTGGCTGTACCTGCGGGACCCTTGTGGGAAAAGGAGGTGTAAAAGAGAGTTTAGTTGATTCTGGCTGCGAATGCCTTTTTCCATTCCATCCCGCGCTTTCTCACCAACAGCCATCATGAGCTCCTCAATCTACAACGTAAGTTCTCTGAGCCCATCCAGCCCCCGCCCTCTCCATTTCAACGCAAGCACCCCACGATGACTTGCATACATCCACTGCATCGTCTATGTTGCACTCACCTAACCGCCTGTTGTCCACGTTATCCGCGCACACGTTGAATAACATCCGCTGACCGAACCTCTTTCTTCCAATCAGCACCGCAGCTTGCAGCCGCAGGGACCACCACAGGCTGGGCCGGTCTCCGCCCATTCCCCAGCCAGGGTCTCAGATTCTCTCGAGAGTATCCGGCAGGAATTCGACCTCATCTCACAAGAGCTTACTATGTCAAGAACACAAAAGGATGAATTCGAGAACAGAAGTAAGTCTCCTCCATTCTTTGCTACAACATCCCCTCCCCCAAGATACTACCACCCCATCTGGCTCACGAACGAAATAAACGGAGGATTGTTATCTTCCTGTTTGTCGGATCTGATGTAGTGTGTTTCTTCTGGCGCGGCGGCACTGGATCTTTGATCGTTTAACATGCTTATATTTCCCTTTTCTGGAATAATCGATACTGACTGAAAGAATTGAATTTTTCTTCTGCTACACATTAGTTCACGCTCAGATTAATGAACTCAATCATATTAAACAGATGGTCTACGAACTCGAGAATCAACATACAAAGGCCAGGCAACAGTACGACGATGAAAACGCTCGTCTTCGTGCGGAAATTGTGCAATTACGCCAGGCAAACCAGGCCCAGGCCCAACAGGTTCAGGCTCAAGTGATGACCCCTCATGCCGTTGCGCCTCCGAATGTGAATGTAAACGGGCCCCCTCCACCAAATTCTCTTCCCCCGTCAAACGCTAGTCCACACACTTCACATGCAGGAATGGGAACTCATACTGGTGCCGGTCCTGGTCCCGCGTATGGCGAGCCTCCATACGGCTATCGTTCTCGTGAAGAGCGTGAGATCAGGGACAGTCGCGACGCTCGAGATAGAGAGATACGTGATAGAGAAATTCGGGATACTCGGGATATGCGTGATACTAGAGAGCGTGAGCAAAGGGAGAGAGAGCGGGATCAACGCGAAAGGGATATGCGGGATGTCAAACGTATCAAAACAGAAACACGTCCACCAGTGAAAAATAATGATCGAATAGGTCAGAGCAAATTCACAGTAGTCTAACTTTATTCTCACGTAAAACCTTTATTAGAATATTCGCATACCCCCGGTCACAAATCTTATCCCTCCGAGGCTAGTTCCTCCACCGCCTTAGTTCAATCTTCCTCTGTTCCCCCACCTTCAGGCTCGGCATCAACATCCTTTCCCCCTGCTTCAGGGTCTGCACCCATTCCAGCATTTTTGGACGATCTTGCGCTCGATACCTTACCGCCAGAATATAAGAAAGAAGGGACAGATTGGTTTGCAATCTTCAATCCTAGTGTCAAAAGGGTTCTAGATGTAGACCTTAAGTATACTTTTGCCCACGAAAGGCATGTCCCTACTTTTTTCTTTCTTCATTTCAAACGTGTGTTAACCTTTTCTATAGTGTCGTATGTTGTGTCCGTTTTTCAGCAGATGGAAAGTACCTTGCTACGGGTTGCAATCGTACCGCTCAGATTTACGATACGACGACTGGTGCCAAGGCTTGGTACTTAGTGTTCTCATAATCTTGTCCAATCTCAAAACTAATGAACATTTCTAGTGTCCTCAATGATGACCAAGCAAGCCCAGTCGGGGATCTATATATTCGAAGTGTATGCTTTAGTCCTGATGGGAAGTACCTTGCAACAGGTGCGGAGGATAAGACAATTAGAGTAAGTACTAGTACCTTGTCCGGTGTTTTATCACGGCATTCTGGGTATCTCCGATGCTTTCGGTACCTTTTATTAACTTCCGAGCCTTACAGATTTGGGAGATCGCCAAGCGCAGGATCAGGCGCGTGTTTGAAGGACATACCCAAGAAATTTACTCTCTCGATTTTTCAAAGAATGGTAGATTGATTGTCTCAGGTTCAGGGGATCGTACTGCCCGTATTTGGGATATGGAAACTGGAATGCAAAAGGTACTTGAAATCAATGAACCTGATGGTGTGGATGCTGGTGTCACCAGTGTTGCCATCTCTCCAGACGGAAGGCTCGTCGCAGCGGGATCATTAGACACTATTGTCCGTATTTGGGAAGTTTCGACCGGTAATCTTATTGAGAGACTTCGTGGACATCGTGATTCTGTGTATTCAGTTGCATTTACCCCGGATGGAAAAGGAATTGTTTCTGGTAGTTTAGATAAGACTCTTAAACAATGGGATATCTCAGCACTCGTATCTGGAAGTTCTCGCAAGGAACCACTTCCTCCTTCAAGTGCGAATGGACCGACAACACCTGATGGGTCGAATGGGTCAGGTGTTTCTCGAAACAAAGATGGTGGAGAACGTGGAAGTGTAAACACATTGAACTTCACTGGCCACAAAGACTATGTACTTAGTGTTGCGGTCAGCCATGACGGTAATTGGGTAGTCAGTGGCTCTAAGGACCGTGGGGTCCAATTTTGGGAACAACAGACGGCGGCGGTTCAGCTGATGTTACAAGGTCATAAAAATAGTGTTATCTCCATTGATCTCAGTCCTGCTGGCGGGATTCTTGCGACAGGAAGCGGAGATATGCAGGCAAGAATATGTATGTACTTTCCCTTACTCTATTCATTATCCTCCGTGTTTCTTCTCAGGGCCTTAATTACTAATAATACGCAACTTCTAGGGACGTACAAAACTCTCTGATGTAATTAAGCATCACGGCTTTTGCTCTATTTTTTCTTACACTGCCCTCTTTCATATTTGCATCTTAACCTCGACAGACAGACAACAATCTCGGATTGATTCCCTCCTCTCCTCCTCGCAATGTTTTCCATAACTTTTATTTTGATCTTTTATACCTTTTATGGTGTTCCGTAAATTGCTTTTACCATCTATATATATATATTTGAAGCTGGGGAGTCGCTGGGTATGTTGCAAGGAATGGATCGCGCAGTGCACTGTATCACAACAGTGGAATAAAAGAAAAAGTTCATTGGGGGCTCCATACAATAAACTCTCTGGACTTCTCTCCTTTCAACATCTCTTTCAATATGTCTGCGTGTGTCTCTCTCTATCATCTTATCGCTACAATTTTTATCTGTCTCCTCTACAACCAAGTTTCCGTACTCTTTTTTCTTTCTCTCCACCTAGTTTTTTTTTGTTTCCCCGGATTTGTTTAGTCCGTTCCTTTTCTGTTTGCTTTTCCCTCTCATCCTGATGTGTGCTCCCTCCCTGCTGTTCTTGCGTTTTATACATAAGGCCATAATGCAATATACATATATATGTGTACATTCTTTGTATTCCCTAGTGTTTTGAATCTGTTAACTGTATATAAATTGGAGCGTGTGTCAGGCAGGTGCTAAGTTAGAAGTATCCGTTAGGGCGAAGGCCAGCAAAATGAAGGCCTAACGGGTAGTCAACCCAGAACGAAGGCAATGGATGAATGGCATTCTCTGCCTCTGCTATGCACAGCCCACGGTGATGGTGTTTTAGGTCAACTAGTGCAAGATACATTACATCTACGTATCTTGAGTATATCATTAAATATATAATAAAAGAAAAAATTAGGATAATAATACAACAATCGAGATAGCTTTAGCTTTCATCTGGATGTAAAGATTGTGTGTATGCTTTTTCTTCTTCCCCCAATCCAGATACGAGTCCTGATAAATTCGGGGAGAGGAGGGGGGCATTACGTTCGTCCCTTTTCTTTTCGAATGGCGGTTGAGGGAGGCAGAGATGGGGGGGGGGTGGGAGAGATTGGGATCGGGATCGGGATTAGTATTGATACTCTTAGCTGACTTCGCTCTCAGTCAAGAGCTGTAGCAAAAGGTAGGAAAAAGTAAGCAGGACGTGATTAAGTCAGGAAGGGCACTTAGAGACAGACCATATTTGGGATACCACTCTTGATGGGGTAGACGTGCCCACAGTTTTGACAGACCATTGCGCCTTCTTCTACGTGAATCTATGCGAGGTGCAGTATGAGGGAACGAATAAACGAGGTATGGTTTTTGTTAGATAGAAAGAAGGAGGAGAGGGAGGAGGATGAGGAGAAAGGAAAGAAACGAAACATACCTCAAGAAGGACGTGATGTAAAGATTTTAAGAGTTCTTCATCGAACATCTCGGGCTGTTCGGTAGGTAACGACGTATCCCCGAGCTATACATAAGTAGATCCAGATATAAGTAAGTCACCAAGATCCAGAAGGTGGGCGGGGCGGAGAGGAGTGGAGGAATGGCGATTAAGTTTCGTAATCTCATGTACTACATACCTGTTTCGCGGCATCCACCAGCGCAGACCACTCCAATCGCGGCACAAACCCCTTCAGAAACTCCTCGTTAAACTCCGCTTCTCGTAGCTCAATTTGCACATCCTTGAAGAGAAGAGGGAAATTGTTCGTCGTGCATCCTTTCACATGGCATGCGAGTAAGTTGTGCGTGATAAGTCGGACCATCTTTGTTGCGTTTACCGTTGCTTTTTTTAAAACTAAAGAAGCTGAATGAATTATAATCCGTGTCGAGTGATTAAAGTGTTAGGTGATTGAAGCATACAGACAGACAGGATTTGATTTCCAAAATTTGTGATTGTCGGTGTGATGTGCGACTTACGTAATCATATATGTAAAACCTGTTGACTAGCTTTGGATTCTTTGATACGACGTGTGTTGTTTGCCGACGTTCGGCCTATAAGAAACATAGCTGACCTTAGGATATTCTAAACATAGATACAATTAAATTCTGACTCGAGACGTTTTATTAGCCGAGAGTGTTGAGTGTTATGGCTAGGGTAATACATCGCATTGTTATCCGGCTTAAGCACGTCAGATTCAACACCATAAATTAATGGATATTAAACGGGGGACATAAGACGCAATACATAAAGAATACTTTTAGCGCTTCTCTGCCGTGAGAATGTTACATAAGCGATAAACTATCCATCATCTATATGGGCAAATTTACTAGGTGGTGTTCTGTGATTGGTGATATAGCGACAACAAAGTATCCACGGGGTCCTCCGACAAAAGCGCCGGAAAAGCTGCTATTAGGGTTCCATTATAACTAATTTGTTATTTAGATATATGCTTATGATAGTAGCTCGGTGATGAGCCCGAGGCTCGAGTCCCGGTGACGAATTCGTATATAAATATGAGGAAGAGGTGGAAGGGTATCCAGACACAATATGGATGCCTCCCTTCTGCGTACGCTGAAAATACCCGAACTAACGCTTCGGGATACGATCCTATTCGATGTAACATGTGCTTTGGTGAGTGATACATACGCTGGCTAGTCTAGTCTAAAGTCCAAAGTACTACTTGAAACTAATACCACTACTCTTGGTCTCCTCCAGTTTACTCATACCATCTATAAGCGCTATGAAACCGATGCCTCACGATTACTTATCCACCTCGTTTTATTGGTAGTCATCCCGACATTCCCCGCCGCCTGCTTTATACCCCACTTCCCAGAATCAACACATCTAGCTCTATTAGCCTCATTCTCCCTATTTTACGTCACTCTATTCGCAAGTATTGTCCTATACCGTCTTTCACCATGGCATCCGTTGGCAAAATATCCGGGACCGATACTAGCTAGGATTACGAAGCTGTGGGGGGCAGTGGTTATGATTAATGGGAAGAATCACGTTCGATTTAAGCAGTTGCATGAGAAATACGGACCGTACGTTCGCGTGGGTAAGTAATTTAGTTGAATAGCCGGTTGGGGTCCTGTAAGGGATTAACATGCGTGTATTGGATTATTGTGTTATGCAGGCCCCAATGAGATATCTGTCATAGATGTTTCTGCTATACCGCATATACTTGGTGGAGATGGTATGCCTAAAGGGCCAAGTGAGTGTCTATGATAGTAAAACGTGGTATCCCCTGGTATTAAAGGTTTAATTTAAATAGTGTGGACTGCTCGTAAAGCTAGTTCGAAGAGTCCTTTTCACTCTTTGATTTCTTTGCAATCAGCGAAAGAGCACGCTCGGCGTAGGAGACCCTGGAATCGTGCTTTCAATACTACGGCTGTGAAGGAGTACGAACCTACGATCCAGAAGCGAGCTCTTCAATTAGTCCACGAGCTGGAGACACGTTCAAAGGGCGATGGCGAGCTTAAAGGAGAGGGCCCACGGAGCTTGAATCTGGCGGCCTGGCTAAATTACTTTACGTGAGTTATAATAGTAAACTTTTAGTGTGTAGCATGGACTTATGTATGGAAAAATTCTTCTTAGGACGGATTTCATGGGGGACATGGCGTAAGTTATTTATATGAACGCTTGTTAACATTATCTAATAACCTATTTATTAGTTTTGGAGGTGGATTTGAGCTCATGCATGATGGAGGAGATAAAGTCGGAATTTGGGCTCAGATGGAAGCTGGAATGAAGTAAGTCCCTAGAGATACCGAGGAATTCCTGTGAAATTTGTATTTAGACAAAAAAATAACCGCGTTTAGGTTTATGGCGTTCTTCCAACACTTCCCATGGTTGATGCCTCTCTTTGCAAAACTTTCCCTTGAATCCAAGGATATGGTCAAGTTTCGTAACTTTGCCTTCGACAGGGTGAGACAAAGGAAAACAAACGGATCGGCAGTTAGGGACTTATTCTATCATCTTGTAAGCGCGCGAGATAGTGATGATAATATTGTATTATTCTATTTTCTGACCTTTAATTAAGATTGATGAAGGAGATGTGGAGAAGGTGAAACCTACGGATTCGGAAATAATCTCAGATGGTGCTCTTGCAATGATTGCAGGGTCGGATACTACTTCCACGGTATTAAGCAGTCTTTTCAGCCTTCTGCTCAGAAACCCAAAGGAGTACGCTAGACTCCAGAAAGAAGTCGATGAAGCTTTCCCTCCGGGAGAAGGGGATCCATTTGATACGACTAAGCTTGCGGAGATGCCTTTCCTGAATGCGGTCATGTAAGTTTTGCCTTCTCGAATTAGGTTTAATGGTGATTGGCGTGCAAATATTCACGTGTTTTTTTAAAGTAATGAAGCCATGCGCCTTTTGCCTCCGGTTCCGACTTATCTTCAACGAGCCCCAGAAGCTGGGACAGGTGGTAAATGGATTAAAGACAGGTACGAATTTTTTTACTCAAGGGGTTTAATTCTAATCGTAATACTTCCTGTAGCTTTATCCCAGAAGGAACTGCGGTCGTTGTGCCACCATATGCTTTACTAAGGAGTTCCACGTACTTTTCTCCAAACCCCGATTCCTTCTGGCCAGATAGGTGGATGCACGAGAGTGCAGTAAGAAGAACGGCCCTTCAGGAGGCGAACTTCGAGTTTAAGGCAGTAACTGGATCGTCGGAAGACGTAATGACCAATATGGCTGCATTTATCCCCTTCTCGTACGGTCCGGCTGTATGTGCTGGTAGGCTTCTGGCGATTGTGGAAATGCGCATGGTCGCTGCGTTAATTATGCAGAGGTTTGAAATGCGATTTGCGGATGGGTATGATCCTAGAGACTGGGAGGAGACGATGAAGGATTACTTTGTTGCGGAGAGTGGGAAACTTCCTGTGGTGTTGACTCCAAGGGTTTAAGCTTCACTTAATGATGATAATAAGTGTCCGCCCGGCCACCCATCTATGTTATAATTAGTTCTATTTGTACTATATACATGGTTCAATCACACCCATCTCAAGAGGATGTATTATTTTTTATTTTACGTCGTTTGTTCATGTTTATCCGTAATGACGTCACCAACTACAACCACAATCCTGCTTCCGATCACCCGCTATTCTCGTATTTCTTATGCAACCAATATCTGAGAACTACTGTAGAGGCCCGCCAGCTCTAGGCCTTGGAGATACTGTGCTTCTATTTTTTCAACAAGAAAAAACTTATAATAGCGAAAGAAACAGAAACGGTAATTTGGATGAATGGGTATCTCAAATTACACTAGAAGCATCTACGTCCGTCTTAATATACCAAGTCCATGATTAAATTGGGAGTATATCATTGATTAGCTATAATATTAGGAAGGGAATGTCAAGAACCGAGACTATTGCGGCTTTTTTTCTGGTCCAGCACGAGATTTCGGTATGTATATCTTTTCGTGGAGAAGTTTCGTTAACTGGAAACGTTTATACACCTGAAGGAACTCATTATTCGGATTGTACAAGTGCACGAAACGACTCCAATAAGTTCTCCTATATTACTCGTGCAGGACATTCAATCTTCACTTGCACTTGTTTCATATACTCTTCAAGCGGATACAAAGCCATGGTCATTTGGAGGTACACTCGACATGCATTGGAGCGAATCGCGTGTTCGTGCAAGTGGTACAAAATGGCGTTTTTTATTCGAAGTCCAGGACGTTAAAGAACGAAGGCAGCATGTAATATAAATCTTTATGGCCTCTCTCTGGTAAATAACTCACTCAAGTAAAGTAGAATGTACCATACATAACGGTATCTTCAAAGTGAGGGATATTCAATTTAATTGCTGATTATATTATCATTTTCTCCGGGAACAGAAGAATAAAGATTTTCTAGTTGCTTACTATAATAGTACACTACCCTGGGTCGTCTATTTATAGTACTGTAACATGTGACATATATAATGCGTCAAGCTAGACTTATTGCGGTAAGATACCACGTGATGTGTCACGCACTATGAAGTCGCGGCTCACCTCCCATCCAATCCAGAGCATAATAAGCGGTGCAACGCTGAACAAGGTGTACTATCGATAGAGGACTTTTCAACTCGATCTATATACTCAAAGAGGCTGTCCTTCTCTCTTGTATGCTAGTTCTGTCCTCGTCTTCCAATGATACTTTGGTTTACTAATGCATATGCATAGATCACCTTTGAAATCTCCTCCATCCAGATCATAGTTCCGTACTAACGCTTAATATTAGCTTTGACTAGTGGTCTTAAACTTTAGGCACAATATCCAGTGACGTTTCTTCTCTCTCCGACTTCTTTATAAACGAGCTACACGGCATCTACACTGTTTATGCGGAAGACCTGAGCGACGATCAAAGAGTTCTGGTGCTGTGGGCATAGTTGCCTTTATACATGCCTCAAGGCGAGTGCATCTTCTGCTATGCTCATACCTTGATATATGCAATCATACTAATAACCACCTGTAGAATTACTCTACTACGTCTGAGCCCTTTGTAAGATCTATCGTTATGACCGTTTCACGTACAGCCACTTGGGATTGGACCCCATTTGAGCAACCGGTACCACTTTCTTCATCCGAAGAGGACTTCTCAGATATAAGCCTTCCCGAGATGTGAGTATAATTCTTTGTTTAATACCCGAACTAATAGATATATATGCATACTTGGAAATTAGCGACCCTCGTCCTATGCATGAAGAGATTGTTAAAATAGACGAAAGGATAAAGAGTCTTGAAGAAGAGCTCGAAAACCTGAGAATCAGGCGTGATCAAGTCCTATCGGATCGTGCACTTATAAACCGGATTCCTTCTGAAATTTTAAGCCGCATCTTTGAGCTTGCAGCGCATGAGGATCCCCAACTCGCCAGTTACACTTCCCTCGTATCCAGAAATTGGCGCACTTTATCCCTCGAGACACCTCAATTATGGTCCTATGTTCGTCTTGATAGTACTTGGTATGGGAATGTTAACTCTCTGATTCGCAGGATACGGGTGCATATGGAACGAACGGGTGCGGCCAAGATTTCTGTTGATCTGGATTTGAGATATTGTGAAACTCTTGATGATGCTCGCTTACTCATGAGCGAACTGAAATCTCATCTCAATCGATGTTTCTCACTCCGTATTCGCGCACAAGATTGGGAATGGCTTGCCGTAGCTGCTAGTGCCTGTGCGGAAGGAAGGATCAATGATTCCTTAGAATCCGTCACACTTCGTGTTGAACCTTCAGATGATGGTATTCCTATACCGCTTTTAAGTGGTTACTTTCCTCGCCTCGAGAAAGTGGTACTTGAACAAACCGCTCTTACGAGTGTCTTTAATAATACCCAATTGCCTGCCTTGCGAGTTTTGCATATTGTAAGGGACTCACAGCACTTACATCATCATCACTCTCACGACGACCAAGCACGGGTTTGTATCCGACTCCGAGACTACTTGAACGCACTTACGTGCTCGGAAATATTAGAGGATGCTCGATTGCAGTCTATAACATTTAACTTGGATGGAAAGGAATCCCTATTCTCCCGCACACCAATACGCATCCCCGTGCCGATGCTCACAGATATGGCTCTCTCTTCAGTTGACGGTGCAAACATCGCACTTCTTTTCGATGCTGTCTCGCTGCCATCGTTGGTCCGCCTTGCTGTACAGATTAATAGCACCTCTTCCTCAAGTGAGGCCTACTCGGGAGGTGATCCGCTTGGCTGGTTAGCGCGTTTAACTGAAGCGGCCCATAGTGGACGTCTCCCTTTACTTCGTCATTTTGAACTCCGGTCGTGTCCATGCCTTTCCGATGGGTCAGCCCTTGTTGCACTTGTGAGGGCTTTGCATGCTCTTCCCCGTCTTGAGGCACTAGGGTTTGCAACGCCGCCGGGGGCGACCCTCGGAGAGGGTCTGTTCGAGGTTTTAGCCGGGCCAGGTAGGACGGGAGATTGGTTGGTACCTAACCTAAAGGTTTTGAGTATTGGTAGTGGGTGTAGAGATGTTACTGGGCATGAGATCCTGCGTGTGGTACAAGCCCGAGAGACAGCCGCCTCTGCGTCTCGAAGCTATGGAGGCCTTGATCCGGGAGTAGATGAAGTCGGATTTAGTCCCATTTCTACTAGTAGTTTGGAGTCTGTTGAGCTCAGGTCGGTAAGACGACCTGTGCGATTGCAGATGGTGCGATTAGCGCCATGTTTTGCGCTTGCACCGGATGTAGTCGAGCAGCTTCGTGTGGCGCTCGACGAGCTACGTATCGTGAGCTTTGGATAACTTCCCTTTCCTTTTTCCCACCATGAATGATGTTTTGCTCATTGTTACTCTACCCTGATTTTTGCCATTATGCAATAACAGGTTCTCTGCGAATGCCGAAGATAAACAGTGTTCTCCCTCGAAATATATTGTATCGTCGAATTTAAATCCGGATTAAAATGTAAACGGATATCACATTTGTTTTGGACACCCGGGGTATCTTTGGATCTTTAAAGTCTTGTTTTTTTGTTTCTGTTTTTTTTTCTTCCTTTGACATCACTGTATTCTCACCTATCGGTGTCTTGTTCCTTGCCATAATCCCCAAACTCACTTCCTCCTGCTGTAAAAGATAAACGGACGTTGTAACATATTTGCTCAACACACTCTTCTGACAAGCTAGTTTTATTTCATTTATCCTTCTTGCTGTACAGATATATGCATATATTATATAGAGACGACTTGATAATGATACATCCAATTTTATTCTACACGAGCTTCATTGTGACTTTGCTTTTGCCTTTTCATCAGCTACGCCCTTCCAGTAAGTTCCATTCGGGAACTCGAATTCTGCGATTGAGTTTTTGTACATCTCGATACTGTAGCCTTCTACGGGGTTATTGGGGACATTATACCGACCTTGCTTGTTTATGCTGCAAGGATGCAAGAAATGCTCATGCAAGTGATCCACAAATTCAAGTACGTTGCGTTCCATAGAGCCAGAAACGGCAATATAGTCGATTAAAGACAAGTGAATGACATATTCGCACAAACCTACACCACCAGCGTGTGGACATACAGGAACGCCAAACTTTGCGGCCATCAACAAGACGGCGAGTACTTCTGATACTCCAGCAAGACGACAGGAATCAATCTGGACCACGTCGATTGCTTGTGCCTGGAGGAGCTGCTTGAACACCATCCGGTTATGGGCATGCTCTCCCGTTGCAACTCCGATCCCAAGAGGGGCAAGTGCACGTCGGACGGCTGCATGCCCGAGGATGTCATCAGGCGCAGTCGGCTCTTCGATGAACCACGGCTTGATTTCCGCCAACGAGCGTACATAATCAATCGCTTCGGGAACGTCCCACACCTGATTTGCGTCAATCATGAGTACCGCACCCGTCGGGCCAGCGTTCTTCCCTTTCAAAGCCTCTGAGTTTGGGTCTCGAGCTGGCGCGCCGGGTGGGAGGAGAGAGACATCATCGATGACGCGACGGATGATCTTCCCCCGCCTTAGGTCGGCTGCTCGGTCCGCTCCGACCTTCATCTTGAAGTGGTTGAAGCCCGCTTGGACGGCCTCCCGGGTGAGGCGCTCCACCTTCTCGTCGCTGTACCCAAGCCAGCCCGCACTGGTGACATAAGCCGGATAGCCAACTTCACGTACCTTGGCCTCACGCTCTGCTTTACTCGCCGCTTTTGCTTGGAGCATCGCAAGTGCCTCTTCGGGTGTGATAGCATCGGTAATGTATCTGAACGTGGTCGCATTCACAAGCTCCTCCGGTGTAAAGTCAACAACAAGTTTCCAGAGAGGTTTCTTACGCGACTTTGCAAACAGATCCCAGAGTGCGTTCCCCACTGCGCCAGTTGCGATGTGAATCACTCCTTTTTCAGGTCCGATCCAGCGAAGTTGTGGATCCGATAGAAGATAGTCAAGGGTTTTGCCCATGCTTACGAAGAGGGGTTCAATCTCTTTACCAACGAGACGGGCTGCGACGAGCTTGATAGCATCACACACGATTTCGTTTCCTCGTCCAATCGTAAATGTCATTCCATGCCCCGTTAAGGAGTTATCGGGTGCATCGGTGAAGAGGGAAACATAAGCAGAGGAATAGTCGCATTCCGTGTTCATAGCATCCGTGCCATCTCCGGAAAGCGACGTCGGGAAGCGGACGTCGTGTGTCTCGTAACCTATAATTTTGACTCCCATTTTCGTCTCGTCCCCCAAGCTCTACTATGATTTAAGCAATGTATTATATTCTGAATGCAATGTGATTTATATATACATCGTACCGTGCCATCTGTCCTCGGCTGCCCGGGCCGCACATCGGTCCGCAAGCAATACCTCTTTCACCGCTGAAGGTACTTACCACAAGCACTCAGACATATTATTTCACCACCGTATCACCGCAGATGTCTTGTTTATATATCTTATGAGTATTATCGCGGAAAAAAAAATAGGTTTACAATGCATCTGCTTCGATTATCAATTTGTTTATTAAGTCTTTATCCCCGTCAGAGCAAGTTATCAGCCACAAGACCATACCGACCTTTAGTTCGGAGCTTGGAAACATCAGAAGACATTTAGTCAGTCACTATGCTATGCACATGCGCGCTTCCTTTAACATCATAATTTAAACCTTTTGCATGAGAAATAGTTACTCCGAGAAGACCAAGTATGGCCCCCTTCTTTGGAGAGATATTATTAGCATATACCAATATTAATGACTCAGACTCTGATACAATTTGCAAAAGTATATTCTCTTTCCTCTCCTTTCAGGCTTTATGCGTTTTATTAATAGATGTGTGAGCTACCATAAAGCAGCTATAGAAATCAGAGGGGAATAGGACGATAAATCTCGTGTCCATCGTTTTAACTTACCTATTCAATTGTTTTAATGCACCCTTGCCTTACCGCGTGACAGGAAAACACTATTCATGCCGTCGATCTAACTATTTGAACATTATTGAAATGTCTCACGTACTACCGTCAGTATACTAAAATACTTTTTTGCCTGGAGCTAGACTGGTCCGCAAGTGACGTGTCATAGTACTTGTTTTTCATTGAATCTTGAGAGAGATAGAGTATACGTGCAGACTCGTACAAATAGGTAAGTAGCAAAAATAATTGTACAAACGCTAGAAAGCTTCTGTAGCTAAGTGATAGGGTCGCGTCATCGTCTGGTTTATGATAGTAATTAGGGAGTAAGAGACAAAATGGGCCAGAAAAAATATTATTAGTAGCGTGGTTGTAAGTAAACATATACACTTGGAAAGGAATACAGGACTTTTCAGTATCGGGCTCGGGTGCGATGTAAAGGAGTAGCCGTACTCTTTAAACAGCTATCGTATGCTCTTATAGTGAAAACGATGATTAAAACAGCGGACTCTCATATTTTTCTAGGACACACACACGTAACTCTATCAAATTTGACAACACTAGAGTTCTACCGACTACATGTAATATATAAGCTTGCCTTTACAATATACTTAATCCCAGCGTCTAAAGTGTGCTCATCTCCCCGAACATAATGCGCCTTCTCCACTTATGTTTCTCATTTCTTTCTCTTGTTATGCTAGTGCAATGTAGCGCACTAATCAAAGGAAGAGATACAACTGGACACGATGTATTGTTGGCGGATAATACGACTATGGCATTAAGCGAATTGACTCCTCAATCATTGGCAGCACAAGACGGCGTCAATCCTCTCGTATGTGTTCTTGAGCTCTCAACTGTTCAGTGCTGTGAGACAATCGAGCCTGTAAGTTATGTTTCAAAGTCTGTATAATACCCTTATTGCAAAAGTTCATTATTACGTGTAAAGCTTTCTCTTGTTGTAGACTTGCTTAAGGGAGTTCTCGGATTGCTAGGAATACCTCTTCCGTCACTCGACACATTAGTCGCCTTGAACTGCCAGCCATCTGTGAGTGTGCCTTATTCGGTATGCTAATAGAGATACTGATATCTCCGCAGTTCCTTGGTATTGGTTGCTCTCACGAAGTGCTTTGTTGCTCTCTTGTCCTTCCGGTAAGCCGCTCATCTATCTGCCAGGGATTTCAGTTACAAATATTTGTTGCCTTCACTTATACGCAGAATTTGGACATCGGGGTGAACTGCCAGCCAGTCAGTACACTATTCTGAGACACCTGCAGGGTGCATGCTTTGATAGTCAAGTTACATATTATTATTTCAAAGACAATAAATCATCGTCTCCTACTATTCATATTAAATCTCCTGCTCTCATCTCAGGAGAGGATCCGCGGGCTGACAATTTACTCCAATATTCTGGTTCTATACGGTAATTAATCATTTTACATTAAGACGGCAAATGTTGTCAACAAAAGCGAGACTTACCGGCACAACTGCTGAGCAGCAAAGGAGGGTTTGGGAGCAATCTAAAGCAAGTGGCTTTTGAAGCGAGTGAGAACAGAGATAGAGCAACCTATATAGATGTTATTGGCTTACATCAGCCTGACAGTTGAAGGCAATAGTAGAGTCGAGTGAAGGAAGCGGGATACCCGCTGCTTGAAGGATAGGGGTAAGAACGCTCGCAATCTCCGAAAACTTGTATAAGGGACAGAAGAAAGGAAGAAAAATATTACAGTCAAAATCCCGGACTCGAATATAAAGCTGGGTAGGGAAAAGACTCACGGGTTCAATAGTCTGGCAACATTGAACAGAAGAGCCTTGTAAAGCACACTCAACGGGAGAGATTCCACTTGATGATTGGCGAGGTTGAAGGCTCGCCTTGGTCGCTGTAGCGACAATAAGAATGAACAGATAACTGGGGAGTCGCATTGGTGCCTTTACTTCTGCAGCCTTAGGGAAGCATGCAGGAAAAGGAGAAGAGAAAACTATACTGGTCGTCTTTATAAGTTTGGCACCGGGGAAAATACTGATAATCCTTAATTATTTCATATCGAAGGGTGTTAGAATACCATACTCAGACCCTCGATGATCTTTGATACGTGGTACTAAGTATTAATTAGTACGTGTAAAGAAAAGAAGTGAAATGGATACAGTACAGTATTCCATTCGGCATCGGTTATGACCTAGATAAAAGACCGGTCCAAGTACCGGGGTCTCGCTCGCCATGGTATATATTTACAAAATATCTTCTCTCCTTACTTTCTTCGGTACGGAATGGCAAGAGAGAGGCTGATATGAGCTCAGCCCAGGCTAAGCTGCCAGATTATCTACATGGATTTGAACCTTCTTAAAATCGATCTTCCAAGGGCGCCTGGTTTCAAGTCAATACGACATTCGACTCGTTTTTCATAGTAAACCAAAAACATTGACCAAGTCGAAACGGACATATCCTTAGGTCTTTGTCGAGGTATGAGCTGAGAGTATGCTGTTTTTATCTAGGAGAATCAGGTTGGTCTGTTTATCACAAAAAGGAAGTATTTCTCATGTCGGCATCAATGAAACGGCATCTCTTTTTCGAGAAGTATATCTTCCATAAAGTTCATAATTAAAAAGTTGAAGGGAATAAGAGTTCTCCGCCCTTTAGTTCTTGTACCCACCTAGAGCTGCCCATAAAATACTGCAGAAGGACTATAATATATATCATAATTAAGAGAATACGCATGATGGCCCTTTTGCTTGCATTCCTGGCATATCTTCGGAATCCACGTCTGGTATGATTTGATGATGTTTTGATAATAGTCTAGTACATTCGCAGACTCAGAGCCAAAGGCAGTGTTTCAATGTGAATAAACGCGTCGATCGAACATGGGTAGCAAAAAGGGATGATTTTGATGGATGATTACTCCGCGTGGAAGAAAGATGCGATTGGTCATGTGATCGCGTAGATATGGTTGTTGTGAGGGAGACTATGAGGTTGATATTCACAAAGACAGGTATCCTGTCTGGAATTCTTGTTCTTTTTTGTTCTTTTTTTTTTCCCTAGTTTTTGACACCGCTTTTACTACTTCCTTTGTTCAGTCCCGAATTTTCACATATCCTCTCATCTGGTTTTTTGTGTAGATAATAGTTGACGTCTGGCTTGCAATCCGTCTTCATTTTTCATCGTCTTAGTGACTCTACTGTCAATTGCAATTTCTTGTAGCTACCCGAAGATCATTGTACCCCTGTACATCTTCGTAGCCGGCTCTATACTCTCCCTTATCCATATTTCGGATATATCTGTGTTTCGGTGGTGATCCACCCTCTGGCGCTTATTTCACGTTAATTATTTACCTTCTGTCCCCCGGACTTCAGCCCCATCTAGACTTTCTCCGAGGCTCCGTAACCTTACCGCGATCAAGTGCCTATCAATAAAACCTTCCTCAAATTTTCTATTGTCGTTTTTCTATGCAACTCACATCCTGATCTACCCAAACGATACATCACATAGACGCACAACACGCGTTAAGAACTTACGATCTGCGGTCTTCGTCTAGCTTTGGACCAGCAAAATCATGATTTTGTCACTAGACATATTTCGATTCAAACGAAACTCCAGCCCTATTGATTGTGATGATACTTCTGTACGTGAAAATCTCATATTCTTTGAATGAAAACCTAATATGTCTGTAGAATTATTCTGCATCACCAGTAAGACCTCAATCCCGCCTTCGTAAATGGATTGTACGCAGTCAGAGGAAAAGGGGGAAGTTAGCATATAACAGTGACGACGACGATAAACCCTGCGCGCGTCCCCCTACTCCTACCCCGTATTCCGCACTTGCTCCCGGCTTTACTATCAAACGCAAGCCTCCTCCGGACTCTCATCCCGCCAATGCAGAAGATGTCCCCTCCCTTTCGACATTAGGAGAAATGCACGAAAACTTGGCTCCGTGCACTTCCGTAGTCGGATCTCAAACTACCAAGTCGAAGAGGTCAGAAGAGGGGTCTGCTACGTGGAATGAAGTTAAAAGCAGCTTTTGGGAATACTATAGACAACTAGAGGAGAAGGCGAATGCCCAGCTGAGGGTATGTATCTCATTCATACACATAATTGATACCGTGTTCTAATCTCGAATTTTTTTATTTCTTAAGCTCGAATGCATATTAGAAGAAGATGAACCTCTCTCAGAAGATGAATGTAGTGCCAAGTCCTCGGAGGAAATGCGGGAGCCTGAAGAAATGGCTGTCTCTTCAACTGAACCTACTGAATACGCCGCCCCAGAAACTCGTCATAGCTGCGAAATAGATAGTAATGGCACAAATTTCTCGGTGCACATTGCACAAGAGCTACGTCAGGAATGTACCAACTTCAAACGTATACTAGAAGAAATAAAGCCTTCCGAAATTGATGTAGTTGCTGGTAAGCACTTGTTCATCGACAATCTAATACACTCGGGTGCTAAAGCATTCACGCAGACCTGGATGAAATTGAACAAAATAAAGCCACTAATATAGACCCCAACACTATGGAAAACAAAAAGTTGATTGTATGTGCTCTAATTTGATCCTACTTTTGTTATCTCATAAGTTTTTTCTTTCTTTAGTATCTGATCGAAAATCTTAACGACGAAAAAGCCCAACTCGAGAGGTCGCTACTTCGTACTAAAAGGACAATCGCGAGTCAGAATTCTCAATTCTTGCTTCAAGAATGTGAGAAGGCTAGACTTGAACGTGAGCTATTTCATGCAGAAAGGAGTATTGATGAACAGTCTACAATCGCTACTTTCCTATGCGACAAGTCGAGGCTTGAACAAGCATTGCTATTTGCGGAGAATCAGATAGAAGATCAGAATGCAAAAATTGAATCGCAAGCTGTAGGTTCGCATCCTTTCAGATCTGATTACTATATTAAACTTTTCGTTAGTATGAAATCGAATGTCTTATGCAACAGATTTCATCGCTTCGCATCAAACTCGATCTATATGCCAAGCAGCATTATCATGACAACCCGATGTCTGAGCCCGCGTTTAATGTCACAAACGTCGATAGAAACTATTACTTATCAATACAAGATACGAACTCGGAATACGGCTCATTACGTCCTCAGCCGGTGGAATACGAACTACTTACTCCACCCACAACTCCTTCTCAAACAGTATTGAACCTTCTAGGCTCTACTGATGAACTTAAAGGATACTCCGACCACACTCTCCCACATCGTCTGGAAAATAAACGTAGTTGTGACTTAATGCGCAGAAAATCTATTGGCACTGCCACACTCATCGGGGAAATGGATTGGTCTGCCGAAACGGGCATCGGAAGGATGCAGGTACGTCTAAACGATAGTTGTATTTGCTGTTTGACTGAATTTCTTCCTCAGACTAAGCGTCGCACCGGTTCATTGTCCCTAAAAAATGGAAAAACCGCATGGCCTCTTATCTGAAGTGCATACTTTGATCATCCTGAGAGCTTGAGTTTATAGGTTGTGACGTATCTAAAGGTAAGCTTCTACTCATTCAAACGTACTGCACCCCGTGCTTATACTCTGCTTCGTCTTGTTTCAATAGACACGGTACTTATCATCCTGCTAATCGAGGCAATTACCATCTCGAGCGAACTACTGATGATAAAACTTTTTCTCAACTACCCTAAAACGGGACCATAAATTGTGTTTCCTCTAGTTTATCAACGCAGTCCCAACCCAAACTACTTGCGCTGAGGACTTCAGGCGTTAAAATGCCTCATTTTAGCAAAAACAAGGAAAGCTCTAACTATTTAACGCATATATTATTCGCTTTGCCGTACTCCTCACGTGTTTTCGTCCGATTCAAAATTCCTTTTATTAATCGTCCTGCACATACATGTTACCGCTCTGATTTCCTGCACTTTCTTCTTCATTTTGTGTATTTGTAATTCTGGATGTTCCCTCGTGCATACATGACCTTCTACTTTTTTACTGGTCGTTATTTTTTTGTCTTTCATAGCTTCTAAATGCTCTTTTTCCATAGGTTAATGTAACACTAATGATTATGATGTTTTTATGATTAGCAAAGAATACAAAGGTTTTTTTGGTTTTTTTTTCGAACACTCAACGGAATTTATGTGTCATTGACCATTATCCGTTTCCCGGAACGGCATTTATTGCCGTTCCTTTAAGACAAAATCTAGCCCTTGTATGAAACTATTTTCGGGCTATATCCTAATGTCAATGTTTTTCTAAGTACTTTTTTCTCGATGATAGACAATAATTGATAGTCATATATCTCACGTATCATTCTCCCCATAGTGCTGTTGAGTTGGTGAGAATGATGTCTTAGAGACTGATTAGTAAATAATATTACTATAATAATTACGTAACATAAACAATAGCCTAGAACATTACGATACAAACACATGTCAACAGGATGTCACTGGGCGCAGAGCGGTGTACAGACATTTGACTTGGTTCAGTTAAGCTGACAGAGGTCACTGAATGAGCGAAGAAACTATGTCGGTTATATGAAATTCCATGATCCGTAAATTTCCCCAGCGTCGAGTGGGGCAAAGAACTCGAATAGTCCCTCGGAGACATCCAGTGCTCCCCATGGACAACTTGGACACTTAATTTCGTATTAGCATAAGTTTAAATAATTCACGTTTAGTGAGTTTGTTACCTCATCTACTATTTGTGCGGTGGTAGTTTTGCCATTTGCAGAGATCGAAATTTGTTTAAAGCAATTTTCACCCCCACCGTATTGCTAGATATAGTTTAATTTTGACAAAGGCGTAACAAAAAAAGTACACCTACTTGAGCGTCAAGTGCAACAACCTAATCTACTGTTAGTGTGTTGTTTAGTACTTCGAATGAGATAACTTACATAGTCGCTTTTTTGATACCACTGACCACATGCCGTCCTAAGCGAATTAATTCAGGAGTGGTAATATCGCAGTAAACAAGTAACGTACTCTCCAGTTGTGATGTCGTACCATGTATAACGTGCATTGTCGAAGCGCTTTGCAAGCGAATGTGAATTTGCAGCGATTACCCTTTTATGGTGATCAAAATTGCCAGAGGAAATTGGAGAAGAAAAAACAAGTAATGGGAAACAAAGGAGAGTGAAAATTATTGTCATGCCAGCGGATGTGGGTAAAATCATGATGGATGATATTGAAAGAGAAAGAAAAGATGTTATAGACCTTCTAGTGAAGAAAGACACTACATATTTATACTAGAAACGAGTTAGCGAGAATTTAACGATATTGAAGGCATCAGGATGATACCCTGGTAAAATTACATAAGAAATACACGGTAAGAAATCTCCGTTTAACTCAAATCGACACTGGACGGAAATCCTCAATGCTTACCCTTTGATCTAAGGAAGCTTGTCGAAACTAATACCAAAAAACGATGCTTGAAGTAGATAAAAATTTCCGTAGTGTTCCCCGATATGCATAATAAATACTTAGGAAAAACTTAACCCTAAATTAAATTAACGTCCGCCCTTTTTTGGATGAATGTATGAAAAGAACGATCAAATTAAAGCTAAATAAAGGTGGGATAAAGCATACTGGTGACGGGCTTGTGCAGAATACTGTGGGTACTTCGAGCCCGAGGCCATAACGATCGGCTGCAAATCACCCGATCGACTAAAGCTTTGTGAGAACGGGGACTCCGATTGTCCGAAGACAAGTAACCAACGAGGTTCGGAATACTCCCAATAAATATTCTTTTTTATTACGAAGTATTACTAGTCAGTTAAAAGGAATTGTACAAAGGTTAAGGTATTTCTCGACACTAGTAAAATGTTTACTGAGTATTATAAGCATGATAACACGTTCCATCAGGAATTTCCTTTATTAGATCGCTCTAATATATCGAAGGAACCGACGAGCATCCCGTATATTGTGGGATAAAACACTCTCGCATACTACTGAGGCACTAATTAGCCAGGTTTATGTTTTAGATTTCTATCATACCTTCGCTAATAACCCTAGAAGATGATTGGACTCTAAAATATTTCACGTCGTACACATTATAAGAGAAATTGTCTAATAGAATCACTCACCGTTAGGGTAGTTGAGTGTATAGCATTAAGGCTATCGATCGCGAGGTGTTGCACTTTTCCGGGTAAAGGGGGAAGAAAAACAGGTAGCCATCACATCATCTTGCGTCTGTGATGATCCGTTACTTATTGTTCGACTCTGTTCAACAGCGGTGTCATGGAGGTTAGAAAGAAGGAATGTGAGTAATGATGTTGACCTTTAACTAACAATATCACATTTTGCAAGTCCTCGTGACTGACATCTTCGGCAAAGTTGACCTGCATTTGTGGAAACGATAATACACTAGGCATTTAAGCTACCTCGAAAATAATTACACATTGATATGACCTACTTCTTGACGATACCGTACACAACGAATACAAGGTCTGTCCGTCTCATGCGTACTACTTGAAGAGGGCAGGTCCCAATTTTTCTCGGTAGTTGAACATCCTGGTCCAAGGGAATCCAAAGACGTTTTCTTTTTCTTTATATCTTGCAGAAATCCCGATTTGTGGAACCGTTCAGAAACCTCCTTCATGTCTAAACGTTCTTGAGGATCATGGCTCCAGCACTCAAGGCAGACATGCCAAAGAAAGTTCTTTGATAGATCCCCCCGTTCAATTAAAGCTTCAATCCTAGGTTCGAGAACAGGCAGATTACGTTGCACAATAGCCATTGCAACCTGGGAGTTAAGTATATCGTGGTACGGACGTCGTTCAGTTAATAACTCCTGAGTCGTAATGAGTAAAAGAAAGAGATTCACAAGAAGAAAACCTACATATACTGTCATTCCGAAAGCCCAAACATCGGTTTTAATTGAATGGGATCTATAGGTGTCGATCTGAGCGAGCAGCTCATAGGCCAAGTACCGAATTGTGCCTAATTGGCCTCTTGTAGTATTTGCTAATGATATACTTGTGGCGACCATCCGGGCACAACCAAAGTCACAAATGACCGGATGTCCAACTGCTGTGACTAAGATATTGTCCTAGACAAGTATAAGGTGTCAACGGTTAGAATTTTGGGGGATTTCGTGGAACATTATACAGATTTTAGGTCCGAATGGATTACCCCTTGGTCATGAAGATATGACAGCCCCTCGACGATACCAAAAATCTTAATAACAGATTAGATCTCGTATTATGGGTGATCACCAAGAAGCAACCTACAAAGCTTACTAGCTCAATATTTGGGTGAGATTGGATATAATCCCACGCAGAACCATTATCCATCCATCTCGATATGAGTAAAGGATAACCAGTTGAAGGGTCGAAGGCATATCCAAGTAGGGGCAAGATGTTATTATGCCTCAGTTTTGCCCAGACATATACTTCTTTCTCGAGAAGCTAGTATTTATGAACTTGAGATGCCAAGGAAATTATTGACAGATGGAACCATACATTTTTTATGTCCTCGTCCAAATAGAAACGCATACGTTTCACCCCTACTCGAACATCACCTTCAACAGGGATCTCGCAATGACCCCTAAGAATATCACTATACGAGCCAGCTTTCACGACTTGTTTGGGTTCAAACTTAAGGCGTTTTGAAACGTCGAGATGTTTGAGTTTAGCTAAGATATCGGGTCGAACATAATTATGTGAGTTTCTGCGCATTTGTTCTGGCGCTATAGTATTGCACTTGTTGTTTCCAACTTAGACTTTTGAGGAGTCTCATCTACCACAGTCGAAGGGAGAGGAGACATGTGAGAATGACTGAGGAGTGGAAGAAGATCCATCTGATCGTTCCCCACGGTTTGTGTCATAGGATCTGGCCAAGCGCCCCTCGGTATACTATAAAAACGATATAGCGCCCAAGACGGCGGTACGATGATGATGTATTGTCTAGAATAGATGTATGTTTAGTATTGGACAACTAGATTAATGAGCAAAGATATGTTATGGGAATAAATTAGTTCAAGGTTCCGCGATTTCCCATAGCATTGAAAAATACGTACACTTATCTCTTTTGAGTTAGTCTATATTGTGCATAATTTTATTAATTTTATGATTCTGTATTGAAATAACTCTTCACAGAGAAATAGAATAGAATGTTCAACCTATTGATCTGAGTATTAACCGTAATTTTTTTCGGAGAATTGGCTTAAAGAGACAGTTCGCTTGTATAAAGAGGCAGGAAATATAGCAACAACACTAAATCATGGATAGGGGCATCATGGGAAGTCTGCATCTCAACAATAACAATTCAAATTGAAATGTGTACTGTTCAGATCAGACTAGCGGCAAATACCGATTGCTCATCGCCACTTTCCACTAAGTAAATCTAAAACTTCCATAGATAGCCTGAAGTGATTGTCTTAATTCTGGATTAAAATATGATATATCACGAATTTATGTGCACATGAGTACTTTGACAATTTTTGGAACGCTCGAGAGACTCAAGGTGTATATGCTGTGCAAACAGCGGCTATAACTATAACGACTCCTCTGTGTGATGATAACAAAGAATGAATCTATTCAAACTTTGCAACAAACTCGACCAAAAGTTGGTGCAAAGAACAACTGTTTATAAATTTCAGCCTGGCTATCCGCTTTCAATCAACCTGGCCTCTTCGTACCTTACACTACCTTGGACACCGACGATTCGGAAGGTATTTAATTTGAATGGACTCATGTGAATCTCCGAAAAATTCCCATGGTCACTTAATCAAGGATGATCACAGCCTCAATCTTATTCCGGATGGTCATCTACTAGGGAAACAGCTTTCTAGTCTTCCTTATGAGCTTCTCTCTGAGATCTTCCTTTGGTGCTGTCCAAATATTTTCTATCGCACTTTTTGCCATCCACACTCCGCGTTAACTCTCAGTCACGTATGTCGCAAGTGGCGCTCAGTTGTACTGGGGACGCCACAACTTTGGACATACACGAATCTCCAGGCAAAAAGACTTGATATTGAAAGTACCACGAACCTAGTACTTCTCTGGGCCGAGCATGCTGGAGCTTGCCCACTAGTTATTGATTTAGATCTATCTGAATATGCTCAATACAAAACCCCTGACAACGTTCTCCCCGCTATTCTCGAGTTAACTGAACTTGCTGAAGAGGCAAAGTCCTCACTGCAAACTTCATCAATATCTACTTCTCGTCTTAGCGTCTCCATCGAGCCGTCAACAGATGTTAAGTTCCCTTATGTATCAGAGAAGTTCTACTGGATGAACTCGGATAGTACATCTGTCGGAAATGAGCGAATCAATGGTTATATACATCTTCGAATATCGATGCAACCGTGTATTATTTTTGGTATGGAAGGGCACTCAGACTTCGGACCATATCTTGTTCACCTTGATTTGAAGGACACAGATGAAGAGATTATTATTTCTTTATCAGAGACTCATGGCATCATTCGTACATATCCAAATCTTGAATATCTTTCTATACGGATTGGAAGTATGGAAGATGAGATACCCACAAGAGACACTGTTACACTTTCAAACCTCAAGACACTCTGTCTAGAGTGGGAAAAAGAAGTGGATCCTGGAGTAATTTTGGAGAGTATTCGAGCGCCATTGCTAGAGACTCTGGAACTAGACGGCACAGTACCGGATAATTGGCATTACTTATTTAGTTTCCTCCAACATAACTCTGGTCTCCTTCGGAAATTAGATCTCTACAAAGCTGACTGCTCTTCAGTAGATCTCCTTTCCTGCCTTTCTCTTTGTCCATCTCTTGACAGACTATGGGTGGAGGATAGCGCCATCAGTGAAGAAATTGTTCGAGAGTTCACGGAATTCAAAGAATCTAGGGAGTCCGCGATACAAGTGCTTAAGAACCTCCGTACACTTGGTATTGTAAGAACAAACATTTTTGATGCTCCGCGCATCTTTAGGGAGCTAATAAAAGGTGGCTATATATGGGAGCTGACAAAATTAGATGGTATATTCATTTCAGAGTGTGAGATTTACGACGAGGACAACGGTAATAATAAAACAGAGCCATGGCCAAATCATCTACTACGAAAACGATTCTTAGAGGGTGTATACTCAGATTTACATTAGGCTACCCAGCCATATTTATTATTATTATTATTATAATTTAAACGGATGTGTATTTCTTTTTTTGTAGAGCATATTCAGGGTGCATTACATAACGATTCTATAAATACTTGATGGACCGCCAGCCGATGCGCTACTTATGATGACGATTGTTCGTCATTTATCTTCAACTTCGATATGAATGTTAATATCAATAAAGAATATGAAGCATGCAGTCACTGTGTCAGAGGATCATCTCAAGCGTCACGGGACCCTCAAGTGGCAAACTGTTGTTGCGGTCATGCGCCTCCATAATTCCTTTTCGCTTCTTCGAAGAGTTTGTTGTATTGGCGTAGCATCTAGGCCCGGGGGAACCGAAAAACATAAAATAGAGCTTCAACTAAATCATGCTTTTCTCGTATGCCACTTCAGCCATCTCTTTTACCTCCATCTAATATGAAGCTTAACAGGAGATGTCTGAGATCCAGCCATATAGCTGTCTCAGTTATCTATGCATTTATTGCAACGGTTGCATTCGGTTCTCACCAGCGTGTATTCGCTCTTGATGATGGCGTTGCAAAACTTCCAGTTTTAGGTTATAACAGTAAGGACTAAAGATCTTGAACTTTATTATGTATTAACATCGGTACTCCGTATGTAGCTTGGAATGCGTACCAGGTATGTATTTTGGTTGGATGTCTAAACCCCTTTGCGTGTTTATCAATGCAAGACATAGTGTAATATCGATGAAAATCTCATAGTAGATACCGCTAAACTGATGGTTGAGCTCGGACTCAGGGTGAGCTCTAGTAACAATAGTTTTAGGCATGCTTGATAAAACGTGGAGATACGTCAAGGATATAGGCTATACTCACGTCAACATCGATGATTGTTGGTCTGAAAAAAATAGGAGTGAATCTGGAGACTTAGTACCCGGTATGCTTTAAAATAAAATAAAAATTCTTTTCTCGTCTCTTACTTTGGTAAATTGTTCCCGAAGACAAGACAAGATTTAGTTTAGGAATGAAGAATCTTACGGACCAGATTCACGAATTAGGCTTGTATGTAGCTCTTTTACACCAAACTCTATGTGCCCTCTCTAAACAAGTCTTCTTCCTCTTATAGTGGTGCAGGCATAGTGCGTTGTTAATTTGCATTTACGATGTCATGATGCTAAGATATCCCTTAGTACGGTGACTCTGGCTGGTTTACTTGTGCAGGCTACCCTGGTTCATTCCAGAATGAAGCGAGAGATGCGAAAACTTTCCAAGAATGGGGATTCGACTATCTGAAGTAAATGTTATTCATATCTCAGAGATTTTATCCGCTAATAACTGCTTAGATATGATAACTGCAATAGTAATATATCTAAAACTTGTGAAGGATCAAGCTGACAGAGTTTCTAGTTCCTTTTGATGACATTCTTCGCGAAAATACCATGGGAAGTATGAACTCTATCTAGTCTGTGTATATCAGAAATCTAAAACGATTTTAAATTTAGAGTATGCTCGCATGGCCGATGCAATAGCGGATCTAGCGAAATCTTCCGGGAAACCTCCCATCATATTTTCTCTTTGTGAATGGGGCTGGGTAGGAAAATTGAATAAATCGCCCTGTGCTTATACTTATTTGTTACCTGAAAATTGTACAGAGCCAAGTATGGCTCTGGGGCAAGCAGTTTGGTCAAAGTTGGAGGTCAACTAATGATATACAAGCTAACTGGCCATCAATTGCATCAATAATTAACTTGTAGGCATAGGCAGACTTTTTAATCGAGAAATCATCTTATGTTTTATTTATAGTAATTCATTTATCACATCGAGTACTGACTTTTACGGACATAATGATATGGACATGGTGGGTCCCCTACAAATATAACCATAGAAATCCTTGCTCATCTCCCTTTTCCTAAAGCTTGAAATGTAGGTTCCAACGTAACTCTTTGTGCGTCGAGTCTAATTAGGTACAAGTGGAAATGGAGACCTGTCTGTAGACGAAGCAAAGACTCATTTCACGGCTTGGGCATTAATGAAATCCCCCCTTATTATTGGAACTGACGTAAACTCTATTTATGTGCGCTCTAATGACATCATACTAATGAACACTAGTTATCTACGATTAAAGACTCCGACCTGCAAATTCTTAAGAATGAGGAGATTATCGAAATTAATCAAGACCCAGTAGTTGGGACTAGTATTTCTCCTTTCAGGTGGGGTGTAAATGTAAAGTGTAGATGATTAGTGGATATATATCACGACCATTGATTATGGATTGAATTACAGCCAGATTGGACGAGCGACTCATTACATCCTGCGGGTTATTGGAGTGGCCCTACCAAAAATGGCACTGTTATCATGTTGGTGTGTGGAGTGTATTTTACCGTTTATATTAATTTTGATTAATTCTATCTATTAGCTGAACACGCTTGATAATGCTACAGATATGTTTTTCAACTTGACTGAATCACCTTGGATTCGGGCAGGACGTCAGTATTCAGTGCGAGTGAGTAATAAAACATAACATCAGTAAGTATCTGACTTTTTTATTCTCCGTTTTAATTCCTAGGACCTATGGACCCACACGGACAATGGTACCGCTATTAGAAACTTTACAGCAACATCTGTTCCACCTCATGGAGTGGTCGCTCTCCTACTCAAAGACGCTGGAAACGAGCCTGATGGAATTTACCCTCCTTGCGCGGTTTGGTTCTGGTGTGTGACTGAGAATGGGACACGCGTTGGCGGTTGAAAGTTGGACTGAAAAAAATGGTCATCTGAAAGAATTATTAGGACAAAACTGTTGTCGTTGCTAATCTAATATTGTAAATAAATAATCAATTTCGGGGGAAATCGGTCAATATATTAGCCAAGATTTTACATAAGCATGTTTAACTGAAAATTAATGCTTGGCCCCCGGGACTGCTAACCCGTCGCAGCTGCTACTTACGCATATGTATTGTATAAATTCCACTATTGTTATTGGCCTTCTCGTTCAGGCAACTATCTATCCTGGATAGAGGAGTGTTTTAGTATGGACGTCTTAACTCGAAGACATGATACCTCAAGTCTTACGGAGTCTGAATTGGCTGAATTAGTCCATGACCCATATGAAAAAGCGCCAAAATATGCAAAAGTGGCAGTCGTCTTAGTGGCTACGACAATTCTCTGTTTTGGTACTGCTAATATTCTCCATAAACTGAGTAATTCTAACTTGTAAGCCCTATCATTTCGAAAATTGTTTGAATTGAATCATTGAGCCTGTAATAGACATTTGGTGTTCTTGAAGAAGCGTTTTAGACGCATTATTGCTGCTTATCGTTTCTTTTCTTCGAGGCAACAGGACATTCATGGCGTCCGATATCCGGTTCTTGGGTCGGGACTACTTATTCTTGTCCTTAGCGCAATTCTTCTTAGTGAGTTTATAGTATGTTTTAGCCATCGTTCGTTCTTCTTACGCCTAGTAGTCTGGTCCTTTGCTCAGACGCCCTATTACCGCAGTAGGTGGAATGTAGGAAGCCCTCCACTTGCCATTCGTACCGGCTTCTTTGCATTGGGTCTGTTCCCTTTTATCCTGTGAGCAGCCTTTTTCGCGTCAGCTTCTACGTTACCAAAAAGGCTGACCTCTTCTAAGTGTATTTGGCTCCAAGCGCAATATCATAGCTTTTATTGTCGGTGTCTCCCATGAAAAGTTACAAGTATATCATCAATGGCTCTCCCAACTTTTTAGTATGTATATACGATTTTATCGGTGGACTTAAGTTCACTCAATATTGCATCAGTGGTTTTATCTTTGTTGCATACTTTCCCATTTGTTATTGCTGGTCTTCGCGAGATAAAGACCGACACTGGAGGTTTGACGCAGTTGGCATGGAGCTGGAAGGTCGGGAAGGTGTATTATTGGACAGGGACGGCGATGCTTATGACCCTCTCTTGGTTGTGTTGGGCTAGCTTTTCTCCTCTGAGGTAATTTATTACAAGAATATGTCTATCATCTTCTTCTTATTTATTACTTTTTTAGGAACCGTTATTATGAAACTTTCAAATGTATGTGTTAATCAAATTCACTCAAGAGAAAGGATGTATTGACATAAATTTTAGTACTCCATCTGATTTCTGCTGCTTTGTTTTTCGCGTTCTTTTTCATGCATTGCAATAAATTATTAGGATCTTGGAATTATCTATACGCAACGTGAGTTTTCATCATTTTAAGGCATATACACATTGTGAATCGTCTATGTAGTGTCGCTATATATGGACTATCAGTATTTGCACGATTTGGACTCATCTTCTGGAGCAATGGGTTACACATTTCCCGTGGCAAAGTCACAGTTATATCGAAAGACGTCTTAAAGCTGACTGTTACCACACGAAGAAAGTGGCAACCCGGGCAACATTTTTTCTTCAACTTTGTCCGCCATCGACCGTTTCAAAGTCATCCCTTTACGGTTTCTTCCATCTGTAGTTATGGGTCTACCATAAACGAAATGGAGATTTACATTAGACAAGGTACTGGGATGACGGAGACGCTCGACTCATTGGTTAATCGATCTACGCCCGTGTTGCTGGATGGACCTTATGGGGGTATGTAACTCTTTATCTATCCTATTATCTAGAAAATTACAATTTTAATCCATAGGACCCGATGTTGCTATGAACAAGTATGATCGGATACTACTTATTTCTGGGGGAATTGGTTATACCTTCACGTATCCAATATTTAAGGATCTTGTTATTTCCGTTTTTGAGCAACGGTCGAATTGCAGATATATTGATTTTGTATGGACTATTCGCACCTTAGGTTTGTGCTTAAGGGTTATGCAGAGACCTATTTTTTCTCATTTTTCTCTTCTTAAGACCTAGTTAAAATCATCGAGGAAGATTTACGTGGCGCTCAGGACTTGCTTCCGGGACGTGTCAGAATCTTCATACATTACACCGGTATCTCCGACGATGAAAAGGGGGGTAAGATCCCGGAAGATCTGGAAACGTCAGGATTAGGCATCTTACCTGGGCGCCCACACGTTGCAACTTACTTATCTGACGGCATACGGGCGACCAAAGGTGGCAGCCTTGCGGTTGCTAGTAAGGCGATATTTTCCTCATTTTCTTTAGTATGAAAACTGACGACGATAACAGCTTGTGGCCCAAGTTCACTCACTTTTGACGTTCGTAATGCCGTAGCAGATGCTCAACTCGACATTCTTGATGGATTTTCTCGGGCGACAGAAATTTATCTACATAGTGAACAATTTGCCTGGTAATATTGTGATTTCGGAGGCACTGATTATAAGATATGTAAAAGTACGATTTCAAAGTATACTGGATACCCTGCCACGTATGGGGGAAAATTAATTGAGCTAATCTTAGTACCAGATTGTTATATCCCGACGCCTTTGATAGAGTCAAATTATCTATCCTTTCTCTCCAAGGAATGTCATATGCCTACTATCGAATTTGATACATTTTACCTGAGATATCCTACCGATGAATGGCAATATAGTGTTGTCCTGGACTTCAACGTTGACCTAATTCAGCACTAGTGTAAGAACTATAACCAAGATCATGAATCTCCTGCTGGGAAAGTTATTGATGACGTTCCTCACTTCATATGATTATTTAGTTACTGAGGATGACAGGACTGATAATCGTTTAAGTTCCACAAGAACACAAGTTGGTATGCATCCTCAAGGCTTTGATTCTTTTCAAATAATCTAGGCATATCCTATTTTTTTTATTTTTAAATGATCTTTTTCCTTATGAAGTTTCCTTTCCAAACAGGAGTTATTAATTCTGCATCAACCCGTTGAAAGGTATAAGGTTATAAATAAGTTATAAGAATGCTGTCATTAATCTGGACTAATGAGATCGCAGGGACTTTAATGCATGTATAATACGAGATACGAGACGGGCGGTCGAGGAGTATGTGAATACATAGTATATGAAAGCCATGAATATAATTTTTGTATATTTTACCGTGTGACACAGAAGTATCCTGAAAGTTAGCTAAGAAACGAATTAAGGTAATGAAACTGTTCATTGTGCTTTTTTAAACAGATTCTTTGATAAGTTTACTCCGTATCGGAGATTCACGTTCAACGATAGCATCTCATTTTTATTACTTCCGTAATCCCTGTTTCCATAAAGCTCAATGGTAGATCATGGTTTTGATTCCGCTCCAACTACAATAAGCCTACAATTGGAACCCCCCCCCCTGTCAAGATAGGTGCAAATAACATATATTTCATACTTTTTAACGCACCAGCTAACCATTCAACTGCACTTATTCAAAAGCTTTTAAGACTTCTATACAACCTAGTGCTAGTAAACAGCTGATAATGGATCATAATGAGAAATCAAGTTTAAGTGAGGAGTAATCAAGACCAGCGTATCAGTATACAAAATCATAATCGTATCTTCAATTACATATATAACAGGAAATAGGAGAGAATCATGTATTATTTAAGAAGATTCTCATTTTGGATCTCTGGACAGGTATTTTAGTGTTATCGATAATCGATAGATGACTATTCCTGTGCAAGTTTTAGTATCCGGAAAAAGAGACCTATTATCCGAAGGATCTGGCTTCTATTCACACGGTCTATCCCTTTGTATAAGTTGAAAATAATCATCGATTTCTCTCTTCTCCACTTTACATATACTTGACCCAAATCTAGCTCTACATACTCTTAGATATGCCTTTCGTTCAGAGTGGAGCTAATGCTAGTGCAACATTTGGGACATATAATGATATAGCTGGTGACCAGACAAACAACACTAAGAGCGTAACGACCGGTAACATAAAAGGTACGTTAGGTTTTGGGGCAGAGAAGACGCAGCTTACCCCTCTTTGTGTAGCTGGAGATGGGGGCAGTGGGGGCTCTGGAATTGGGAAGGGATATGGTGTCATCGCGGGTGGTAAGGGTACCGGAGGAGCGGGGGGAGCAGGAGGCACTGTCAATATATCTTGTAGATAAACTTTCTCTCTTCTAAAGCTGTCTGTTGATACTGATATATACGCTAGGAATCGACCAAGGCAGCTATTAAACCATATCACATAACGGCAGCGGATTTTCTGGGGCTATTGGCATATGAGCCCGCCGGAAACTGTATTTTGTGTATATAGCGATAACTACACCCAATGGGGCAGGGCTTTGTACCTCAGTAGCCTTCCCAATTATATGTAAAATTCATAATATAGAGAAAAAAGCAAGCGCCTCGGCTTCCAATGGTACAAACCAAAATCCCGGCAACTCGACAACTATACCATCATGAGAGTCGTATGATTCAAGCGTGTTTGACACTCATGTACCTGTTTTAATAATCAAAATGCGTTAGTAAATATTCTATTTCGTATACTATACAACCCCCTTTTTCAGTAGTCCGGATGAGCCCTAAAATAAAGCAAACTGAGGAGGTAGTTACAGTATAGGTAGTATATGTATAGTAACCCTAATAATGACTACATGTCCGAATTAAACAAGTTGAATAGTCAAATATATAATAAACCGTTCCGAGTATACTGTTACTCTATCATAGATACCTAATTTGTAGCATATTTCATTTGATATATGCTTTTTCAAAAAGTCTATCGGCCTCTTATCCTTGATAGTTAAAGCCTCTCCCTTTTTTTCTTGCCTTGAGTATGAGTATGAGTAGGTACTTACGGAGTAAGTATATCAGATAAAGTTAGATATCTTTGAAAATTAACAATAGTAGAATGAGAATTATACTTTA
This sequence comes from Pyrrhoderma noxium, assembly GCA_002287475.2. Classification (NCBI taxonomy): domain Eukaryota; kingdom Fungi; phylum Basidiomycota; class Agaricomycetes; order Hymenochaetales; family Hymenochaetaceae; genus Pyrrhoderma; species Pyrrhoderma noxium. The sequence continues at coordinate 63,768 of CM008262.1, forward strand.
TCGGGGTTGGCTATTGATAATGTCCCTGTCGCCGAAGTCTGCCCGCGACACCACCGACGTTTTGGCACACATTTCCACTAGCATACCCATATAGGGACAAATGATGTTAATGAAGTAATCATATGGTTTATCCAGCAGGACGAGCAATAAAATAAAGAGACAAAGCACGATTTTAATATCATTAGGAAGCAAGACGTAATGTTGATATTGCATGCCCTCCATAAGGAGAAATGAAAAGGATGGGAAAATTCCTATTTTAAACTATGCGTGGAAATTCTATTTTTAATTATATTGAATTAGAAAGTTGGTAGGCTAAATCAGGGACACAAATTAAAAGATAATATAGTCCACCTAATGATATCTCTCCTATTTAGGACTTTCTATGCCCTCACTCAGGGTTGTTCTATGCAAATCCTTCACTATATGAAGTAAGTGCCGGCATAGCCCTATCACGAGTATCTGAGGCCTCTTAGAACGTGGGTTAAGCCTCTCAGGTGTTCCAGTACATTACTATTAATAATTGCTTCGATATATACGCGAAGTATGTTAACTTGACTTGGGGGTGTTATCATTTACAAATCCCTGCTACCTTCCTCATAAGTCAAAGAATAGTTCGAGAACTTTACTCCTCGATATGTAGATGTAGCATATGCTTGTATGTGCAAGTCTTCAACTGGTGATTATATGACCATCAAACTCGAAGCACATTTTGATCTATGAAGTTTTCCTTTCCTTATCGGATTCATAAAACTGCATCCTCTGTCCTTTGATGTTAATCAAATGTTTACAGTTATATCGTTTATACTTCGCCATATCCAATGATTCACGAGATAGGCGATAGAGTAGATTAGAATACACGAACAATATGAGCAACCGAACATCATGTATAACATAGTCTATGAAAGCGAATAGAAGCATATATGCCTTCATATATCACACAGTATAACCAGAGGGAATAGGCCTGATTAATCAAGCCGAGTGACACAGACGTAAGAGGAAATCTTTGAGGTTTGCGGACATGGTATTTTCTCTTAACAGAACTTTGGCGAGTGTGCTCCACACCTGAGATACACGTTCATCGATAGTGATTCGTGCAACTTGCTTCCATGAATATCTAATGACAGCTGATCCTATCATTTCCAATCTGAAGCATAATAAGTCGCAATCTTGATTTCATTGCGATTATTCTGGGTTGGACGACTTAAGTATAAATGGTATACTATACTCAGTTCACCCCCCTCAACAGCCCATTTAAATCTATTCGTTATACCTTTCGTACAAAACTTCCCTACAATGCCGTTTAACCAAAGCGGAGCTAATGCTAAAGCTGATTTCACTACGTACAACGATGTAGCGGGTGGCCAAACCAATAACTCGAAAGACATCAAAACTGGAAATATAACTGGTATGTCCATTAAATTTTGTGTATTTTTTTTATATTTAACAGCACATTCCCCTAAAGCCGGAAGTGGTGGTCACGGTGGTCACGGAGAAGGTCGCGGTTTCGGACTCATTGCAGGTGGGAAAGGTACTGGTGGAGCGGGAGGTGCGGGAGGCACTGTCAACATTTCTTGATTGGAGACTTTAATCTGTAATGCATATCTCTGCCCTCTATAGCCATAAATTCCCTAATTGTCTCACAGGGTGCGCCTGAAAAGCGAGCGCATAGAAATATAATTTTAGAAAATAACGAAAACGATTTGTATTACTTTCTGTAAATTGAAGATGAAATGTATATTAAATGAATGAGAAAGGACTTAAAATTGGAACTCATGAGCTTCTTGACCTACAAAAAAACTAAGCATGTGCTTGCACGCATACGTATATGTACATGCACTTGCACATACGCATTCTCATTACCAAACTATTTTGATGAGCAAATTGACATCCTTCTGTCTGACCGCAAAGGATACATTTACTGCTCTAATGAGATCAATAGAAACTTTAAGACCCGCTTCGCGATTTTTAGCCCCATTTCACTTTAAGATACGCTACTGTGTCGCAGGTGCCTGATATAGATCACGGTGCGAAATCGGAAATGAATCAATAACGAATGGAAGCAGTTTAGTGCACGGGCATACAAGCATAGTAGGGAAGGGAAGAATCACCATGCGATACCAGTGGAGATTCCCATTAGATGTACCAGACAAGTAACTGCTATTATCGATAGATGGAGATCTCGTGCACAAACGTGAGGATCCGAAGATAGTTCCATCATCTGAATGAGAATCTTTTTAGTCTACTCAGCTCGCACGGTCTATCCGCCTTTCTGTATAAATAGTTGAAATGCTCTACTGATATCCCTCACCACCGCATAAAATCCTACTTAACACTAAAATCTATTACAACATGCCGTTCAAACAATCTGGTGCTAACGCTACAGCAAAGTTTGGAACGTACAACGATGTAGCTGGTAACCAGACAAACAACACCAGGAATATTACAACTGGTGATATAAAGGGTACGTTAGGATTTTAGACTTTAAAGATGAAGCTCACCAGTGTCCCCGTAGCCGGAGATGGAGGAAATGGAGGCTCTGGATCCGGGAGAGCGTGCGGTATCATCGCCGGTGGCAAAGGGACTGGAGGAGCGGGAGGAGCGGGAGGCACTGTTAACATATCTTGTAAGAGATCTTCTCTTTTCGAGCAGCTTCTTGGTACTGATAATCCCAAGAATTGATAAAAGGAGTTTATGAAGTTGTATAAGACAGCAGCATTATAGTTTATTATAACTTGTTATATAAGAGAATTTGGTTCTACTCTTCTAGTCTGTGTTCAAGGAGCCGGACGACCATCTCTGGGGACTGTAAATGTACAAATTAAGCCTTTTCAGATACATATATATATAAGATAGACGCATAGCGTAAAGCAGATGATGTTATCACCGGTTCTCCGGTAGCTTGTAGCTTTAGATAGTTTGCTTGTTCAATAACCTTTATAGAAGGTCCTAAACTTCAGTTAAATCAATCATAATTCACAGGTGGAGCATGTTTGGGGTGCTATGACGGTTACATGCATATTTTAAGTAACCACAACCACGGATTTTGGATCTTCTTTTTTCTATTAGTGAAAACTATCTTTATCCTGACGTAAGAGTTGATCTGCTCAAAGTCCAATATACAGACGCGTCTCATAATTACTCGTCTTTTCGGTAAATTTACTCAATTACCAGAAGAGTGAGTTCCTAATAAAAGAGCTCTACACTAGTTTTTTAAAGAAAAATATACTATAAAAAATCATTGGATAGTAGATGGATATCTAAAGAATATGCAAAAAAAGTTTAAAATATTAGTGAAAAGAATTGGGCGTGTAAGTAAGGAATTAGTGAGAGAACTTGCCATTTAAGTAAGCATATAGATCTCTTTCGTATTTAAATTATTTTATTTTTTTCACAAATTAAATCTAATCTAAAAATTGATAATTTAAGAGTAAATAAGTATAGCTATCAGCTATGATAGCTTATATAGAGTAAAAATGCGTTAGTCTAAGTATATTTAAAACATAAGCTCGGATTGTGTGTTTTTTGCAGTTAGACAAAAAAGGCTATTTTTATAGGGTCTCCAAACTCTGTTGATTTTTAATATAAAATTAAAATATTTTAATGTAAAATCTTCATATTATTGAAGAATATCTAGTTAGATACTAAAGTATAAATTTTTATGAGTTGTCTATACTAAGTTTTACCAAGAAAAGGGCTAAAATCAGAGACCCTATAAAAATAGCCTTTTTTGTCTAACTGCAAAAAACACACAATCCGAGCTTATGTTTTAAATATACTTAGACTAACGCATTTTTACTCTATATAAGCTATCATAGCTGATAGCTATACTTATTTACTCTTAAATTATCAATTTTTAGATTAGATTTAATTTGTGAAAAAAATAAAATAATTTAAATACGAAAGAGATCTATATGCTTACTTAAATGGCAAGTTCTCTCACTAATTCCTTACTTACACGCCCAATTCTTTTCACTAATATTTTAAACTTTTTTTGCATATTCTTTAGATATCCATCTACTATCCAATGATTTTTTATAGTATATTTTTCTTTAAAAAACTAGTGTAGAGCTCTTTTATTAGGAACTCACTCTTCTGGTAATTGAGTAAATTTACCGAAAAGACGAGTAATTATGAGACGCGTCTGTAGACACTTTTGTGTAATTACTGACCCTAGGTCTTCCCTAATCTGTTCTATTTTCCGTGTACACCTTTAGCCTACAGAGACTACAAACACTTCTATGGTAGAAAAAATTTTGAATACCGGCTTCTTAGTCTCACACTATGAGGACATTAGAGTAGGTGTTGTAGCAAAGCACAAGGACGTGCATATACACATTTCAAGTTCTGACTCTTCTTTGAAATCATATATAGCACCTTTTGATAGCTTAGGTGAGGCACTATACCATCAACATTCGTTCAAAGGGCAATCTGCGATATACAGTATGTTATACAAAGTTTACTTCTGAGTAAACAAAAGTATGTATTTGCGTGGATGTGACAACAGATTAGTACATTAAAGATACTGAAAGATGGGGGCCATTCAACAAGTTGATACCCCCAAGTTAACCTATTATATTATGTCCTACTTTCCTCCTTCTCCCCCTTCTCCTCCATATGCCTTACTATTTCTAATAGTAGTTTTCTTAGCTTTAATCCCCGAGCCTCCTAAGCCTCCCTCCCCATATTTAGCTTTAATACTATGAGTAAATAAATTATATATAAATGAGCACTAATTCTGCATACCTTCTATGTTTATAACGCCTTGATAAAAATCTGGCAAGTTCAGGCCTCCTCCGTTTCCTCCTTTTCCTCCAGTCCCCTCACAACCCTCTATAAGACATTCATCGGCTTCGATTCCTGAACCTCCTCTACCACCAGCACCAGCTACGGTGGTAAACGTGAATAGGACACAAAAGTAAGTAGTGATGCTGCTCACCCTCGACTCTCAAAATCCTCCTGCTATTTTCTTGGTTATCTACTAGCTTATTGATACCTTTAAGCACAGTATTAGGGCGTTCATTCTAAGAAAATATTGAGCACAACGGGCTGGATTATAAGTAGGAAAGGAGATTACTATTGGTACCGTAAGTGGAGATTCGGTTATTGGAGTCTGATCAAGGTTAGGCATCGGGATCTCCCTCTCTTCCTCTTTGGTGCTAGGGGCCTCTTTAGGTACTTCTTCGCCTATACAAAAGCAGGTGAGCTTCATCTTTTGTGTCTCAGAACAGCAACGTACTGGTTATCTCGCTAGATGCAGATGGGACACTCTTAGTCATAGTTGCAGTATTAATTACCTGGGATCCAGCTACATCATTGTACGTTTCGAAAAATACTTTAGCACCAGGTGCAGACTGTTCGTTTGGCATATTGCTGTATACGCAGACTTGGATCCGGATTATTTGTAATTGGGATTGTGTAGAATAGTGAGAGGGTAGTAAAAGCAATATCGTTATTTATACAGAAAGATGGATTGCGAAAGAAGAAAGGGTCATAGAATGCTCGTACAGAAAATATATTCTGATCCTTAACCCTGTATGAGGGATTGATAGAAGTTGGTTATTTGTCTGATGGAAATTTCCATTATACTACGTGGTTTCCTCTTCTTTCACTCGTTTTTTATGTAAATTACAATCCCAAAATAACTTAGAACACCTCGTTGTTAGTATCTACTGTCAACTTCATGAGTAAGCAGGTTTTAAAGTTGAAGGGCTCCTTGCATTACACTTTAACGTACGATAACACAGAATTTCTATGATGAATAATATAGTACGATTGTGGGTTCTGTATTGGCCTTGTATATGCTCTGAAGGACCTCTTTACTTGATAAGCTCCCCTTGTGTTAAGAAATCTCCTAACGGACGCACCAAACTTATCGTCATTTTAAACCCTGGATCTAGAAACTCCGATCAGAGAGGAGGCACAGAGAAAAGCTGTGAGGATTACTTTAAAGGTACAAAACCATGCTGAATCCCGCAGACCTGGAAACTCGTTCAGTTTTTTAGACGCTGCCACACCCTGAGAAAAGGAGAGTAAGTATATGAGCTTCGCCTCCATGGAATTTAGAGGAAATATGTGTATACCCACAAAAGAATAGTAATGATAATATACGATATGAACATTAATATTTTTCCCTCCCCCACTAAACATATTAAATATCAAGCTTATGAGCTGCACAGAAGTTTACGTATGTTACAGAAAAAGGCGTCCGATATTATATAGACTCCGAGCCTTGAGGTGATTGAACACGGTCCTAATGTATACTTTATCACAAAAGGATCATGCCATAGCACTAAGCGCACACTCCCTCTTATAGATGCCAATGATAAAAAGGCCTAGTTATGCTTCTTTCTCTCAGGATGTATTAGTGTCTAAATTATTCGATGATGGAACTTGATCCCTGTGTTCTGGTCTTAGATTGGCGCTCTGATGCACGTGTTTATAGTCCCTAGGAGACCACTTGATTTAGCGAGGAGGACTTACCGACGTGTTGTATTTTTTTATAAGGCTTCCATATCTATACCTTAAAGGGAGATATAAGTAACTGTTTCGCTTTGAAGCTCATATCCTCAGTGTATTGGTGGTAACTATCCGAGACAAGGCATTAAATTTATCCTAATATAATGCACATAACTCCGCCGCCTATATATACTGAAAGCTGTGAGTGCACATGGCGTATTTTTATTTTTCGAACTCGTGTATGAGGTAGCATTACATCGGGATCTCACTCTGGATAGGAATTAGAGTCGAAAATAACAATTCTGAGGAGGAGGGGCAGGGAGATATCAAAAGCTCTGGAATTTTGCCTGCGGAGTCCGTCAGCAATGGCGTTGCCCTCTGCAGGATTGTTATGCCCACTACTCCGTCCACAAAGGATGCTGCTTCAGCTTTGAATCCAGCTCTTATTGCCTACCCACAAATGGTACGGACACTAGTAACGGCAGCAACGGCCGCAGCAATTATAACGTTAACGGTGCCCTGGCTATTCGTTATACTCAGATATGACCACCCTGCAGGTTATACACTACTATAATACCAAGGGATAAGTCGGCTTTCTCTTTTCTAGTATGTAGATGTGATATCATAGTAAGTGCAGACGGATAAGCTGGGCCTGGTAAGAGTGCTAAAGCAGGTGCATATCGGTGTGTTACTCTATATATGTATAAGGTCCCCAAGATTAACTAATTGAAAAATAGAAAGTGGTTTTATTGCGTAAGAATACGAGGCCGATCTTCAAAATTATTTTCTTGGATAAAGGGGTTAGTAGTCTCTGTAGGCTAAAGACGATGCAGATACGGAAGATAGTACGGATAGGAGAAGACCCGGGTTCAGTAATCACACAAACGTGTTCATCAGTTTACGTTTATGTGAATATACGCTTAAGTAAGGGGAGAAGGTGTTCAGAGATCAAGTTTGTTTTGATGAGTTAATACAGACATCATGATTCCTTCTGTTAAAATAAGGCATCGTCATATAGATGATGTTGGCACAATTAACCTCTCGACCAGTATTACAATCATTTCTGTGTAATAGTACGAAATTTTGGTGGTAACCGAGAGTTGTCAATATATATAATTAAGTTTCCCGTCTTTATCAGAGGTAATTGTCTTCCAGATCTCCTACCTCGAAGGTTGAATAGATCCTTGAAAGGTACGAAGAAACAGACAAACCTGAAGAAGAACTGCCATTGTAATCAAGTTCTCCAGACCACTACAGCTTGTATATGCCCAACCTTTATATATATATACTAATTATCTCTTATTCCTGTATTTTACTTGCGTGTTGGATGCTTTTCCAGTGGAGATGCTACCACGGTACTTGAAGTTGTAGTTCAAGATGATAAGGGCTATCTAGGCGGTAATATTGATAAAAAAACGACTGATATAAAATATGGTATCCGTTGAAATACATTTTAGATATTGCAGTTTTAAATAGACCTTTAAAGGATATCCATCCACTTTGTACATATAAATTATCTCTGTCGATTGGAATAATGAAGCTCCATGATTTGATATAGAAGCTTCAGATGCGGACGATACACACAAATCTTTATGTCATTAACAAAGGAAGAAAATCGATCATATTTCTTCAGAGGATTGTTTCAACTCCGTACATATAACTTACTTGAAAGAATGGATATATTGATACATGAAGACCAGGTTTCATGTGGGTACAGATCGGGTATAATTTAGGATAAGGAATTTAATGAAAGTTGATGTGTCTAAAATAAGCGTGTAATCACCATAAGACTCTAACTGTAGCCCAGATATATTATAATATAAGACATGAATCATAGGCTTTGTTCCTTTCATAAAGCTTGAATGGTCGAATTTTGAGAGATTTTGGGCCATTGAAAGCCGAGTATATGTGATTTCAACTCTATGTTATACATTTATTCCATGTCTCTATGAAAATTCGACTATTAAATTAGTAGGCAGAAAACGAGTATTTGCTCTATTGAGCATAGTTATTGGAATATACAAGAGGATATACATTGGGAACACCCGGAGCATCCTATGGCGACCCGGAACTGAAAAAAGAAAATAACCAAGAAATAGAAATCTTTTTATCACCCTATTTAGGGTTCTTAAGGCAGAAGTCAGTGTTAATTGTCTATTTGAAGGAAATAATCTCCTACACTAGATGGAACCGTGCTGCCTATCTCTTTCTTCCCTTCACTATTGGTGCTGACTGCCTCCCCTTTCCCTTCATCATTGGTAGTGCTCGACTCTCCCTTCTCTTCGTCATCATTAATGTGTTTACCCTCTTTCAAGGATCCGGTGCATGTGGTATTGGTTTTACTAGGGTCCTCGGCGACTTTTACTTTGGCTATACAGAAGTAGGTGGGCTTCATTTTTGTATCTTTCTTGTATCTCAAACAAAAACAGCGTACTCTTTGTCTTTCCAGATGTAGATAAAGAACTCGCGGTCGCAAAGACATCACCGTTATATTGATCTCCAGAGACGTCATTATATGGCCCATTAAATTCTACTGAGGGGTTACAGCCACTCTGGGTGAACGGCATTTTGGAATATACGTCGAATTAGGTCTGGGATACTGGAATGGGAACTAAGCACAATAGTGAGAGACCAGTAAGTGCTAGCAATACCGTTATTTATACAGAAATGTAGATAGCAAAAATAGAAAGGGTCGTAGAATGCCCATACGGAAAATGTATTCGGATCCTTAACGCTGCATGAGGAGCTGATAGTACTTCCATCATAAGGTATGAATATAGAATTTTTATGATGATGAATTTAGTATAATAGAAAGTCCCTAATTGTATGTGTTGGCCTTGTATGTACTCTGAAGATCCTCGATACGCAACTAATTCTTCTTGTTTATAGAAAGCGCCTATCGGATTCACCACATCCTTCACGCTTTAAGAAACCTCCTATAAGATGAATCTAATTTATCATTATTTCAAATCCTAAAGCGAGAACAGAACTCCGATCAGAGAGGAGGCACGACGAAAAGTTAGGAGGATCGCTTGAGAAGCCATGCTGAATCTCGTAGAACCGGAATATCGTTTAGTTTTTTGGAAGTTGTTGCACCCTGAGAGAAAGAAAGCTATTGTAGATTTTAGAGAAAGTGTGTGTATACTTATTACCACAAATTAATGGTAATGCTCATATACAAATGTAGGCATTGATATTATCCCTATTTAGCATACTAAATTTCAAATTTATGAGAGTTGTATAGGATTTTACGCAAGGTGCTGAAAATGGTCTCCAACACAATAGACCCCGAGCCTTAAGGTGATTAAATACGGTCCCAAAATAGACTCTAAATAGACTTTATCCTAAAGGGATCATGGAATGACATTGAGCTCATGATCCCCCTTACGGAAAGAATGGGTGCTAGTGATAAAAGAGCGTAGTTGTGTTTCTTTCTCTCGAGGTGTATTAGTGTCTAAATAATTCGATGATGGAAGTAAATCCTTGTGTTCTGCTCCGATCCTCAGGTTGGGCGCTGATGTACATGTTTATAGTCTTTAGGAGATCACTTGATTTGGCGAGGACTTACTAGAGTGTTGTATTTATTGTAAGGCTTCCATATATATACCTTAAGTATAAATATAGGTGGCTGTTTCGCTTTGTATTTCACTGATTTGGAGTTTATATCCTCAGTGTATTGATGGCTGTTATCAGAAACGAGGCATTAAATTTACTCTAGTATAATAGGCGTAACTCCGACATCAATATATGATAAAAGCTGTGAGTGTAACGTATATGGTACTCTTTTGTTTTCGAGCTTATGTATGAAATAGTACTTTACTAGAATCTCACTGGATGGGCATTACAATCGAAAATGACAAATGCGAGAAGAAGGAGGGGAGATATCAAAAATTTTGGAACCCTGCCTGTGGAACCTGTCTTGTTATTCATTGTCTCGGATATGAGCACCCTGCAATTTATGCGCTATGGTAACGTTAAGAACAAATCAACCTTCTCTTTTGAAATATGTAAATACGGTATCATAGCAAACGCGGACGGAAGATCTGTGCCTAATGGGAATGTTAAAGCAGGTGCATATCGAGATTTTATTTTCCATAAAATGTGGATTCAGACTTTTAAGTTATTTTACTCCATAGTTCGCGGATTCAGGTCTTAAGTTTACCGACTACGATCACAGAGTGTTAAGAGGAGGGCTTTGTTTATTTGGCTTTTAACAGGATGTATAAGGCCCACAAGGAACCAAGAGATAGAGATTAAAGAAAACCGCATGAAATTCTATGGCTGTACACGGCGAATCCCGTGTATTACTAATGTACTAAATTTCTAATATAAATTTACTGTGTTTAATCCGTCCAGATGGTATTTTCACTTTGCATTATTCTAAAATTCCGGCCATTTAAAAGGTTTAGGGAGCGTAGAAATGGAACTCAGGTACCGCATCAATATAGTCGTTGTTTAGTACATTATGCTAAAAAATCTGGAGTACTTAAAACCGGAAGTATGTTACATTCAACAAGCCTAGCCAAAGTTCACTAATGTGACAAAAATAATAAGCTGACAAAGAGTATTCAAGAATTCTGATTTAAAATGAAAAAGACCGATACAGCACATAGTAAACGTAATGATTCTTTAGACTCTTAATTACCAGGGACAAGAGGTGCACGTTCTTCGTCATGGAGTACTGCACTCCCACGATGGGCGGTCAAGTGTCCATACAAGCTTTTTACAACCCAGAAGAGACTCAGTATCGCGAACGTGAACGCAGACCAATGAACGAAGCTACTGGACCTCTGGTGGTCGAACACCGCGAACAAGGACCAAGTTATGGCGATTGATCCGGCAAGGTCACCTTCTGGACATGAAAAGGCGTAGGTTGCGGCCGTTGCTTCAAGGAAGAAGAGAGCAAGGAAAACGAAGACCTTAGTCCACACTCCGGGGCGGTGAGTGATAGCGTTGACCCCGAAAGCTTCAAAAAGGGAGAGTATAACAAGAACCGTGGTCCAACCGTGGTAGAGTGAAAACGGAAGATGGATGAAGAGTTCATCTGGCCAGGAGGTGGATGCGTGGTTCTTCTTGACAATGAAATAAATGTGGGTGACGGTAGAGCTGACGAGAAGGGCGAAGATGAATGCTGGGAAGCAAAGTCAGATATTAACAATACTTATTTACTTGCTTCTAGCATGATGGAGACTCACCAACAACGTAGTACTGTCGTGCCCACACGTTGACATATACAGCATTCAGCACAGCAAGAAGCTGTTATTAATTGTTTTTTGTTAGACGAGTAGCTTGCCGAAGCATAAAACTCAACCTACTGGAAAGCGCCATGAGACGCCATCAATGATCACCCTCTTTCCTTGCGGGAAGAACTGGTATATTACTGCACCGAGGAGGAGGAAATGAATGAGGGACCTAGATCACGTTTTGTTATATGCAACGTTCTGTCAGCATGTGAGATGTGATGAAGAGAAGAAGGAAGTGTCACCAGATGGCAAAAGCGTAGGAAGAGGGAGTGAAGTAAGTCTCCTTTCCAGAGCGATATACTCCCTCAGGTCCAGCAACGGTGTATATGTTTGAGCCTAGAAAGAAGAAATACACAACCACATTCACAATCTTTCCAGGTTAGGTTAGCTCCAAGCTAATGACTAGATGAGCTGAATCCTAGTTTACCTTCAGAAGAATTGCATCCTTCCAAGAGTCAGACATGCTTCTGTGCTTTCGAGTTGATTATTGGGGGCAGTAGTCGTAGTTTCAAGGTAAAATGAGATTACTACCCAACGGAGACTTTACGTTCTCCTTGCTCGAAGCCGCGTGACTAGCAGCATCCCAGTTGACGTCATTCCCCATAGAGATAAATATAACTTTTGTAATGTCACGATGTTATGGAAGGTAACTGACAACTGTCACATGGCTTATACATATGCGTTACTTTTTAGTCACACCCGTTAATCTTTACTCGAGTTATTACGAAATTTCACGTCATAAGTGTATTTATTGGTGTATCTGGTATGAACATGGACTCGGATACGGGACTTGTATACAACACTTTCCACACTTTGGACTGCGACAGCAATGAGCTTCGCTCGTCCTTACAACCCATCTCCCTCTCCATCTCCTGAGCGGACTCCCCTTTTAGCGCAGACAGAACCATATCCTGGCCCTCTTTCTCCTTCACCCTACGATGACCAGCAACATAAGAAACTAAACATAAATTCGAGTCAACATGTTAAACGTCGTGCGTTTGCTGCTTGTGGTGTCGTGATTTTATTTGCCGTTGCTATTGCGGTAGCTCTAGCTACTTGGGAGACTAGTTTATCAGACGACCCCCTGCAGGCCGCCTATCAAATTCTAGCCCGTTCCCCTATCATCGTAAGTGCTACCTTTACTCTTTACTTCAAGTTCTGATTTTTGTATCTGGTATCTTAAATTAGGATGGACATATTGACCTCCCAATACTTGTCCGTGAGGAGTATGCTAACAACATATCTGCTTTCAATCTCAACGAACAGATGCCTGGACATGTAGACATCCCTCGGCTTCGTCAAGGCCGGGTTGGTGCTTTCTTCTGGTCAGTAATAACCAATAATGAGTGAACTCTGCTACAAACTCTTTATTCATATCATACAACCGCTAACTAGGTCTGTGTATGTTGACTGCAAACCGGACAACGAGGTATTCACGAGGCCGACCTATCGCGTGCGCGACACGCTCGAGCAGATTGACGTTGCTCGCTTACTTATCTCTCAGTATCCAAAGGTGTTCTATCCCGCGTTCACGGCCGCAGATATCAAGGAAGCACAAAGGAAGGGTCGAATTGCTTCTTTGATTGGTGTAGAGGGTGGGCATCAACTAGGGAACTCTTTGAGTGTGCTACGGATGTATCATGCACTCGGTGCGCGGTATGTTACGCTAACGCATTCGTGCAATAATGCGTTTGCAGATTCTGGGGGCATGGTTACACCTCCACCTCCCGTGCACCATGGTCTATCGAAGCTAGGAGAGTCTTTGGTATATGAAATGAACCGTCTGGGAATGTTAGTTGATATAAGTCATGTCTCCGATGAGACGGCAGAACAAGCGTTACAGTTAAGCGCTTCGAGGGGTGCGCCGGTATTTTGGAGCCATTCAAGCGTTCGAGCAATTCGCAACATCTCGCGTAATGTCCCCGATGAGCTACTCGAAAAGTTAACTCTAGAAGATGATGGAATGGCACGATGGAGAGGTCAGACAGATGGGGTAGTCATGGTTCGTGTCTCTCGTCAGCCCCTATTCTTGTTCTACTAATCTATTTGAGGTATAGATTAACTTTGCTCCCCAATTTATTGCTAATGAGGGAGAGGTGGCAGACGTGAGGTGTGTAGCAGATCACGTAGAACATGTCGGAAGAGTTGCTGGACGGGAACATGTTGGGATAGGTAGTGACTTCGATGGGATTGGCAGTGTCCCCCGTGGCTTAGAAGATGTGTCTAAATACCCTGACTTGGTTTGTAAACTTACGACGCTGGCGTTGTGTAATGATATACTGATGGCTCTACTCAGATTGCTGAATTATACGCACGGGGATGGACACCGCAAGAGCTTGCTGGGCTTTCTGGAGGTAATTTAATTCGTGTTTTGGAACGGGCGGAGCGTGCGTCTGCTAGGATGATTAGGGAGGGTGCATCGCCCGCGATGGATATCTATGAGTACAGAGACGATTTACCGATTCGTAGAGACGAACTATAGTTATGATGTATCCGAATTTTGTTTGTATATCCGTCAATTTGTATAATATCGCATATAATGGTACCCCTCAGAATACATAGCGAAGTCTTCAAGTTGCCTGTGAGATTTTCACCTTCGTCCTTAGTCAGGTATGCATTCGACAAATTTTCTTTCCGAGGGCTTGCTTCTGTTCTCTGATCGTTGATATTTGATCGTCGACATTGCGTATTTGCCAAAAAATATGATATGAGAAACTGAATATTTAAAGAGGTGTGTTGAAATTGGTGTAGCAGAAGTTCTTTTGGTCACGATCCGAGTCGGCTATGGGCGAGAAATTGGGTTAAACATAAGTTGAGTATCTACGAATTGTATGTGAGCGCTCCATCAAATTGGTTCGCAAGGTCCTCACAGAATTCTGTATCTGTCTTCTTCTAAGTATTTGACACCGCTTCCATGACTCCTCAAGCTAGAAAAACTAGAGTAGAGATGTTTGATACACGTAAGGACATCTGAGACCTACGATATTCTCACGTATACAAGATCGTGGCATCTATCCGTGTGTCTCCATACTCCCCCGAATCTTTGTCTGTGCTCGGGTTCTTTGATACACTTTTTTTTATCTTATTATAAATCACTTTGTCTTACTCTTCTTCTCTTATCGGTGTTCTATAATTTATCACTATGAACGAAATAAAAGGGACTTCTGTCCCGGGTTTCTACGCCTCTCATTATATACAGAACTGAGAAGAAGTGGCAATAGCATTGAGCAAGTATGACGACAAGAAAATCAAAGGATTTCAAGGTACACCCTAGCTACTTGCTGCCGCCTGTGACGCAACCGATTAGTATCCCGGAAGTGTACGACTGGCACTTTGAAAATAATAGAGATCATCCATTATATATCTATGATGATGACGATGGCTCTCAGAAAACCATTTCCATGGGTGAGGCTGTGAAGGCTTTTCATCGTGCAACCCGGTATGTCCTTGAGAATGTGAAGGTAGAGGATATAGCGAAACGAGCTGTTGTGGCTATTCTTGGATGGTCTGGTATAGTGTTACTTTGGTTTTTCGTAAACATGATAATGAGGAGGTTAATATATTTCTCTTTCTCAGAGTCGACGTCATATGTTGCTACGGTGATCGGGATACTGAGGGCTGGACACATCGCGTTCCCGATTTCACCTCGTAATTCTCCAGAAGCAATTGCGCATCTGCTTTTGTCTGTTTCTGCTACACATATTCTTGTTTCGTCCGATCCTACCATACAGTCTCAATATGAGAGTACGGAAAACTTGCTCCGAGGGAAACTAGAGCCGAAAAAGATTGGAATGCCTACGCACGGTGACTTTTTTGTGGAGTATGACTCTGACTCTGAATCTCTATTTGAACCCGTGCCTTTGGCGAAAATTGATGTGAACTCGATTGCCTGCATTTATCATACCTCGGGTAAGGCTTAAGAGGTATCTACAAGGGAATGAATACTGACTAAATTGTTATAAGGTACAACTGCTCTCCCGAACCCAATTTATCTGACTCATAGAGCTCTTTACTGTTTCTCTACTGTTCCAAGTAAGTTTTGTGACAGGCCCTATCTCTATGTAGTGACCCTAAGGATATCTCCATATAGCACACAGTGAGGTCGAGCTCACTGGACTGATTTATAGTTGTCACTCAATACCTATTTTCCATGGAATGGGGTGGATGCCGCTAACTTTTCCAGTAAGCTGTCAATATAATCTTTTAATCTTATTCAAAGCTTATTTTATAGACTAGCGTTGGCCTTACTATTGGGGTATTCAAGCCCCAGTTTCCCCCGATTATGCCCACGCCACAGAATGTACTTGAATCTTCGGTGAAGATTAAAACAGATTTGATACTTACAGCGCCATTAAATATTGAGGTATATAACAAGAGGTTAATTTACGTGTTTCTACTCTGATACTAACTCTTGGCAAGGCCTGGGCAGAAAGTACCGAAGATGCAGAAAAATTGACTAAGATGAAAGGAGTAGTACGTATGATATATTATCTGATAGACACTTGTTATAAATTGTTCCACCAAGGTTGTTGGAGGAGCACCCCTAACGAAGAGTACTGGAGACTTACTAGCGTCCCAGGGTGTCAACATAGCTTGCCAATACGGGGCGTATGTATTTTTTCATGGTCATAGCCAGATTGGATCTAAAACAACGACTAAACTTGTATATAATGAAATCTAGGACACAAACGGCTCTTTTAAGTCGTTTCGTTTCTGGTGAGTATGAAATTGTGGTATTTATCTCTATCCATCTTCTAAGAGATAGAACCTTAGAACCATTTGGTATGGATTGGGAATACTTTAAATTTTCACCAGGATGGTCTATCCATCTAGAGAAGTATCAAGGAGGACTATCCGAAGTCTTTGTTTTGGTGCGTAATTCTACTGGCTCCCCATTGTTTCGAACTTTTTTTATTTACTTAGATAACAGGACTCAGACGCATTTAAACCCTACTTAATTAATGCTAAAATTGAAGATAAAGAAGCTTACGCGACTGGTGACCTGATACAGGTGCATCCTGTACATCAAGATCGGTATCGTATTGCTGGAAGGGCCGAGGAGCAGGTTTTACATTCTAATGGGGAAAGGACAAACCCAACACACCTTGGTAAAATATACATCGTACATCAAACTGGTAACGGCATACTGATTGTGTTTTCTATCAGAACTTGCGATAGGGAAAGATCCCAATGTCGAGTCATGTATTGTATTTGGTACGGGTCATACACAATGTGGTATTTTGATACAACCCAGGAAAGGTCTGGTTTTTGACCCCTCGGAAACGGAAAAGCTCGGTGAATACCGGAATGCCGTTTGGTATGTGGTCAATCTCCCTTTTTCTTCTCCGTTTTATATACCGACGCATTCGTTCTTCAGGCCGACAATTATGAAAGTCAACGAGTCTTCACCCCCGCACTCCAGGATAAATAAGGAGGTATGCATTCATGTTTAGTCATTTCGTGGTATCTATTCATCTTTCTATAACCTCGTTTTGAATAGATGATCATCGTTACATCCGTAAAGAAACCCTTTCAGTATACATTGAAGCAGACCCTTCGGCGTCAGATCATGATCAAGGAGTATGAGCGGGAGATAGAAGACCTCTATGCTTCTATGTCTCGTCGGTGACAGTAGATTGAATTTTTTTAGATGTAATAGTGTTATCAAAAGACGTGTATCACAAGCAAATTATTAATGAGAACCCCTCGTCTTTGTCAAATCGCCCAGACCCTATTTACAGTTTTGAATTTAACGTAAAGACCTCATGAAATATCCATTCACTTTACTGTTTTTGAAGTAATTGGAAATAACAATAAACACCATACTACAACCGCTGTTATTACAACACATAAAATAGGATACAAACAAATCAAACCATAAGCATAATAATGAAAGGGGGTGAAGAAGGTCCGATCTAATACCGAATGTATTATTACACCTCATTTAAAATTTCTGCATCCGTTATACTCCTGATTTCCGCGTTAAGCCGAGTCAAATTTAAGAATAAAAATAGAATGGAGTAAGCTCTACGTACCTTGACTTATTGGTACTAGGTATCCTTTCTAATGATAGAGCTTCGCTGTCTGACCAGGTAACGGTCTCTTCGTGTATCCTTACAGCTGTTCTTCGGCCATCTTCTAGTGATACACCGCCTTTTGAGGTTGTACGGAGGGACGAGTTTCCAGCGTATGCGATGTAGGATGTGTGACTTGTTGATGGTGTTTGGGTCTTTCGGGATGCGAGTTTGACTCGACTGTTGAAGAGGACTAGGAGGGAGTTGGAGTACATTTTCGTTAAAACTAGGGCGGCACACATGAAGTAGAGCTTTGTGGGAGTTGAGAGGAATAAGATGATGTCGATTACTGCCATGGTGGCTGCAGAGATATATTAAATAACTGTCAAATGTAAAAGGAAAGGAGAACGCGTACCATTGATGAGTCCTGTTTCGACAATAAGTCGGACAAGTCGATAAATTAGCTCGTGTGTGGCGTCCATTCCTGTATCACGTCTCACAAGCTAAACAAAAAAAAAGTAAGTTTTTATAGAGTTTAATACACAGGATCGATGAGACGTACGAAAAAAGTCATGATTGATGTAATCAAGACATCACAAACTGCGCTTCCCACATGCCAAATCTGCAAGACCTCGATAAAGAAGGGTTCGACATATTACTTTGTGGTGATTTACTTACTGTTGTCGCAGTATGGGCTTTCTGCTCTAATAGAGTGAAGACAGCTGCCTCTTCTGCCTGAGCACCTGCGATAATTGCAGCTATTCCTTGGAATAAAGACACCTAGGATTATATCTATATAAGTATGTTTTTTAGCATATTAGTATACATTTACTTACGGCGATTATTGCAAAAGGTAGATATTTGGATCCGGAGAGAACATAGATCCTATATGCATAGTACATTTGCACCATGATACTAACTATTAACAGAGTGAGGGTGGTGTTGTCGATGAACTATTGACTTCAGGATAGTCAGTTTTAAAACGTACTTATTCCCGTAAGAACAGGTATTGACAGCCAAATAAGCTGTATCCTAACGAGTATATCTTTGTCTCCGAAATTCCGGGCATAAGTATTGAATGCATCATTTGTTGCAATTATTGTTTGTGCCGTCTCGAGAACAAAAAGTGTATAAACTAATCCACGAGTGTAGCGGCCGTCATCCTTGAATGCAAGGTGATAAATATCTACGAGTGATTTTGTAAGTGAGAATTACGTTTAGGGTAACCGTGACTATCGCATTGCTTTCTACTCACAAACTTGTACAGTTAGAATGCCATAAAGGCCCCAGTTAAACATGTACCCAAGTAACTACAGAAATATGGTATTTGTAGGTGGATTCACGGAACATTGATTACGATTAACCTACCAATGGACCTGTGCTGTTGATTTGATTGATTTAGTATATCATGATATGTATTTTTCCACTCAAAAACGGCTACAAATATTACATACAGGGTTGAAAGATCACCAGGGGCAGCGGTTGAATTGCTTGCCATGTTGGAAAATGAGTGCTAGAAGTAGTGAATGAGGATTATCAAGGAGATCTTGAAACTTGGATCTCAATCCGATTAAAACCTGGATGAAGGGAGGTGAAGGAAAGCTTACGAGGGACCTCTCTCTCCGACGTTTTGTGGGCGGCCTTGTGTATATATGTTACTCACACCCACAAGTGTCCCGTGGATTATATTTCTAATAAGCGTGTGCTGATGGGAAACGTAGTCATTTCAACCCCCGCTTATTTTTCACTTTGGTGAGATTATTTAAGATATTTTTAACTCAGATCATGATGGAGATTGGAGATTCAAAGGTGGTACAAACACATTGTCCGGTTTCAAAAGGGGCTGACCACCTGATCATCTTTGGTCTAGGAAAATTTTATAATATAAAAAAGGTATAAATATGGCTGGAAATACCACGGACCGACACCATCGGAAACGAGTCTCTCTTACATTTAAAGCAGTTTTAAGAAGTTGATGGAAGGAGAATTCTAAAAATACCGTATCTAAGCCTAGTCCTTTCCATTTCTCTCGACCTCTTCTGTAGAACCTAACAACTGACAGCCCCTCGGGGTTGAGACCGAGTCAAGGCCCACACCCTTGTCCTGATTCCTGAACGAAAAAAAATGGCGGACATGTCTAAAATGATGTAGATAGTGGTTTACCGCGGACAGTATTTGATTGATTTTTATTTCCCACTTTGAGCCCAATCAGACTTTAGAGTCGCTTATCGGTGATATAGCGAGTTCCTGACTTCGTAGAAGTTGTTTCCATCATTACAACCTGTGGTTCTTTGTCCTCTGATTTGTGTTTCAATGGGGATCCCGGGTGCGGTTGTTCCGTAATGACATCTGTAAAATTTGGTTTACAGCAATGTGAGTATTTTGATAATGGGAATCAATATCATAGAAGTGCCATAGCAGAATTTCTGATAACAAATTATATATCAGTGCATTTGACATCCCACATGTTGACGATGCGTCAGTGATTTACTACTTGTCAATATAAAAAAGAGCTAGGGTGATTTATGAGGGTGAATCGCCAAAAATAAGGCGATGAGACATTAATAGCACAAGAGATTAGGTGAGACATGGGAACACGAACACGAACAAGGAGTGTATTAGGGATCAAATAACATAGGGCATGAATCTCCATGGGACGCGTTTCGCGTACTGATCCCACTCTTCACCGAATGTTTCACGGAGAGTTGCATCCTCTTTTGGGGATCTTACGACTAGGTAAGGCAGTGCGAATGTGACCCATCCTATGAATATCAGAAGAGCAAGTCTTAGGGTTGAAAGCATTATAAGCTGCTCTAAAGAGAGGTTGCCTGAGGTGAGAGGGAGACCTAGGGTGGAGAGTGCTCCAGATTGGGAGACATAGCCCCCCGGGCGGAGTAGGAGTGCGACTGCTCCGAGCCTTACGAGTACTTCACCAGTGTAGGATGGATGTCGGACTATGGAGTACGGTCCTGCTGTGATCAAACGGTGATCTTTAAGGGTCGTGTGGGTAAATGTGAAATGACGACCCATTACTGCAAAACATTCACGGCGGAGTAGATATCCGCTGATTATTGAAAGGATACATAACCAGAAGAAGATACTAGAGTAAGGTGTGGATATGTCGAGTAGGGGTGGTGAACCTGGGCGTGCTGGAAGAAGGATGGGAAGTACTATGCGTGCGAGGTCTGAAGATGGATAGCGCAATGAGAAAGTGAATGATAAAAATTCGAGGATTGAGATAGCCCAGAGGATATATTTTGTGCTCGCAATGATGTAGAATGCGTTTCTCTGGAGTCGTTTGTGTCCGTGAAGAGATTCCGAGTTAGATTTGGGCTCTGGAGTCGGTGGATCTGCCTTAGTCTTTTCAGACTCCAAAAGGTGAGCAGCGGACTTGTGCGCTGTGCGGGGCGGAGTACTCGACAAATGATGACACGCGGTAGCTGTGAATAGAAATGAGGCATACGCAAATTGCACAGCGTTCATCTTTGCTTTGCTGTTGTCGTATGCAGGCAATCTCCATAGTCATCACTTTATATATGCGGGCTCAATTCGGATTACTAAATACATACATTCTATATTTGTATTCATAATCTCAGTTCAATTCGGTACCCGAAGATTCGGAGAACTGATCTTCTAGTATACATGAAATATTGAGCGTTACATAAGAAGAAAAAAATGTCCCTGCAGGAGTAATTAGGGACACAATGGAAACATTTGAGAGGGATTACAATAATCGTTTATCAGTTAAGTGCAATTTGCAACCCAAGGGATCCACGTTCAATACGTGGTACCTTTCCGTCAATCACGTCCGTAACAAAATTGGCGATATTGAGAGTATTCTCGATCCTTATGAGCTTTCTAGCTTGCGCGTTTTCTAATGTTCCCTTTTCGTCCTCCGTCAATGGATTTGTGACTGATTCGCGAGTTTGAGCATTGTCTGATGCAAGTAACTCGGACGCGACCTTGCTTATTACAACATCACGATGTTGAGGGTTTCCCTTTGAGGAAGTAGTTGCTAAAAGGGTATCTTGTTCAAGTGTATTTAGCTTATTCAAAAGTGCCTCGCGTTCATCGGGGTGCCAAGATCCAAAGATCTTAGAGCATAGATCAAGTGTCTTTTCTCGTTCCTTGTGTGTTAGACGGTGTTGAACGTCCATGGAACCCTGTATGACTAAGAAGAGGTTAGTCAGAAGAAGCGGGAGCATATATATATATTGAAACTTACCGGGAGTTAAGAAAGAAAATGCTCTATCAAAATTGTCTTCGTCGATATCTGACAACACGGGTTCGTCTTGAGCCCTGATCTGTTTGTAGGCACCGAGAACTACGAGAAGGAACCACATGTAGCTTGCCGCAACTCGCTTGGAGTGCCAACGTGCTGCCTCTACTTCTGTGAATTCCCCACGTAAAGAAGCACATATTGAGATCGCGGCGGAGAAACCTCCCATCATTGCGAGATGAACCCCTGATGAGAAGAATGGGTCGATAAAACACCCAGCATCACCGGCTACGCGGGCATAAGGCATGCTATAAGACGTGGAGGAGTAACTGTAATCGCTAGCCGTCTTTATGGGTACGGACCCATCTTCTTGAGTGATTAGTTTACCGGAGGTACCAATCAGAGCAGAGATGGTTGGTGCGAGCTTGAGTTGTGAAAGGTAGAAATCGAGGGACGATTGGGAAGCACTTTTCTTGCGGGTGTATGATTCCTGGTCAATGACGACTCCGACAGAATGTCCGATGTGTAGTGGGATATACCAAACCCAACCTGATTCGTCTGTAATAGGGAATATAGACGTTAGAGTTTAAGCTATCGTATACATGAGACTAATACCTGTAAGCGCTTCGGTAAGAGGTGTGTTCTCACGAGAGGTGCCACGCGCATATCGTTCTACGTCAGTCCAATAAGACCATGTTGCTACATTCTTTAGCGTGTTGTTATAAACACGGTTCTTCAGATATTTCGTTGTTAGCAGCCCAGTTCTACCAGTTGCATCGACAATAAAATTGAATGATATCTCTCCAACACTGTTATCAGACTTGCGAGTGTACACTGCACCTATTGGACGCTTGTCCTTCTGTTCATTCGAATCATCTGACGGTTGAGATTCAAAGATCAGTGAGTTAACTTTAACATTGTCGAAGGTTCGGGCTCCGCATTCTTGTGCGTGATTATACAGTATGGAGTCAGACTCGGAGCGAACAAGATTCCAAGTGTAATTCTCAGGGCCTCCAACAGCAATAAAGTCCGTATCTGCTTAGTCATCAAAAATGGAACTAGAAGATAAAAACAATATTCTTACACCCTTCCCTTTTGTCTTTGTGAAGCTTAAATGCTGATCCCGTCTGCGAGGAGAGATGTGAGTACACGCATAATGGTGTGAAGATGATAGTACCTTGCGAATGAAACCATGATTAGCAAATTTGGAGTCTGCATCTACGAATCTGAGCAAATGGCGCATTGCGGGGAGCATTGTCTCTCCAATATGGTATCTTTGGTGCATGTAAGATATTTATGGGACAAGAGTGACGGAGTCGAGAGATTACCTTGGAAAGATGTCAGATTCTAAGAGGACAACATCTAATCCCTCACGAGCCAAAACACATGCAGCAAAGGAACCAGCAGGACCGCCTCCAACGACAAGGACAGTACATTTCGTTGGTATGTCTATTACAGGAGCTGGCATTGTGGGTGTTTGAAAAGCGGAAGATACTGAAATGGATGTTTAGGGATTCAAGTTATCTCCCCAGATTCTTTGACTATTTATCCTCCTGGAAGCATCAGGCGCTCATTGAGAAGTTGATTTTTTTTTAAAAAAGGCTGGCATATGTATCTGCCGTACGTCGTTAAAAGAAGACAATAGGCCAATGTCAAGTAGGAAAAAACTCACGAAAAAATCATGAATGGATTTTCCGTCTCATTCGGAGAACCACAGCGGGAATCTCGAAGCACACCAGAGAGTCTATCATTGTTTTCCACACTAGTATCAGTGGTTGATTGGTCCCCATGAAAGAAAAAAAAAGAGATCAAAGCAGGTTCCTAGATTTTTTTTCTTAGGACTCTCAGATATAGATTGCAGTTGAACTCAACTGAGGTTTAGTGGTGGGATGATAATCAAGATATGATGTGTATTCAAGCTGCAAGCAAGGATACCAGAATGAGCGTTCACGTGCTATAAATAATCCGGAATGGTCTCGATTCAGAAATCAGACCGGGGATGTCTTATATTTGTAGCCTAAAGTCGTTAGATAAGGTATTTTCTCTTATTTGCAGACTAAAGGTGTTATATAAGACATTTGTGCACAGCTATTTGTTCATTTGTAATACTTGAGATGATTTGATAATGTATGCGTGTATACAAATTCTGTATATTCAAATGATAGGGAACGAAGACGGATGGACGGAGTTCCTGTATTATAAATATAACCACGCTCGACGGAACGAAAGGAACGAGAATTTGAATGCATATTGTGACAGATTACTATATAGGGATTGTGCAATGTCAGGCTTCAGTTAAGACATATCTTGAAGCCGAAGGGGGGGGAGGAACAAGACTGTCTTGGGTGGAGATTGCGGACATTTGGACTGTGATTTAAGGTCGGCTGATTGGGTCAACGGACCTTAGGCGCCATCATTAATTGAAGTGAATAAAAAGTAAGCAAGCGACGAGTCACAAGTGATTTAAAAATACTCCGGCACGTGAACGAACAGCCAACTGGGGGAGTGTGATTTGAGTGTGAACAAGAGTTACGTAACTCTTGCGGGGGTTTATCACATGTCGACCGGGTTCTTGACCCGGTTCAGATAATATAAGCATCGTCGGAACGCGTTTTCGTCGACCGCATCTCTCTCCTTCGCTCTCCCTCTATCCCATTCATCAACCTCCAGAATCAAACAATGTCTCAGGTTATCGTCGTAGGAGGAGGTCTTGCTGGCCTTTCTGCCGCCCACACTCTTCTTGAACGAGGTGCCAGCGTTCTCCTTCTCGACAAGCAGCCGTAAGTGTCCCCCCCTCATCATTTTGTCTTACCTTGTCTCCTCCCCCAATTCGCCCTATGCAGTCTTTTGTCTACATATTCTTAACCAACTTTCTCGGAGATTACTTAGTTTAACCCCCTCACAATCTTGATTTAAAATATTTTACGCTTTTTTCATGAGGAATCCGATTCCCAATTCTACTCCGTGTTTACATCTGCCTTTCATTTTATCATGTATACTAATCTTATTCTCCTTTAGATTCATGGGAGGTAACTCTACGAAGGCTACCTCTGGTATCAACGGTGCTGGCACTGCCTCACAGCAAGATGCCGGCATTCAAGATAGCGCAAAGATTTTCTTTGAGGACACAAAGCGCTCAGCGAAGGAACTTGCCCGAGATGATCTCATTCGTGTTCTCACGGGCCGCTCTGGTGACGCAGTTAACTGGCTCCAGGATAAATTTGGTCTTGACTTGTCCAAGGTCGCACGTCTCGGAGGTCATTCTCAGCCTCGTACTCACCGTGGAGGCGCCCAATTCCCTGGGATGGTCATTACGTACGCACAAATGGAACGCCTTGAGGACCTCTCTCAGACTACCCCAGATCGTGTGCAAATAAAGAAGAAAGCAAAGGTCACGAAACTCCTGAAGGACGGCGAAGCCGTTATCGGAGTTGAGTACGAGTTTGAAGGAAAAACCGAGACCGCGTATGGTCCTGTTATCCTTGCTACTGGTGGATATGCAGCGGACTTCACCTCTAGCTCGTTACTCAAGAAGTTCAGGCCTGAGCTCTGGGACCTGCCTACAACAAACGGAGAGCATTGTACTGGTGATGGTCACAAACTCGCCATGTCAATTGGGGCTGCCGGTATTGATCTTGAGAAGGTTCAGGTTCATCCGACAGGTCTTGTAGATCCCAATGAACCTGATGCAAAGGTCAAATTCCTTGCTGCTGAAGCCCTTCGTGGAGTTGGTGGACTTCTACTTGACAATGAAGGACAGCGATTCGTTGACGAACTCCAAACTCGTGATTTTGTAACTGGTAAGATGTGGGAAAATGGAAAGGTAAACATTCCACGTAGCACCTGTAGTCACCGAAAGATGCTAATTATCTATATTATTTAGTATCCGATTCGCCTCGTACTAAATGGTGGCGCATCTAAGGAGATTGAGTGGCATTGCAAACATTACGTAGGACGCGGGCTCATGAAACGCTTTGAGTCCGGCTCTGCTCTCGCGAAAGAGATTGGCATACCCGACTCTGTACTTGCGAAGACATTCTCAGACTATTCAGCTGGTGCAAAGGCCAACAAGGACCCTTTCGGAAAGAAGTTCTTCCATCATGCCGACTTCAAGATGGATGATATTTTCCATGTAGCTATCATGACACCCGTCCTGCATTATACTATGGGTGGTCTTGAAATTGACCCGGAGGCTCGTGTCTTGACTGGCGATAACCATGCACCAATCGGTGGACTTTTCGCCGCAGGTGAAGTCGCAGGTGGTGTTCACGGAGCAAATCGTCTTGGAGGTAGCTCTCTTCTTGGCTGTGTCGTCTTTGGACGTGTAGCTGGGGACAGTGCCGCGGCGTACTTGCTTCAGAATGCTGGCAGTGCATCAGACAAAGCAAAGGGCCGTTTAGGTGCTGTTGCTGGTCATCTCGGTGCACCGTTGTCGACAACTATCACAATCAGTCCTGAGCAAGGAAAAGTCGACCTTTCATTCTCTTGGGCTGGGAGCTCAGCACCTTCACCATCGTCTCTTCCTGCTACCGGAACTTCATCAAGCAGTACTCCTTCCTCTACGCCTTCATCTGTACCATCATCATCTTCTTCCCCTGCCGCTTCGCAGGAAAAAAAGGAAGAAGTTGTTGAGGAGAAGAAGTCCGCTGGAGGAGAGTACTCCGTTGCCGACGTGGCAGCACATAAGTCTAAGGACGACTGCTGGGTCATTGTTAACGGACAAGTGCTAGATGTTACCAAGTTCTTACCCGACCACCCAGGAGGAGAGAAAGCTATATTATTGTACGCCGGTAGGGACGCAACAGAGGAATTTAACATGCTTCATGATGCCAAGGTAATTCCTCGATATGCACCAGATGCTGTAATCGGCACACTTAAGCAGTAATGTTTAACGCCTACTTGCTTGATGAAGTTCAATGTTTTTTCCTCTTCAAAATGCAGTAGTTTATACTTGACTATGTGTCCTTTGTTTGTTGACTTATTCATTACGTTTTCACTTTGCTATGTCGTTTGTTTTCTCTTTCTGGATTCTGTCAAGTGTCTGTATCTACCTTCTCTTGTTCTCTTTGTAATAAATATCAATCATTGGTACAGCAATTTTTCTTTTACGAGACCTGTGGACCTAATTTCTTTAATAAATAACTTACTGGTCTTTGTCTAGTGATGCTTGAGGTACAGGGTATGTTTCTTTATGACATACAGCAGAGAATAGCAAATCAGAGTTTGCTAATTTCCGGGACCTTCGATTGAGCAACAACAAAGAACAGGTAAAGACATTAATCCGGGACGCTTTATAAATCGGATGTCTCACCTTAATCTTTGGGCTTATGTGCCTTAGCAATCTCATGATTTCAATACGATACAAGGATGTTAAAACAAGATCGATCGATGGCCAACCAGTAAGACATCTCCCTTCTAATACCAATGCTGGCAAGTATGATCCTGGACTTTATTAGGATTTTCATTATGTTTCATCCTTTACTCCTTGTACCTGTATGTTGGAATATAAAACTTGGTTGTTGGTTAGATTCGCGTTCACGAAATGATTTGAACTGATATTCGCACCTGATGCTATTTATCTCGAATAAAGGTAAATTTATTAGTAGTATCATGACATACTTATTAAACTTTTCATAGTTTCGTCACGTAGCTCTGGCACTTTGTGAGAATATCAATCTTTATCGTCAAGATCTTGTTTAAAAGAGATGTTCTCGGCACAAAGTTCTTCTGGAGATCGGCGAAGCAACCTTTGAGGAGGCACCACCGTCAGCTTTATGTTAAGTGGGACATTCGTCACATCTGGGAAGGTACAATATTAGATATTGTCTTGGCTATTCTCCTGAAGTAAGATGCGTAATGTGGACTTTGTACGCCAATTTGATATATTATGCATTATTCCAAACAATTTCTGAACGTTTATAGATTATCATTGAAACGGATTGACTACACTTGTCATCCTAACGGGATTATCAAGTGGCAGAGAGACATGCATACAAACGAAAGATGAGAGAAACTGCCATCAATCCATTCTAGCACCATATGAGTCATATCCTGAAACCGGGGGAACAATCGTTTTGAAAGCGTGTACTATAACGATTACGAAACCGTACTAACACAAACAGACTCTAGGTCAAGAGCAGAGACCCTAGAACTCCCGTTGCACACACCACTTTCCCGTAAGAAGATATTCTAGCTCTCGAAAATATTATCTAAATACTACCTTATTCCCTTTTACTTATCAAGATAAACCTTTAAATCCCATCTATTCGATTTACAGCCCTAGTGTAAAGACTAATCGAGAGCATTTGGCGCAGTTAAATCTAGCAATCGTCATTGAAATTGAATGATAGGTTATTTTAGTTCTGCAGAACTGGATTGGATACTTTATTTAAGGGTCAGTAATAGCCCATAGCGTTTTTTATAACTTATTATCTTACATTACCCCTATATACTCTATAGCTCAGTTCCATTGATTCCGCTCTTATTCTTCCTTTCATATACAACTAATTTTATTTTGTAAGAAGTGATTCCCTTCGGCTTGTCCTGTTCGGGCATTCAATATATGCCTTTTCTATACCATTGTAAGGGAATTCTAATTTTTACAAATGGATTACTGATCCGAGACACTGATGTTTACAACGTATGGAAAAGAAAGAGGCTAAATTGTTATCAAATCAGGGTACTTTATAAACATCTCAGGTGAAAGTTTGAGTGATGTAATATTTATTATGGTGTTATCTAGGCTCTCAAAAAGACCCATAGACTATACTTACAACTGCATATTTTATTTTATTGCTCTTTCACTACCAAACAGAGAAATCGCAAAGATTGATGACGTCGTACCTAAGAAAGCTCCACTCCTCATGTATATATTAAACGAGATGCTTGTTCTACATGGTGGAATTTGTCATTGTGTATCAACTTAGAGTTTTTCAGATCATTTTGTGATATGACAACTTCTCATAAGATAGCTGAAGATATACAGTGCTAAAATAGGTATTCCGGATCTATTATAGACTACGTACTTTGGCACGTATATGGCACATACTAGTACGAGTTTACCGGAATATGGTGATCCCGTAAACTAGAAGTCAGGCCCTTGAGTGACAGAAGATATATTTCTCAATAAATGTTGATACTGCCTCCAATTGCACCTGGTCCACCAGTACCAGAGCCACTCGAAGCGAGTCCATGCCCATGTCCAACCCCAGTACCACCCTGACCTCCGCTTCCAGCTTCAATAAAATATAACAGTATGTTAGAGTTAATTAACAGCAATATATACTACATACCAGTGATACTTCTTGCATTCACTATTTTAGGTCTGTTCGCTTGGTTGCATGCTACATCATTTTGGCAGCCAATTCTGAGATCTTTGGAGCTGGTACACGTGCCCTATATAGATGATTTTTAGATAAGGTTGGAACTTTAGTGAGAATATTATGTACGATAATATCCCGGATTCCTGGAATAAGAGTGTCTCGTAAGAGGTTATCTTTACATGTGGCCAGTATTAATGCAGCGAGAGCTACAGAAAGAGCGATGGTCCATAATCTGGGTACATGAATTATGTTATTAGACTCTGGACCGAGTTGTTTGAATTGTTTCCGGTCGACCTGGTGTACAAGAGAACTAATATCAGGATTTGAAAGGGATAAAGGGGAACTATGATCACGAGAAACAAAGGGTGATGTGCTGTTGGATCGAAAGCTCATCTCGGATATTGCGGTAACTACTAGCTGAAATACAGGTGCATGCATTGTGTATACGGTGTGTTTAAAGTAACTAAAACATGACCCAATTACCTAATTTAGATACGATCTTCTTTGTGTATTTCTTCCTGATAAGATAAAACAGTTGTAATAGGAGCTGCGTCTCACCTATTGGACATTACCACAGTAAAACATATAGATCAGTGGATTAATATAGTCATAATCTTGTAGTCACTATACTATGGGACATGTAGTCAGTATGTTTGCTAGTAATTATATCGGTGGCATAAAAATGGGTAAAGGAAATGATAAAAAGAAACTTATATATAAAAGCAAAGAAGAATTAGAAGAGTGTACCTATGACCCCTTAATTGAACGAACATCATAACAGAAAAGGCAATCGAGAACTACATCGCAAACTATCATCGGGTCAGGTACACCTAAATTAGGTGTTGGAGCCCTAGAATACCTTTTCCTTCCTAATAGGGCGTGCATAAGTCTCCTTATGAGGTGTATGATACGTCCTGTGAACTGGGAGTAAAAATGTTATGCGCTACGTATTATAATAAATTATGCATTATATGAGGTTATACATATATCAATTTATTAGGAAAAAAACCCCGACTAGGAAAGCGGAATAGCGGAACGAATCTGTGTATAAATGACTAAAGCATTTAGATGCTTATATAATATGACATATAAATAAATATGTTGCTTCCGAAACGGGGACCGCGGCGATACTATTCTACTATTGATCGTAATTTGAATCATTACCATATGCAGCACACGGCTCATACCAGAGTTTAAATGGACGAATGGTGCTACTAATAGACCTCTTCGATAGTCTCGGAAGATGACAGTATCACATCAATAATTGTGCTGGTGAAAAAGTTTCGTTCACATTTTCGGCACTTCTCAGAAGGTATAAAAACTGAATACCGAGGGAGTGAGGACCCCGAAAGTATGTAATTTAATATAATGTAATATGAGTATGTCTTACCACAGACGAATACCATACGTGTATGGGATAAATTAGGAATAGAAGGTGAAGAGAGAAAGAAGGAAAAGAACATCTGTTGTTTACATTCCTTCCTCGTGAGAAGATGGATAGCTTGTAGATGCATCACATTTCGTTCTAGTTGATTGATCCTCTTACTAGTAAACAAATATCAAACCAACCCCGTTGCTGCTCTTAACCTCTTGTCACTCTTCTCACCTCATATAGCTTCTTCTCAGATACAACTCCTTCGTCTCTGAGGGAAAAAAGCATGTCTCTACAGGAAGAGAAGAAAATTGGAGCACTTGCCCCAGATTCTGTCAATGACGGAAGTCAGGAGGAGGTGCAATCGCCACCCAAGCCCACCCCTGGACCAACATTTCCTGATGGTGGAACCCGAGCATGGATGACTGTTGCTGGTTGCTTCTTACTTTCTTTTACATCTTATGGTGAGTTTTCGACTCCGTGGTAGTGGTGACTCAGTTTTTGATAAGATCACTTGTGATTCAAAGGTCAATTGAATGCATTCGGTGTATTTCAGGCTTATTATGCACAAAACCAGCTGAAAGACCACTCTGCTTCTGCTATAAGCTGGATTGGGAGTATACAGCTAGGACTTACCTACATTTTTGGTCTATTTCTTGGGCGAGCATTTGACCTATACGGTTCAAGGGTTTGTAGTGTATTTTTGGCGCTTAATAATATAAAACCTAATATTCTATTAGAAACTTCTTATTCTAGGATGGTTACTCTCAACTTTTTGTCTTATGATGCTTTCTCTGTCAAAAACATACTATCAGATATTCCTTTCTCATGGTCTCGGTCTGGGCATTGGGATTGCTCTCCAGTAAGCGTTTTGGTCATTATTTTTGTATATTTGTTCACTATTTCTTTAGATTCTATCCTTTGGTAACTACTAATGATAAATAAGTTAAAGGATAACATTCTAAAATTTACGAATAGCTTGCCGTTCCTAACCATTGGTTCATGAAGCGTCGTGCATATGTTCTTGGGATAGTAAGGGTCCAGTTAAATTATGAGTAAATGTGGATTGATCACAGTTTTTCAGGTTGTCGCAGGATCGAGTCTAAGCGGTGTCATCTTTCCTATTATGCTGTCCAGGCTGTTCGAAGAGATTGGCTTCCCTTGGACGATACGTACATTTGCGTTTGTCATTTTCGCCTTGCAAGGGATATCTATCCCCTTCGTTAAGGAGAGATTTCCACCTCGCAAGGATCTTCCAAAGTTCGACAGTGCCGCACTCAAAGAGACTCCATTCGTTATGCATATATTGAGCGGGATGTTTATCTCATTCGGTAAGACTCATTTATATGTATTTTCTTAGCATTTTTACTAATCTCCCCGCAAAAAAAATCAAGGACTCTACACACCATTCTGGTACATCGAGTTGTATGCACTGCAACAACACGTTAGCTCCAATCTTTCCTTTTACCTGATCTCTATCATGAATGCGGCTAGTCTGTTCGGGCGAGTAGGGCTTGGACTTTTCGCTGATAAGGTTTGTTGAATCTCCCCCTGATACAACGGAGACAATTACATACTCACGCTATATAAGTTTGGGAGGTTTAATGTCATGGTCATCACAATTTTCATCTGCTCGGCATCGTCGTTTGCGTTATGGACAACATCTCATACAACTGTAGAACTTATCTTTTTTGCAATAATGTAAGTTTCTGGTTTATCCTCTTTTGATACTGGAAACTGACACTTCAAGAAAGATTTGGTTTCACTTCAGGTGTGTCTCCTATCTAACCACAAACTCTGATTGTTAGATTTATCCGATTATTTGTAAGGTGCCTACAACTCGATTGCTCCGTCGTGTACGGCTCAACTTACGAAGGACCCAACTCGTATTGGCGCTCGAGTGGGAATGTTTATGTATGTCAACCTTAATGTGTACATAGGCACTTGTACTGATGATGTACCCACAGGACCGGGATGGCTCCCGGAATTATCACTGGGCCCTCAATCGCCGGAGGTTTGTTACTCATCTTAGTACTCAAAACGATATAACCAGGGCTGATACAAAAAAAATATTTAGCTATTTTATCTGATAGCAATGGGTCATACGTTGGACTGGCTTGTTTTGTGGGTGCTGTTGTTGCCTTTAGTGGAGTTCTTGCAACCTTTGCAAGACTACTTGGTGCTCCTAAGCTCAATGCTTTATTCTAAATCCGTACAAGATTATAATATATACAGTAGGGATACTATACCTTTTTCGACTTACGTATTTCTTTGGGCTCAAATGATTATTAGTTCATGTTACTTATTTATACCCATAAAATTTGGTATCCTTCCGTACCTCTGATCTGAGCTTTTGACATTCTACTCGAATATTGACTATTTTAACTTCGAACGAGTCCCAATATTATTATTAAAAATCAATAGAATAAATATTTACATTTGTCGCAAATCAGATTTTAAGTCAGTGAAATCAAAGATATATGACTCAAACTATATTATCTATTAAAACCAAGCGATAACCCCATAGCTATGTACTTGTACAAAAACATCTCCTAACGCCTATACCAAATGAGAAAGTACTCTGTTCTGTTGCCTAAACGGCAGAGAGATCCTTCTCGATTTTAATCCCCCCTATATTACTCTCAGATGGAGATGGGAAGGAATCTGAGATACCCGACGATCCAGCTGGGTTGGGACCAGGTTTGTGATTGAACCTGATACCAGAGACTGTGATTTCGGTTGGTTCGCGATTAAGCTTGTCGCGAATCCCAGTGCGGGCGTTCAATCTAGGTATTTTAAGCCACCTTGTTAGGAAAATCTACCCAGAACAAATAGAAGCACATCTTACATTGCGAGTAGGGTGTTTACGTATACTGCAATAAATTATGAGATTTCAAGTCAAGTAGTCAAGGGAATCTGACTCAGCTGACCTTTACTTAGTAGGAGATGCCAAAGCATCCAATTTTGCTGACTATTTAGTCCAACAAACTGAGTGAAGGGTAGATTATTAGAGTACTGATACTTTTTAATAGATGACCACATGGACTTACGGTGGCAAGAGCCAAAATCTGGATTGTGCTGTTTCAACGGTTCAAAAGAAAAATTATATCTAAGCAGGAGATATTCAAGGGGTGCAACTATACGCACGCTGTTAATATACCACGAGTTATGAAGTATGTCATCAAGGTCTCGATAACATTGTTAGTTCTAGAATATCCCGGATTAAATGGCTACGTTGTTTGCTGTATGGACTTCATACTCACCGTGTCAGCCCGGAGTCGTTGTCCTTGTTTATACGTAGGTAGAAACAAAGACTGAGGGTAATGATAAAGTCTGCAGCAGCACTGAATCCCTGATTTATACTGCAGGCGACCTACAAACGGGTTTTAAGTAGAGTTTCGGATTATATAATAAGTTGGCGAACCTTGATAAAGTGCTCGTTTTCAATAGCTTCGACGGATCCATGCACCATGAAAATTTTACTTGTTAAAGCTATTATTACGAAAGCATTAGGTCTATTGCTGGGTGCAATAGAGTAGACCCTACTAACCTAAGCCTCCCGCTAATGGAAACAATGGAAACAATGTTAGATAGTCGATAATGTTTTCTAATTTTATTCTTACCGCATCCGCAGAGAGACAGGAAAGCCTTTAATTTTAAATGTACTTGAGTCTAAGAGGCCATATAGCTACAGTAAGATGACTCTTACAATTACGAGAGGTGTTATATAATCACGCCTTCCAGTAACTACATAGAGTATTTTCACGAGGGTGAGTTTTAGGTACTTTAGCCATTTTAATCACTACGTACCAAGCCAGACCCTGTGTGCTAAGAACCTATCTCATCAATTAGCAAGATTCCTTTTGAGAGAGAGAAACACGAACAATTGAACAAGGATTGTTACCAGTACCTGAGTTTAGAGCTAGAAGTTAGAAAGCTCTAGGATCATGCATATGATTATATACTGACAGTGAATCCGTTTTCAAGCTTTTAGAATATACTATAAGCAGAGAAAACATGTCTAGGTGATTGAGACTCATACCATGAATGTACTAAATTTGTATTAGACAAACTCAATGTAGGTAAGTAGAAAAAAATGCTTACACCGGTGCAGTAGTTAGGGACTGCGGTACTCCCCAATTAGCGACCAGTACATCATATAGTGAGTGGGCTACAAGAGCGGAGCATGTAGTATCTAGTACCCTTGAATGGCGTTTCACCTTATTATTAAAAACCCGGGCTAGTTTGAATCAGGAGAGTACGAGTACATACCATAAACCAAACACCTAGAGAGCACATCGATTTATATATACACATGAGAGCTACAATATTTACTGGAGTGCGATTAACTCACCAAGAATAATAGAGGCTTTGAATCTCTATCTTTAAAGCGGGTGAAATAGATATAGGTTTGTAGCACCGTTATACCATAGACACTAAGTGATGTTATTTGCCGGTAAAATGTTATTAGTGTAGAAAAACATGCTTTAGAAAAGGACATACGCTAAAGAAAGAAAAACTCCAATGAGTTGATACCCAAGTGTTTGCTCCAGAAGAGTGTGAAGTTCGTCAGTAGCCATGTTATGAAAGCTGCAGGAGTTCAAGTGGTTCGAAACCTTGACCATTGGTTAGAAAAGGAAGCACATTGCAGCCTATATATCGGCCAACCCTGACTGCCGGTCAAGTTTACCTCGTAGGTTTCCGCAGTGCAATCAGGCAGATAATACATGTGAGAAACGTAATGTGCGCCCTGGAAAGCATAACGATCTTCTTATTTTTGTGATCGGTATTTTTATATTTTGTGCATGTATCCACATTATCTGTCATGATAGATCAAGGTAGAATAGGATTCTTTTTCTCATATAACTACGATAAACGCGAATCAAGGGAACCCCTGAGAAAATAATTGACTGCTACGCATGAAGCGGATCTCCTCGGAACCATAGGAGTGAGGGCTGCCCTAAAAAATTGACAATTGACTTGCAAATTATGAATAGTTTGGCACCAATGCATCTCGAGATCAAAATCAAGAAGACTAAATGCCAAACAAGCACATCAGTTGTTGTAATTGAAGACCACGACAGAGGGAGACCTTACGTAAGTATGATTACGCAACGCCCACTTTCAATGTATGGAGTAAATTTGAATATTCTCTATCTCTACTTCTTCATGAAGATCAAACCTTATTGTGCCCATAATATCCATTGTTTCAAATATCTTATTCCTACACAATAAAATAAATTTAGATACGTGATATCTTAACTAGAAAATTTCCGTCCATAGTGCTTGTAAATGAATCTTGAATTGTCCTTTCTTTAATCTGAAGAGGTACAATATCAAGATATGGAAGTAATGTGGACCATACAGCAACAAATTCGTATGTACCAAGTTGGGCGCCGGGGCTATCAATGGTAATGGTGAGTTGGGTCCAAAAGATTAAATAATTATTTTTATAATAGAAATGAACAAACCAAAGGCGAGGTCCCATTCCGAAAGAATGAAACTTTGGTGAGGATGGTTTTACGAATGATCCATCATCATTCAAGTGACGTCCTGGGTTAAAAGTTCCTGAGGATGGGCCCCAGACCTAAGAAGTCAACGTCAGAAGTAATCCGTCTCAGAGTTTAGTTTGATAAACTAACAAGTTCACTTCTCATCATACATCTATCAGACCACAAAAGATATTCTCCACGATGAACCTTAACTTCGTTGAGGCTGAGCTCAGGAATTGCCGGAAGTGTGTCGTCTTCTGATGCATAGCGTGCATTTTTGGGGACTCCAGGCCAAAGCCGGAGAGTTTCATAAAAAACTGCGAGATGTACCGGCAATTTCTTGTTGGATACTATCATAAAAATTTTGATTAATGCAAGAAAGCTCTAAGGCTACGCACGGAAATATCAGCATAGCCTATTACGCTGCCTTGAGAGTTAGTAGACTGTGCTTCTTTTCGCATCCTATTTAGCCATTCCGGGGCCCTGCTGAGTTCATGAAGAGACCATCCGAGAACATTCAAAAAGTTGTCGTGTCCTGCAAAAAAAAGAGTAACAATAGCATCCCTTATGTCTGTGTCTGATAGCCCGCTGTCAAGTAAAGAAGCCAGGAAGTCACCGCCGCTACTCTTGGAGTCGAGGTAATTAGTTCTTCTTTCGTGTATTACTGAGTCCGCGATTTCCCATAACTCCGTACGAGCGTTAATGAATCGTTTTCTGGTTCCAGTGAACTGAAGTGCGGAATGGTGAGTTACGTGATCACCTTATTAATACAGTAAGGATATAAAAGGATATCTTACCCAATCAGTAATTTTCCATGCTGGATTATATAGTCTCCTATTTTTATTGAAAATTAATTCAGAAATATCAGGACCGACAGTAAGGATGAAGACTACGTACCCACTAGAGATTGTGTTACATGTATTCATCGCCCGTACTAATCTATCATGTTTGTCGAGGCATTCAGGATCTGATGTGATTGTTCCCGGATCCATCCCGAAAGACATGCGATATAAAACGGCAAGCGCCAATCTACCGGAGAAATCTAGAACATGTCCGATGATAAGTACAGGTGCCAAATGGAAGTAGTATCTGTAACTAACTGTTCCAATCGAAAGACAATTTTTGGTCAGCTGCTACCAGTAACATGTCTTTGGCAATTGTCATAATCTATTTTAACCAATTCAACCCGTGAGCAAAGGAGTATGGAGTATATGAAGTACGTACGTCGTACATAGCGCTGGACACCTGGGCGTCAAAACGTTTAACGGCAAAAATTGGTCTATGGGACATGTTTCGTGAGATTACCACAAGTAAGAAGACACTTGCGGACTCACGCGACGATCCTACGCCGTGAGCGCCAAAGCTGTCCGTCTGTTGCGAATGGGCTCATATTTCCGGGGAACTCATTGAATATAGCGATGGCTGTGTCTCCTTTCGTATACGATACGGTATCCGCTATTATTGAGAACAAAAAGGAGAGGCTAAGTAGATTTACGCAAAGTATTCAGTAATAAATAATCCTGACACTTTCGCATATGTTCAAGCCATATGGGATGGTTTATAACTATACACCTCCCCCACCCAGGCATTGTAAACGTATAAAGGGGTCCGTACTTGTTGTTCATCTCATCCATCCAAAATATCATTCGTTTTACGTGTGGTAGGATTTGAAGAAAGTTTCCTAAAACTGGAATACCCTTGGGTCCTGGTAAGTCTTGACGAGAGTACGTCCCGACGTATCTATCGGGATACCAAAGAACAGTAAGTGCCAAAAGTATTATGAATGCGAGACAAAGGAGAATCATAGAGGAGATAACTGAGAGGAATCAGAGGGGTTTCAAGGAGTCGATTGAAGATTGCTATAATGCTTATGATGATGCAAGTTGGACTAGAGTAACTCTAGTTAATTTTTTCAGTTTTCTTTTTAGTCCTTTCTGATGACTTGAATACCTTACATGACTCCAGACGAAGAACGAAGCAATTTAGAAGTAGCAAGACCCTTGTGGGTAAATTTAGTTCGCTCATTCCGACATTTTTGGTTTGGTATCACCCGGTGCCATTCTATTTTTTGTTAGCGCTGATACAAAGAAGATCCTATGAACACGAAAAAGAGCGTAAGAAGGATCAAGAGAATGTTGATGATCAATGTTTTGTTGTGTTGAGAAAAAAAGGGGATTTCCTAATTAGTGAGCCGCTTATAGCCGCGGTAGCCTCGTAGATTAGAACAAATTACTTCTATTGACATCGTCATCATCATTATTGTTGTTTTCAATGTGTGCCAGGCCGAGAAGTGATTTGAACTTTTGGTTTACAAGTCAAAGCCATCATAATGCTTTCGCGCTCCACAAGTAACGTATTTCTGCGTCTGCATAGAATAATCCCTACAGGCTTGTGCTCCCGGAGCTTTCGGCTGAGATCACACACCCAGACTACTGCACAGACACCATTCAAACGATATACCACAGCTAGCCACAATACACACTCAGAAATGAGTCCCGAGTCGCTGCCTACTCTCCACCGACTTGGTGTCGCGACTGTTCCAGATTCTTCACCCAAAGAGGTAGCTAATGAGTGGTTACACAAGCTGTCGACCTCTCTAACCTCACAGAATCTCGAAACGGTAAAACAATTATTCATCGATGATGCTTGTTGGAAGGACGTACTTGCCTTAACGTGGGACTACAGATCAATCCAGGGATGCAACGAAATTCATTCCTTAATCCATGATCGTGTGGCCACTAGTGGCTTTCTCCCTAAAGAGGTTTCTCTTGACCCATACTATGCACCTGCACTTCGAACGCCCTTCTCTGATCTCTCGTGGATACAATTTGGCTTCGACTTTGAGACGAGCTCCGGAAAGGGGCTAGGCTATGTTCGTCTTGTCCCAACAGCGGACGGGACCTGGAAATGCTATACATTATGTACTAGTCTAGAGGCATTGAGCGATCCGAATCCTCGCGTAAGCACATCCCACTATCATGATTAACCCGCCATATTCCTGTACTCTAAACTTTGGCCTCTAGCCTACTCGGTATCCTAATCATGAGCATTCATGGCAGGAAAAACGCACGCGAGAGACCGCGTTTCTTGAAAAGGATCCAACAGTGCTGATTGTTGGCGCCGGGCATAGCGGTCTGGAACTTGCAGCACATCTAGGTCAACTGGACGTCTCTACGCTTGTGATTGACAAGAATCCTCGTGTTGGAGATAATGTATGTATTTTCCTGAATCTATCTTTCTTATTGTTGAGGACGCCCTTAGTGGAGAAAAAGATATAAATCTCTTTGTCTTCACGACCCTGTCTGTAAGTAATATTGCTCGTGAGATGATAGAAATACCATCGTTGACCATTCCTGAATAGGGTATGACCAACTACCGTATATGAGGTATATCAACTTTTTCTGTGATGTAGCACATAACGTTCATCCATGATTCTGAAAGGTTCCCTTCTACTTGGCCTATTTACTCCCCCAAAGATAAGGTATGATTACTTCAATCGATAATTATATATTTTACTAACTCATTGTACATTAGATTGCGGACTGGATAGAATCTTACTCAAATTCTTTGGATCTGAATGTCTGGACCTCAACTTCAATAGAAAATCTTGTATGGGACGAGTCGACCAAATTGTGGCATACAACAGTTCTTCAAGAAAACAAAACACCAAGAATGTTGTCTATCAAACATATTGTTTTCGCCAACGGTTTAGGTGGTGGGGTACCCTACATCCCAGATATTCCTGGAAAGGTGGAGATGCCAAGAATGAATCGTATTCTACTATTGCTAACTATATTTTTAGGATCTCTTCAATGGTGAAATTCTCCATTCGACTGCCTTTCATTCTGCCGAAGATTACAAGGGAAAGACCGCTCTCGTAGTGGGATCAGGAGTCTCGGCCCATGATATCGCTCAGGACTTTGTCAATCACGGAAACCAGGTTACCATGTACGTTATCTATTCTTAATAATTGGCTCGCATCCTTTAATTTTTCCTTGTGTAGGTTTCAGAGATCCTCTACGTACGTTATATCTGCGAAGGCAGTTGCACTGATGAGCAGCGGTGAGTGAGTTTGAATACCATTTGAAAAAAAATTCTCACTTCTTCCAGGTACCTACAACGAAAATGGTCCTCCAATAGATGTTGCGGATCGCTTAACTGCTTCTCTTCCTAACCGTATTGCCAAACTTATCCATCAACGGGCAACTGCCGGCATGGCGGCATCAGTTGATAAGTATGGGAATTATACATTGAAGAGTAATTATGTATTTAACGTCCGATAAGAGACATTCTTGAACGACTTAAGGCAGTCGGTTTCAAATTAAACTCTGGACCGGAGGGTGCGGGAGCAGTACAAGCTTTTTTGAGATATGGGGGACGTTATTATGTCGGTATGTATAAGTTTGCTACTGTCATATTTATATATTATATTAACTATCTTTAATTGAGACGTTGGGGCAAGCTCACTAATTGCAGACGGATTGATCAAGCTTAAAGCGGAAAGTGAAATCGAGTCTTTCACTCACCATGGGTTAAAATTCAAGGATGGTACTGAGATACAGACCGACGTAGTCGTTTTTGCGACTGGGTATGGCCTGTTTCTAACTGAAATCAAGTAGTTTCACATCTCACAAAGTTTATGAATAGCTTTTCCGATGCGCGGTTAGTAGTAAAGGAAATCTGCTCGCCCAAGGTATACGGTACCTTAAAACCTGTCTGGGGTACCGATGCTGAAGGGGAGCTCCAGAGTGTATGGAGAGACTCTGGACACCCACAATTGTACTTTGCTTCGGGTGAGTATATGTAATATCATTTTTATACGTATATCTTACATATTATCAGGCAATTTCTTCACTTCACGACTGTTCTCTTACTACCTTTCACTT
The DNA here is from genome assembly GCA_002287475.2 of Pyrrhoderma noxium. Lineage (NCBI taxonomy): Eukaryota > Fungi > Basidiomycota > Agaricomycetes > Hymenochaetales > Hymenochaetaceae > Pyrrhoderma > Pyrrhoderma noxium. The sequence goes on from CM008262.1 coordinate 104,772, forward strand.
CGTAAGTTTATTGTTTTACCCTAGTATTTAAATTAACCATTTCAACAGTAATAAAAGCGCAAGAACTAGGGGTCAATATCGGTAAATACCTGAAGAGCGAGTAAGGAACTAGTTAAAATTAACAAACTACTTTCCGAGATCGATCTTGCGTCATGTAATGAAATTATTTGAATTTGTATATCTCAAGCTATGCTTGAATTATCAAACAATTTAATGTATATTGTCCATATTCTTGTAAGACACGTTCCATGATACCGTCTTGATTTTTTTAAAAGTAAAAATAACATGAAGAAGAAGTTGTGCATCAAGTTCTATTGATAAATTCATTTCCAGACCACGGAATCGTATAAATTCTGATTTGAAAAACCCGTAGCCCACAACTAAATTAGGATAACTTCTCCATATCCCGGAGAAGACTCAGGGTAGACCCTGAATACCGCCATATGGTCTCATCTCAGATCCGTTCTCGTCGCAGCCCTGAATCGGAGGGTTTAAGGACTGACTTCGATTATCTCATGTCAATCGTAATAGATTGATGGAAAGAGAACAAAAAAAAGAAAAAATATTTTAGTTCATCCACTTACACTAAAAGAACTCAGTGAAATTAATGTAAAAATAGCGTGATTAATCCCAGCTTTCAATCAAATAGTAACCCTGCTTTGATGTATGGCCTCTCACTTTCCTCTTTTCTATGAGTCTAAAGGCATGGCGGCCTCTAAGTATGGCTGCACTGTCTCTTACCCAGAATATAGCGCTGTTGCCAATGAAGAGCAACCTTTGTTATACCAACGAAGAAGTCGCCTTACGGAGTTCAACAAGACTGTGCTTGTTGTTAGTTTCATAACATTTATCTCAAGCCTTGAAGGTTAGCGTTAGACTACTTGTTAATGCTTATACATTGATTATGATAAGTATACTGAACTTCAGTTGGCGCTATTTAGTTACTGCTATTGCTGCTATTGGGCCAATAGTTTCACTAGAATATGACAATGTATCACTCGGTCTCCATATTGCAACCACCAACCTTCTTTTCTCTACTGCATCTACCCCCATTTGTGCTAAACTCTCTGATGTCATCGGTAGAAAACTGATTCTCTTGATATCGAGCGTCCTGTATACCTTTGGTTCTCTACTATCTGGCGCCTCTACAGGTGTACCACTCCTGCTTCTGGGGCGCTCTATCTCTGGCCTAGGCTTAGGAGGTATTAGTGTGATGATATCAGTGATACTATCAGGTATGCTGATAAAGCTTCCCGATCTCTGATAGTACCATTGAACGCAAGCCCCCAGAGACAGTTGAGCTGAAACAACGGGCATTATGGCACAGTGTTGGAAAGGCAATATCATGTGTCAGTTTCATTGGGAAACAACAAAGAATAACTTCTAATTTATTGTTTTAATAGGCTGCTGTTGCTATTGGTGGACCCCTCGGGGGTTGGATCTCTGATCATTACAACTGGAGGACGGTTTTCTACTCTCAGACTTGCCTTGGAGTAGTTTCTACTATTTTGATTGCATTACTTATGTGGCCACTATTAGAGAGCAAGGACAACTCGCAACAGCTATCAGTTTTTGCTCAGAATATACCCGTGGCCGGGCACGGTACAGTTAAAGATATCCTTAGAAGTGACTGTTTTAGTTGCATTTATTTATTATTGACTCTTGTATCCGCGTACTTCTGTTTCTCAAGGTGGCTTATCGATTTACTTGTTCCATTTCATGAGATGCAGAACATCGCCCAGATGATCTGGGGACTCACTTGTCTAATTTCAATATCTGCATTCATTTTCTCAGAGAGAAAATCTCAATATCCTATATTTGCTCTAGACCACTTTCGTGTAAAGGCTGTTCTTCCTATTCTCTTAATCATTTTCCTGTCTTCAATGATTCACCAAGCGGTGCTGTATAATGCACCATTATATGCTATTATTATTGATCACGCCTCCGCTGCAACTGCAGGTATATATATACTTCCGGTCTCGATTGCTGCCGTCTTTGCGACACTATTATCGGGGCTCCGAATATCTGTAACAGGGAGATACAAGTCTATCCTAATTCTCGGGGCACTATGTGTCTCATTGGGTCCGTCTATCTTTTTAGTCGTTAGTCTCATGGATCCCGAGGCTTTTGGATATACTTTTATGGAGATATGTGGCTCCTTTCCGTCATCATTTGGATATCAAGTAGTAAACTCGGTATCCACGGTAGTCATCCTGACTCATTGCAATCAGGGAAATGTTGCAACGTTAACGAGTCATTCTACGTGTAATGTTTCTTTTTTTATTGGTAACCCTCATCTAGACTTACACCTTTCTACAGTAATCAAGTCACTTGGAGGTGTATTTGGGACGGCTATCTCCTCCTTTTTGATTGATGGCCCACGGTCGGCACAAGGGCTAAGGATCGTAAGGTTTATTTACTTAAATACCCGAAGCTGTGGATAACAAAGATGCATAGATGGCTAATAATTCTGAAGCAATTATTTCTTTTGTTCCGGAGCAAAGAAAACGTTTCACTGTGATGTTTACTTTTCTTGCAGTAGCTAGTCTCCCAAGCATTCTAATAGCTAGATCCGGGATCGGGGAGTCAGCTCTACTATGACAAAATACTACATTCATTAAATAGTTATACTGGTGTACTTTCACTGTAGTCTATTTTCTTCGTTATTATTATGTTTGCTCTCGATGCAGATGTAAAATTCGTTACGGCGGTGTTGGGCACGTTATTGTTGCCAAGCTCGATACGAGAGAGGGTAATTGCCGTAGGATTCCTTATTAGCCTTTTCTGTGTCGTAGAAGGGGAGTTTATTCTGAACCCGTTCAAAATTAAAAAATAATGAACCACAATTATTGGTAGTAGTTGCTAAACTCACATTGCGAGAAGTGTATTCACATATACTAGTAAAAAGAGTAAGAATACAGAACGGATACAAAGGACAAAGAACGAGCTCAGACCTTTGCTAAGGAGAAGGTGCCAAATCATCCAGCTTTGTTGATTCTTTATACCAATATACTGAAGTTACGATATTCAGTAACTTATATAATTAAGTCAAAGAACCCGCTTCACCGTGATAAAGGTCAGAGTCTGGACTACTCTGTTTTAAATCTAGGGTTTGGATATAATTTTCTTTGAAAGAGAGGAAAACGTACGTTGTCAGAGCACCCCGGGTTATGAAGAATGTCACCAACGTATCATACACGCTACTTACTCTAATATGCAACCAAAGTTTGCACTTGAGTTAGCAATGAGAGCGTATAAAAGGGAGTAAAACTTTACTAACACATTAAACCCTAGCCCCCTTTTTTTATCTTTCTGTAGGTAGACGCAAAGCTTGTATGTGATGATAATATCCGCAAGGACACTACAGGCGTGATTTATACCACTTAAAATCCTAATGTACCTCCCGCTTTCAATGAAAGTAGTTGACCTATGAACTTTGAACATTATGGCTAAAATAGCTAAAAGAGATATTAATTATGCTATTATAATATATTTTGAAAACCTAACCTATTCCTGAGGCTATGTGAAAAAGGCAGAAGGGTGGGGTAGTTAGCACACTGTTGTTTAATGCCATAACAAGATTTACCGAATCCAGTAAGAGCGAAAATAAACTATCCAGATTTAGTATAAGAAGCCGCTATAGCCAAGCAATAGTCACTTACAATGATTATAGGAACAACAAAGTTGACCTTTTTGCTAACTAATAGTGTAGATGAGTGTTTCCCATTATCATCATCTGTGTGGCTCATTTATTAACCCACCTATCCACACCAGACGAACCAAAAAGCTAAATAATAAGATAGATTAATTGTACAGGATAATTAAAAGGGGGGAAGCTCGTACACATGGGCGATACCGGTGATTAAGACCTGTTGTAGACTTTAGTGTCAAAGTATAGAACATGAGGTTGCAATCATACCGTAAAACCGTATTCAAGCTTATGTATATTAGTCTTTCTATATGGAACTACATAATTGAGGATCTCGTACCACGAATGAGCTGTGGATATACTTAGTAATTATAGAGTGAATCAGAAGAGCTGCTTACATAGGTGCAACACTCAGTGACTCCGGTATACCCCAATTGACTACTAACACATCATATAATGCATTCGCCACAAGGCCGCAGCAGATGCTATCTAGCACCCTAAATTACGGATACGTAGCCTAGCAAGCGTATAAGATCAAATAAGGTAACTTACCATAGGGAAAAAACCTAATGTAATTCAGGACTAGATAGATACACATAGAAGATATTCAAGATTATACGTACCAGTAAAAAAAGCCCTTTTGAATCTTTTGCTTTGAAACGAGCAAAGTAAACATATGCTTGTCGAAAAGTGATGCCATAGAAGCTGGACAAATAACGAGTAAGAGTCAGTGCTTTACTCCTATCAGATAATAACCTACGAGAAAGAGAGAAGCCCTCCAATAAGCTGGTATCCGATGGTATGTCGAAGGTCAATATGGGAAATATCAACAGCCATATCGTAATTCTAGTATTAACGAGGTTAAAGGTATCTCCTTAGACTAGGCGCCGAGTTGAGCTTGTGTGGCAGCGAGATTAGTTAGGCCTTATATAGAGCCTGGAAGATACGTGGGAGTAGATAACGTATATTGATTGTTTGATATACATCTCCTAGAATTTTTGATACACTAATTGAAATGGACTAGAGAAAATCTTTGGCTCAATAAGTAAAATATAATCCGGTCATGAGTGCCCTTACCACAAAATGTAACTCGGGGTTTTAGTTATGACGCCGCGGATGTATTCTAAAAGCAGTGGCAATGATCCTATCATAAGGTTCTGATATGAAACTATCAACTCCTTTTGATTAGCGCTATGCTATGGCGGATATTTGTATAGTATATACTCTAACCTATTTCTTATAGAATGTTATTAATTCACCGATAACACTATAATTATCATGTAAAAATAGAGTTATATTAAATAACTATTATTTTTATAATATAGATTATAATTAGAATAATCTTCTTTCAACATGAGTGGGAAAATATCTGACTAATATTTCATTCGCGTCCCCCAGGGACAGGAGGGACAACAATTTTCGCCCCAACTCTCTCAATATATTTTCTAAGTGGCCAAGCCCTTACCTTTCTTCTATCAATGTCCCGTATTATGATTGTCGCATCATACGACTCGGATGCAGGGTATTGACAATCGGACAAGAATGAGAGACAACTCACGAAATCGGTGGGACCCTCTAACTGTTCACCGTCTTGCTCTCTAGTGTCTATGTTCCGTACCCGGGTTGTCCCTTGATCATCCCCGAATACAATTGACTTTATTTTTGGAGAGATTACTGCGGACACCACTTGTTTTGAACCTTTCCGCCTTTCTCCCTTTCCCAAACAAGGAAATTAGTGGGTATATCCTGTCGTGTAATAACGCTATTTCTACTAGCAACAACGACAATTCTCCCAGTAGTAAGTAAGTGGCAGACGATACACTAGATCCACAGACTCTTGCAAGTGGACTAGTGATAAGCTGTGCACTTCTTACTTCCCATTCACAAACGTCTCGTTCTTTATTGGAGAGAATTTGAGTGCTATCAGAAAGTGACAGAAAATCAGTTGATAAATTATCCCATTCCTATTTTCATTTCTGTTCAGTTTACGTCGTCTTGGTACATTGGTTACGGCGTTCTATGCCAATATACTTTACTCGAAAATCTCTGAACGCGTATTTTTGTGTAGTGTATTGATATCTGGGATTCCTCTTTTATTAGAGGTAGTAGAGAAGTGCATATTTGGAGTACACTCCTTGAGATTGACTCCAAATACGTATTTATCTGGAGATGGAAATCTCAAAGGAAAGACGACAATTCCGGATCATTGTTTTACTCAACTGTTTAGTCGTTAAACATCTAACTTAAAGACAATGCACACACACCGGCCCATTCAAATGCAAATAGAAGCGCGAGTCCGATGTGGTCATTGAATGTATTGGTAAGGCTAAGTAACTCAAACCAGAACAACAATTGACTATATACTAGGGATCGCAGTTGGGAGCGTAGATGCTGTGAATATGGTACATCTCGTTGATGGTGGGCCCAGCTACAACATATACACTTTAAGAATAGAGGACGGCGTTGTGTTACACGAATATCGATGCAAATTATATCCGTACAAAATACGTAGCTGGGTTTAGTGTTGCATACATTGTACTTGAGTAAGTCCCCGTCTGTTCTAAGCCATTCGAAATGATATTCGCCCTTTCCAAAGCGACATTCATGTATCATGGCCTCCCTTCCTACGACACAAGGTAATCATGAAACGATACATGGTGTATCGTGATCGGGTTACCCGGTGATCGTGGGGGTATAAGAGCACCTGGTACTGTGCCGATTCCTAGAATTGATGCCTTCATCGTACAATGGTGATTTGCTTAATAAAATAAAGCGAACACCCCGACAAAAGTCTCTTTCACCTTCTAGTTCTATCTCAACGCGTTTTCTAGGATAGTTGCGTACAATTCGTTGAGATCAAGTCTCCTCGCATTCTTAGCAACTTCCACTTAACTAGCGAATCGACTTAATTGTTTCTCAGAAATGCGCTTGACAGCTGTCGATGCCTAAATGAACAATACACCTGCGATATTCGTTAGACATTGCATGCTTTTCCCCATGGCCAGTCCTGAGGTACACGCAACGTCTCTAATGATTTCAGCTTCTCTAGTTCATGCTTGATATGTGTAGAAACGTCGGGTTTATTTTTCTCTACTCGGTGATCAAGAGTAGATGTTTGAACCAGGTTTTATATACGTTTTATATGTGGTTGGGAATTTGTATCTACATTACTTCCTTTTTACCTCCTTTTTTTTTCTCTGTCTATATCACTTACAACGAACTCTTTTCTTTCTTCCCACAATAGGGCTACATTAATCACGCTATAGTCACTTCCTTTTACCACTTTACTACTGGTATTTTAGAATTATATATATGGTATATACGCAATACTTACACGTTTATTGTTTCATTGTTTCATTGTTTCCTTTCCTTTTTCCTCGTCATCTTACTCGGATTACTGGCCTCCTTCACTCCCTTTCCTACATTTCTCTCTTCTTTCCTTAATCTACCTCCCTTTCTTTTCGTTCTTCCTTGGAGACGCAAATGTTCTGTGAAGAAATTATGTAGCTAAACCCCTCTATTCCCCTCTGTTTCTCTCTTACTCACCATTTTTTTACCACCATCATCACCAGCACCGTCTCCCTTGTTCTACTTTTCCTTTCCTTTCCTCCCCTTCCCCACACCTTTCTCACCCGTTCTCGTTTCATTCTCGTCCTTTCCTCCTCCCCTTCCCTACTCCATCAACAGAATCCCCCGATAAGAATACAAAAACTGTATTAGTGAAGTATAATTTTTTTTTTCATCCTATACAATAGCAGAATAGCAGATGAAAGTAATACGACACATACAGACATGTCTCATAATTACTGGTGGATTCGGTAAATTTATTCAATTACTAGAAGAGTGAGCCCGTAATAAAAGGATTCTATACTAATTTATTAAAGAAAAATATATCATAAAAATTAATACTTTAGTAGATGGATATCTAAAGAATATGCAAAAGAAGTTTAAAACATTAGTGAAAAGAATTGGGCGTGTAAATAAGGAATTAGTGAGGGAACTTGCCATTTAAGTAAGCATATAGACCTCTTTAGTATTTAAATTATTTTATTTTTTTCACAAACTAAATTGAAGCTAAAAATTGGCATCATAAGAATATATAACTGTAGATATTAGCTATGATAGATTATATAGAGTAAAAATATGTTTGTCTAAATATATTTAAAGAATAAGCTCGGATTGTGTGTTTTTTGTAGTGAGCCAAAAAAGACAAATTTTATATAGACTCTAATTTAAGCCCTTTTCTTAGTAAAACTTAGTATTAATAGACTATAAAAATTCATATTATAAAATTTAAATAGATATCCTTCAATAATATGAAGATTGTACATTAAAATATCTTAATTTTATATTAAAAATCAATCGAGTTTGGAGACTCCACAAAAATTACCTTTTTTGGCTCACTACAAAAAACACACAATCCGAGCTTATTCTTTAAATATATTTAGACAAACATATTTTTACTCTATATAATCTATCATAGCTAATATCTACAGTTATATATTCTTATGATGCCAATTTTTAGCTTCAATTTAGTTTGTGAAAAAAATAAAATAATTTAAATACTAAAGAGGTCTATATGCTTACTTAAATGGCAAGTTCCCTCACTAATTCCTTATTTACACGCCCAATTCTTTTCACTAATGTTTTAAACTTCTTTTGCATATTCTTTAGATATCCATCTACTAAAGTATTAATTTTTATGATATATTTTTCTTTAATAAATTAGTATAGAATCCTTTTATTACGGGCTCACTCTTCTAGTAATTGAGTAAATTTACCGAATCCACGAGTAATTATGAGACATGTCTGTACCTTGAACCGGATAATAAAAAAATGCCATTTTTTTGTTAAGTATGAATCTTTCAACTAGATACTTATTATATTACTCACATAGTATAATTGATAGTAAATATTCGTTTTATCAAGGTTTAACGCTCTGTAAAAAAGATGAAAAACCGGTAGGGTGTATATCTCCTTCGGTGCCGAAATGAAGTTTTTGGTATTTTGGACCTCGTCTAATGTCCATATTCTAAGTTCCCCATCGTCAGACCCAGTGACAAAGCGTGTTCCGTCAGGGAAGAAGCAAACAGATGTGACAGAGCACATGTGACCCCTAAACGGAGGAAAGAGAGGTTTACCAGTAATACTAATTGCGTTCCATACGTGTGCAGTAGCGTCCCGAGATCCTGAAAGAGTTTGCTTGCTGTCCGGTGAGATCTACCAATTTCTTTTTACCATTTTGAGTATTCCAAATGAGTCTTATCAGCGGACCCAGAGATGGTGCGTGACCCATCAAAGGAGTATGCTACGGAGTTTACCCAATCAGAATGACCGTTGAGTGTTGAAAGTAGATCTCTTTTCTGAATTCCAAATACGGACAGTCTTATCCTTGGAACCAGAGACGAGCCTCTTTCCATCCTGAGAATATGCTACTGCCAGCACGCCTTCTTCATGTCCTGCCAATGGACCAACCACCAATTCCTTACTTTCGATATCCCAAATGCAAAACGTCGCATCCTGGGAGCCCGAGGCGACGTGGTTTCCATCCGATGGTGAAAACGCAACAGAATAGACCGAATTCTTGTGCTTTGCTTTCCGACTGTGACGTCCCACACTTGCACCGTAAAGTTATGTAAGCCGAAAGCAACGAGCTGCTTGATTTGAGAGACGGTGACCGAATGGACGTCTACCATTACCACTGATTAACGCCTTTTGTATACACCTGGGTATAGTCGCCCAATTTTCGAAACTTGTAACATCCTTAACCATCATCATTCCTCAACCACGTTCAATAGATTCTATTCATCAACCAACAAAAGTATTTAATTATTTATTTTATCATTATGGAACACGAATGAGTGTTAGTCCAAGTGTCGTGCTAACCAGATGAGAATTCTTTAATTAGATGGTAGACAATTTATTGAGGAGAGGGTGTCAAATTCTTGAACGTTTTTCGAGCCGAGGAAGAATTGGACGATGTCTATGGCTATTGTAATGTGGGTTACACAGCAATATAAGTTGGTTTCTTTCCTTAAAATTGTCTACGTCGTAGAGAAGCTGATAAAAACATTTAAATACTACTTAAAGTGTATTCTTCAGCATTCTTCTCTTTTTCCCTGTATTGTCCCCATATATATTTCCCCCCGTATATCGAGATTTCTTGGATGGATGCATAATTTGCATAACGCAACGACATCGGCGAATCCTCTTTCGTTAATAGAAGGGAAGTATATATTTGGAGAACGTTCTTTGAGATTGGCTCCGAATATATACCCACCTGACGATACGCATCTCTAAGGAAAGACGATAATTCGGGGTCATTGTCCTAGATAAATGATTAGGCACTAAATACTTAATTTAACACAACGCACTTACCCCAACCCAATCAATGGCAAGTAGGAGTGCAGGTCCGACATGATCGTTGAATGTGTTGGTCAGACTAAGCACCTCAAACCAGAACAATAAATGATTATATGCGAAGGATCGCAGTTGAGAGCATAGTTCTTTTGAATATGGCACATCTTGTAGATGATGAGCCCAGTGACAGCATATGTATATAAGGGATGGAGGAATAAATTGTATCACGCGATTGTCGAGGTCGGGTATATCTGCATTCAATACGAAACCAGATTGAAGATTGCAGATATTACGTCTAAGTAACCTTCCCATCCGTTCAAAACACTTTGAAGCAATATACGCCTTTTGCACATCGGTGTCAATATACCATGGTTCACTTTTACACGACACGAGATAATCACGAAAAGACTTGTGGCGTATAGTGGCTGGATTACCAGGTTCATATACAACCAATGGTCGCAGGTTTATAAGAACATCTGGTGCTGTTCGAGTTCCTAGAATACCATCGATCGATTCATCGGATAATTGTGACTTTCCGAATAAAATGAAAGAAAATACACCAACGAAAATCTCTTTCGTCTTTTCAACCCATTTAAACGCATTCTTCAGGATACTCGCGTACAACTCGTTAAAATCAAGTGTCTTTTTCTTTTCGACAAGATCTTTCAAACGATAGAATGGATCAAGTTCCTTTTCGACAAGATCTTTTGAACGACGAGATCGACCAGCTTTCTTTTCGGAAATGAACTTGATAGCAGATGATGCCCAAAGAAACCATCCATCTGCAGTATTCGCCAGAGATTGTATGCCCTTATCCCATTTCCAATTCTGGGGTATGATAAGAGTGTTTGACGATCTCATTATTTCTAGCTCATGTTTAATATACATATGAACATCGAGTTTACCCTCTTCCCATTTATGATCAAGATTTAATGTATGGACATTGAGAGGTGACGCAGACGTGAAAGGGGGAATAACATCCTTGGACCTTGTGGTAACAAGAAATCGGAAATTAGAAGGAAGGGTAGGTAGGAATTTGATAATGAGGTTCCGAACTAGTCCACCGATGTAGTATTCGTAGCATTCGTCAGGTGCATCAAGCACAATAAGGGTGGGTGAGCTCGTATTAGCAGCTACGGCAGATAATGGATCCCGCAGTAATAAGATGAATTTTTGTTTCAGATTTGCTGGATTCAAATCACCGGATTGATTCGTTTGTTCGATAATAGCCTTAGCTATAGATTGATCGTGAATAGCTAGAGAATATACTATAGTTTTAAGGATATTCTCTGAATTGCTCCCCCCTCTCCCGAAGAACATGCGACAGCCAAGTTGTCCGCTCCTTCGATACTCTCTTGAAACCGTCGTCGCAATTGTACTCTTTCCTGTGCCCGCCCCCCCAGTCAATAGAAAAACATTTGGTTTCTCTATATCATTTACCCAATCGTATATACTTTGTAAGGTCTGCTTGCGGGTATTCTCCAGGCACCCTTGGTGATAGTCACCAGTAAAATCGGAAGGATTCGGGTTGTAACTCATTCTGTACCTCAGTTCTAAATGAGTTGTATCGGTTATCATATTCTCCCGAGTTCTGAGCGTATTTACATACCATCTAAAAGCTCTTGATGTGCATCTGACTCTTGACTAAGGTCGTCATCGGTTTGTACTGTGTAAGCATTATTAGTTAATAAGAGTGTTATAGATTATAAAATGAAAATAAAACGTTATACCATGGGTTACATTGAACGTTGCATCTTGAGGCACACCGATGTCGTGATAGGAGACGTTGGTCGTAAAAGGACTCGAGCCAGAATGATTGAGTGACATTGAAACTGGGAGATAAGAGCTGTGGTTGTTGTGGTTGTGTGAGAGTAATTTCTCAAGACGGTTAGGAAGGTTTAAAGCGATAAGTAGAGAGGTGGGATAACAACGTAAGTGTGTGTTTTAGATCAAGAGCGCCGGTTGGGCAAGAGCCGGGGAACAATCAGAAGACGGATATATTGTCTATCTTAGATGAAGACGTTTATTGGCGTAATTTGAAAAAATGATGTCCCGTAGCAATGAAGACCTGTCGTATGGATAGTATCAGCACGAAGTAAACAAAGTAGATAATGGACAAGAAAGAGTTAAAAATGATGATTGAAATACAGGTTGATTTGGTTATGACGTCTGGTAGTGTATACCCACAATATCTTAGGTGCACCAGATGCTGTTGATGTGAAAGCCTGGAACGTCGAGCGACCTTTCTATCATCAATAATATTTATTTTTTATTTATACTTGTGTTAATATCTTCGTTACGTCTCTATGAGTAGACCATACCTTTGAGTGTGTTTGTGATTTATCGAAGCAGGTTGTTGGAAGCGGGCTAATATTAGAAGCAATAGTAGAGAGGCGATGGTTGAGAAAGATGGATGTCTGAGTAGTCACGTGTAGGACTCGCAGACTAACGTCTGTGACTGCAGTCACATAGCGGTGGCAGAATCATCCCTCTAGTGCATACATCCATCTGCCACCGCTGCGAATTACCTTAAACTCAAAAATTCACTCAATTTTTCTCAGTTTTCTTAATCAATGCCTCCTCGCCGTCGCCGTATACAGGTCAACCCTGCCACGGTCCCCATGCCCAACTTCACCTCCAATGGTTACGCTCTCTCTAGGGCTAGAAAGCGACGTCAGCTTAACTGCACCAACCAGGAAGCCATCCAAGCACTAACTGAGGAATGGATTGCAAGGCAGCAAGCCGACATTGAAGTTTGGAACGAACAGCAGAGCAACGACCTACAGCTTCAGCAGCAACCGTCTACTAATCCCCCTCAAGAACTCGCTTCCTCTCAGTCCAACGTACAGCTTCCTTCGATACAACCACAGCAACAACCACAGCCCGACGAGCAACTACTACAACCACAACAGCAACAACAGCAACAGCAACAAACTCGTCTTGAAAATTTAGTCGATGTCTTACAACACCAGCAGTCGGCAACTGCCGATGATCTTCCAAATACTGCGGTCAACCCTGGACATTCAGTCCCAAATCCTTCTCCTCCGCAGGCCTTACCTAATCACCCTTCTACCACTGAACCTACTCCTTCATGAACTCCGCACCCAAACTGGGAGGAACAACTCGTACGAATTGTTCACCGACTTCAACAAGCTGCTAACCCCACGAACACAACAGAGGACGCGGATCAAAACCTTATTAACCTTGACAATGCTTCTCCCGCTTCCACACCGAGTTCTGCCACAACTTCTTTTTCCAAAATTAAATTGGGACGTAATGTGCATGACATCATGCATGAATTTCATCTCTTACCCCTCCCAGTTCTTGAAGAGCTTCGCCACATGCGTCATGTCAAGCTCTGGTTCTTCACCAATAAAGGCATAGAAAAAACTCAACAGGCAAAAGACAAAACTGGCCGCTACAACACCAGCCGGGTCCGTTTTGACTTCGACAAACAGTCTCTCGTCACTGAGAACAAGTACGAAGCCACAATGAAAACCGCACCCGAAGACAACAAATTGTCCCCTGATCAGCTTAATCAATCTATGCCACGCTTCCTTGATAGCATCAAGCACGCCAACTGGCCGCCTGAGGTCGTCAGCATGTTTAGCACCTTTTTCGACAAAGTCCAAAGGCATTATGAAGCCCAAGCCAAGCCCATCGGCGGCCTTCTTACTATTGCCCAGGCCGTTTACGAGCTTCGCAATCAGTTTCATGCACATGTAAAACATCATAAAGAAGCTCTTGTGTTCTCTCTCGACTCCGCTACACTCGATCACATCCGTGAGCAGCTCAAGGTGTTAAGGGATGAATCCCAACTCCTTTTTGACTCCTATCATGGTGCTACCCGTGAGGTAAGTCTACTCTTCTCCTAATGCACAATCCTCCTGGCACCCTACCTTCACCTTCCGCCCTTTCCTATCTGCCTTGTTACGCAACTGCACCCCTCCATTTCCTTTAGACTTGCCTGCCTTGTCAACCGCATGCACCCCTTCCCTTTTTCCTTTACCTTTACCCCTCTTCCAACCCTTCAGCCTTGCCAATCCTTCTCCTCTTCCTTGCATGCACCCCTTCCCTTTTTCCTTTACCTTTACCCCTCTTCCCACCTTCAGCCTTGCCGATCCTTCTCCTCTTCCTTTCCTTGCCCACATCTCCTTTACCCTTGCCCCTCATACCCGCCTTCCTCCTTGTCAATCCTTCCCCTCTTCCTTCCCCTTTTTCCCTTCCAACCCCTGTTCCTTCCTTCAGTCGGTCACCCGCCTGTCCCTTAGCCCTGCCCCCCCCCCTTCCCTTGCCTCTCCCGCAATTATCCTCCATCATCTTTCCCTTCACGCCCTTACCTTCTAAAACTATCCACACCGCTCCCCGTTCCTTAATCTCTTGCATACTCCCCCCCCCCTTACCTTTGGCTTCCCCTTTTCTCACAACTGTTCCTTTCTCCTTCCCCAGCTTGCCTCCTTCCAAATCTCTCTTTCCCGCGTTAACTTAACTGTCCTTAGGCCGCACATAAACGTGAACTAATCGCTTCACAATTCTCAGCCCCTCCTTCTCTCTTGCCCTCAAAACGTCCTGTCGGGGTTGACATTAAAAATTTCCCCCCGCGCACTCTGCGTGCCCGACCCACCCCTTCCCCTGTTCCACCCTTCTGCATCGTGTGCCTTGGCAAACAAGACTATAACTACCGCACATGCCACCAAACCGTTCTTTTTGGCATGTCTATCCCAGCCTTCTGCCATTGTTCCGGTCCCGGGAACCGACTGCAAACCAAAGATGGTCACGAGGTGTGCGTCTCCTTCCAGCTTGGTGGCTGTCAGCGGGACCATGGGCCTCTCCACATCTGCTCCACTTGCGGCCAATCCACACATGGCTCCTTCACGTGCCCTTATCAAAAGGAAATCAAATCCCTTACATTCTTTTAACCTTTGCCACATCCAAACTCTTCTCTGCGACACCTTTCTTTCTTCTCGCTACTCAACCATCATTTCTTCTTTTTCTTCTGGTTTTATTGTCGGAATTCCCACCCTTTCGCAAACCTTCACTCCTCCCAACCACTCTTCTCTCTTATCCCTCGTAAATGAATTCCACGAAATTGTACATAAAGAATTTTCCCTCGAGCGTTACCTCGGTCCTTTTAATAAATCTTCTTTAGAACAACTAATTGGCCCTTTTCAGTCATCACCTTTAAGTTTAGTGCCCAAACCTCACTCAACCAAATTCTGCCTAATCCAAAATTTATCCTTCCCTGAAAATGCCCGGCCCTTTCCTTGCATTAATTCCTTCATTGATTTGACTGATTTTCCTTGCACCTTCGGTACCTTCCACAACGTTTGTTTCATCATCAACAATTTACCCCCCGGTTCCCAAGCCTCGACACGAGACATGGCTGATGCCTACCGTACCATCCCCCTCCACCCCTCCCAATGGCCGGGGCTTGTCGTGCGCCTTGCAAACGACTCCTTTGCCCTCAACACTCAAAATTTGTTCGGGCTGGCCAGTGCCAGAGGCGTCTGGGGTCACGTTGCTGACATGCTTGCTGATCTCTTTCGTTCTCAAGGTATTGGTCCCCTTACTAATTGGGTGGATGATTTCCTTTTCTTCTGCGTCCCAGCATCTTCTTTGTCTCGATTAAACCAGGAGAGATCCCTCCTTTCCCCCCAACTTATACCTGGTCAAACCAATGCCAGGCATTATTTCTCTGGGCCTGCGTTGCCAGACTCAACGCAGCCTCAATATGACGAGAACTTCCAATTTCCCCTTAAACATATTTCATCCGGTTTTTTCTCTTATTCCGAACAGGATGTCGATGTTTTTTCCCAATCTATTGGCCTTCCCTGGAAACCTGAGAAAACTCAACCCTTCTCTTCTTGTGTAACTTATTTGGGTTTCGATTGGGACCTAAATAGCAGAACCATTTCTCTAAGCCTCGCTAAACGTTTTAAATACCTACAAGCTTTGCGTGATTGGAATAACAAAGAATTCCACTCGCTTTTACAAGTTCAGTCACTGTATGGGAAACTCCTGCATATAACTTATGTCCTACCACAAGGTCGCCTTTACTTAACAGGCCTTGAAAAAATGCTGCCCACCTTCCACTTTAATCCACATCGACCACACAGATCTCCGAAAGGAATGCGTAGTGACCTTCTCTGGTGGACTAAGACCCTTACCCATGATTCTTTGTCCCGCAACATTCCTAACAACTCTCTCTTCAGCGATGTACATGCATACTCAGATGCCAGTAATAACGGCATTGCAATCGTCATTGGCTCATCCTCAGCCACATTCCTCTTTAAGCCAAACTTCAAACAAAGGAATAGAGAAATTGCCTGGGCTGAAGCCGTCGGTGTTGAGTTGTTAATACATGCTCTGCTCTTATTTCCACTCACCACCAAACGAATATTGATCCACTGCGATAACCTTGTTGTTTCTGAAGGTTGGGCAAATGGTAGAAGTCGAAATGTATTCGTTAATGAAGTGTTTAAAAGAGTACACACCTTTATTCAGTCCTATTTCATACAGTTAAAAATAGAATATGTACCCAGCCGCCTGAACCCGGCTGACTATCCTTCTCGTCTTATTAACACAATACCGAACCAAATTCCTCCCTTTTCTTTACCCTACCAATTAGAGAATGACATCTTCCGTGCTACCCCACCCTTCGAATTCCATCCCCATTCTCGTCTGCGCCCCCTACATTCAAGCCAATTACTCCCCTCAATTGAACCCAACCATTACTCTTGCGAACGTGAATTCATGGACTAATATTGACCCTGTACGATTACGCCCCAATGTACTAGCTAGCGAACGTCTCGAAAAGTGGCTGCCCGCAATCAAACCACGCTCCTCTTTGCCTTCTGAATTATTAAACAAACAAACACAATTAGCCCTTAAAGCCTTCGCCCCTTCTACCAAATCTACATATGGTACAGGCTTACTTAAATACCACAGTTATTGTGATACCATTGCCTTGCCTGAAATATACCGCACACCTTGTACCACCATAATTCTGGCTGGGTTCATAACCTTTCTCAGTGGCCAATACTCCAAAACCGCAATCAATAACTTCCTTGCTGGTGTAAAGGCTTGGCACACTGTCCACTTCATTCCCTTAGAGATTGATGAAAGGATAATCAACAATCTAATACGTAGAGCAAGTAAAATCCAGCCTCTACCCCTGCCTAAACGTGAACCTGTCACAACCGAATACTTAGCGAAGATCATTGAATTTCTTGACATCACCAAGCCCGAACAGGCTGCTGTAGTAGCATGTCTGACAACCACTTTCTACTCCTGTTCCAGGCTCGGCAAGTTTACAGTTCCCGCTATTAAACTATTCGATCCTCGTCGTCACATTACTATCTCAGGAATTTCCTTTCAACATGACAAGTTCTTCAACAAAATAACAGCCTTCAGATTACCTTCGACCAAAGTTTCAGACACTGGCGAAACCGTCTTCTGGGCGCCCCAAGCTGGCAAAACTGATCCACAGTTCTTTTTGCTAAAACACCTAGAATTAAACGAACTGGGCCCTTGCGAGCATCTTTTTACCTTCAAAACCTACAATAAGTGTTTACCACTCACACGTAATATCTTTTTGCGAAATATCAAAATCGCTGCCCAAAAGGCTCAAATTCCTTATCTTAGCGGCCATAGTTTAAGAATTGGAGCGACTCTTGAATACCTGTTAAGAGGAATCCCTTTCGAGGTCGTAAAACACATTGGAAGGTGGAATTCTAATGCTTTCACGTTATATTTAAGAGAGCATGGCCATATTCTCACGCCATACCTGCAACAGAAACCTCAAGTGAATAACGAGTTCCTTGAATATTCCAACATAATTTTGCGTTAGCTCCTTGCATTACGGGTGGACATCCGACCACGTCGCCTTAGATGCGTCCAGTAGTATGGGTGGTCGGATGTTCAAGGGTGAAAAAGTTCTAAGGGTCCAAGAGACAGAGCACGCTTAATGCCTCACCCATATTCTGTATTTTTCCATTTGTTGTAGTTAAATGTTTTATGGATTGAGTAAGCACAGTATTATTACAATTTTGACTAATCTAGGTTACAAATTAGGTAAGCCAGGGACAAATCACAGATGGATGTCTGAGTAGTCACGTGTAGGACTCGCAGACTAACGTCTGTGACTGCAGTCACATAGCGGTGGCAGAATCATCCCTCTAGTGCATACATCCATCTGCCACCGCTGCGAATTACCTTAAACTCAAAAATTCACTCAAATTTTCCCACCCTCCCTCCCTTCTATAATGAATTATTTCTTTGAACTTACCTCAACCTCGACTTCTTGTTTTACTAAATTCTCCTCGACCACAACTCCCGCCCACCATCCCCCGGATGTTCAAGGGTGAAAAAGTTCTAAGGGTCTAAGAGACAGAGCACGCTTAATGCCTCACCCATATTCTGTATTTTTCCATTTGTTGTAGTTAAATGTTTTATGGATTGAGTAAGCACAGTATCATTACAATTTTGACTAATCTAGGTTACAAATTAGGTAAGCCAGGGACAAATCACAGATAAACCGCTGAAGTGGTTTTATTGTTGTGATGTGTGATTACGTAATCATCTAATGTTTTTATCATTACTTAACTTAACAATAGCAGTCTGCGGATATGTAAGGTCACAAAGACGGACGTCTGAGACGTAAGTTACTAGGTGGTGGTAGCACCTGAATTCAAGCGCATACAATCATCTGTCATCGCCATGAAATATCTTGTAAGCTCAAACACCAAGAAGAAAGTCAAAAAAGAAATAAACAAGACTTGCTAATGTCGCATTTCCCTTCCATAGCAAGGAGATGGTGGGGCTGTATAAGTAAATAAAGCACTAGATAATGTTATAGGTACGATAGATTGAGAAAATGGAAAGGTTAAAATGGTATATTTGACTAGTATCTCATTCGGGGTTTGAGACCGGAAAGAACAATCAAAGGTTATCATTCCTGTGGCCACATAGGTATATACGAAGGTCAGTAGGCATCCAAGTTATCGGTTTGCCATTCTCACTAGTTACCCAGTTATTATCTTTTAATTCTCAATCTGTGTCATTTGAAATCTCTTCCAATGCTTATATTCTGATTGAGCTATCATTAGACTCAGTAGCAAAGCGTCTTCTTTTAGAGAAGAAGTAAACATATTCAACAACACCCGTATGACAGCTAAATGGAGGAAAGAGAGGCTGACCGGTAAGTCCATTCTATAGACATCTAGTGTTATCATATCCCAAAAGAATCCGCTTTCCGTCCAGTGAGAAACACACCGATCTTACACCGCCCTTATGACTTGTGATTGGCCCACAAAGGACTACTTTGAACATCCCAAACGAAATTGTCTTAAGTCAGATCCAGGGACAATGTGTATCCCATCGGCAGAGTATGCTATGAAATTAACAATCGGAATTCCCATTGAGTGTTGACAATACTTAGTCAGTTTCTGAAATCCAAATATGAACGATATTATCAGCGGCACCAGAGACTAAACTTTTTCCTTACAGTGCTGTCAATGGACCGACTGCTATTTCTCTAAATTATCCTCTCTTCATATAGCTCTTGTTGTCGTCTCTGCAATTGCTACTATTTGAAGAAAGAAGTGTATCTTTCTAATGATAAAAATTATTGTTCTATAGTTAGAGAAGCAAAATCTGTCGTTTTCACGAACTGAGCTAGTCGAAGGAGATCGTTGAGAGAGATGGGAGAATGATTTGATTTATATGAATTTGCTAAAGTGTTCTCGGAATTGGATACTGATTTTGTAGGACGAGAAGTTTAGTCCGTTTTGTGAAAATTTTCTGTTTGGAGTCGAGGAGACGGTTATCGTTGTGTGCCTAGAGGAAACAAATTTGAATCTGCGTGTTGTGAATACCGATAAAGTTTATTATAGCTGATAGAATCACTAACATCGTATTTTTTTTTTATTTAGGATTAAATATAATATTCAGAATAAAATAATATTGTTGCGAGTTTGATTTTTTCATTGCGAGTTTTACTAATTAAAAAGTGTTAATTAGATTAATAATGTTTAGCCTAAAGATTTTCGGGTAGCACATAGAAGAAAAGTAAGATGGCACTGCCTAAATATTACTTTTCCATTTATGTAACCGGTATATAGTCACATTGAGTTGAAACGAGGGGGAGAGGTATTCCTTGTTTCTTCAGGGTATACCTTGAAGGGAGGGTATGTGTATTGCTGTCATTGTGACGCCATTGTGGTGTGGCCCGCAAGATTAGGGTGTGACTTTATGACGTCGAGAGTTCACGCGCTGAGTAGACCGTCGCTGCTAGTTGTCAGTGAACAACCCGCAAAGCGTGATTTCCACTTCTTCCTCGATTTTGGCTTTCTGGCTCTCCTACTTTCTCTCTTTCTTAACCTCAACATATCTCACACTTGTAACTGTCATGCTTTAGCAATGGTGGCTGCTTCAGAAACTCTGCCTCTGCCACCTCCTGCACTCGGAGAGGCGACAAAGAAATATACTTCTACGTGGAAAGAATATCTTTAAATTCCCTTTCATCGTGTTAAGGGACATTTTCCTGACGTCTTCTGGGATTTTATCGATGAAGATCCAATAGATGACTCTACTAATGAACGGAGCCTCTTTCCATCCGGAGAATATGCTGCTGCCAGCACGGAATTCTCGTGCCTTGTCAATCGTCCGACCACCAATTCCCTACGCTCGATATTTCAATTACAAATTATCGTGTCCCAGGAGCCCGAGGCAACCTGTGTCCCGTCCGATGGCGAAAACGCAATAGATTTAACGGGATCTTTATGATTTCCAATTGTAATTGATTTGTCGTTTATTATATACCATACTTGCACTGTCCCATTATCTGAGCCAAAAGCAATGACTGGAGTCGACGGCATTACCATAGACACGTCAGAAGACCCAACCTAATACTTTCCCATGGTGACGGATTCATCGTTTATGATGTCCCTCCCACACTTGCGCTGAGCTAACCTCAATGAGCCGCTCGTTGATGGGGAGACAGAGGCTGAACTATTAGAATGAATAGGTTAAAACGCTTTAACGCTTTGACAAGTTCACCGATGAGCACGTTCCAGATGCTACCATCTCGGACTTGGACACGATGAATTTACCTCTGGGCAATGAAGCGAGCTAAGCGTTCTATCCGTTCTTTGAGTTTCACCTTCACCCCTTCCACTTTCCATGAAACGCTTCATATCTGAATCTTGTCGGGACAAACAGGGTCTCCAAACTAGTTTCTGATCGAAAAACTGAATCACTTACGGGCACGATCGGCGGAGGAGGATACTCAGTGGACAGGCTGACCTACTTGAGATACATTTAGTACAACTATGTTGCAAACGTGTCAATTAGTGAGCACACCCCATTTTATAATAATTCCATTTCTGATAACTACAATGATATATCTCCCATAGGGTAATTAAGCGGCAGACAATACATCGGATTCGAGGTCTCCTGGTCCGGCAACTAGTCCCCCACTGGCTGCTCGTTTTACACAAACGCTAACACTTTGTACTGAATTGGAGAGAATTAGAGTGCCACCAGGGCAAAATGACAAGAAAGTGATTTCTGAACCTTTTTTTTTTGCACATTACCAAACCTCTTCTCAAACTCCGTCTCCATTCCCGTTCAATCTATATTGTCCTAATACAGTCATTATGTTGTTCTCTACGAACATACTCCCTCGGGATCTCGTGGATGCGTAACTTGTGTAATACGTCGACATCATCATCATGGATCTCTCTTTTGTTCGAGGTAACAGAGAAGTGTACATTTGGCATTTGGATCTTCAATATTGGTCCCAAATATATACTTACCTGCCGATTAACTTCTCTGAGGAATGTCTTCAATCCCGGGTCGTTGTTCTAGACGAATATTTAGTCACTAAGCATTCGAATTCACTTATAGGAGACATCTTATAATTGGTGAGCCTAATTACAGCGTATGTATTTTTAGAAACGGAGGAACACATTACTTCACGCGATTATCGATGTCATGTACGTCTTTGTTCGATGCGAAGTTGAATTGAAGATTGCAGATATTATATTTGAGTGATTCTCACACCTGTTCTGAACATTTCGAGATAATATGCGTTTTCCGCGCATCGGCGCCAATGTGCCATGGTTCCTCTTTACATGACACAAGATAATCATAAAACGACGCACGTTGTATTGTGATTGGGGGTTGTCCCTTTGATACACGACTAGTAATCGCAGGTACATGAGAATGGTATCAATTCCTAGAATACCATTGACGGTTACGTCGGATTATGGTGACGAAAACCTCTTACCTCATCTCATATGAACTCGTTCTTTATGATGGTCGCATACCATTCGTCGTGGTCAAGTGTATTTCTTTTTCGACAAGATCCTTTAGTCGATAGAATCGGCTAAATTTCTTTTCGGAAATACACTTGATAGCAGTCGATTCCGTATGAATAATCCATCTGCATTATTCAGCATGCCCTCGTCCCAATGCCGATCCTGAGGTATGGCAAGAGGGTTTGAAGATTTCAATTTTTCTTATTTGCATTTGATAAATATATACGTCGAGTCTATTCTTCCCCATTCTAGTTTCATGATTTAATTTATGGGCCTTGGGAGAAGGTAAAAGGGCGAAGGGGAGAATATCTCCCTCGGGCCTTGTGGTGACGAGAATCCGATAATTAGAAGGAAGGGCGGCTATGTCATCAAAGAGGATGAGATTCTAACGTGTTTCAGAGGTGCCACATCCGTCAATTGTATCGAGCACGATGAGGATTAGTGAATTCACATTAGCCGCAACAGCGGATAATGGACTTCGGAGAAGGATATTAAATTTTGTTTTTATATCCGACGAACCCATATCGCCGTTTTTTTCTCAGTTTCTCGACAAGAGACTCGGCTATAGATGCTCGTACATAGCAAGAGAATACATAATGGTCTGTGATACATTTCCTGATTCACTCCCCCTCGGAGGAAAAACGCGTGGAAATCAAGCTGGTCCGCTCCTTTTGGTGCTTCCCTGCGACCGTCGATGCGATCGTAATTTTTTTTATGCCTGCTGCTCCGATCAATATGAATACGTTCAGATAACCTTTAATATTCACTCATTTATCAATTCTTTGTAGGGTCTGCTTCCGGGTGTCTTCTAGGCATTTAGGTTGATTGTCTCCAGTGAAACTGGAACGACTCAATCTACTCCTTAGCTTTGAACAAACTGGAGCAGATCAAATCTTCCTTCACACTCTAAATTTGCTATATCATACCACGTATAAGAGTTCTGTGTTCATTTATAAGACATTATTTTCCTATACTATGTATACATCGCCGTCTCAGTCAGAGTACTAAGATTATATTAATTAGAATATATATCATTTACGGATCCCTGCATTTCTATGCTGAACTCGGCCTCACTGATGTCGTGTAAATTGTTAAAAGTCACAGAAGGATAAGAACCGAGATGATTGAATGGCATCTCAATTGAGGGACAGGAGATGTGGGTGTATAAGAGTAATATCGTAAGTTGTCTGTTGAGATTGAGAGATAGGTATAGTGAGATGACAACTTAAGCTTGTTTTTTGGTAACAGTGCTCGTTGGAGGTACAAACAAGAGTCGAAGGATATACCTCGGTAGAACGAATGTTAGTTGGGATCTATAAGTACAATGTCTTTCCAGCATTAATTACCGTCGAAGTAGCTGATTTTCTCTGTGGCAAACCCCGCTATACTACTTAAGCTCACTACCTGTATTAATGTCATTGTTATGTCTCTGTGGGTAGGTAGACTATACATTTAAACATGTTTGTCATTGTTTGTAGTAATTCGACGAAAGAATGATCTTGGAAACTTTTAATCAGTGTCTACTCCTTTTGATACTCAGGAAGCATCATTTTGATATAGAAGAAAGGATTTGCTTGATTCAACTCAGTACCGGTTGGGTCGCTTTACTCGTTGAGTTGAGATTATCTATTTTTAGAATTATTTGGCTCTATTTACTAATATTACGTAACACTTTGTAAAAAGAAAATATCGAATAAACGTTGGAAATAGTTATCAACGAAAATACTTATCCACAACTCGACTCTATAATGAAAGGCTTAACGTTCTCTGGATCTCTATATATAAGTACTCTCTATCAATATCTATCGTATACTGAAGCTCCCTTCCCCGAAACATGATATTTAAATATTGAGCTCGCTTTGATGCAAATGTTTGGGTCTACCCCCGACCTATGGATTGGTTCCATATATATTAGAGTAAACGTCTGGGTCAGATATAGAGTGACTGTAAACATTTTAACATAGCTCTATAGACTGGGAAAAACTGAGTCCAGTTGTTCTTTCATAGTTGTAATTGAAGGTGAAAAAAAACAATATATTGGCATTTTCCAACTTCAGTTTTGCCAGCTGTCCACCTTCCTAGAGTAGCCACTTGATTGATAGTGGGTTTGGATGTTCGATTTTCTCAACTTGCCTTATCTGCTGCTCTAAATATACTAAAAGCCGGTTTAACTTGCCTCACTTATCCCCTCCTCTCCTACGTAATATAAACCTGGAATTCCTTGCTACTAGGTTATGATATCATGATGAGAAATCAAGAATACTTTAGATGTATGATTTATTGGGAAGGGGATGAGTTTTTATGAGCTCATTTCTTTCCTTAGCCCTATATCTTATCCCTTCATCTGTAGAAAGCTTCTCTTTAAATGTTTTTAAATCGATTTCCATGAAATAGACTACTTGCAATGAATGCATCAAGTGCTTCGGCTGTACGTAAAGACGCAATAGACCGTTTGACATGGTTTATATAATAGGTTTGAGTTCAGATATAGGTGGGGTTATTTTCAGCGATGTATAAGACGGATACCGATGAGCTGAAAGAGATGTTGGGAGTGACTTTATAATATCCTGGTCAAACTCCTGCTTTCCTGGAAACTGACTGTTTCGGACTGTTCTTCGTTAGCCTCGCAACGAATGCCTACCTACGAATTATTACGAACAGTTTTAATCAATGAGACATATACGTGATGCTTATACATATTAGACAGATAAAAATCTCCCTCCGTTCTCGAGGAGCATAATTAATATATTCTAATGGTTACAAATATAAATAATTAGAATTCGAAAAGAAGAGGCTGATCGGGCTGCAGATTATGATAGGCATAATAATTTTAAAAAAAATGGAGTTATTATAATATTATATAACGTTTCATGCGGGGTCAAGGTGAAGTCTAAGATAGAAAGAACGATTAAACATACTAATATTCCTGCGGTTGTAAAGGTGAGTACGAAGGTCGGTAGGTACCCACATCATCAGTTTACCGTTCTCGTCAACCACCCAGTTATCACTTCTTAATTCCCAATCAGTATCATTTGAAATCGTGTCTAATGTCCATATTCTGATTGTGCCATCTAAGGACCCAGTGGCAAAGCGCCTTCCGTCAGGGAAGAAGCAAATGGATTCGACAGCGCCCGTATGACCGCTAAACGGAGAAAAGAGAGGTTGACCGGTAACTGCATCCCATACGCGTGCCATATTATCTCGAAATCCTGAAAGAATTCGTTTTCCATCCAGTGAGAAGCACACACCGCCCTCATGTCCATTAATTGGTCCACAAACGATTTCACCACTTTGAGCATCCCAAACGATTATTGTGTTATCGTCAGACCCAGAGACGATGCGTGACCCGTCGAAGGAGTATGCTACGGAGTTGACGTCATTTGAATGACGATCGAGTGTTGAAAGTAGTTGGCCAGTTTCTGAATTCCAGATACGAAGGGTCCTATCCCCAGAACCGGAGACGAGCCTCGTTCCATCAGGAGAATATGCTACTGCCTCCACGCAATTTTTATGCCCCGTCAATGGACCGGCCGCCAATTCTCTACGCTCGACGTTCCAAATGCAAATCGTCTTGTCCCAAGAGCTCGAAGCAATGAACTTACCATCCGACGGTGAAAACACAACAGAAGATACCGAATCCACGTGATTTCCAATTTTGATAGATTCGTCTTTTGTGACGTCCCACACTTTCACTGTCCCGTCCCGAGAGCCAAAAGCAATTAGCTTCTCGCTGATGGGTGAGAAGGAGACTGAAAAGACGTCGCTATTATGTATTGACCTCTTGACAAGTTCACCACTAAGCACGTTCCATAAATAGATGGTCCCATCTTCCCATGACCCTGACGCGATGAAGTTGCCACTGGGAGACAAAGCAATCGACGTGATCTCTCCCTGTTCTTCAACTGTTGGCTTTGTTTGTTCCACATTCCATGAAGCATCCCATATCTAAATCATGTCCCCAATAAAGCGGTCACTTGAATCTTCGTTCCGATAGGTTCTGGTCACGAAACGACTACCATCAGGGGAGAATGAAACTCGCGAGATATATTCAGAATCTATTTGAAATACTTTTGGTGGAAACGTGTCATCGGTAACGTCCCACATACTCATCCACCCCCGTCCACCCGCGAGAATAAAGAGCCCATCAGGTGAGTATGTGACTGTGTCTACTCTATTCACGCAAATAATCTCACGTAACACATCTCCCGTGAATGCATCCCAGATATAAACAGTCCTATCCTCAGAACCTGAGACGACTTTATCACCCTTCGGAGAAAAATTGACATCCGTAACCCCCTCGGTATGCATCCTGAGTGGTCCGGTCTTTGCCTCCCTTTTATTCATATCCCATATAATGATTGTTGTGTCATACGAGCCAGATACAAGATATTTACCGTCGGGCGAGAATGAGACTAAACTGATGTAATTGGTATGTCCCTCCAACGATTCACCGTCCCGCTCTCCACTGTCTACATTCCATACCCGGATTCTTCCTTGATAATCCCCGAATACAACTGACTTTCTATCTGGTGAGAAAGCCGCCGACTCAACCGAAGTCAAGTTCATCTGAAAATTACTCATCACCCTCTTCCAAACGAGGCAACTGGTGAGTACATCCCACTTCCTAATAATACCGTTTCCGCTAGCTGTGATGATATATCTCCCATCGGATAAGTAAGCGGCAGACAATACATCGTCTCTATCGTCTTCCGCAAGCAACGGACCAGAAACCAACTCCCCACTAGTCGTATCCCATACACAAACACCTTGTTCTAGATTGGAGAGGATTTGGGTGCCATCAGGGGAGAATAACAAGGAATTAGTTGATACATATTCCGGTTCGACGCGTATCATCTTAATACAATCATTACGTTGTTTTCTACCAATATACTCAACCCGAAATGTTTCGTTCGCGTATTTTCCATAGTGTATCGACATCGGCGAATCTTCTTTTGTTAGAGGTAGAAGGGAAGTGTATATCTGGAGTACACTCTTTGAGATTGGCTCCGAATATATACTCGCCTGTCGATAAGCATCTCTAAGGAAAGATGATAATTCGGGGTCATTGTTCTGGATGACTGTTTAGCCACTAAATACTTAAATTATCACAATGCACTCACCCCAACCCATTCAATTGTAAATAGAAGTGCAGGTCCGACACAACCATTAAATGTATTGGTAAGGCTAAGTACCTCGAACCAGAACAGCAACTGGTTATAAACAAATGATCGCACTTGAGAGCATAGTTCTCGTGAAAATGAGACATCTCGTAGATGGTGAACCCAAGAACGGAGGAATACATTGCGTCACGTGATCATCGATGTCGGGTACATCTATATTGAACGCGAAGCTGGATGGGATATTGCAGATATTGTATCTGAGTAAGTCTCCCATTCGTTCTAAGCACTTGGAAGCAATGTACGATTTTTGCACCTCGGAATCAATGTACCATGGATGTCCCTCGCATGACAAAAGATAGTCATGAAACGACGCGTGTCGTATTGCGATGGGGTTACCTGGCTCATAAACGACCAATGATCGTAGGTACACAAGAATATCCGGTGTGGTATCAATTCCTAGAATACCATTGATTATTTCGTCCGATAGTGGTGATTTGCCGAATAAAATGAATGAGAATACACTGACGAAAGTATCTTTCTCCTCCTTGTCCCATTCAAACGCGTTCTCTAGGATAGTCGCGTACAATTCGTTAAGATCAAGTCTGTTTCTATTTTCAACAAGATCTTTTAAACAACTGAATTGACCGAGTCTCCTTTCAGAAATGAACTTGATAGCAGTGGATGCCCAAATGAACAACCCATCTGCAGTATCTGCTAGGGACTGTATGCCCTCATCCCATGGCCAGTCTTGAGGTATACGCACAGTCCTCAGCGATCTCAGCCCCTCTAGCTCATGCTTGATATATGTAAAAACGTCAAGTCTATTCTCGTCCATCTGATGGTCAAGCTCAAGTGTTTTGACATTTTGGGACTGTAAGGAGGTGAAAGTTAAAATATCCTTCTCAGGTCTTGAGGTAATAGTGAATCGGAAATTAGGAGGGAGGGTTGGTAGACCATCTCGAAGAACATTTATGAGACCCTGGCGTGCTTCGAGAGAGCCACACTCATCGAGTGCATCGAGAACAATAAGAATAGGTTCACGTGCTTTAGTAGCGGCCGTATATAACGGTTCTCGGAGAAGGATGTCGAATTTCGTTTTAAGGTTTGATGGCCCCAAATCTCCACTATCCTTCAACTGCTCGACAAGAGATTCGGCTATAGTTTGACTGTACACAGCTAGAGAATACGCAATGGTTTGGAGAATATTCCCTGGGTCACTCCTCCCTCGCGAGAAGAACATGTGGCAACCAAGCTGACCCCTCCTCTGATATACCCCTGCAACGGTCGTCGCAATCGTGCTTTTACCCGTGCCCGCTGCTCCAATCAATAAAAGTACGTTTGGATACCCCTTAGCGTCTACACACTGGTATATACTTCGAAGGGTCTGTTTCCGTGTGTTTTCTAGGCATTCAGGTCGATTGTCCCCAGAAAATTCCGAAGGATTCAATCTATCCCTCAATTCTTATTAATTTGGATCAGACCGAATATTCTCCTGCTGCTGAATATTTCAAATCATACCACGTAAAAGAGCCCCATGCTCATTTGAATGTTGATTAAAGACGTTGTTT
Organism: Pyrrhoderma noxium; assembly: GCA_002287475.2. Taxonomy (NCBI): domain Eukaryota; kingdom Fungi; phylum Basidiomycota; class Agaricomycetes; order Hymenochaetales; family Hymenochaetaceae; genus Pyrrhoderma; species Pyrrhoderma noxium. The sequence goes on from CM008262.1 coordinate 133,789, forward strand.
TGTACTATGTACGCATCACTCGTCAGTCAGAGTACCAAGATTAGAAAAGATAAAATACACACTAGTTGCGGGTCCCTGGATTGTTGTGTTAGTCTGATTACCCGCAACGGCGTTATAAGTGCCAAATGTTATAGAAGGGTAAGAACCGGACTGATTGAATGGCATTGAGACTGAGAAAATGGTAGTGTTGATATGGGAGTGATTTTGTCAGATGGTTGAAGTAGGGTCAAGATAGCAAGGTGAATGTGTGTTTTTGATGACAACACTCGTAAATACTTACAAGACTTAGAGGAGAACCAGAAAGTGAATATATAGCTTATTGCAGATGAAAACAGTACCTTAGATATAGCTTAAGAATTATCTATCGTAGAAAGAGATTTCTACTGTCTTGATAGTAGAAGATGATGGACACGATAGGAGTAAGTATACCTGTGAGAATTGAAGAAGATGTCCGGAATATGCCTTGATGGAGTGATGGCTTGTTCTATAATTCCGTTACCCTAGCGACACTAATCACCGTCGAAGTAGATAGTTGAGTCTGGCTCGTTAAGTGCACTTACGCTGTAATACTCGACTTTTATGTATTAATTTCATTGTTATATCTGTGTGAGTAGGTAGACCGCACTTTTAAACGTGTCTGTCATTGATTACCTGCGGTGACTTCTGTGAGAAAATGTTTCTGGAAACTTTTTGATGAATATTTACTCATCGATTTTTTCGGAATATATAATATTACACTGTATCAGATATACAAGAGGTGATTTTTCCCGATCCAATCCGTGGGTTATTAAACTGGTTAGATCATATCTGTTTTTAGGTTTGCTTGACTCTATTTTACTATTATTACGTAAAATACCAACAATCGAACAAACATAAGTTAATCAACAGAAATGTTTATCTAAGACTCGAAAGCTCAACGCTTTTTAGCTCTCTCAATTTTACTATTGCATTTAGGCACTCTTGTATACTGAAAGAGAAGTGATGTTTGTCCTCTATTGGATATAAAAATCATAAAACTCACTGAGAAAAATCGAATCTGGTGGTTCCTCAAAGCTGCAATCATACCCATAATATTGGGGAGGAGATGATTTACTATAAGAGCAAGTGTGAGAATTGTAGGGATGATCTGAATATGCCTTGATGGAGTGATAACTAGGACCCCAAAAATGATATCTCCAGATATAAGTATAAAAGACACAACAAGCCAAGGCTTGCCCGATTCAAATTGGAATATCAATTAGATCATCTTATTCATTGAAGTCGCCTATTTTGGTTTTATTTGGTTTTATTTACTAATATTACGTGACCTTTCGTAAAAATACCAACAATAACGCTTATTTACAACTCGAGTCTGTAATACAATGCCTGATACCTTTTAGCTCTGACATACTACAGCTTCTATTCTATATCTCCCGTATACTGAAAGTAGGATGGTATATCTTTCTCTCGGACGTAAATAAAACTTATAAAACTATCATAGGCATGAAGAATATAAGTAACGTTTACAATGGTCGATTTCGACTCACAATGATGCACTGAAACTTAGTTTTGATATTGCTCTTGGCTTAGAATTGATTTATATGTCTACCTGACCTTTAACTTTCACACGTACCTAGGTGCACGACATCCGGGTCAGGTAAAAAATAGGTAGAGTTGTTTCAGATCAATTTCGTAAGATGAGAAAAATCGATGACAACAGCCGGGGCTGACAGAAACCATCGTGTCTCAACCACATCACAGTCATCAATAGCAGGCGGCCAAAAAGAAATGACGCCCGTAATTTTCCTCTGGCGACTTTGTTTCGGGAGACAGATTCGACCGCTGAGTCTACAGTTAGCAAATCTGTTATTAGAACTGGAATGATCAAGTCTACTAGTACGGAAAGTTAATTTTTATCAGGGACAAAGGAGGCAACAACAATGTTGTTGATGATAATACCTCCTAGAGTAAATCAGCAGTGAGCAGCTCACTGAACAAATCTGAACCTAAAATGGCCTCAAAAGAGAACATTGACTCCGAACGTCTCGGAAACACGGTTACAACAGCCAAGGGCGGAGATTGTATAGAGGCAACTATAAAAGAAGATAGGAAGACACCCGGTCTCCTACCAGTGATAGAGGCTACTACGACACGCACAACTATCCGCCGGAAAGGGATGAACGATAAGGTATCACCTTCGAAGAGAAAGAAAGGAAAGGTGGTGCTGCGGCATGGAAAGCAAAGACCAGATCTAGACCGGAAGCTCGTGCTTTCCAATTTTGGCAGATTCATCATTTGTAACGTCCCACTGTTAAGCAATGAGCTGCTCATTGATAGGAGAGGACGCGACTGATCGGATGTGGTTGCTGGGTTTTAACGTAGTGATGAGTTCATCGGCGAGCACGTTCCACAAATAGATGCTATCCTCTCGAGACCTCGACGCGATAAATTTGCCTCCGAAGAGCAAAAGAATCGACTAAACCCATTATTGCTTCGTAAAAAACGACTGTATTTCTTCCATGCTCCGTGAAGTATCCCATATCAGAATCACTTCTCTAACATATGGATTATCTGGGTTACCCATCCAGTTTTTTCCAGATACAAAGCGACTGCCATCGGGGAAAAAGGAGGTCCACCAGATAAATCCGTCTACTTCAAATACTTTTGGCTAGGGTGTGTCATCGGTAAAGTTCCACATTGACATCTAGTTAATCCCTCCCGTGAGAATAGAGAGCCCGTCGGGTGAGTATGCGACTGAGAATACTGGACTCTCACTTTTATTCTACCCGCAGCACTTCCCCTGAGCTCATATCCCAAACATAAATATTTTCACTCTCAGAGGTTGAGACGAGGTTACTCCTGTTAAGAGAAAAATGGATAGCCCTAACCTTTCCAGTAAGTATTTTGAGTGGTCCAGTCTTCATATCTCTTCTAGCCATGTCCCACATTATGGCTGTCGCATAATCCGATACAGATGCGAGATATTCACCATCAGGGAAGAAAATGACCCTCCAATCGCTCACCAGTTGTTCTCCAGTGTCCACGTTTCGTACTAGGATTGTCCCCTGAGTGTCCCCGAATACAGCTAGTTTTCTATCCGGAGAGAATGACACTGATACCACCCAGTCCAAATCTTCCTGCCTTTCTCCTATCACCTTTTGCCAAATGAGGAAATTGGTGAGTAGATACAATTTGTAATAATGCTGTTTCTGCTAGTCACAACAATATCTCTCTCGTCGGGTAAGTAAGTGGCAGACAATAGACGGGCTTCATCGCCTCTCGTAAGTAGTCTGGCAATCAACTCCCCACCGGTAGTCCATACACAAATACCTCTTCCTAAATTGAGAATATGAGTGCCGTCGGGGGAAAATGACAAGAATTTGGCCGGTGCATATTCGCATTTCCGTTCAACGTGAATCACTATCCGCATCTAGAGCTCCTAGGGATAGCAAAACTTCCCTGAAATTAATGGCTAGATCAAGAAAAGCTTCAACTATACTAATAACCTTAAACGTCTCGTATCATGACAGATCTCTGATTACCTGGGGCTTGTGTCCGAAGTCGTAGGTTATCCGAAGGCGGCACGAGCTCAACAACATCAGCTAAGGCCATATCAAGCTGTCGTATCGCAGCCACATCATTAAAAAGCACACCATCAGCATCGTCAACGACAATGGCGGGAGGGGAGATGAAGAGGCAAAAAAACGATGGTTGGTAAGCTTCCATCAGCAGCTTCGTTGAGGACGATCTATCTATCTATCTATCTATCTATCTATCTATCTATCTACCTACCTACCTACCTACCTACCTACCTACCTACCTACAGACAGACAGATAGACAGATAGATAGATAGAGATATATTGTAAATGGCTGGGAGATCAAAAAACTAAAAGAGTAAGACCTCCAAAGCAGACATGCGTGTCCACTCATCATTCATTATTCTCGCTATAGAAAGCTTTTTTTTTTTTTGCATTTTTGTTATTTTTTGTTTCCAACCTTTCCCTATATCATCAGTGAGGCCCTTTCAACAATATAGGAAGTGGATGACGATGAACCGGAAGGAGTGTTAACAAAGAATTTACGCCTTCCCGATCTAATCTACGATTTTAAAAGCATTGACCGGCCCTTTCTTTATTGCATCTACCCGGAATGCCAATAGACTTTTTGTACAAATAGTATTAGTCGATGAAACTTATACAGGTCACATGTATATATCAGACAAACGAAAATCGACTTCTAACCCCGAATGGCATAATATATAATTCGACGTCATCCTAAATATACAAAATAGAAGAAAAGGAAATATTGGTAAGGATATAGGTGTAAATCAACGGCCAGATGATATAAGTATAATAAACGAAGAGATTTGAATAAAGAGATATATTTCGACTTTTGTCTCATTCGGGACCAAAACGAAGTTTAAGATAGAAAGGACGATTAAAGATACTGATATTCCTGTAGCCACAAAAGTGTCCATGAAGTTCGGTAGGTATCCACATCATCAATTTTCCATTCTCGTCAACTACCCAATTATCATCTCTTAACCTCCAATAAGTATCATTTAGAGTCTCGCCCAATGTCCATATTCTGATTGACCCATCGTTAGAACCAGTAGCAAAACATCTTCCATCAGGGAAGAAGCAAACAGATCCGACAGCTCCCGTATGTCCTCTAAATGGAGGAAAGAGAGGTTTACCGGTAAGTGCATCCCATACGTGTGAAGTGTTATCAATAGACCCTGAAAGAATTTGTTTTTTGTCCGGTGAGAAGCACACCGAGCTCACAACACCCTCGTGTCCGGTGATTGGCACACAAATAATTTCACCACTTTGAGCATCCCAAACGATTATTGTCTTATCAGACAACCCGGAGACGATGCGCGACCCATCAAAGGAGTATGCTACAGAATTTACCCAATCAGAATGCCCGTTGAATGTTGAAAGTAGATGTCCAGTTTCTGAGCTCCAAATACGAACGGTGTTATCAGCGGAACCAGAGACGAGCCTCTTCCATCCTTGGGATATGCTACTGCCAGCACGCGATCCTCATGTCCTGTCAGCGGACCGACTTGCACTGTCCCGTTCTGGGTACCAAAAGCGATGAGCTTCTCGTTGATGCAAGAGAAGGTAACTGATTTGACACGATCGCAGAGCTTTAGCTTTTTGATAAATTCACCGCTGAGTATGTTCCATAAATAGATGCTACCGTCTTCAGACCCCGTCGCGATGAATCTGCCTCCGGGAGATGAACAAACCGATGTGATCGCTCCTTGTTCTCCAAATGTCATATTTGTGTCTCCCACCCTTCGTAAACCATCCCATATTTGAATCTTGCCTTCAATATACCGGATCCTCAATTTATTCTTAGTAACCACTTACGGACACGAAACGATTATTATCGGGGGCCAAGGAAGCTCGTAAAACAATATCGTCTACTTGAAATACTTCTGACGGGGCTGTAACATTGCCTTCCTTCCACATACTCATCCATCGGTATCCTTCCGCGAGAATAAAAAGTCCCTTGGATGAGTATGGTGAGTATGTAACTGAGTTTACTCCATTTACACAATTAATGTTGCGCAACACTTCCCCTGTGAACGCGTCCCAAATATAAATAGACTTATTCTCAGAGCCTGAGACGACATTATTCCCGCTCGGAGAAAAATCGACAGCTGTAACTTTCTTTGTATGTTTTCTGAGTGGTCCAGTCTTCGCCTCCCTCTTATTCATGTCCCATATCCAGATTGTCATGTCCTTCGATCCAGAAGCAAGATACTTACCATCGAGCGAGAATGAGAGACAACTGATATAGCCGGAATGTCCCCCCAACGGTTTGCCATCTTGCTTTCCAGTATCCACACTCCATACCCGGATTGTCCCTTGATTACTTCCGAACAAAATAAACTTTCTATCAGGTGAGAATACCGCGGACACCACCCGAGTCGGGCCTATCTGTCTTTCACTCATCACTCTTTTCCAATTAAGGGAATTCGTGCTTACACCCAATTTTGTAATAACGCCGTTTCTACTGGCTACAATGATTTGTCTCCCATCCAATAGATAAATGGCAGCCAATACACTGGATCCATCGACTCCAGTAAGTGGGCCAGCAATCATATTTCCACTAGTTGCTTCTCATGCACAAAGGCCCCGTTCCAAATTCGAGAGAAACTGAGTACCGTCAGGAGAAAATAGCAGGAATTCGGTCGACGAAGGCTCCCGTCTACATCCCCGTTCTCGTTTAACTCGTATTGTCTGAAGACATCTATAACTCCTCTTTTCACTGACACCCAGCACTCGAGATCCCTTGGACGAGTATTTTGCATAATACATCGACATCGGGGAAACCTCCTTCGTTTGAGGAAGGAGGTGTAGAGGGTTAAATATATGGAGACAATAGAGGGAGAAAATCAAAGGATTCGCTTCAATTAGCATGTCTATATTTGTTGCGATTTAGCGTTTTAAAAAACTGACTGGTACTCACTGAAATCCCCTTTGTTGAATTCCTATTCTAGAAGAACAACCACATTCGATTTCTCACAGCTTATATATTTTATTCGAGACATCTCTACTTATTTTTTATCCGACTCGGACATCATGTACCAAAATGCACGTATAAACTATCTATAGGTCAAGTAGACATATACATGTGAGTTTTCATCCAGCCGAGGATGATATCCAAGTCAAGTTTCATTACGTCATTGTCAGTCCAAATTGACCATTGTAGATGCCACTTAAATAATTCATCAAGCTATCACAGGTATAAAAGATGTATGCTCGGGGGGAGAGCTAAATCATCCTGTTTTTAGTATCTAAGATATCGAAAGGTATTAGTTAAATTGAGACAACTAAAAAAACGTTAAGAGACTTGAGTTGTAGATAAACATGGTTTTTTCGATTATTATCAATATTTTTACAAAGGGTCGTGAATTATCAGTAAATAGAGCTGAATAAACCCGGAAATAGATAATTTCAACGAATAAAATGACCAAACCCATAATCCGGGTCAAGTTAAACAAATCTCATCCTATATTTCCGAAGTATACTTTCTGGATCCTGTTTATTACAATGGGTGGACGGTGATTAAAACGTTTTGGGGACCATTTTCTCGGATAAGTTACTATAAGTAAGCGGATACGCTTAAAGGTATGTTTTACCTTACCCCTAGGAACATAGTAACACCTTTAGTCCCCAGTAGTTCTTTAAGTCAGATTAAACATAGCAATACATTCTTTTAGCCACGATTACAAATCACTTACTAAGAGCTACATAACACAGTGACAGAAGTCACAGAACGCTCGACGTGCCAGATTCGGCTATCTACATCAACGGGTAAATATACAAAAATATTATAATAATAAAGATGTTGTGATTATAAATCAATCACGACAGGCCATCAAACGATCAATGCATATCCGGGTCATTCCCTTCAACTCTCCCTCACACTCATCTATTCTATTATATCCGCCATCTACCTCATCTACACCGTGCTGATACCATCTAAACATTAGGTCTTGATTGCTACAATATTTAACTTTAAGATACAGCTTTCATTTAAAATAGTTGATACATACATTTTCTGATTAGCCGTCAAGCTTTATAACCTCATCACCGCTTTTTTCAAATAAAAAATACATACTTGCGTTGTTAACCCACCCCTGCCCATCACTTCAGTCTTCTCGGCCATCTTATTCATTGTTCTCATAATCCTACCACCCTTGTTTCTCAGTCTCAATGTCATTCAACCAGTCCGGTTATAGTCCTTCTGCGACCTTTGGCACCTACAACGACATCACAGGAACTCAGACCATCACAACATTCCAGGGACCCGTAAACGGTACGCATTAGAGTCTTTAATACTCCAGTTCTCTGACTAACGAATGTCATTAACACAGTACAAAATAATATTTCTATAAACAAAGATTCAGATGTACACAGAGCTCTTAAACGCGGTATGATTTAACATATTCAATAGTAGGGAGGCATACCGGCTGATACAGACAATTTAGAGCTGAGAGATATATTGAATCCTTCCAATTTTTCCGGAGACGATCGATCTCAATGTCTAGAAAACACCCGAAGGCAGACTCTCCCAAGTATATACGAATGGGCGAACGCTAAAGGGTATCCCAACGTATTTTTATTGGTCGGGGCCGCGGGTACCGGAAAGAGTACGATCGCAACGACAGTTGCAATGAAGTATCAAGAGATTGGTCAACTCGGTTGCCACATGTTCTTCATTCGAGGGAGGAGTGACCCAGGCAATGTCCTCCAAACTATTGCGTATTCTCTGGCTATATATAACCAGAATATAGCTGAATCTCTTGTAGAGAAATTGAGAAATAGTGGTGATATAGGTCCATCTGATCTAAAAACAAAATTCAAAATCCTTCTCCAACACCCGTTATCAGCAGTTGCACCTAATGTCGGCTCCCCAGTTCTTATTGTACTCGATGCACTCGATGAGTGTGGTACTCAAGAAGCCCGTCTGGGTCTCATACGTGTCCTCAGAGATGGTCTACCGTCACTCCCTTCTAATTTCCGATTCATTATTACCTCAAGACCTGAGAAAGATATTCTCGCTTTCACCTCCTTACAGCATTCAAAAATCAAAATTCTTGAGCTGGACCATCGGATAGACGAGAATAGACTTGATGTATTTACGTACATGAAGCACGAACTAGAAGAGCTGAGATCATTGGGGACATTGCGTATACCTCAAGGCTGGCCATGGGACGAAGGTATACGATCTCTATCGAATACTGCGGATGGGTTGTTCATTTGGGCATCTACTGCCATCAAATTCATTTCTGAGAAACAATTAAATCAATTCATCAGCTTAGTGAATCTTTGCAAGGACGGGAAGACACTTGATCTCAATGAATTGTATGGGACGATTCTGGAGAATGCATTCAGATGGGATGAAGTAAAAGAGACTTTTGTCGGGGTATTGTCTTTCGTCCTATTCAGCAAGTCACCGCTGTCCGATGAGGACATAAACGGTATTCTAGGAATCGACACAGCACCAGATGTCCTTATATCCCTACGATCACTAGTTGTGTATGAACCAGGTAATCCAATCACGATTCACCATGCGTCGTTTTACGACTATCTTGTGTCATGTGAAGAAAAGCCATGGCACATAGATGCCAGAGTAGAAAGTCTAAATATTGCTTCGAGGTGCTTTGAACGGATGGAGGACTTACTCAGATACAATATATGCAACATTCAATCCGGCTACGTATTGAATTCGGATATACCTGACATCGATAATCGTGTAACTCAATGTATTCCCTCGTTCCTAAAGTACATATGCTGTAACTGGGCTCTCCATCTTCGAGATGTGTTATATTCTCAAAAACTATGCTCCCAATTACGATCATTCGTATATAATCAGCTATTGTTCTGGTTTGAGGCACTTAGTCTTACCAATACGTTCAATGATCACATCGGACCTGTACTTATATTTGCAATTGAATGGGTTGGAGTGAGTGCATCATACTAATTTGGGTATTTAGTGACTAAATAGTTGATTAGAACAACGATCCGGAATTATCATCTTTCCTTAGAGATGCTTATCGGCAGGCAAGCACATACTCGGAGCCAATCTCGAAAAGTGTTCTCCAAATCTACACGTCCCTACTACCTCTGATGAAAGAACATTCTCCAATGTCGATACACTATGCAAAATACGCGTCCACGGGATTTCGAGTCGAATACGTTGGTGAGAAACCACATAATGACTGTATTAAGGCGATACAAGTCGAACGGGAATGGGGACGGAGACGAGTACTTTTACCAGTTGATTTCCTATTATTTTCTCCTGATGGCACTCGAGTTCTCTCCAATTCAGAACAAGGTGTTTTCATGTGGGAAGCAACCAGTGGAAAGCTAGTTGCCGATCTACTAGCGGGAGACAACGAGACCGGTGCATTGTCTGCTGCTTACTTACCGAACGGCAGATACATCATTGCGGCCAACCGAGACTGTACTATTAGAAAATGGGATGTACTCACCAGCTGCCTCGTCTGGGAAAGAGTGATGGACGAAAGAGAGATAGACTCAACTCGGATGGTGTCGGCTGTATTCTCCCCGGATAGAAAATTTGTTGTATTCGGGAATAACCGAGGGACGATCCTAGTATGGGATGTAGAGACTGGAGAGCGGAACGGCAGACCATTAAAAGAACATACCGAGTCCATAAGCTGCCTCTCGTTCTCATCCGACGGTAGATATCTCGCATCCGGATCGGAAGACGCAGCAATCACGATATGGAGTATGGATAGAAGAGAGATGAAAAGTGGACAACTCAAAATACATACAGAGAGAGTTACGATGGTCGATTTTTCTCCGAGCAGGAATAACATCGTCTCGTGCTCATGGGACGGGACTATTTGTGTTTCAGATGTATCCAAAGGAGAGTTGTTACGCAAGATTATTTGCGTGAGTAGAGTAGAAACAGTTGCATGCTCGCCGAATGGGCTCTTAATTCTCGCAGGAGGATACAAGTGGATGAATATGTGGAACGTTGCCGATGATACGGACACATCGAGTGCGTTTCAAGTAGATGGGTCTATCCGGGGGGTTTCGTTCTCCCCCGATAGTAATCGATTCGTGTCTGTAAGTGACTGGGTAATTCGAACAAAAGTTGGTTCAGGGTCCCCATTTATCGAGGGCAAGATTCAGATCTGGGATGCTTCACGGAGCATGGAAAGAATAGAGGCGTCATTTAAAGAACAAGGAGCGATTAAATCTATCTCCTTGTCTCCTGGCTGCGAGTTCATCGCGTCAGGGGCTGACGATGGTAGCATTTATTTATGGAACGTGCTCAACAGTGAGCTTGTTAAAACGTTTAAGGTCGGAAATCGCGTCAATTCAGTCGTATTCTCTCCCTTCAACGAGCGGCTCATTGCCTTTGGCTCACATGACGGGATAGTGCGAGTATGGGACGTCATAAACGACGAGCTTATCTTAATTGGAAACCATAAGGGACCGGTCAGATCTGTTGCGTTTTTACCCTCGGATGGGAAGTATATCGCCTCGGGCTCAGAAGACAATACAATTCGTATTTGGAATACCGAACGCAGAGAATTGGCGGTCGGGCCTTTGACAGGGCATACGTTTTACGTGTTAGGAGTGGCATGTTCACCGGATGGAAAAAGGCTCGCCTCTGGTTCCGCCGATAAGACCATCCGTATTTGGAATTCAGAAACTGGTCAACTACTTTCGACGCTCAATGGGCACTTTGATTGTATAAATTCCATAGGATACTCTTCCGACGGGTTACGTATCGTCTCCGGATCTGACGATAACATGATAATAGTTTGGGATGCTCAAAATGGTCAAATCGTTTATGGACCAATCACTGGTCATAGGGATTGGGTGAGCTCGGTCTGCTTCTCATCGGACGGAAGACGATTTCTTTCAGGATCTCTGGACAATACTGCACGTGTATGGGATGCACTTACTGGTCAACTTCTCTTCCCTCCGTTTAGTGGTCATACACGCTCTCTCAATTCTGTTTGCTTCTTCCCTGGAGGAAATCGATTTGCCACCGGGTCCAAAGACGGGACCATCAGAATATGGACGTTGGGCGAAATCCCAAATGACACTGGCTGGGAGACAAGAGATGATAACTGGGTAGTTGATGAGAGCGGCAAAAAGTTGATGTGGATACCTACCAACCTTCGTAGATACCTTTGTGGACACAGGAATATTAGTTTACTTAACCGTTCCTTTTGTCTTAAACTTCATTTCGGTACCAAATGAATTGTCAATGTCAATTAGAACGTACTATTTTAATTTTTCCTTTTCTTTATGTGTTCTGTATCATCTATGGTCTGATGTTGATGATTAGAATTTAATATATATGCCACACGGAAGTAGAGTCAAATTTTATCTGCGATACGTATACTCGCATCCCGTACGCATTTTCCTGATTAGTCGTGTTTAAATCTGCCTAACTAAGTAGTTTGTTCTCAGACTCTTCATTTCAAAAAAAATTAATTCTTGTTCTGACGCGTGTTACAGTTTTCCACATGCCTATTCAAGTAATGATTATCCCAATAAAGCAAGTTTATCATACTTGAGAACTACAACTATGATTATCACCTAGATTTGTATGTAAAAAGAATATTATGGGGATTATAAGAAAGACTGAACTATGAATGAAAGAAATAGAATCTACGGAGTACTAAAAAGTAAAATGATATAGAATGAGATTGAGAGAAAGAAATGAAATGCAGAGGAAGGTAAAACGTGTAGAGAAATTCGATTAGTACGTCTATATCAATTTTGTGATCCCTCCTAATTAGCTCACATTCCAGTAGCCAGAGATATCTACTTCTTTTCCAACGTGAATAAGGATTAAGAGCTCTCCTATCCTCTCCTCAACGCATTATTTACTAAAATTATTCCTTGCTGATCGTTATGACAGTTAAGATAGCATTTACTTTAAATATACCTTAGCAGTGAGCAAATTCAAGATTATGAGACCTTGAGAGAATTAAGTAGGGCCTATTTATAAAACTTGTGATATGACGAGGATGATGAACAGGGCAAGTTGAGAAAATAGGACGCTCAAACTCAAAACTGACAAAGTGATAACTCTAGGGGGGGGGGGGAATAGTAAATGATTAGTGATACTGAAGTTGGAAAGTGCTTATAAATTAATTTGTCCTCGGCTTCGTTGTCGGTTGTGATCCCGAAAGAGAACCTGAGATTTCTCAATTTAAAAAACCCGAAGAATCTCTATTTCTTCTCTATCTAGACTGGATATCATCTATTTTGATATATGTAAAATTCATATATAGGTTGTATGTACTCATAGTTCTCTTCGAGCCAAGCTAGATATATAAGCTAATCGATCCACCAAGTCTCAGTGCGTTATTGTGGGTCGAAATTGATCATTGCAGACGTCACTTATATTTTTCGTGCTTGTGATGATTAAATTATTTTTAAAACCCGGAAGAGAATAAACATCACCCGGATTTTCGTATGCAAGAGATAATAATAGGTGGTTGTGGTACTGAGGAGCTAAAGAAGCGCCGAGTTTTTAATTAGAGACTCGACTTGTAGGTGCTTTTGTATTGGAACGCCGTTTATGCCGGAATTTTTTTACTACTCTTATAAAGAGGCACATAATATAAGAGACGAAAAACAAAAACAAAAAAAAAAATAGATGATTTCAAGGAGCAAAACGACCCTACCAATACTCTCTTACATATCCGAAATATACCTTTCTAAATTCTATTTATAATAAATGGACCGAAAAGTTTCCAAAATCATTTTCTTACGTGAGTTATTACAAATAAACAATTACAAACACGACCAAGGGTCTAGTCGACCTATCCATAGAGGCCTAACGACGGCATATAAGGTATAAAAGTCAAGTATTATAGCGGACAGAGGAGCAAGCTTGAAGATTCAGACCTTTACATCTATTTTAACTGCTAGTTGTATCATTAAGATTTTATAGGCACGAATCGAAAGAAGCCATCACTAGATCAAGGCATATTCCGAACATCTTTTACAATTCCCACATGCCGATCCTTATCATGTTCATTATCTAATTTGCCCACCTCGTGTTGATACTATACAGACGGCAGTATTGCTCTAAGATATGACTATCTAAACTACATCCAACGTATGACCTTCATCTGAAATAGCTGATATATTTATTTTATGATTCTCGAGCAAGTGCTGTCAAAAAAACTCGTCTAACTCGTCATCTTACCTCTACCCACCGTCTCAATCTTTCTTGACAAGCATCTTACAAAACTGCTCTCGTATAATCACTACGAACTTCGATGCCATACAATCAATCCGCTTCCACTTCTTCTGCCACTTTTGGCACTTTCAACGACGTCACGGGAACTCAGACGAACACAACATTCCAGGGGCCCGTAAATAGTAAATAATCTATTATTAATAATCTTAGTTCTGTTACTGACGAGTAATGTATACCTCAGTACAAGAGATCAATGTCTTTAATCGGCATTCAAATTCACACGAAGCTTTTATATATGGTATCTTTTAATACGTCTAGAATACAGGAGAATATGGTAGCTGATACAAAGTATTCAGAACTAAGGAGAAAATTGAATCCTTCCATTTTCACCGGGAACGATCGACCTCATTGCTTAGAAGACACCCGAAAACAGACCTTACAAGATATATACAATTGGGTGGATGCTCAAGGATATCCGAACGTATTTTTATTGATCGGAGCGGCGGGTACCGGAAAAAGTACGACTGCGACAACAGTCGCAGGGGTGTATCAGAGGAAGAAACGACTTGGTTGCCACATGTTCTTCGTCCGAGGGCGGAGTGATCCAGGAAATGTCTTCCAGACCATTGCTTATTCTCTTGCCGCCTACAGCCAAAATATGGCTAAAGCTCTTGTTGAGCAATTGAAGGATATTGGGGATTTGGATCCATCGAGTCTAAAAACGAAGTTTGATATCCTTCTCCGAGATCCATTATCTGCCGTAGCCGCTAATGTGGGCCCAACTATTCTAATTGTACTTGATGCACTTGACGAATGCGGTACCCCTGAAACACGTCGTAACCTCATGAACATTCTCTATAACGATCTACCTACCCTTCCATCTAATTTCCGATTTCTTATCACCGCAAGACCTGAGGAAGATATTATCCCCTTTGCCTCCTCACCACCTCTCAGCATCTATGCATTGAATCTCGACAGTAGAATGGATGAGAATAGACTCGACGTCTATACATATATTCACTACGAACTAGAAAAATTGAAATCATCAAACACTCTTGTCATACCCCGGGATTGGCACTGGGGTGGGGGAGTACAATCTCTAGCGGAATCTGCAGATGGATTGTTTATATGGGCATCGACTGCTATCAACTTCATTTCCGAAAAGAGACTTGGTCGATTCCATCGTTTGAAAGATCTTGTTGAAAATAGAAATAGACTTGATCTCAACGAATTGTACACGACTATCCTGAAGGATGCGTTTGAGTGGGATGAGGAGGTAAAAGAGGCTTTTGTTGGTGTATTTTCATTCATTCTATTCAGTAAATCACCATTATCCGATGAGGCCATCAATTACATCCTAAGAAATGATGTAGCATCAGATATTCTTTCGTTCCTACGATCGCTGGTTGAGTATGAGCCAGGTCACCCGATCATGATTCGCCATGCATCGTTTTATGATTATCTCGTGTCATGTAAAGGGAAACCATGGTACATTGATGTTAGAGCCCAACGGGAGAATATTGCTTCGAGGTGCCTGGAACGGATGGGAGACTCACTCAAATACGATATCTGCAATCTTCAATCTAGCCTCGTATTGAATACAGATGTACCTGACCTCGACGACCGTGTGATGCGGTGTATTTCCCAATTCCTAAAGTATATATGTTGTAACTGGGCTCACCATCTTCAAGATGTGCTATATTCTCAAGAACTATGCTCCCAACTGCGATACTTCGTGTATAACCAGTTATTGTTCTGGTTCGAGGTACTTAGCATTACCAATACATTTAATGACAATGTCGGACCTGCACTTCAATTTGCCATTGATTGGGTTGGAGTGAGTGCATTGTTTTAATTAAAATGCTCATTAACAAATTATTTATCTAGAATAATGACTCGGAATTATCATCTTTCCTTAGAGATGCTAATCGACAGGCAAGCATATATTCGGAGCCAATCTCGAAAAGTGTAATCCAAATTTACACTTCCTTACTTCCTCTGACGAAAGAGGACTCCCTGATGTCGATGCATTATGCAAAATACGCGTCTACGGGATGTCGAGTTGAGTATATTGGTAGAAAACCGCGTAATGACTGTATCAAGACAATACAAGTTAGAGGGAAATTTGAACAAACCGATTTCCTGTTATTTTCTCCTGATGGCACTCGAGTTCTCTCCAATTCGGGACGAGGTGTTTGTGTATGGGAAGCAACCAGTGGGAAGTTGATTACTGGTCCGCTCGCGGATGATGAAGAAATCAATGAATTGTCTGCCGCTTACTTACCAGACGGGAGATATGTAGTTGTGGCTAGCGAAGACTGTGTTGTTAGAAAATGGGATGTACTCACCAATCGTCTCGTTTGGAGGAGGGAAATGGATGGAAGGCAGATAGATTTGAGTCGGGCAGTGTCAGCTGCTTTCTCACCAGATGGAGACTCAGTCGTATTTGAGGATCAAGGGATAATCCTGGTATGGGACGTAGAAACTGGAAAGCATACGGGTGAACGATTGGAGGGTCATACCAGGCCCGTCCGTTGCCTTGCATTCTCATCCGACGGTAAATACCTTGCATCTGGGTCGGACGATACGACAATCGTAATATGGGACATGAATAGAAGGGAGGCGAAGATTAGTCCATTCGAAAGACATACCCAGACAGTGACGACAGTCTGTTTTTCCCCGAGTGGGAATAACATCGCCTCGGGCTCTAAGGATAGGATTATTCTCGTTTGGAATACATTCACGGGAGAGGTGTTGCGCGAGATTAAATGTGAGAATGAAGTATGTTCACTTACATACTCGCCCAACGGGCTCTTCATTCTCGCGGGCGGACCCGAGTGGATGTGTATGTGGAAGGTAGTCGATGTGAAAGCCCCGCCAAAAGTATTTCAAGTAGATCATGAAGAAATCTGGCAAGTTTCATTCTCCCCGGATAGCAATCGTTTCGTGTCCGTAAGTGGCCCGGTTGATCATTTAGGAATGTTTCCGCCTACTCAAGACGACAAGATTCGGATATGGGACGCTTCATGGAGCGTAGAAAGAACAGAGACGACCTATGAAGAACAACGACGGATCGAGTCAGTTGCTTTGTCTCCTAACGGCAAATTCATCGCGTCGGGTTCTGACGATGGTCGCATCTATTTATGGGACGTACTCAGCGGTGAACTTCTCAAAATGTTGAAATATGGCATTTACATTATTTCAGTCGTGTTCTCTCCTGTCAATGAGCAGCTCGTTGCTTTTGGTTCTCGGGACGGGACAGTACAGCTGTGGGATGTCGCATATGACGAACCTATCGAAATTGGAAATCACATGGATTGGGTCTCTTCTGTCGCTTTTTCGCCACCGGATGGGAAACACGTCGCCTCGTGCTCAGATGACAAGACAATTTGTATCTGGAACATCGAACGTAGAGAACTGGCAGTTGGTCCGTTGACGGAGTGCGAGGATTACGTGCTTGCGGTGGCATATTCTCAGGACGGAAAGAGACTCGTCTCTGGTTCCGCCGATAACACTGTCCGTATTTGGAATCCAGAAACTGGCCAACTACTTTCAACACTCAATGGGCATTCTGATTGTGTAAGCTCTGTAGCATACTCCTTCGATGGGTCACGGATCGTTTCTGGGTCCGCTGATTGTACAATTCTTGTTTGGGATGCTCAAAGTGGTGAAATAATTTGCGGGCCTATCACTGGGCATGATGAGTGGGTGACTTCAGTGTGCTTCTCGCTGGATGGAAGGCGAATTCTTTCAGGGTCTGATGACCATACTGCACGCGTGTGGGACGCAATTACTGGTCAGACTCTCTTTCCTCCATTTAGAGGCCACACGCTCCCTGTCGAATCTCCCTGCTTCTTCTCTGATGGAAGACGTTTCGTCACCGGGTCCAATGATGGGACAATCAGACTTTGGACACTGGGCGATATTCCGAATGATACTGATTGGGAATTAAGAGTCGACGGCTGGGTGGTCAGTGAGAATGGTAAATTGATGATGTGGATACCTGCCAACCTTCGCAGATACCTTTGTGGCCATAGGAGCATTAATATGCTTAATCGTTTCTTCTGTCTTAGGCTCCATTTCGATACTGATTGAAATATTAGTCGGGATATACGATAGATTTTGATCTTTCCATTTTCTTACTCAATCATACCTATATTATCCAGCGTACGACTCACGTCCATGGTCTTACCCGTTCTTTTTTCTTGAACTTAATTTTAATTATAACGGCGATGATTAGAATGTTTTAATTACGCTTCTCGAAAACAGGGGTTGATTTTTCCGTCTATTGTATATATACTTCATGACCCTTTCCGTAAAAAATTGTCGATAGACATTTTATGAAGAGAAGAGGCGAAAAAAAGGCACTAGGGTGGTTGTTATTAGGGAAAGCGGAGATTAGACGACTAGCCTCTAATCTTTATTTCGGTTGATCTGCATGCGCTTCATACATACATCGCTGAAAACCTCGATGATAACATAGGAAAATATTAGAGTTCGAATTTATACAAAAAAATAAAGATAAAAGATTTTGTAAAGAGACTGGCGAATGGTGAGCGATGGACATCATATTCGAGGGTTCTAATAATTCATCCTTTTAATTTCTCAGTCACAAATGAGTGTCTGTATATCTCACTGTATGCCGATAGGTGTGTAGACATGTAGGTATTTGTACTCCCCTGAAAACGATTTCAATTATAACCGAGAACAAGCCAAATATGTTAATCATCTCATTCCGGTGGTACATTCCGCGAGAATCAATAAAAACGTTTGGTGCGGAAGTGAAATTATGGATATAGGGAGTGTAAACTACAGGAAGCCGAGGAGAAAAAGATCTTGAATGTTTGAATATGTAAATATGAGGAGAAAAGCTAAAGGATCGGCTATGTAGTATATCCGCATCGGCCCTACAGTGATCTAACCAATTTTAGCAAATTGATAAAAGTTTATCTGAAAAGTAACGTGCTTGAAGGCTTGGAGTATAACCAAGACGGGATATATACTTAGCCAGTGGGAAGAATCAATAGGAAATTAAAGAACAAGGGTCGATCAGGGAAATTACTTTGTCTCCTGACGACAAAGATGATACTATCTAAGTATAGAACACACTCATCCGTGACCTCATCAAAACGTTCAAACTCACCTGTCGCCAACTACCTTCAACACTCAACGGGTATTCTGATTGGGTAAACTCCCTAACGTACTCCTCCGTAAACAATGACGTTTATGTTCGAAGATATAGTCTACCTACTTATAAAATTAAAATAGTATAATGGAAAGAGAACTAATCTCTATAGACCCGACTCAGATATCTACATCAAAAGCTATTGACACTATTGAGACATTGTATCCATAGATCACAAGAAGCCATGACTCCATCAAAGCATATCTCGATCACCCCCTTCGATTCTCACATACTTATTTTTACCGTGTTCACGATCTACTTTGCCCACATCACGTCGATATTATACAGACAACACATATCTCTTGCTACAATATAAAACCTTCCAAACCACATCCAAGATACAGCTTTCATCTGAGCCAGGCGGTATATCCATTTGTGATTCTCCCCTAAGGCTTACTTGTATCTCCGCCGAGCACCATCATCAAAAAGGACATTCGTTAACCCACTCATCGCCTTTGATCTTCTCAACTACTTCACAAAATTGCTCACATACAACCTCTACCCTTGTTCCTCAATCCTAATGCCATTCAATCTGTCTGCTTTACTTTCTTTTGTGACCTTTGGAGTTTACAACGATGTCAAGGGTAATCAGAATACAACATTCCAAGGAACCATAAACGGTAAATATTATAGTATTTATATCCTTAGTGCTCTGACTAACGAGTAATACATACACAGTACAAAACAATAACGTTTTTAATCAAGATTCAAATGTACATGGAGCTCTTATACGCGGTATGATCTAACATATTCAATATACAAGAGATATTGTAGCTGATACATCTTAATTAGAACTGAAGGATAATTTGAATCCTTCCAATTTCACCGGAAACGATCGGTCTCAATGTTTAGAGGACACCCGGAGACGGACCTTGCAAGATATATACGACTGGGTGGATGCTGAAGGGTATTCGAATGTACTTTTATTGGTCGGAGCAGCAGGAACAGGAAAGAGTACGATCGCAACGACCGTTGCAATGAAGTATCAAGAGGTTGGTCAACTCGGTTGCCACATGTTCTTCATTCGAGGGAGGAGTGACCCAGGCAATGTCCTCCAAACTATTGCGTATTCTCTGGCTATGTACAACCAGAATATAGCTGAATCTCTTGTAGAGAAATTGAGAAATAGTGGTGATATAGGTCCATCTGATCTAAAAACAAAATTCAAAATCCTTCTCCAACATCCCTTATCGGCAGTTGCACCTAATGTCGGCTCTCCAGTTCTTATTGTACTCGATGCACTCGACGAGTGTGGTACTCAAGAAGCCCGTCTAGGTCTTATACGTGTCCTCAGAGATGGTCTACCATCACTCCCTTCTAATTTCCGATTCATTATCACCTCAAGACCTGAGAAAGATATTCTCACTTTCACCTCCTTACAGCATTCAAAAATCAAAATTCTTGAGCTGGACCATCGGATAGACGAGAATAGACTTGATGTATTTACGTACATGAAGCACGAGCTAGAGGAGCTGAGATCATTGGGGACATTGCGAATACCTCAAGGCTGGCCATGGGACGAAGGTATACGATCTCTATCGAATACTGCGGATGGGTTGTTCATTTGGGCATCTACTGCCATCAAATTCATTTCTGAGAAACAATTAAATCAATTCGTCAGCTTAGTGAATCTTTGCAAGGACGGGAAGACACTTGATCTCAATGAATTGTATGGGACGATTCTGGAGAATGCATTCAGATGGGATGAAGTAAAAGAGACTTTTGTTGGAGTATTCTCCTTCATTCTATTCAGCAAATCACCGTTGTCCGACAAAACCATCAATGATATCTTAGGAATCGACACAGCACCAGATGTTCTTATGTTCCTTCGATCACTGGTCGCATATGAGCGGGACAAGCCGATCATGATACGCCACGCGTCATTCTATGATTATCTTGTGTCGTGTAGAGAAAGTCCTTGGTATATTGATGTCGATATGCAAAAAGTGTATATCGCTTCAAAGTGCTTAGAGCGGATGAGAATGTCCCTCAGACACAATATCTGCAACCTCCCTCCCAACTTCGTATTGAATACGGATATACCTGACATCAATAATCGCGTGACACATTGTATTTCTCCATCCTTAAAGTACATGTGTTGTAACTGGGCTCATCACCTACGAGACGTACCGTATTCACAAGAATTAGGCTCTCAACTACGATTCTTCGCGTATAATCAATTATTGTTCTGGTTCGAGGTACTTAGCCTTACCAACACATTCAATGACTGTGTCGGACCTGCACTTCAATATGCCATTTATTGGGTTGGGGTGAGTACGTTATACTGATTAGGATGTTTAGTGACTAAGCATTCATCTAGAACAACGACCCAGAATTATCAACTTTCCTTAGAGATGCTTATCGGCAGGCAAGCATATATTCAGATCCAATCTCGAAAAGTGTAATCCAAATTTATTCTTCCCTACTTCCTCTGACGAAAGAGGACTCCCTGATGTCGATACATTATGCAAAATACGCGTCTACGGGATGTCGAGTTGAGTATATTGGTAGAAAACCGCGTAACGACTGTATCAAGACAATACAAGTTAGAGGGAAGTTTGAACAAACCGATTTCCTATTATTTTCTCCTGATGGCACCCATATTCTCTCAAGTTTAGAACGTGTTTGTGTATGGGAAGCAACCAGTGGGGAGTTGGTTGCTGGTCCACTTATGGGAGATGACGAAACCGGTGCATTGTCTGCTGC
The DNA here is from genome assembly GCA_002287475.2 of Pyrrhoderma noxium. Taxonomy (NCBI): domain Eukaryota; kingdom Fungi; phylum Basidiomycota; class Agaricomycetes; order Hymenochaetales; family Hymenochaetaceae; genus Pyrrhoderma; species Pyrrhoderma noxium. The sequence goes on from CM008262.1 coordinate 155,388, forward strand.
TTACTTACCGGATGGGAGATATGTCATCGTGGTTGGCAGAGATGGTGCTTATAGAAAATGGGATGTACTTATGAATCGCCTTGTTTGGGAAAGGGAAATAGAAGGAGGGCAGATAGATTTGAGTCAGGTGATGTCAGCCGTATTCTCACCGGATAGAAAGTTAGTTGTATTCGGGAATAGTCAAGGGACAATCCTAGTATTAAATGTAGACACCGGAAAGCAAGACAGCAAACCGTTGAAGGGCCATACCAGCTCAGTTAGCTGCCTCTCCTTCTCTCCCGACGGCAAACACCTTGTATCAGGATCGAGGGATATGACAATCATAATATGGGATATGAGTAGAAGGGGAGCGAATACTGGTCCACTCAGAGGGCATACCCAGAGAGTTACGACAGTCAATTTTTCTCCGAGTGGCGATAACATCATCTCAGGCTCAAGGGATGGAACTATTCTGGTTTGGAATGCATTTACAGGAGAGGTATTGCGTGAGATTATATGTATGAATAAAGTATATTCAGTTACATATTCACCGGATGGGCTCTTCATTCTTGCAGGAGGATATCAGTGGATGAGTATGTGGAACGTAGCCGATGTCGCGACTCCGCCCAAAGCTTTTCAAGTAGATTTTGGAGAAATCTGGCGACTTTCTTTCTCTCCTGATAGTAGTCGTTTCGTGTCCGTAGCCGGTCATGATGTTCGTATAGAAAATGGTGTGCGTACTTGGTTTGAGGACAACAAGCTTCAGATATGGGATGCTTCATGGAGAATGGAAGAAACAAAGACGACATTTAAAGCACAAGGACAGATCTGGTCGGTCGCTTTGTCTCCTTGCGGCAAATTCGCCGCATCGGGGTCTGCGGATGGTAGCATTTATTTATGGGACGTACTCAGTGGTGAATTTGTCAAAAAGTTGAAATTCGCCTGTGACATTAATTCAGTCGCGTTTTCTCCTATTAACGAGAAGCTCATTGCTTTTGGCTTAGAAGACAGTACAGTGCAGCTGTGGGACGTCACAAATGACGAGCCTGTCGTAATCGGAAACCACATGGAATCAGTCTATTCCGTTGCGTTTTCATTTCCAGACGGAAAGAAACTCTCTTCGGGCTCCATGGACAAGACAATTCGTATCTGGAACATCGAACGTAGAGAATTGGAAGTCGGTCCATTGATAGGGCATGAGCATTTTGTGATGACAGTAGCATATTCTCCGGATGGAAAGAGGCTCGTCTCTGGTTCTGTTGATAGCACTGTCCGTATATGGAATTCGGAAACTGGCCAACTACTTTCGATACTCAAATGTCATTCTGATTGTGTAAGCTCTGTAGCATACTCCTTCGATGGATCACGCATTGTTTCCGCATCCTTTGATAAGACAATACTCGTTTGGAACGCTGAAAGTGGTGAAATTATTGGTGAGCCAATCACTGGACATAAGCGTGGGGTGAATTCGGTGTGCTTCTCACCGGATGGAAGGCGAATTCTTTCAGGGTCTGACGACATAACTGCATGCGTATGGGACGCAGTTACTGGGAAACCTCTTTTCCCTCCATTTAGAGGTCACACGTTCCCCATCAATTCCGTTTACTTCTTCCCTGACGGAAGACGTTTTGCCACCGGGTCAAATGATAGGACAATCAGAATATGGACATTGGGTGAGGCACCAAATGACACTAATTGGGGATTAAAAGACGATGGCTGGGTGGTCGGCAAAAATGGCGAATTGATGATGTGGATACCTACCGACCTTCGCAGATACCTCTGTAGCCAAAAGAATATTAGTGTGCTTAATAGTTCTTTCTATTTCAAACTTCATTTTTGTACCTAATGAAATACTAGTCGGAATATACAATTTCGATCTCCACATTTCCCATTTATTATGGCTATATAATCTAACGTTTGGTTTAGAAAGGTAACCCGAGTATAGATTAAAGTACACCTATGTAATAAGACCTTCGTACTATCACTGAGGGATTGTGTAGAGGAGGGAAAGTAGGTGGCTGTGGAGAGTGAAGAGTGGAGTGAGAAGTCGAGAGAAAGGGTAAAGGGTAAGTAAAGGGAGAAATAGAGAGGGGTGTGGGGGAAGGGGGAAGGAGGAAGGGGAGAAAAAGGAAAGTTGAAGAGGGCCACGGTGGTGGTGATAGTGGTAAAAGGAGATGGTGAGAAAGAGAGACAGAGGCGGATGCAGAGAGAGATGCAGCTATATACAAGTATATTTTTCAAACTTATGATGGATTCAGGGAATCCGCTTTTGGTATACTCGAGGTACGAGTAGGTGGAAGTAGTGCCGAGGGATCTAAAGAGGCGTTGATCCTTTCATCAGAAATCCGAGTTGTAAATAAACGTTGATTGATGCTGTTTACTTTGGCTATTATTGATAAATTTAGAAACGATCACGTAATATTAGTAAGTATATAATTTATTCATTTAAGTAATCATAAGTAAATAACGACAAACTCATTTAAAGGTATAGTCTCCCTGCCTATAGAGTCCTAAAGACGGCTTTAATAAAAATTATTAAGGTCAGGTAGTATACTAAATATAGAAGTACGCTCGAAATTCAAGACTTGGATAACTACATCAATAGTCACTGGTACCGCTAAGACATTGTGCTTATAAACTACAAGAAGCCATCACTAGATCAAGGCATATCCCGACCACCCCCTTCAATTCTCACACGCTCATTCTCGCACGCTCATTCTTATCGTGTTCATCATCTACTTTGCTTTCCTGGTGCTGATACTACCCGAGTAGCAGGTGTCCCTTCCTATAAAGTATACTTCTCTAAGTTACACCTAAGATACAGCTTTCATTTGAAATAGACGATACATCCATTTTCTATTTCTTTCAAGTCTTTTATTTTGCTATTTCACCTCAGCTCACCGCTTTCACTCTTCTCAACTATCTCGCAAAGCTACCCTCATACAGTATCTACCCTTGTCTCTCGATCTCAATGCCATTCAATCAGTCTGGATCGAGTCCTTCTGCGGCTTTTGACACTTACAACGACACGACTCAAGCCATCATAGTATCCCATGGAAACGTAAATGGTAAATATTTGAACTCTTATAATCCTAGAACTGTGGCTGACTAGTGATAATAACATAGTACAAAATAATATTGCAATTAGCAGGGCTCCAAATAGCTATAGACAACTTATACACGGTATGATTTAACATATTCAGAACGCAGGGGAATATATGGCTGATACATATTAATCAGAACTAAGGGATAGGTTGAATCCTTGCATTTTCGTTGGAAACGATCGACCACAATGCCTAGAAAACACCCGGAAGGAGACATTACAAAGTATATACGATTGGGTGGAAGCCGAAGGATGTCCGAATGTACTTTTATTGATTGGAGCGGCGAGTACAGGGAAAAGCACGATTGCGACAACGGTTGCAGGGGAGTATCAGAAGAGGGGTTATCTCGGTTGCTACATGTTCTTCGTCCGGGAGAAAAGCGATCCAGGAAATGTTCTACAAACTGTCGCATATCTTCTAGCCGAATATAGTCAGCCCATAGCTGAATCTCTTTCTGAACAGTTGAAGAACTCCGGAAACTTAGTTTCCTCAAATCTTAAAGTAAAATTCGATATTCTCCTTCAACAACCGTTATCTACCGTTTCCAAAAACGTAGGCCATCCTGTCCTTATCGTGTTAGATGCCCTCGATGAGTGTGGCACCCCAGAGCTCCGACGAAGTCTCCTCGATGTTCTTCGAGATCGTTTGCCTACCCTTCCTGATAACTTCCGAGTTTTTATTACTTCACGACCTGATGGAGATGTCGGCCTCCTCATCTCCTCATCTAGTTTTCAAATTATGACACTTGACCAGCACTCTAACGAGAGCAAAGACAATGTTTCTACATATATCAAGTTCCAATTTGATGAAATGAAGTCTTCGGCAAAATTGAAGATTCCTAGTGACTATGACTGGGATAATAGTATTCAAAGACTGGTAGAAGGGGCAGACGGACTTTTTATCTGGGCGTCTACCGCTGTCAAGTTTGTGAGGGAGTATAAATGGTCCCGATATAGATGTTTCCAAAATCTTGTCTCGAATGCAAATTCTCTGAAACTTGACGAGCTATACAAAACGGTTCTTGGTCATGCTTTGGAATGGAACGAAGAAGATAAGGAAATTTTCAGGAGTATATTCTCACTCATCTTGTTTGTAAAACGTCCTTTGTACGATAGAGAGATAAACGGAATCCTAGATGTAGAGATGGATATAACGTCGAATGTGCTATCCTACTTCCGGTCATTGGTTAGATATGAGGAAGGACAGCCAATAAGGATACACCACGCTTCGTTCTACGATTATCTTATATCGTGTAAAGATGAACCATGGTACATTGATGTGCAGGTGGGAAGAGTAAATATTGCTTCTCGGTGTTTAAAACGGATGGAAGAAACACTCAAATACAATATCTGTAACATCCCTTCCAACCTCGTATTGAATACAAATGTGCCTGACATCGATGATCGCGTCACGCGATGTATTCCGACATTCCTTAAGTATATATGTTGTAATTGGGCACATCATCTTCAAGATGTGTTATATTCTCAAGAACTATGCTCCCGTCTGCGATCCTTCGTGTATAATCAGTTATTGTTCTGGTTCGAGGTGCTTAGTCTTACCAATACATTTAATGACTGTGTCGGACCTGCGCTTCTCTCTGCAATTGAATGGGTTGGGGTGAGTGCGTTAATTATAATGTTTAGTCACTAAACATTCATTTAGAACAAAGACCCAGAATTATCATTTTTCCTTAGAGATGCTTATCGGCAAGCAAGCGCATATTCGGAACCAATCTCGAAAAGTAGAATCCAAATATACGATTCCCTTCTACCTCTAACGAGAGATGATTCGCCGATGTCGGCGCACTATGCAAATTACGCGTCCAATAAAGTTCAAGTGGAGTATATTGGTAGGAAACAGCGTAATGACTGTATCAAGACAATACAAGTTACCCCGGGGCGGGAATACGGACAAGAACAGGGAAGAGGATGGGAAGATTTACTCCCCAATTTTTTGTTCTTTTCTCCCGATGGTGCTCAAATTCTCTACAATACGCTACGAGGTATTTGTATATGGGAAGCAACTAGTGGCAAATTGATTGTTGGTCCGCTTGGGGGAGACAACGAATCCAATGCATTGGCTGCCATTTACTCACCAGACGGGAGATATATCATTGTAGCCAGCAAAAACGGTATTATTAGAAAATGGGATGCACTCACAAATTGCCCCACTTGGGAAAGGAGAATAGATGAAGAGAAGATAGATTGGAGCCAGGTGGAGTCAGCAGTATTCTCACCGGATGCAAGGTCATTTGTATTCGGGAATAGTCAAGGAACAATCCTAGTAGTGAACATAGAGACTGGAAAGCAAAATGGCGAATCGTTGGAAGGTCATACCGGCTCAATTACTTGCCTCTCATTCTCACACGACGGTCGATACTTTGCATCTGGATTGGTCGACAAGACAATCATAATATGGGACATGAATAAGAGGGCGGCGAAGACTGTGCCACTCAGAAGGCATACCCAGGCAGTTACTGCAGTCAAATTTTCTCCTAGCGGGAATAACGTCATCTCAGGTTCATTGGACGGGACTATTCGCGTTTGGGATGCATCCACGGGAGAGGTGTTGCGCGAAATCAAATGTGAGAATGAAGTATATTCAGTTACATACTCACCCAACGGGTTCTTCATTCTCGCAGGCGGACAGTGGTGGATGAATATGTGGAACGCAGTCGATGTGGCAGTCCCGTCAAAGGTATTTCAAATAGGTTATGAGTCCATCTTGAGAGTTTCCTTCGCCCCCGATAGTAGTCGCTTCGTGTCTGTAAACAGCCCGGTCGTTGTTTTTACCCCTGTGAACGAGATACAGATATGGGATGCTTCACATAGGGTGGAAGAAACAAAGATGACATTTGAAGAACAAGTATGGATCTGGTCATTTGCTTTGTCTTCCGGCGGCAAATTCATCGCGTCGACGTCTAAAGGTGATAGCATCTATTTATGGAACGTACCCAGCAGCGAATTTGTCAAAAAGTTAAAACTCAACAGTCGCGTTGATCAAGCCACATTCTCTCCCGTCAATGAGAAAATCGTTGGTTTTGGTTGTCACGATGGGAGAGTGCAAGAGTGGGACGTCACAACCGACGAATCCGTCACAATTGGGAATCACATAGATAGGGTATATTCAGTTGTGTTTTCGCCGTCGGGTGGGACGCACGTTGCCTCGGGCTCATATGACAAGACAATTTGTATCTGGGACGTCGAGAGTAGAGAATTGGCAGTCGGTCCATTGATAGGGCATGAGGATTGGGTGCGGGCAGTAGCATATTCTCCGGATGGAACAAGGCTCGTCTCTGGTTCGTGTGATAAGACCGCCCGTGTTTGGAATTCAGAAAACGGCCAACCACTTTCAACATTCAACGGAAATTCATATGACGTCAACTCCGTAGCATACTCTTCCGATGGGTTACGCATCGTTTCTGGGTCCGACGATGGGACAATTCTTGTTTGGAATGCTCAAAGTGGTGAGATTGTTTGTAAGCCAATCACCAGACGTTGTGATTGGATGAATTCGGTGTGCTTTTCACCGGACGGAGAGCGAATTCTTACGGGATCTGGGGCGGACAATGCCGCCCAAATGTGGAACATACTTACTGGTAAACCTCTCCTTCCTCTTCCTCCACTTAGCGGTCATACCCACATGATTACATCTGTTTCCTTCTTCCCTAACGGGAGCCACTTTGCCACTGGGTCCTTGGATGGAACAATTAGAATATGGTCATTGATCCCGATCGCAAATGACACTAATTGGGAGTTGAGAGACGATAACTGGATAGTTGGTGAGAACGGTAAATTGATGATGTGGATACCTACGGACCTTCATACACATCTTTACCGTCCTAGGAACATCGGTATGCTTAATCGTTTTTTCTTTATTAAACTTCATTTTGGTACAGAACGAAATAGTAGTCGGAATATGCAAATTTAACATTTCTATTCTCCATGTTTATTATGTCCTCATTATTTAGTGTTTCATGTCTACATTCCTACCATCCTTTTACTTCTCCGAATTGTATTTGTATGTGACGGTTAAGAATGTATTATTTATGCTACTCGGGAACGGAGATCGATTTTTGTCTAATTATTATGTATATGTAGTCTGTATGGGTTTGATTAACTAGTATTTTTCGTAACAATGTAGATAGACACTTGGTGTAGAGGAAGGAGAACGACAAAAGAGTTGGTCGACATTCGGCGAAATGGGGATTAGACAGGGATGGATAAAGGTTTCTGTCAACGCCCCCTTTGGCTGATCTACATCCTTCGTTCATCGCTAAAAGCGGTCTGGCTGATAATATAGGAAACATTTCGAGTTTGAGTAAAAAATCTTAAAAAAGAGAAACAGACAGAGAAAGAAAATAATTTGCAGTGAGAATGACGAAAAGTGGGTGAATAGTATATCATATTCGTATTCGGATGTTCAGAAGTTTAATGTTTTTAATCTCCTAATCATGTTTGTCTGTCTGTGGCTATGTAGGTATATACTAATAACTAGAATTTAGAAAGGTAAGCTGAGTACATATATATGTATATAATAAAAAGCGAAATTACACATAAAATTTTGGTACTCTCATGGAGAGATTCCGTTGGGGATGGTGAATAGGTGCTTGTGGGGGGTGGAGAAAGAAAGGGAGAGAAAAGAAAGAAAGAAATAGCGAAGGGAAAACAACGAAAGTATAAGGGTCGTGTGTCTACTACATGCATACAGACGCGTCTCATAATTACTCGCTCTTTCGGTAAATTTACTCAATTACCGGAAGAATGAGTTCCCAATAAAAGAGCTCTATACTAGTTTTTAAAAGAAAAATATACTATAAAAATTAATAGGATAGTAGATGGATATCTTAAGAATATGCAAAAGAAGTTTTAAATATTAGTGAAAAGAATTGGGCGTGTAAATAAGGAATTAGTGAGGGAACTTGCTATTTAAATAAGCATATAGACCTCTTTAGTATTTAAATTATTTTAATTTTTTCACAAATCAAATCTAATCTAAAAATTGGTATTTTAAGAATAAATAAGTATAGCTATCAGCTATGATAGCTTATATAGAGTAAAAATGTGTTAGTCTAAATATATTTAAAACATAAGCTCGGATTGTGTATTTTTTGCAGTTAGTCAAAAAAGGCTATTTTTATAGGGTCTCTTATTTTAGCCCTTTTCTTAGTAAAACTTAGTATTAACAACTCATAAAAATTCATATTATAATATTCAAATAGATATTCTTCAATAATATGAAGATTTTACATTTAAATATTTTAATTTTATATTAAAAATCAATAGAGTTTGGAGACTCTATAAAAATAGCCTTTTTTGACTAACTGCAAAAAATACACAATCCGAGCTTATGTTTTAAATATATTTAGACTAACACATTTTTACTCTATATAAGCTATCATAGCTGATAGCTATACTTATTTATTCTTAAAATACCAATTTTTAGATTAGATTTGATTTGTGAAAAAATTAAAATAATTTAAATACTAAAGAGGTCTATATGCTTATTTAAATAGCAAGTTCCCTCACTAATTCCTTATTTACACGCCCAATTCTTTTCACTAATATTTAAAACTTCTTTTGCATATTCTTAAGATATCCATCTACTATCCTATTAATTTTTATAGTATATTTTTCTTTTAAAAACTAGTATAGAGCTCTTTTATTGGGAACTCATTCTTCCGGTAATTGAGTAAATTTACCGAAAGAGCGAGTAATTATGAGACGCGTCTGTATATACGTATATACAGTTTTTCAGACACTAGTAGTCCAGGGAGTGTAAAGGAGTGACTATAGCGTGATCAATGTATAGTCAAAGGGAATAAGATATACAAATCCTGTTGAGGTCTCACAAGCAATCCCTGGTACTCCCCAGGTGACATATCCAACACGGAAGATGATCCACTCCTTATCCTCTCCTTCCTCTCAATATTTAGCGTATCACCCCCGCCGTTCGTCCCTTTATAGTTATTTATCTATTAAAATTATAATTTCAATGGCTCCTCTAACTCGAGAACCTATGGGATAAATCATTACGACGACATCGGGTCAGAAATTCGCTGTCATCTCATTCTAAGGTGTATAACCCACGTCGAAGTATTTAACTCCACTCTAGCACCCTCCATGCTACCCTCGACCATCTGTTTGTTGTTGGTTATCCCATCCGTCGCCTACTACGGGTACATCCACCCTACCCACTGTTCACTCTGACCTTCAACAGAACCAACGTACAATGGCGCCGGTGATGGGGGTCCCATTCTCAAACGGTGCAGAGATGGATCCGACCTGTGCTTCCATGTCGAACGGCCCTACTACCCCCTTCTTCAATTCCCTTCGAAAGGATGCTGTCATCGATTGAGTCTTCTAACGGAAAGTTGTGTAGGCTGTTGTGGGGATGCCGTCACTGGTATGAGATAATACATTCACACGTACTCTTTTATACTTGCTTATGCATGATCCTTGATCATGGCCTGTCTGCATCTCCTATACGTCAAGTCGATATTTTCTTTTTGAAGACATTTTCAGTAAGGCTTAATCTGGGGACCGGTCATGGCTACTACTTTATCCTGAGGAGTAATCACCGTCACCGTCACCGTTATCGCCATCGTCAACATCACAATCACCATCGCTACCGTCTTCTATATCTCTGTTAAACATTTTCTTCTGTCAGTACTTGCAGATTTCGTCATTCCAGGTCCAACAACAGATTCCTTAGTAGTAGAAGTAGCGGTCGAACATCCGCAATCAAGTCACCGGCAGAGACCTATGAATCATCCTTTTCTTTTGGTCCCCTGCCGTCGTTGTTTTCAATGTTGTCGTTAATTTTGAGACATGACAATTCCCGATAGCAACGGCTGCTGCTGTTGTGTGAATACTAGCTTCGTGTAACCTACAACCTCACACTGGAACTTTGAGTAATCATAGAATTGTGACGATACGAAGGAGAAGAGACGTACTATTGCTGGCATGGAAGTTAGAAGTTGTTAAGACAGATGAAACTTGAGAAGTTATGCTTTTTCTAGGAGTACTGGGCGCGAAGGCTGAGACACCCTTGCGGATTGGCAACGATTCATTCATCGGAGAGGGAGGAGGTCGCAGTGTCTGTTGTGTAATAGATTACAGTATTTTGTCGAATTGCCGACTCGTGAGATTGGGTCGATGTTACTGAGACTGTTGACTGAAAAAAAGTAATGATAATGGGGAAATTAGAAAATGCCAACAAATTGTCTTGTTTTAACTTCATTACTACGATTGCAGCTCTGAAAGAACAATCAGGTTCGATCTTTCTCAGTTTACAAAACTAATTTATTTCCCACTCAACTTAGGCGACATCTATTCCGATACACGTCATACATGTAAAACTTATCTATAGGCCAGGTAGATCAATATATTCTTATAAAGGCGCGAACAATATCTAAATCAAGTTTCAGTGACTCATTGTGAGTCGGAATTAACGTTGTAGATGTCGCTTACGTTTTTTATACCTCCCATAGTTTTATATGTTTTGTATATTATGAAGAGAAGTAAACCATCTGGCTTTCAGTATACAAGAGATATCGAAAACCAATAGTAACACTGAAAGAGCCATAAAGCATTGAGCTTTTTATTAGAGACTCGAGTCGTAGATATGAGTTTTGCTCGGCTATTGCTGATCTTTTTACAAATGGTTACATGATGTATTGAATAGAGCAAGCTACGCCTAAAAATAGGTAGCTTCAACGAATAAAACGATCTCGGTATCTTGGGTTGAATCAAGAAAATATCTTTTTTCATCCGAAGTATACCTCTATATACCTTGATCATTACGATGAGTAGACATTGATCAAAAAGTTTCCAGAATCGTTTTCTCTCATAGGTCATTACAAGTAAACAATCACAAACAAACATGATCAAAGGTATAGTCTACTTATCCATAGAAGCCTAGCTACTATATATAGGGTACACAAACCACATATTATAACGGAAGGCGGGGAAAACTCAATAATCCAGACTCAGACACCCACTTCATCAGCTATTGGTACCATTAAGATATTATGATCATTAATCACAAGAAGCTATCACTAGATCAAGGCATATTCATCTTTTGCAATTCCCACATGCCTATCCCCATCGTATTCATTATCTAATTTGCCTGACTTGTACTAATACTATACAGACGGCAGAATGAGTATCTCTTGCTACAAGATATAACTATCTAAACTACATTCACCGTACAACTTTCATCTGAATAGTTGATATTTTTATTTTAAGATTCTCCATTAAGTTCTGTCATAGAAAAACACGTCTAACCTCTTGTATCACCTCTATCCATGGGCTAATCTTGACAAGCATCTTACGAAGCTGCTCTCGTACAGTCGCTACCAATTTTGATGCCATACGATTAGTATGTATTCACTTCTTCCGCCACTTTTGGCACTTTCAGCGTCACGGGAAATCAGGCCAACATAACATTCCAGGGGCCCGTAAATGGTAAATAACTTATCATTTATAATCTTATTTCGCGACTAGCAAGTATTATTTACCACAGTACAAGAGATTAGCGTCTTTATTAGACACTCGAAGCTCTTTTATGTGGTATGTTTTCGTACTTTCGGAACGCGGGAAAGTATGGAGGCCGATACAGCGTATATAGAATCGAGGAGAAAATCGAATCCTTCCACATTTTGTTGAGACCATTGGCCTCAATGCTTAGAAGACACCTGGAAGGAGACCCTGCAAAGTATTTACGACTGGGTGAATGCTAAAGGGAAAAAGTACGATTGCGACGACGGTTGCGATGGAGTATCAAGAGATTGTACAACTCGGCTGCTACATGTTCTTTCTTCGAGAAAAGAGAGATCCGGCGGACGTTCTCCAAACTATCGCATATTCTCTTGCCATATACAAACAGATAGTGGCGATGTAGGTCCCTCGGCTCTTAAACGAAATTCAAAATCCTTCTCCGGGATCCGCTATCTACCGTAACCTCTAATGTGGGCTCACCAGTTCTTATCATCCCCGACGCACTCGAAGAATGTGGTTCCCTTGAAACACGTCGGAGCCTCCAACGTTCTCCATTACGGCCTACCTACCCTCCCATCTAATTTTTGATTTCTTGTCACCGCAAGACCCGAGAAGGATATTCTCTCCTTTTCCTTATCGCCTCTTAGCGTCCACACGATAGAGCTTGATCACAGAAAGGGAGAGAATAGACTTGATATTTATACGTATATTAAACACGAATTAGAGAAATTGAAATCATCAAACGCTTTTGTCACGCCCCAGGATTGGAACCGGGAAGGGGGCATACAATCTCTTGCAAACACTACGGACATAACGATAAATACTGTGTCAAGAACGTATGCTCTAATTGAAAATGCCAGAATGCCGCCCGTATAAAGAAAACGAAGAGTCAAACGGAGTGCGGACATAGTGAAGGGGGGAGGAGTATTTGAACTTTAGCGGGATCACCCGGGGGGAGTAATAAGTCGATCATAGAGGTATGAAAATTTAGTGGCTAGGATAAATCGGCGAGTAGAAATTAAGGGCAAATTCCCCTTCTGTTATAGTAGAACTACCTATAGTAAACACGTCTTCAATTCCAATGACGATGTCAGAGTATAGCCTTGATTTCTATGTATATTCGAGATCTTTACATAGATTTGCGATACGTGCTTCATCTGCCTCGCTCTCGGAAGCATTCTTATTGGCGTCGAAAAGAAATTGAAGGCGTCACCAAGTCCTTTCTGGGTATACAAGTGCTCGAGTCCATCAAAGAAAAGAGCAGGAGTATGATTTACTGATATAAAAGTAGGTATACCTATTATTGAAGAGGCTGGGGAGTGAGCTTGAAGATTGAGGGGACGCAAAACGGATAGAGGCATTAAAAGAAAAGTCGACGCCAGAATTAATTGAGAGGGAGGGTATCACTGGATTTGGGGGAAATAAAGTGGGAGAGAAGCCTTAGCGAAGGGGAGAAGCTATTGGAAGATGTCTAGATGAAAGGCAAGGTACTCGAAAGGTTGGAGGAGCACGAGCGTATACCATTGCTAAAACTGAAATAAGATGACGGGGAAAAGGATGTGTTGTGAAAGGTTATATTCTTCTGACCCCAGACTCGTTCTCCAGAGAGCTATTCATTGCGCCCTAATTGACAACATCCTAGACAACATTCGGGAAACGGCCCTTTGATAGTTAGGTAGAAGAAAATTCAGAGATGTTCCTGCCATGTTGAAAAACATTTTTTCGTTGTTTCTGCGAGCAAACACAGGAAGCCGCAAAGAAGGAGAGTCTGGAGTAGCTACCATTGCTTAAGTAGGCCAGTGGTGAGTGTGAGAGACGGAGACAAGTTGAGGGAGAGAGAAGGAAAGAAAGAGATGGCCAAAAGCCGAGGATATCGAGGAGAAAAAAGGGGAAAGTGAGGAGGTGTACCAGCAAAAACATGCGTTAAGTTATGCTAGCAGCATTCCGCAAAAAAAAGGAGAGAGAGAGCGCGAATGCGGATTGTTCACCGACAACGTTGGCAACTCACTCGCTAAGCGAACGAGCCTTAGCAGACCGCGGGAATTCTCGATGTCACGGAGTCACGCCGTACTCTGCACCCCAATGACATAACCTCTGACGGCATACACTTGACGTCTCCTCAGATATCCACCCAAGGTACTCTCTGAGAACGAATGCACCTCTCCAAAGTTTCAACTCAACACAAATACCGTGACAATCGGAGGTGTGACCGTACACACAACATGAGTATTTTGAAGTATACATAGCGATGGCCAACTCCTTTGTTCCCACAAGAAGATTAGTATGTTTAATCACCGTTCCTATCTATTACTTTGGCCTGGTACTGAATGAAATACTAGTCAGACTATATTATCCAGTGCTTAATTTACGTCTATATGTCCTACCAATTTCTTTTTCACTTTTTCTATTGATTTCCTTTTTTTAATTTTTTTTAGTACTGATTAGAGTATGTTAATTATGCTTCCCGGAAATGGAGGTCGATTTCTACCTATCTAACATGTATCCATGTGTTTTGTATATCATTCATTAGCTTATATTGCTCGTAAATGGGTATAGATAGTCAATTAAATATTGTATTTTTCCTTATTCGATTGTCTTAGCTATCGTTAATTTCTTCCTCGATTTGAATAAATTCCATACTTTTCCCAATGGGTTATCTACTAAAGACATCTTGATTGATAATTACGACACTATAATCTGGTGGTGAGGAAATATAGATTTATGTTGCTTGGGGCAATAAACAAGGTGTATTGAGTTGGCTCGCAATACAACGAGGATACAGTATGAGGTGGGTCGAGAAAACTGAACGTCTTTATTAAAAGTCAGCAAACTGGTAGCTCAGGGGAAATAAAATCAAATAGTTGATGCCGATTTGAATGGATATCGCCAAATTTCTGGTCTGTTTCAGATTTGGTAACAATTGTAGCTCTGAAAAACAATAGGGATTCAATCTCTCCCGCCTTGCAAAAAATTATTTATAATTTTTTTTATTTCTTATTTATCCGGCTCGGACATAGTTCTTTCGATATATGTATAAGCTACTTACGTGTAGTGTAGAATTATATATTTTAACCAAGACTAACACAACATCCAAGCTAGTCTGACCATCAAGTCGAAATCGATCACTGTAAACATAAGCCGGGCCTATTGATATTTTTAGAAATAATCACGTAATAATAGTGAATAGAGCCAAATAAAAAAGAATCTCCTTCCTTGAATAAAGCAACCTAGTATGTATCCCGGATTCAATCATATAAACTATAATTTTCTAAATATCTAAATATCGTCTTACTTGAGTATTAGCTATCACAGTGAATAGCCACCGCTCAATAACAAGTCAAAATCGTTTTCTCATAAAAGTAACAATAAGTATGGTCTACTCACATAACGACATTAATATAAAATATTCAATTCGAGTATTATAACAGATTAAAATTTGCGCTCAATGCTACAGACCCATATATCTACTTCAACGATTATTAGTACTATTATGGTGTAATTATTTATATAATCATAAGAAGCTATCACTCGATCAAGGCATATCCCGGCCATCACATCCAACAGCCACGCACACGCACATGCACACATACTTATTCCTATCGTGTCCAATATCTACACATCTACTTCACGCCGATACTATTCAGACTCCAGATTTTCATTGCCACAAGAGGTCTCCTTCTACACTGTATCCAAGGTACAATTCTCTTTTGAAATAGACGATATATCCATGTTCTTATTCTTTATCAAGTCTTGTATCTCCAACGAGTAGTGTCATCAAAACATACACATCTACGTCGTTGTCTCATTCCTGCCCATCGCATTCAATCGTCTCAGCCATCTTGATTTCTCAATCACAATGTCATTCGAGCAGTCCGGTTCTAATCCTTCTGCAACTTTTGGCACTTACAACGATATCGCGAGAGATCAGACCATCACAACGATCCAGGGAACCGTAAATGGTAAATATGTTAGCACTTATAATTTTTGTTCCCTGACTAACGAGTGATAATAACCAAGTACAAGAAATTAATGTCTTTAATCGAGATTCAAATGTACATGGAGCTCTTATACGTGGTATGATAAGGCATATTAAGATCGCAACGGAACATACGGGCTGATAAATCTTATTTAGAGCTGAGGGATAAGCTGAATCCTTCCATTTTCGTTGGAAACGATAGACCTCAATGCCTAGAAAACACCCGGAAGGGGACCTTACAGAGCATATACAATTGGGTGGAAACCGAAGGATGTCCGAATGTACTTTTATTGATTGGAGCGGCAGGTACAGGCAAAAGCACGATTGCGACAACGGTTGCAGGAGTGTATCAGAGGAGGAGACAACTCGGTTGCCACATGTTCTTTGTCCGAGAGAGGAGTCATCCAGGGAATGTCCTACAGACCATCGCATATCTCTTAGCTGAATATAGCCATCCCATTGCCGAAACTCTTTCTGAACAGTTGAAGAAATCTGGAAATTTAGATTCCTCAAATCTAAAAGCAAAATTCGATATTCTTCTCCAACAACCATTATCCGCCGTAGCTACTAAACTAGGCCATCCTGTCATTATCGTATTAGATGCACTCGATGAGTGCGGCACCCCAGACGAACGTCAAAGTCTCCTCGATGTTCTTCTGGAATGTTTGTTAACTCTCCCCGCCAATTTCCGAGTTCTTATTACTTCGAGACCTGAAGAAGACATTACCCCCCTCATCTCCTCACCCAATTTTCAAACTATGCGACTTAACCAACACTCTGACGAGAGCAAAGACAATGTTTATATGTATATCAAGTCCCAATTTGACAAAATGAAGTCTTCGAGAAAATTGAGGGTTCCTGACGACTGTGACTGGGATGGTAGTATACAAACACTATCAGAAAGTGCAGATGGGCTATTTATCTGGGCGTCTACTGCGATCAGGTTTGTGGAAGGGGAGAGATCGTCCCGGTATAGGTGTTTCCAAAATCTTGTTTCCAAAGCAACTTCTTTGAAACTCGATGATTTATACATGACGGTTCTTTTTCAAGTATCAAAATGGAACGAAGAAGACAAAGCGACTCTCAGGAGTATATTCTCACTCATCTTATTTGCAAAACGATCTTTACTCGATAGTGAGATAAACGAAATCCTAGGTGTGGATATGGACGTCACACCGAATTTACTATCCCACTTCCGGTCATTGGTCAGATATGAAGAAGGTCAGCCGATAAGGATACATCATGCTTCCTTCCACGATTATCTTATATCGTGTGAAGGGAGTGCATGGCACATTGATGTGGGAGTGGAACGCGAGAAAATTTCTTTCAAGTGCCTAGAACGGATGGGACAGTCACTCAGACGCAATATATGCAATCTTCAATCTGGTTACGCATTGAATTCAGATATACCTGACCTCAATAGTCGCGTGACACAACATATTCCTCCATTCTTACAGTACATATGTTGTAACTGGGCTCACCATCTTCGAGATGTGTCGTATTCTCAAGATCTATGCACCCAGCTACGATCCTTCGCACGTAATCAATTGTTGTTCTGGTTCGAAGTACTTAGTCTCACGAATACATTTGACGATCATGTCGGACCTGCATTTCAATTCGCTATCGATTGGGTTGGGGTGCGTGTATTGCGTTTATCTTAACGTTTAGTGACTAATTATTTATCTAGAACAATGACCCAGAGTTATCGTCTTTCCTCAAAGATGCGTATCGGCAGGCAACTGTATATTTAGAGCCAATCTCAAAGGGAGTAGCACAAATATATAATTCCCTACTACCTTTAACAAAAGAAGATTCGCTGATGTCAATACACTACGCAAAATACGCGTCCACAGGATGTCGAGTTGAATATATTGGTCGAAAACAACGTAAAGACTGCATTAGGATAATACAAGTTACTTTGAGACGAGAATGGCTACGAAAATGGGAAACTTTGCCATCCAATTTCTTGTCCTTTTCTCCTGATGGGACGCGAGTTCTCTCCAATTCAGAATGTGTTGGTGTTTGGGATGCAACCAGTGGGGATTTAGTTACTGGTCCGCTTGCGGGAGATGATCAAACCAGTGTTTTGTCTGCTGCTTACTTACCTGGAGGGAGATATATCGTTGTAGTAACCAGGGACGGTATTTTTAGGAAATGGGACGTACTCACTAAGTGCCTCGTTTGGAAAAGGGAATTAGATGAAGGGCAGATAGATTTGAGCCGGGTGGTGTCAGCGGTATTTTCACCGAATGGAAACTCGATCGTATTCGGAGATGACCAAGGATCAATCTTAGTATTGAATGTAGCCGATAGAAAGCTCGACGGTGAACCGTTGAAGGGACATACCGACTCCGTCCATTGTCTCTCATTCTCACTCGATGGTAAACACCTTGCGTCAGGATCGGACGACACAACAATCATAGTATGGGACATGGATAGAAGAAAGGTGAAGACTGGTTCACTTAAAAAACATGCTCAGAGAGTTACGGCGGTCAATTTTTCTCTGAGCGGGAGTAACCTCATCTCAAGCTCATTGGACGGGACTATTATTGTTTGGAATGCGTTCACAGGAGAGGTATTGCGTGAGATTGGATGTGAAGGTGAAGTATATTCAGTCACATACTCGCCTAACGAGCTCTTCATTCTCGCGGGGGGATTCGAGTGGATTCGTATGTGGAAGGTAGTTGATATTTTAACTCCACCAAAAGTATTTCAAGTAGTCGCTAGGTACATCTGGCGACTTTCCTTCTCCCATGATAGTAATCGTTTCGTGTCTGTAAGTGGTCATGACGTTTTTGGTGGAGTTGAAGAGCGTTGGTTTGTGAACGACAAGATTCAGATATGGGATGCTTCATGGGAGGTGGAAGAAACAAAGACAACATATAAAGAACAAAGGCAGATCTGGTCGATTTCTTTGTCTGCTAGCGGCGAATTCATCGCGTCCGGGTCTGCGGATGGTGGTATCTATTTATATGATGTGCTGACTGGCGAACTTGTCAAAAAGATAAAACATGACAAATGCATCGGTTCAGTCTCCTTCTCTCCTATCAACGAGCAGCTTATTACATTCGGCTCAATAGACGGGACAGTGCAGGTGTGGGACGTTACAAATGACAAGCCCGTCACGATTGGAAGTCACATGGATTCGGTCAATTCTGTTGTTTTTTCACCGTTGGATGGAACGCATGTTGCTTCGAGCTCACCGGACAAGACAATTTGTATCTGGAACGTTGAGCGTAGAGAATTGTTAGTTGGTCCATTGAAAGGACACGAGGATGGCGTGCTGGCAGTAGCATATTCTCCAGATGGAACAAGGCTCGTCTCTGGTTCGCGTGATAAGACCGTCCGTATTTGGGACTCAGTAACTGGCGATCTACTTTCGACACTCAATGGGCATTCTCGATGGGTAAATTCCGTAGCATTCTCCCCCGATGGGTCACGCATCGTCTCCGGGTCCGACGATATGACAATACGCGTTTGGGACGCCGAAAGTGGTGAAATAGTTTGTGGACCAATCACCGGACATAAGGACGAGGTGGGTTCGGTGTGCTTCTCACCGGACGGCGAGCGAATTCTTTCAGGATCTTGTGACTGTACTGCACGTGTATGGGATTCACGTACTGGACAACCTCTCTTTCCTCCATTTAGCGGTCACACCCACTGGGTGACATCTGTTTGCTTCTTCCCTGACGGAAGGCGTTTTGCCACTGGGTCGGAAGATGGGACGATTAGAATATGGACATTGGAATCGATTCCAAGTGACACTAATTGGGAATTGAGAGACGATAACTGGGTAGCTGATGAGAACGGTAAACTGATGATGTGGATACCCAGGGACCTCCGTACACACCTTTATCACCCCAGGAATACCGATGTATTTGGCCGTTCTTTCTATCTTAAACTTAATTTCGATACCGAATGAGACGTTAGTCGGAATATACAATGTTGATATTTCTATTTTTATAATTTATCGTATCTATATTGTCTTTTTAATCTCCTAGTCAGGAATGCACACCCGCCTGTATTTGTATTTGTCTATATAGTATTAATATATATCTCTGTGTGTATGCGTATCATCTAGAATTTGTATACCACCCTGAGTACAGATATATGCATGTAACCAAAAACAAAATCACGCATAATTAATAAGATTTTCTTACTCTCATCAAAGGGTTCTATTGGTGAGGACAGGTAGAAAGGAGAAGAGAAAGGGAAAAGACAAGAGAGGAAAGGCGTGAAAGAGGAGAGAGGAAAGAAAAGTCATACAAGGTCGCGGTAGTGGTGAGAATGGTAGAAGGAGAGAGAGAGAAAGAGATCTAGCCACATATGTTATGTTCACGAATGGATTATATCTGCGAGGAAGAAAGGACAAAAAGAAAAAGAGGTGTCAGGGAGGGAATGAGATGGGGAAATGAAAAGATAACAGAGAAGATAAAGGAAATGGAGGCAGGGATACCAGTAATCCAAGTAAAAATAAGAGTAGAAAGAGGGAAGGAGAGGAAAAATAAAGGGAAAAAAGAGAAGAGGAAACCATGAGCGTGTAAGGATTGTATATCTACTATATGAACGTGTCTAGTCTTTTTAAATACTAGTAAGCAAAGGAGTATGAATGAGTGACTATAGCGTGATTAACGCAAAACCATAAAGAGAGGGGGGAAAGAGTTCACTTTAAGTATTATAGAGACCTAAAACGAAAGAGAAACAAGGAGGAAAATACAAATAAAAAGAGTTATTGGAATTACAAGCCCCCGACCGCGCCCAAAACATACAAAACTTGTTGAAACCTTACATACAAATCCCGACCTTCCTCAGTAGAAACGTCCGACACAGAAGGAAACCTACTCTTGAACTTCCTCTTCCTCTCGATGCTCACCCTATTTCCCCCGCGTTTTGTGCTTTTATGAATATAACTAATATAAATATGATCACTATGGATCCTCTAGCTCGAAAAGCTACAAGATAGATTACTACGCCGACGTCAATTCAGAAGTCCGTCCTCACTTCATTCAGAAGTATACGACTCGAACTCGAAGTGTTTGATTCCGTCCCAGCACCCATCGTGCCACCCTCAAACATCCGATTGCTGTCGCTCGTCCCACCCATCACTTACTACGCTTTCCTCCACCCCTACTCATCACTCAGTCTCACCCTAAACAAAACCGATGTAACGAGCAAACGCACCAAACTTCCGTTTTAAGAATATCAAATATGGGATACCGATATCGAGTGTAGCCCCTCTGGGTTGTACCACCGCAGTGGAGGCAGGGGTTACCTCTCTCGGTGCCGAGCTACATCCAGTCTTTGCTTTCCCAGTTTACGAAGATACCACCTTCTTTTTCTTTGAAAGAGTAATTGTGTCGTTTGATCCTTTCCGACGGACGGTTGCCCGCGTTGCGGTAGAGTCGTTATCACTGGTAAGAGATTGGACGTTCCTTTTATCTTCTTGTATAGTCGCCTCTACACGAGTCTTGCTCTTGACCTTTTGTAGCTATCTGCGGCTGCTGTTGCTGGTTTACTCTGGAGAGTCGTCGTCTTCTTTGTGGCCGACAAACATTTCCTTTCGCCCGCACTTGCATATTTCGTCATTCTAGCCTCGGAGACGGACTTACTAGCTACAGAAGAAGAAGTCCAATCCGTCGTTCATAGTGAAGTCGCTGATCAGATTTACGATCATCGTTTTCTTTTGGCCCTATACCGTTGTAGTTGTTGATGCTGTTAAAATACGCTGGTTTCTGATAGTCATAACCGTCGTTAATGAGCTGAGGTTGGCTTTGGACAACCTATGACTTCTGGACTGGAGCTTTGGGGGAGCGATATACTAGTACTCTGCACTGAGATGTTAGAAGTTGTTGAGGCTGTTCAAAAATTTCTTGACCTGGTAGTTGAATCCCGGGAAGTTATGCTATCCCTAGGAGTTCCGAATGCAGACATTGAATCGTCCTTGGGACTTGATGGTGATGCATTCGACAAAGAGGAAGCCGAACGGACAGGATAAGGGGGAAGTCACAGTGTTTGTTTCGCATTGGATGGACTGTTTGCGGTGTTTCGTCAGATTGAAGTCGCTGAAGCCGTGACTTCAAATATTGTACAGTGACAGTGTTCCGTTCATGTACGCTCAACACTTTCGTTGTGTCTCTGATGTCTTTTATATTACTTATACATGCTCGAGAGTGGTGACCTTTAGTAATACTGGCACTCCTCATGGAAGAGAGCGTTGGGGATGCAGCAATATCGACATGATTATTATTGCTGTATGTATCTTCATCGACGCCATCCATAACTGAATGAGTAGATTAAACAATTGGTGCACGGTCTACTATCAGACTTATACTACGCACACCAAATGGAACCAAATTTGAGTCCGGTCAGGAAACTGTCTTTTCCCTTTTGGTGGCTGTTGTAAGCCGGGACGAAGCATGCTCTTGGTGGATACGACGCTACGAGTAACACTGCGGAAGGAAGCAGAAGAAGATTGGACTTGTGAAGGTGCACCTGTCCGAGTGTGGTTCTTGTTTAATACAGGGGTACGCAAGTCCATATCATGGGACTCCTGGGATCGGCTCCTGAAGGTATAGTAAGATCTTCAGCAGGAACGTTGATTTCTATGGAGTAGATAAAGTCAAGAATGAATTAAGGTTATGAAGTTCTTAATAAGCCCATACCATCACTAATCTCTGTCATAACCTGAGTATCAATGTTATCGAGTTCGACCTCTAGTTAAATGGTACCTGCCATCTGCGGAACATACGCAATATTTCCAGTAGAATTTGTTTGACTTGAACCCAGATTTGAGAATATTCCTATAGATGAGGTCCAAGTAATACCATCAAGACTGAGGCCTATGTACGAATCTTAATTATTAATATACTACTATGATAAGAGAAAAAAAATACCCACCTGGTAGAGTGCTCATCCCCCTCCATATAGTGCATAACCCATCTAACACGTTCACTATCCTCAAATTTTCATTTTTCCATTATATCATTCTCATCATATTGATTCAATTCTTTCTATTATACATAGATCAGATAGAGAGCATTATAAGAAAAGTTGACGCAAGGATTAAGTGAGGGGGCGGATATTGCTGGAGTTGGGGGGGGGGGGATGTATTAGAGGAGAAGCCTTAGGGAAGAGGGGAAGCTTTTGGACTGTGTCTGGATAAAAGGAGACGTGCTTGAAAGGTTGGAGGAGGACTAGCATACACCCTTACTAATAAAGATGAATAAAAATGACAAGCAAGAAGTTGAGTGGTTTCAGGTAGTACGTTTATGGTCCCAGACTTTTTTGTTAGTGGAGCTGTTCAATGAGCCTCGATAGACAAGATCCCAAACAGCACCTTGGGAACGGTCATTAAATTGATGGGAGAACATTTAGAAATGTTCCTGCCGTGTTGAAGTAGATTTCTTCGTTGCTTCTACGAGCACATGGGGTTGCAGAGGCGGAGTATCTGTAGCAAGAGTATAGTTTGAGTATATCGGTTCCGAGTGTGAGGGTCGGAGACAGCTTGAGGAGAGGGAAAGAAGAGAGAGTCAAAAACGCAAAAGATAGCAGACGCTGCTGGTCGTAAAGAAGGGAGGCGGCAACACACCCGCCAAGCGAGAGAACGATAGTAGACCGTGGGAATTCTCAACTCAACGTCACAGCCACATCCCATTATGACAGAACCTCCGACAGCATACACTCGATCTCTCCTCTAATATCTGGCCCGAAGAAGCGACGAATGCTCCCATTGCTCAACTCGATATATGTGACGTGACAATCGGAGGTACGACCATAAACCAGTTACACCACACGGACATTCCGAGTAGACACAACAATGACCGTCTCAAAAGTTCCTTGTATTAAAAAAGCAATAAACAACCCATAGAACACTTTGGAAAACTCGTTTAAATCAAATGCTTCTCTCAGTCCTCTCAAAAATCTCCTTTAATATGCTCAGTCCTCAAAAACAGCAGATATTGCTTCTCAAATATAGATTCGCCTTTTATAGAGCATTTATTTGTGTTATTAGGAAGCAAGGTTATCTTCTCCTAACAGCAGTAGAGGAAACAGCGACATCGACGACGACGAACGAGAACTAAATGCAGAGAACCGGTAGTAGGCTCATTAGCAAGACATAAAGAGCACATGTTGGCATTCTCAGAACGAAGCTCATATCTGGTTCCTCTGACAAGGCTATCCGCATTACTTTCGACACTCAATAGTCACTTCCATCGCATAACTCCGAAGCGTAGCCCTCTGGTGGATTCCAACATCGTGTCTATGTCCGTTGATGACATGGCACTCGTTAGGATGCTCGCTCGCGGAAAACAAAATCTTTTGGGGTGCGCTGGTAGTATTGCAAGCGTATGGAATACAATTATACCTCTCTTTCCTTTATTTAGCGGGCACTCCCACCGGGTCAACTCTGTTTGCTTCTGTCATAATGGAAACCACTTTGACACTGAGCAAGCCGCATGATACGCGGATATCGTGATGTAACTGTACTTCTCATTGAGGCGTTAGAAGTTGTTGAGACTATTGAAATATTTCTTGAACTGGCAGTTGCGTCCCGGGAAGTCATACTGCCCCCTGAGAGTCCTAAATGCAGAAGTTGAGTTGTCCACTGGAATTGATAGATGTATTTGACAGAGATAGTGTCGAACAAAGGGTGGGCGTAGTGTTCGTTGTGCACCGAATGAAGGGGCGGCGTTTGCAGTGTTTCGCCGGATCGTTGATGCGTGAGATCGGGTTGGTGTGGATGATGCCGTTAACTTCGGGTGATGTACGATGTCAATGTTCCGTTCATGTACGCTCAGCGCACTTGCTGTGGCACTGGTAGCTTTAGTATAACGCGTAGACACTTGAAATCGGTGATCTTTACTGATACCAGCCCTTCTTGCAGAAGATAGCATTGGTGATGTTACAGTGCCGACGTGATCATTGACGTCCGTAGCTGAACGAGTGGAATCGGTACTTGGTTCACAATTAACTATTGGACTTATACTTTGTACTACACCCACCAGACGGAACTCACCAGACACCTATCCTTCTCCAAACAATATTATCAGAGCCCATCGAGCACAGTGATCAAGAGATACATTTTCCACACCTAGACGAACTGAAAATTGGAGTACACGAGGTACATGTCCTGTGCATGGGCGACATGACAACCGTTCTCCTATTTACCGTCCGTTATTCCGTAAATTCGAGGAAAGCATGAAACAGATCATGTATTATTTCAATAGTAAGAGCTCGGATTCCGTTGTATAATGGTTGAATTAATAAGTAGTTTACTGAAGACATAACGGCAAATGCTGAGTCAAGATCGTATGCTCTAATTGAAAATGCCAGACTGCAGGCCGTATAAAGAAAACCAAGAGTAGATCGAGGTGCAGAGATGGAAAGAGGAGGAGAGTAGTATTTGAAGTTATGCAAGTTCACCTAGGGGGAGGGGTTGTAAGTTCTTGAGATCGTAGGTTATAAGCTGATTATAGAAGTATGGAACCCTAGTGGCCGGGATGAATCGGTGAGTTGAAATCAGGGGCTATTTCCTCGACTGTTATAGTAGAACTACCTATAGTAGGCATGTCTTCATTTCAATGATGATATCCGAGTACAGCCTTGATCCCTGCCTAGTTCAAGATATCTACATGACTTTGTGATACGTGGTTCGTCTACCTCATCCTCGAAAGCATTTCGTTGGTATCGAAAAGAAAATTGAAGGTGTCATCAGATACTTTCCGGGTATACAAGTACTCGGGTTCATCAAAGAAAAGGGCGGGATTGTGATTTATTGAGATCCGAGTGAGCAACCTGTCACTAAAGAGGCTAGGGGGTGAGCTTTGAGTCCGAAAGGGACACAAAACGGATAGAAGCATTAAAAGAAAAGTAGACGCCAGAATTAAGTAATAGGGCTTATTTTCTGAATTTTGGGGATATGAATTAGAAGAGAAGCTGTAACGAAGAGAAGAAGATTTGGGGGAGAGCTAGATGAAAAGTAACGTGCTTGAGGGGCTAGAGGTTCACGAGTACATACCGTTGCTAATAAAGACGAATAAAGATGTCAGACAAGAAGCTGAGTTGTTCCAGGTTATACATTTATGATCTTAGACTTGTTCGTTAGTGGAGCTGTTCATTGTGCCTTGATCGACAACATCTCAGACAATATCCAGGGAACGACAATTGGATAGATGGAAGAGAATTTAGAGATGTTCCTGCCATATTGAAATAGATTGTTTTATTGTTTCCGGGAATACAGGAGGCCACAAATATGGAGCTAAAGTAATTATTGTTGCTTAAGTATACTAATGGTGGGTATGAGAGACGGAGACAGATCGAGGAAGAGGTAGAAAGCAAGAGAGAGCCATAAACCTAAAAGATGATGACGAAGAAAGGAAAAGAAATCGACTAGAGAAGGGGTATAAGCGGACCCACGCGATAACTTACCCAAGCTGCTTTACACAGAATAAGGAAGGGAGATTGGTTGAATGCGGATTATTTACTGGCATTGGCAGCAACACAACGAACGAAGAATATCAGACCGCGGGAATTCTCAATAGCACAGTCACATCCCATCATGACATAACCTCTGATAGCATACACTCGACCTCTCCTCCGATATCCGCCCAAGATGCGTCCTGAAGGAACGACAAATGATTGGCTACTCAAAACAGACATTCCAAGTAGACAGCAGTGGTCGTCTCCTCAGCTCCAAGCAAAACACACAAAACGGTCTCAGCTTCTCATACTATAAAATAAATAACTGACTCTGAGAACACTTTGGTTTACTCTCTGGAATCAAATGCTTCTCTCAGCAGTGACCTTCTTCTCAACTAGCTCAGTACGCAAGAACAACAGATATTGCCCCAAGCTTGCATATTCGCCTATACAGAACATTCACTATTGTCATTAGGAAGGTTAGGTTATATTTCGTTCAATAAATAGTAGTAATGGTAATTACGACATAAATGATGACGAACAAGGGCTAGATGCAGAGAATCAACAGTCGGTTCATTTGTGGGCCATGAGGATCACATGCTGGTGATAGCTTCTCAGGACGGAACAAGGCTTGTCTCCGGTTCCGCTGATAATACCGTCCGCATTATTTAAACACTCAATAGTCATTTCCACTCCATAAACACTGTAGTATACTCCTTCGATGGCCCATGCATCGTCTCTGGGTCCTCTGATAAGACAATACTTGCTTGAAATTCTCAAACTGGTCAAATCGTTTATGAACCAATCACCGGACATTCTCGCATACTTCAATGTGCTTCTTACCAGACTGAAAGCAAATTCTGAAAGAATTTCAGTATAACACCGCACGCGCGTGGGATATAACTACTTGTCAAACCTTCTTTCTTCCAATTAGCAACCACACTGGTACTGTTAATTCTGTTTATCTCTTCCAAAGACACTTTACCACTGGGTCCGACGACGGGACAAACAGAATGGCAAACTGATGACGCGGATACCTAATGGCTCCTTACACTCCTTCCTCCTTCCTTATCCCGAATAAAACTTGAGAATATCTCGACCTGATAAGTTATATATTAAAGCTACTTATGATTGATTTTTACGACACTCGAGATTGCACTTACTCGCTTTAGGCAAATAAATAAGGTATACTAGATGGTGAGGATAACGGACAAGGCAAGTGGAGAAAACTGGACATCTATACCCAAAATTAACAAGGTCTTAACTCTAGGAACGTAAAAAATCAATAGTCAGTGATGCTGAAGCTAGGGAATGCCAATAAACTGCCTTTCATCAACTTTAGTAACTGTCTCAGCCCTAAAAAGATAACCGCATCCGATTTTCCCCGGCCTACAGATTTAATTCAAAATTTCCATAATTATTCTCCATATAATCTGGACATTATATACTCTGATATCTGTAAAACCTATCTCAAGCTCAGTTAAATCCACGCACTCTCATCAAGCCGAGCATGATATCCAAGCTGGTTAGGCCACCAACTTAGGATGCATCGCTGTGAGTCAATATCGACCGTTGCAGACGTCACTTGTATTTTTCATAATTGCTATGGCTTTATATGTTTTATATGCCGGGGAGAGAACCAACTTCACCCCAGTTTCTGCATATAAGGAGTAGATAAAAGTAGTATCGAGGCATCTTAAGAAGTGTTGAGTTTTTTATTATAGGCTCGAGTTATAGATAATTTTCATGTTAACACCGTTTATTGTTGGTATTTTTTGAAATGCCACGTAATGCGAGGAAATAAAAACAAATAAACCCTAAAAATAGATGACTTCAACAAGAAAGACTACCTAATCGGTAGTCCGGGTTAAATTGAACAAACTTTGACTTCTTTATATATCTTGTATCTGAATACAATCTCTCCTATAGTCTAATTATCATGACGAAAAGACAGTACTCAAGAAGAAGCCAAAATCATTTTCTTATGTAAGTAGATTAAAAAAAAAACACTATATATACAGTCTACTTATCCATAAAGAACTAAAAATGATATTTATATAAATTGTAAAAGTTAAATATTATTGATGGTAGAAAAGTGTACGCCCCACAGCAGGACTCAGCTATTTCCATCAATGGCTTTTCATACAACTAAGATATTGTAATTATAAATCATAAGAATCCATCACTCAATCAAGGTACATCCCGATCTTCCTTAACAATTCCCACAAACACCTAGTAGTTCTTATCGTGCCATCATCTACTTTTTTTTTCATTTCTTGTTGATACTGTCTGAGTACTAGGCCTTCATTATTATAGAGGTTCTCTTTTTGTTTAGTATCTAGGATTGAACCCTTGTCTACAACGGCCAAGGTATTATTTTTTTCTATTTCAAGGCATCATGACGCCTAACCCTCTGCCCTCTTAGCTCTTGACGCCTCTGGAGTACCTGTCTTTTACCAAAACAGTATCTTTACCTTATCGTAACGAACTCATCGTAAAAATTAAGAATGTCGAATCATTCTGTCTATATTTCCCCTATTATCCTCGACCAGTTGAGACATCTCGAGATGTCAGATTCTTTTGATATGTCAAAATCGACGTTCGTTGCTGGAGGTGGGTTCAGCGATGTGTATAAAGCTGAGCATCATTTTCCTGGTCGCCCCACAAGTCGTGCTATAGCTATCAAAAAGCTACGTTTCTACCTAAAGGAGGATATCACTATGGTATGTATCAAACAAGTATATAATCCCTATTTGAATACTTTATTACTCAAAGCTTCCTTGTATCTTATATCTTACTGACTGTATTCACATCCCAGTTATTTGAAAAAGAGATAATAGTGTGGTCACGCCTTCAACATGCAAACATTGTTCCTTTACTTGGATACACGTTTGATATCAATACCGGGTATCCTCTATTGATATCTGAATGGATGGAGAACGGTTCTGCCTGGGTATATATAAATTGTAATCCAAATTACGATGCACTTAAACTGGTTCGCCCCGATATCTGATTCTTATTCTTTTTCTCGATCCTTAACTTGATAAACTAGATATGCGATATTGCTAAAGGTCTTGCTTATTTACACGATAAGAAGATAGTCCATTCCGATATAAAAACAGTGAGAAAAAAAGTAGCATCTCAAATTTAATAATTAGTATATTAACTTTTGTTTGAAGGATAACGTTCTCATTTCTTCATCTGGAACTGCCATGATTTGCGACTTTGGATTGGCGAGGGCAATTACTTCTAGCAAATCTTTCATGACAAATTCTTCTGGTAACAAAGGGACGGTTCGCTATCTTGCCTATGAGCTTGTCGCTTTACCAGATGAATATTCTATTCATACAACAGCATCAGATGTGTGGGCGTTTGGAATGGTTGTATATGTGAGTTTCTCCCTAAAGTCATGTTTGAAATTGTCTTGACTTTCTTCTTATGACCTACTTCTCTCCTTATTATGTACATAGGAGCTAGTCACCCGCAAGAGAGCGTATGGGGAAAAATCGGAGTATCAAGTCTTGGGAGCTATCTTTAGACAGGAGACCCCCATAAAGCCGACGTTTGACCAACTCATCCACCAAGTTGCGGATAATTTCGTCTTTCAAAATCTGGTAGAGATTTGCTCATCTTGCTGGGAGTTCGAGCCCCAAAAAAGATTCAATATGACAGAAATCCTTATTCTCTTAAGCTTCTTATGCAATCCTTCTATATCTGAGAGTATAAGTACTTTAGACTTCCCTCCAGTCGATTCTAATCAGAGGATTGAACTAATCATCAAAAATGCAAAATTACTCAACTCCACAGAATTTCATTCCTCTATCCTCGAGAGTGTATTTCGATGCGGTGATTGGACCACGCATACCTTCAGAGGTGTATTCTCTCTCATCTTCTTCAGCAAGTCACCCCTATCCGATCTGGATATAGATGCTATACTAGAGCTTGAGACAGACACGACATCGAGTTTACTCGCTTGCTTGCAACCATTAGTAAAGCACGAAAAGGGTAAACTGATCGAAATACAAGACGCTTTCTTATACGACTATCTTGTGTCGTGCAAAGAATATCGGTGGTACATTGACGCCGAGGTGCAAAAAGCGTATATTGCTTCGAGGTGCTTAGAACGGATGGGGGGCTTACTCAGACACAATATCTGTGACATCCCTTCTAGTTACGTATTGAATTCTGATGTGCCCGACCTTGATAATCGTGTGACTCGATGTATTCCTCCGTTGCTGAAGTACATATGTTGTAACTGGGCTCATCATCTTCGAGATGTCCCATATTCTCAAGATCTATGCTCCCAACTACGATCCTTTGCACATAATCAGTTGCTGTTCTGGTTCGAAATACTTAGTCTTACGGATACATTTGATGACCACGTTGGACCTGCTCTTCTGCTTTCCGTTGATTGGGTCGGTGTGAGTGCACTATATTAATTTAAATGTTTTATGACTAAGTATTTAAATATTTATCCAGAATAATGATCCGGAATTATCATCTTTCCTGAGAGACGCTTATCGGCTGGCAAGCATATATTCGGAGCCAATCTCGAAGAGTAGAGTCCAAATATACGATTCGTTACTACCTCTAACAAGAGATAATTCACCGATGTCGATGCATTATTCAAAATACGCGTCCAATAAATTTCAAGTAGAGTATATCGGTAGAAAACAACGTGTTGAGTGTATTAAGACAATTCAAGTTAGCAGAGAATGGGTCCGGGAAATACTTCCCCAGCGTATTGTCCTATTTTCTCCTGATGGGACTCGACTTCTCACAAATACCTCGTTCGGAGTTTGTGTATATGAAGCAACTAGTGGGAAATTGATTGCTGGCCCACTTGCGGAGGTCGACGGGACCAGTGTATTATCCGCCACTTACTCATCCGATGGGAGATATATCGTCGTAGCCAGCGAGGACTATGTTATTAGGAAATGGGATACATTCACGAATTGCCTCGTTTGGGAAACGGAAATAGATGGAGGGCAGATAGACTTGAGTCGAGTAATGTCAGCGGAATTCTCACCAGATGCAAAGTCAGTTGTATTCGGGGATTATCAAAGGTCGATCTGGGTATGGAACGTAGAAACTGGAAATCAGGACGGTGAGACCTTGAAGGGTCATACTGGCTCTGTTAATTGTCTATCATTCTCGTCCGAAGGTCGATATCTCGCATCCGGATCGGACGACGCGACGGTCATAATTTGGGACATGGATAGAAGAGAGGTGAAGACTAGACCGCTCAAAAAACATACAGAATCAGTTACGGCAGTCAATTTTTCCCCGAGTGGGAAAAACGTCGTCTCAGGCTCTAAGGATGCAACTGTTCTCGTCTGGAACGCGTTCAATGGGGATGTGTTACGTGAGATTAAGTGTGAGGATGTAGTATATTCAGTTACATACTCTCCCGATGAACTGTTACTTCTCGCGGGAGGGTATAAGTGGATGAGTATGTGGGACGTTGCTGATGCCACGGCTGCATCAAAAGTATTTCAAGCAGATATGCCTAACTGGAGTGTTTCCTTCTCCTCAGATAGTAATCGTTTCGTGTCCGCAAGCAGTTGGGTTTGTCGAGGAGATAATGATTCGGATGAGCAGTTTGTTGACGGCAAGATTCAAACCTGGGATGCTACATGGAGTGTGAATGAAACAAAGTTGACATTTGAAGAAAAAAGTGAAATCTTGTCGATTACTTTGTCTCCCAGCGGCAGATTCACAGTGACAGTGCCACGGGAAGACATAAATAACTATTTATGGTGCGTACTCAGCGGTGAAATTGTCAAAACGAAAAAAAACAGCAGTTCAACGAGTTCGGTTTCCTTCTCTCCCATCAACGACCAGCTCATTGCTTTTGGCTCTTATGACGGGACAGTGGAAGTATGGGACGTCACACATGACAAATCTGTCACAAACAGAAATCACAAGGGCAAGATCACTTCACTTGCATTTTCACCCTCGGATGGAATGCACCTTGCCTCATGCTCCTGGGATAAGACAATTTGTATTTGGAATGTCGAGCGTAGAGAATTGGCAATCGGTCCATTGACAGGGCATGAGGATCAGGTGTTGGCAGTAGCATATTCTCCAGATGGAACGAAGCTCGTCTCTGGTTCCGAAGATAAGACTGTTCGTATTTGGGACTCAGTAACTGGCGATCTACTTTCGACACTCGACGGACATTCTCAATGGGTACAAACTGTAGCATACTCTTTCGATGGGTCACACATTGTCTCCGGGTCTGGCGATAAGACAATTCTTGTCTGGAACGCTCAAAGTGGTGAAATTGTTGGTGAGCCAATCACTGGACATAGTAATTGGGTGAGCTCAGTGTGCTTCTCGCCGGACGGAAAGCGAGTTCTCTCAGGATCTGAGGACAATACTGCAAGTGTATGGGACGCAGTTACTGGTCAGCCTCTCTTTCCTCCATTTAGAGGTCACACAGAACCCGTCAGAACTGTTTTCTTCTTCCCTGACGGAAGACGTTTTGCCACCGGGTCCAGAGATGGGGCAATTAGAATATGGACATTGGACACAACTCAAAATGATACTGATTGGGACTTAAGGGACGATAACTGGATAGTTAACAAGAATGGAAAATTGATGATGTGGATACCTACCGATCTTCGTACACGCCTTTATAGCCCTAGGTGTACTAGTATTCTTAATCGTTCTTACCGTCTTAAACTAAAGCTCAATACCGAATGGAACATTAGCTAGAATATTTGTTTCTAATCCTTTCCGTTTCCTTGATTTATTCTGCCTTTATCATCCAACTTTCAATCTTTTTCTATAAGCAATACTGGCTTTTTTCTTTTCTTTTTTTCAAATTGTATTTGTTTTATGATGACACCAATAAGAATGTATATGTATCCATTGAAGCGGTTTTTTACGCAAAAGTCCATTATAAAAGTTTGAAGAGAAGTTGAAACTACGAGTACAGGATATGTAAGCTACAGAGAGCTAATGAGAAACTGAGCACATTATAAGAATAGATAGGTAAGATACGTATAGAGGATAGAGAAAGGTATGGATAAAGCGGAGGAAAGAGATAGCAAAAGATAAAGGATTATCTCCAAGATGTGTGTGTGTACGTCTATATCGGTATCAGCTTTACTGCAGTCCAAACCATTTTAACAAATTAATCGATATTTATTATAACCACCTTTTTGTCGTTTATATTCTAATAGTCACAACTACTGTCGACTTTTCTTATTGGCTTGAAAAATCCAAATTATTTCTCGATCCGCTCACACGACACTTATAATGGCGTTCATCTTAATGTATCAGTGATAAATCAAGCTTATATTATTTTGGGGGTGGGGGTCAATACGTAAGATGTATTGAATGGCGATGGTTATAACTACGACAAGTTTCGAAAGTCGAACGTCTATATTCAGATGTGCGGCTATTTATAATAATGAAGATAGGTAATGAATGATGGGACAATGGATATCATCCAACTCGGGGATCTAATTATTCAGTCTTTTAATCCTCCAGCCGAGTCAAGCATGCGTATCTGACCGCCTGTCTTTCTGTGTCTATGAAGCCATCTATTTATTTGTTCGTTGGCTGTATGCATGTGTATGTATGCATGTAAATTATCTGTACTACTAACTAATATTTTGAAAGGTAATTCGAGCACAGATATATAACAAAAAAAATAAGATTTTCATACTCTCATGGAAGGATTCCGTTGAAGAGAGTGGGTGGGTGGAGAGAGAAAGGGTGAGAGTGGAGTGAGATCGGTTGAGCGAGGATGAAGGGGAATAAAGGAGGAAGAAAAAGATGGTGGGTTAGGCGTGAGTTGATCAAGGCCGCAGTGGTAGAGATGATGGTGGAAGAAGAAGGGAGGAGGGGGGAGGAAAGAAAAAAGGAAAAGAGAAAAAGAATGAGATTTGACTACATAGATTATTTCGCAAAAGATTTGTATCTGCAAGCAAGAAAGGAAAAAAGAAGAAGAAGGAATGAAATGAAATAGGAGAAATGAAAAGATGACAGAGAAGACGAAGGAAGGGAGACCTGTGATCCAAGTAAAAAAGAGGACGGTAGGGCAGGGAAAGGAAAGAGGAAACAACGAGCGTGTAAGGAAATGTGTATCTACTATATGAATATATTTAGTCCTTTAAGATACTAATACGTGTAAAGGAACGACTATAGTGCGGTTAATGTAAAACCATAAAAAGAAGGGGAAAAGGAGTCCGCTGTAAGTGATATAGAGAGCAAAAAAAGAATGAAAGAAAAAAGAGGGGGAAACAAGTAAATAAACAAAAAGAAAGGAAAAAGGAGATAATAGAAGTACAAGACCACGACCACGCCCAAAACAAACAAACCCCAGTACTCCCCAGTAAGCCACATCAGATACAGACGGGGACGCACTCTGAATTCCATCCCCCCTTTCGATACTTAACGTATCATCCTCGTGTTTTGTGCCTTTATAGTCATAATTAATATAATTACGGTGGTAGTGGCTCCTTTAGCTCAAAAAGCTAGAGGATAGATCATTACGCCGACATCGAGTCAGAAATTCGTCGTCACCTCATTCCGAGGCCTATGATCCCATGTTAAGGTACTTGACTCCACCCCAGGACTCGTCACGCTACGTTCGACTGTCCCATTCTTGTTGGTTATCCCATTCATTGCCTACGGGTACCTCCAATCCTATCCACACTCCGGTCTCACCCTCGACTTCGCCGATGTAGCAAGCAAACACACCGCCTATAACTTTACCCAGAATGCCTTAAAAAAACATTCATCCCGAACGTATAAGAAACATAGATAACACAAACGATCTAAAGTAAGAATTGTGTAAAAGCAGCTATGAAAGAAGACAAAAGGAACGTACAATCCCTTATCAGTAATAGCAGCACTGCTGCAACTCGAACGACGATTGGCCAGAAAGATTGAAGGATATTATCATCCTTTCAAAGGAAAAGAAGATGGCGTCGATGACGCCCGAGAAAGCGAAAACTGGATCAAGCTCCACACTGAGCGAGCGAGAAAGTGAAGTCCATCTCCGACGCCGTCGTACAACCTGAAGGTGCCTCACTCGATATCGGTAAGAAAAATCGATGAGTAAAAAAGCAAAGGCTATTTCTTCTTCCGATGTAGAAGAATTACCTATCGTAGTGCGCCTTCATATATTTCGATGACGATATCCGATTACAGCCTTAATCTCCACATACATACAAGATCTCTACTTAGTTTCGCGTTATGTGCTTCTTCTGCCTCGCCTTCGGGTGAATTCTTCTCATTGTTATTGAAGAGAAACTCGAAAGCGTGACCAAATCCTTTCCCGAAATATAGGTACTTAAGTTTATCGGAGAAAAAAACTGGGTTGATTTAATAAGAGTCGAGTGAGGTGACCTATTGCCAAGGGAGCTACTGAGAGGGCACGGTGCAGGTAGGAGCGTCGTAAGAAAGGTCGGTGCCAAGAGTAAGTGAGCTTACAGACATTGATGAGACCTGAAGAAGCAGTCCATAGGGAAGAGAAGAGGCTACCGAACTTGAAAGTTTAGAGGAGCATAAGTGTATGCCATCGCCAGATAAGGTGAATAAAGATTATAGTACCATGGGATCTTCATCGGCAACATCCTAGACAAGCGATTGCTTCGACCCCTTTGATACCGTGTTTGACGAAGAGATGATTCAGATCTGGCCTGCTTTGTGGAGCGGAGTGCGGAGTGAACCAGGCCGGAAGTTAGAGATCGACAATTGATCGTGGGGATTGCTTTGTCCCCCGGCGGCAAAGACGGTTACAATCTATTTATAGAACGTGCTCAGCCGTTAGCTTGTCAAAAAGTTTAAAACTCAGCTACCGCGCACCAATTCAGTCGCAGATGTAAAGAATCGGCAGTTAGTCCTAGTCACGATATGAGGATGGTGTGCTGGCGGTGGCCTATTCTCCGGATGAAAAGAGACTCGTCTCAGATTCTGACGGTGGCACGGTCAGTATTTGGAACTTAGAGACCGGCCGCTCAATGGGAATTCTGATTGGGCGAACTCGGTAGTATACTCCTCCAATGGTTTACGTATCACACCCGGATCTAATAATAACACTGGGGAGGGGCAGTACCTATAGGGAATACGATACAGGAGAAATACAAAACCATGACACTTTAGGAGCGTCTACAAGCTGTATGTTTGGTAGGTTAAACTAGGATATATTAAATTTTGAATTTTTTATTATTTTATACTTTAGAGCTTTTACATAAATATTTTTTATAAGAAAATAAAATAATTAGACCTTATTTATATAAGACAAAAAACATTACTGTATACTACGACGACCAGAAGAATTGTCTATCGGACTCATATTTTCTTCCTGGTTTTCAATATTTGTAAACGCTATATATAACTATACTATTTTTTTATTTATTTTATTTTTCTCGTATAGTTTATATGAAAAAAAGGAAAGCCAAGAAATAAATAAAAATAGAACAAGATACATAATGACATAATGAATCAAATCGCTTTATTTATTATTTTATACTAATTAAATATTGGCCCTATCCTTATATCCTCTTTTTTAATCATTTTTACTATAGTATTTTATTATAGCAACTCAATTATTTTATACTAAAACCTAGCAATTAATCGTAGATAAATATGATAATTAATTATTACTTTGCCTGATTTGTAAGCCTCCCTAGATTCTTGTTTGGGATGTTCAAAGTAGTCAAATCAATTATTAGCCACGAGGATAAGGTGAAGTTGGCTCTCTTATTCTATGGAAAGCGAGTTTATTCAGGATTTATAATAGTAATATTGCACAAACATGGGGCGTAATTACTGATAAACCTCTCTTTCCTCTATGTAGGGTTTATGTACATGCTGTTAATCTTGTCTGCTCCTCCCCCGATTGAAGATACTTTGCCATCGGGACCTATGGTATGATAGCTAGAATATGGACATTGGATGCGATTCCAAATGACCGATTGGGAGTTAAGAGATGATAACTGGGTGGTTGGTGAGAATGGAAAACTGATGAAGTGGGTACCCAGGAACCTTCGCACACACCCTTGTGGCCACAGATATATCAGTATGCCTAATCATTCTTTCTATTTTAGACTCCGTTACGTTATGGTATGGAATGGGATATCATGTTGTCTAATGTTTGATTTATATCTAGCCTCGCCAGCTTCTTACTTTGGAAGGGTCTACTGGAATGCAACATTAGCGAGTCGAGTTTTCTCAATTTCTTTGACTTTATTGAACTCAGAAGAGAAGAGGTTTCATGACGGTAGCCAATGAACGTTCAAGTGTATTGTGACTTATGTCACAGACGTTCGTGTCTGAATGTTTCTAAGTAGTTACGTAATCATGTGTTTGTACAGAGGGTCGCAGTAACAATAAAACCACTTCAATGGTTTTATCTTTCTCTACCGTTACCTCTCTCTCTACTATTCGCACAATTCCAATAACCTGCTTCGATAGACCACAGACACGTTTCAAGGTATGGTTTACTCGTCCATAGAGATATACCAACAATATTGATATAGGCATAAAAGATAAAGATCGTTGATAATAGAAAGGTCGCTCGACGTGCCAGGCATCAATATCAACTGTGCTTGATACTGTTGAGATATTGTGAGTACAAATCATGTGAAGCCAGCACTTATTCAAACCATAACCCAATCATCCCTTTCAATTCTTATGTACCTGTCGTCTACTCTGCTCACCTCATACTGATACTATCTAGATAAACAGCCTTCATTGTCGTAGAACGTCATCTATCACACAGCATCCAATATCCTATTCTAATCTGGAGTAGGCGATATATCCATCTTCATATTAATCTTTAACTCCTGTACCCCCCCATCCAGCACTCTTGTTCAAAATTATACACCTACCTCGCAAAGTCGCTTCATACAGTTTCAACTTTTGTCCCCCGGTCTCGATGCCATTCAACCATCCCGGTTCGAGTCCTTCTGCGATCTTTGTCCCTTGTCACGATATCGAAGTAACTCAATACACGACTACTAATGTAACCCACGGTATAACATTTCATTTTATTAATGCATAATACCTTTACTTACAAGTAGTACTGACACGATACAAGCTGATGATGTCTTAAACTCGAATGTACACGAAGGTGCTATACGTGGTATGTTAAAATACGTTTATAATGCAGGAGAGTACACGGTCTGATACAACTTAACTAGAACTGAAGGACATATTGAATGACTCCGGTTTCACTGAGGGAGATCATTCGTGGAGCGTGGAAGAAACGAAGATTAAGTTTGAAGAACAAGGAGCAATCAAGTCGATTGCTTTGTCTCCTGGCAGCAAATTCATTGTGTCGGGGTCCGAAGATGGCAGTGTCCATTTATGGGATACGTTTACTGGTGAAATTGTTAAAAGGTTTAAGCATAGTTGTAGCGTCCATTCGGTCACCTTTTCCCCCACCAACGAGAAGCGCATTGCATTTGGCTCGGATGACGGGACGGTACAAGAGTGGGACGCCACGAATGATGAGCCTGTCGCGATTGCAAAGCACAAGGATTCAGTCACTTCTGTTGTGTTTTCACCGTCGGATGGAAAGTGCATTGCCTCGGGCTCGGCGGACATGGCAATTTGCATTTGGAACGTCAAACGTAGAAAATTAGTAGTCGGCCCATTGAAAGGACATACGGGTCATGTGTTAGCAGTAGCATATTCTAAAGATGGAAAGAGGCTTGTCTCTGGTTCCAAAGATAAGACTGTCCGTGTTTGGGATCCATCATCTGGAAATCTACTTTCAACATTCAATGGGCATTCTGACTGGGTACGATCAGTAGCATACTCCTCCGATGGGTCACACATTGTCTCCGGGTCGTCTGATAAATCAATACTCGTTTGGAATGCTCGAAGTGGACAAACTGTTTGTAGGCCAATTACCGGGCACGAGAGTAGAGTGAGCTCGGTGTGCTTCTCACCAGACGGAGATAAAATTCTTTCAGGATATGAGGATAATGTTGTATGTGTGTGGGATTCAGTTACTGGACAGTCTCTCCTTCCTCCATTTAAGGGTCATGAGCTTTCTGTTGAATCTGTCTGTTTCTTCCCTGATGGAAGACGTTTTGCCACTGGGTCCAAAGATGGGACAATTAGAATATGGACATCGGGCATAATTCCATATGACATTAATTGGGAATTAAGAGATGATAATTGGGTGGTTGACGAGAACGGCAATCTACTGCGGTGTGTACCCAAGGAGCTTCATACACACCTTTGTGGCCACAGAAATATTTGTATACTTAACCGTCCTTTCTATATTAAACTTCGTTTTGGTGCCGAGCGAAACGTTAATCGTTATATACGATGATAATCTCTCTATTTTCTACACTTAATATGTCTATATTACCTAGTGTTTGATTTACGTCTATAACCCTACTATTTGTTTTTGTTTTTTTTCGAATTCTATTTGTTATTCGCATCTTTCTCATCTTGAATGAAAAATAAAAATAAGAATTCTCCCGCTCTCTTCCTAATGCGTTATTTACTAGAGTTATTCTTGATTTTCAAACCGACAATCGAAATGACATCTATCGATATATCCTAGTAGTGGAGATATAAAGGTATATATTGTGGGAAAGCAAAAAGTAGGGTATAGTGAGCTAACTTGCAATATGATGAGAATAATGGGCAGAGTAAGTCGAGAAAATTGGACATTTAAATCCAAAATCAACAAAGTGGTGATCCTAGGAATAGAAAAAGTAAATCATTGATAGTACTAAGGATGTGAGGTGTTAATTAATTGATTTGTTTCAAGTTAACGGCGACAATTGAAAAACCGAATCTGATTTTCCTCAACTTAAGAAATTATTTCGGAATTTCTCTGCTTACTTTCTCTTTCTATGCTAACCCGGACATCATCGACTCTCATATATCCTATAAGTAAAATCTATCCTTAGGTAACGTAGAAGCATAAATCGTCGCCAAGCCAGACATTATATCCGAATTGGTCGGTCCAGCAAGCTTTAATGCTTCATTACGAATAGGAATCAACTGTTGTAAACGTCACTAACATTTTTCATACCTATGATAGTTTCATGAAATCCGCGTTTACTATACGAGAGATACTAGTAGGTGGTAGTAGAGCTTATTGACCTAAAAAGTGTTATAGCTTTCACTAGAAATCCGAGTTGTAGATAAATTTTTGCGTTAATAACGTTGTTCACTTGGCTAATGTTGATATTTTTGGAAACAGCATGTAATATTAGTAAGCGGAGCCAAACACGAAATATAATAAATCATACTTCTACAAATCTGGAACGTCGAACGTAGAGAATTAGCAGCTGGGCCATTAACAGGGCGTAATGGTGAAGTAATGTCCATCACGTTTTCACTGCCAGATGGAAAGTACTTTGCCTCGGGCTCCCAGGATGGGACAATCCGTATCTACGACGGTGAAGTAACGTCCATCGCGTATTCTCCGGATGGAAAGAGACTCGTCTCTGGCCACCTTTATGATACTGTCCGTATTTAGAAATAATCAACTTGCCAACTACTTTCAACACTTAGAAGTCGTTACCGTGGCGTTACCTCTGTGGTTTATTCCTTTGATGGGTTGCGCAACGTCTCCGGATTCTTTGATGGGACAATTCTTGTTTGGGACGCTGAAAGTGGTGAAACTGCCGGTGGGCCAATCACTGGACATGGTGACTGTGTGAAGTCGGTGTGCATTTCGCCGTGCGGAAAGCGAATCGTTTCAGGATCTCAGGGCGGTACTGCACGTGTATGGGAGAGTCCGGTCGAGACTATTTGCATTTTCCTTTCAATAGTCATTTTAGGCTGGGGCGAAGCACGACTCTTGGTGGATACATGACTATGAGCATCACTACAGATGGAAGCAGAAGAAACTTGGACTTATGAAGGTGCACCTGTTTGAGTATGGTGATTGTTTACTACAGAGGTCTGCAAGTCCGTGTCATGGAACCTCTGGGATTCAACGAAGAGACGATTCAAATCTGGCCTGCTTTGTGGAGCGCGGGAGGAACCAGGCCGGCCGGGATTAGTTTGTCTCCCGGCAGCAAAGACGTCAGGTGCTCAGCCATGAGCTTGCAAAAATGTTTGAAACTCGGCTGTCACGCGTCAACTCAGTTGCTTGCGGACGTAGAGAGAGAATCTGCAGTCAGTCTATTAACAGGACATGAGGATGGTATGCTGGCAGTAGCATCTTCTTCGGACAGAAAGAGGCTCGTCCCAGGTTCTGATGGTGACACTGTCAATATTTGGAATACAATATAGAGACTGGCCACACTCAACAACCATTCTAATTGGGTAAACTCCGTAGCACACTCTTCCAATGGGCCACGCATCATCTCCAAAGTTAATGGTAATAATAACACCGAGAAGGAACAATGTTCTATAAGGAATACGAAGCATATAAATAAACCGGATTAGTTAGTCTTCTCGCAATGTAAGCAAAAACAGGGTCCTAGTAAAAGTACCATCATTAGATTATGAACTCTTAGTACGCTTCTAATCTTTGAAATCACATAATTTTGAATGTATATCGTAGAAAGTTGATTATAGTTCCTGTGAGACAGGATTGTGAGTTCTCGGGTTTAAACAGAGCTATTACAAAAACAAATAAATATCCTAAAAATGAAAAACTGTTATAAAAAGGTATCTTATAGGAACTTTAATTTATGCGTTGAGGACTAGACTTTAAAAAAACTAGTAATATTAACGAGAAACAAGACCTATGGATTAACCAGCTCTCCACGAATTTTTATGCAAAAATACAAAACCATAACACTTAAAAAAGTGTCTATAAGTTATGTGTTTGGTAGTATAAACTAGTATATAATGAGATAATAATGAAATTATCAGGATTAATAATATAGTTCTCTATTATTTAATTCTACGAAATTTCTGAATATATGCTCATCATAAGAAAATAAAGTTTTTAAACTATATATTTAGGGAAAACATCGTTAATACGACCAAGGGAATCTACTATTAGAATTATGATTTCTATATAGATCGGTATTACGTATAGATATATTAATTGATATTTTTATCTTACCAAAACTCAAAGAAACCTCACTAGACATGGCTATATATGGTAAATAGGTAATAATCTACTTGATTTATAAGCCTCGCGTTTCAAAAAAGTAATTTGATCCTTGTTTGGTTGGTAGTCAAGTCAGACCAATCATAGTAGAATAGCGGATATAGGAACCCGCTCGACCCAAGGCTCAAACAGTCGCAGAAATAACTATTGATACTACTTAGATATTGTGTTTATGAATTACAAGAAGCCATCACTCTATCAAGGCATACTTCAATCATCCCCTTCAATCCTCACATACTCATTCTTACTCATTCTTATCGTACTCATCAATTACCCCGCTTGCCTCCCTCTAATACTATCTAGACAGCAGATATCTTTTGCTACCAAGTATACCTCCCCAAGTTACATTCAAGATACAGCTTGCATCTGAAATAGGCGTTACATACATTTTCCGATGCTTATCCAAGTCTTGCTTCTATCTCAACAAGCGCCGTTATCAATTTAACACGTTTTCACAACAGTCACATCCCTACTTCTCGCTTATAATCGACCTGGAGCCCCTGCGAAAGCGCCTTGGCCTACTAATATCTAAAAAAAGACCATATATATCCATATAGTAGATACGCGAATAACCCTTACACGCTCGTTGTTTCCTCTTTTCTTTTTTCTTGTTACTCTCTATCCCTCTTCTCCTCCTTTCCTCTTTTTCTTTTTATCTGAATTACCGGACTCTTTTCTCTCTCCTCCGCTATGCTCATCCCTTCCTTACATTTCTTCTTTTTGTTCTTGTTTCTTTTGTTCTTTCTCCCTTGCAGATACGAATCTTTTGCGAACATAACCTATGCAGCTGGATCTCTCTCTCTCTCTCTCTATCACTACCACCATCACGGCCTTGTTCAAATTTCTTTTTCCTTTTTTTCTTCCCCTGCCCCCCACCTCTCTCTCTTTACTTTCCCTTTACCCTTTCTCCCCCTTCATCCCCCCTTCTCGACCATTCTCACTCCATTCTCGCCGTTTCTCTCTCCACTTTTCACAGCCGACCACCCTCCCCCTTCGACGGAGTCACTCCATGAGAATACGAAAATCATATTGATCATGTGTAGCCTTGGCTTTTTTGTTATATATATATATCTGTACTCGTACTTGGGTTACCTTTCTAAATATTAGTTGGTAGTATATCAAATTTACATGCGTGCATACACACGTACCTACTTACTTACATAACTACCTATGCACCTACGGGTCTACTTACAGACAGATAGACAGACAGATACATATGTGATTGGGAGATCCAAAAACTAAAAATTTAGATCCTTCAAATATGATTATATCTGTTCACACACAGCTTATTGCTACAACGTTCCTTTTTTTCTCATTTTTTTTTACTTATTTCAAGCCCGAATTGTTTTCTATGTTGTCACTAAGGCTGTTTTCAGCAAAGTACGAAGGAAGCTGA
The DNA here is from genome assembly GCA_002287475.2 of Pyrrhoderma noxium. NCBI lineage: Eukaryota > Fungi > Basidiomycota > Agaricomycetes > Hymenochaetales > Hymenochaetaceae > Pyrrhoderma > Pyrrhoderma noxium. The sequence goes on from CM008262.1 coordinate 198,826, forward strand.
TAAGTTCAAAAGAGGTGTTGAGAAAGAAAGAAAGCTCATACACATCATCCACGTCTAAACCCCCGTTTTCCCAATCAATCATAGATGGATGGATCAGACCTTTCTTTATATCATTCCACACCAAATAAATGTCTATTTTAGTATCTAGAATCCAGTATCTAGTACCTACAACTATTTACGAATATTATTGACTAATGAAACGTATATAGGATACATACACATTTTACACAGATAAGAATCCATCTCCGTTTCCGAGTAGCAGAAATAATACATTCTAATCCGGCACAAATGACTAGAGTTTGAAAAAAAGTAAAAAAAGTTGGTAGGGCTATAGACATAAATCAAACATTAGATAATACACGGATAGACATAGTAAATGAAGAGTAAAGAAAGATTAAAGTTAGATACGACTAGTATTTTGTTCGGTACCGAAATGAAGTTTAATATATAGAGGATGATTAAAGGTACTAATATTCCCGTGTCCACAAACGTGTTCACGAAGGTTCGTAGGTACCCGCGTCATCAATTCACCATTCTCGCCGACCACTCAGCCATCGTCTCTTAATACCCAATTAGTCTCATTTTTTGGAATCTCGTCTAATGTCCATATTCTATTTGTCCCATCCAAGGACCCAGTAGCAAAGCGTGTTCCATCGGGGAAGAAGCAAATAGACTTGATCCAGTTGGTGTGACCCCTAAACGGGGAAAAGATATGTTTACCATTAACTGCATCCCACATTCGTGCAGCATTATCGTTAGATCCCGAAAGAATTCGCTTTCCGTCCGGTGAGAAGCGCACTGAAGATACATCGTCCTCACGTCCATGGATCGGCTCACCAACGTGTTCGCCACTTTCAGCGTTCCAAACGCGTATTGTCTTATCTTTGGATCCGGAGACAATGCGTGACCCGTAGGAGGGGTGTGCTACAGATTGTACCCAATCGGAATTGCTCATTGAGTGTTGAAAGTAGTTGGCCAGTCTCTGAATTCCGGATACGAACAGTCTTATCTTCGGAACCAGAGACAAGCCTCGTTCCATCCGGAGAATTTGCTACTGCCCGAACCCCGCCCTTATTCCCTATCAATGGATCGAGTACCAGTTCTCTACGTTCGACGTTCCAAATACGGATTGTCTTGTCCAAGCAGCTCGAGGCAACATGATTTCCATCTGGCAGAGAAAACGCAACACATTCTACTGGTTGGTCGTGATTTTCAATTGCGAAAGGCTCTTCGTTTGTGACATCCCACACTTGCACTGTCTCGTCGAGCGAGCCAAAAGTAAATAGCTGCTCATTGATAGGAGAGGAGAAGACCGAAATCACAATATCCGTGTCTTGACCTCTTACTCCTCCTTTCCTACGGGTGGCAGTGAGGGAAACCTGTCATGTTGTTGAGTACTGGGGACCCTCGACACAGACTCCCCTTTATTTTTCTTACTATAAGTCAGGACCTGGTCACTGGTCAGCCTATGCAATCTAATAAACACCTGTATGGATCCAGGTGGCCTGATCTCTTTAGATCAGGTTATTATTCATCTTAGACTTGTCAGTACATACCTATGGGACGGCTGCCTACACCTACTTCAGCTTCTGCAAGTTCAAAAAAGACCTCATACTGAGTTTTTCTTTCTTTCCTTTCTTTTTTCTCTTTCTCTTCTTAATTTCAAGTAGTTTCATTAGCTTTTCTACTTGCCCCTCTATTTTTTTCTCACTTTTATTTAGGACAATATAGGTAGTGGTTGGCACTGAGGTGCTATATAAAGCTTCTAGTTTTTTTTTTCTTTCTTTTTTACCGATTACCTTTTATAGCTATTATGTAATTATGTAGGAAGTGATGGCTCTGCTTTCCGGGCTCATCCTTGGTACACCACAACACACAGTCGCAGGACGTTATTACAGTTAAAAAAAAACCCCAAAATAACAAGACTGCTGGGTTTTTTGTCTTGATATATTCACCGCTGAGCACATTCCATAAATAGATGCTTCCTTTGTCTTTCCCCTCGAGACGCCGACGCGATGAATTTGCCGCCAGGAGACAAAGAAACTGACTCGATCTTTCCTTGTTCTTCAAACGTCGTTTTTGTTTCTTCCACCTCCTACAATGCGTCCCAGAGCCAAATAATGTCCTCCACAGGAACGAAAAAAGTGACCAGGCTGCTTACGGACGCGAAACGACGACTACTATCAGGCGAAGGAAACTCGCTAGATAGACTCATCTACTTGAAATAGTTTGGGCGGGACCGTCAAACCGTCAATAAATATTCCACATACTCATCCACCCCCGTTCACCCGCGAGAATTAAGAGCTCATTGGGTGAGTATGTAACTAATATATTCTAGTCTCACATTTAATCTTGCACGACACCTCTCACGTGAATGCATCCCAACCGAGAATAATCTCGTCCAATGACCCTGAGACGATGTTATTCCCACTAGGAGAAAAATTGACCGCCGTAACCCTCTCATCATGCCTTTTGAGTAGCCCAGTCCGAGCCTCCCTTCTAACCATGTCCCAAATTACGATTGTCCCGTCTAACGGCCCTGAAGCAAAATAATGACCGTCGGACGAGAATGAGAAGCAACAAACCGGGTCTGTACGACCCTCCAACGATTCATCGTCTCGCCTTCCAGTATCTACATTACAGACTAGGACTGCCCCTTGACCATCTCCGAATACAATTGACTTTGCATCCGGTGAGAATGCTGCCGACGCTATCCGACTCAAATCTACCTGCTTTCTATCCCTTTCCCTTTCCCAAATAGGGCAATGAGTGAGTGTATCCCATTTTTTTTGGAATACCATCTTCATTGGCTGCGATAATATAACCCCCATGGGGTGAGTAAGTGGCAGAAAATGCATCGGGTTCATCATCTCCCGCAAGCGGACCAGCAATCAATTTACCGCTAGTTGCTTCCCATATACAAATACGTTCTGAACTGGAGAGAATTCGAGTGCTATCAGGAGAAAATAACAAGGAACTTGTTGTTAAAGTTCTCCACTTTCGCTCTCGCTCTCGCTCCCGTTCTCATTCACGATTAATTTGTATTGTCTTAATACACTCGATACGTCGTTTTCTATTGATATACTCCACTCGAGATCTCGTAGGCGCGTATTTTGAGTAGTATATCGACATCGGAGAATCCTCCTTCATCAGAGGTAGCAGGGAAGCGTATATCTGGAGAACGCTCTTTGAGATTGGCTCTAAGTATATACTCGCCTGCCGATTAGCATCTCTAAGGAAAGATGTCAATTCTGGGTCTTTGCTCTAGATGAATGTCTAGCCACTAAACATAAGAATCAATGCAATGCACTCACCTTAACTCATTCAATAGCAAATTGAAGTGCAGGCCCGACATTGCTATTGAATGTATTAATAAGGCTAAGTACCTCGAACCAGAACAACAACTGATTTTGTGCAAAGGATTGTAGTTGGGAGCATCTTTCTTGTGAATACGGCACATCTTGTAGATGTTGAGCCCAGTAACAACATATGTACTCTAGGAATGGGGGAATACATCGCATCACACGATCATCAAGTCTAGTACATCCTTGTTTAGGATTGAAGATTGCAGATGTCGTACTTGAGTAATTTTCCCATACATTCTAAGCACTTCGAAGCAATATTTGCTCTTTCCACTTCAATATTAATGTGCTATGGGTCGGCTCATCCGTATCTTGACCATTTACTCTCATCATCTGGCCATTTCCCATGGGCTAGTTGTAGGGGGCACTTTATTCTTTACGACATCGAGCAATATCGGTGTCACCTTTCTTCTTTTTTTAGGGTCTGGTCAATTTTATACATCCAATATTACACCTGTGCAAATCCAGGCGTGCTAGATCTTGATTGATCAAGCTTTCTTTCTACCATCTTTTCTCATATCTGATCACTGCCTTGGGAAAGCAATATTCTCTTTTCTTCTTTCTTTTTCTCTTCAAACCTACGAGTAGCTTTTTTTGAGATTTTTTCCCTATACTCCTTCGACTGTTTTCTCTATATTTTAAGACAGAGTAATTGTGATTTTGTTGCTGAGGCAATATTTGAAAAAATCTCCCTCTTCTTCATTTTATTCCTCTTTTATCTATGTAGTTACTACGTAATTATTATGTACATGATTGCTCTGGTCCGAGCAGGTAGAGGAGACTTGCTAAAAAGATGAGGATGGAGGAATAAAATTTTGTGGAGTTGAGTAATTTTGTATTTTTGATAATTAGGACAATCCTCTGCTTAGGATCGACTGTTGGGGGAGTCTAAAGTACTGATATTCTCAGTTTCTAGAAGTTTGTTCAAGAGAACTCGGATTTCTACCATATCGATCCTTTTTTGGGGATCGAATTCCCAGCAAGACGAGTAAATCTCCACCAGATTTTGGAAGACCTTTTCATTAGCAACTTGGTGAGTGAGTTGGTCAAATGTTGGTATCGAGGGGGTCTCCCGATTTTTAATAGCCTTCCAAATTTGAAAACCAGATTTTCCTTCGTAGGCTTCCTTGCAGACAAGTAACTCCTGTATGTCAATATGAGGGAAGTAGGCCAATAAAATAAAGTTAAAACAATTTCAAATAAAACCTTAGGAACAAACTTACATGTACAACTATTCCAAATTCCCACACGTCTGAAGCTGTTGTATGAATAACATCTGTCAAAAGCTCATAGGCAAGATATTGTGATGCTGATTTGTTATTCGCGTCTGTGAAATCCTCGAGGTGCTCGCTGGATTTAATTACTCTCATCATTCCAAAGTCGCAAATCATTGCGGTTCCAGACGAAGAGATAAGAACATTATCCTCCAAACTAAAGTTAATAAACTAACTATTTGAAAAGATTTTCTTTTCTCACCATTTTTATATCGGAATGGACTACGTTTTTGTCATGTAAATAAGCAAGGCCTCCGGTGACATCGCATACCTGGTTTGTTTAGTTAAGGGCTAAGAAAATGATAGAAATTAGAAATTGAAGCGAACCAGTTTAAGTGCATCACATCTTGGATTTTTTCTGATATAATCCCAGGCAGATCCATTTTCCATCCATTCTGATATCAATAGAGGAAACCCAATACCGATTTCAAACGTGAATCCGAGTAGAGGGGCGATATTTATATGTTGAAGTTTTGACCACACCAATATTTCTTTTTCAAGTAGCTAGGAAATGGATATAAATAGTAGGATCCAGGATATATAATTATATGTTCACGAATAATAAGGAAGTTTCATGCAATCAGACATTGAAATAAGTATTTATGTACTTGACCAATACATACCATGATAATATCCTTCTTTAGGTTGGAACGTAGCCTTTTGATGGCTATGACACTCTTTTCGGTGCGACTAGGGAAGTGATACTCAGCCTTGTGTGTGTCACAGAACATGCTGGCAGCGATGAACGTTGATTGTGATTGTGACATATCAAAAGAATCTGGTATCTGGAGATGTGTTAACTGGTCTTGGATGTCAAGAGAAACATAGGAAATATGATTCGACATTTCAGACTGCTTCTCGGAGTTTGTTAAGATAAAGCGAAGGTCCTAATTGGATTTTAGTAGTAAATAGATATCCTGAGGATGTCGAGCACTTTGGGAGCGGATGGTTAGGTATTATAATGCCCTGAATAAGAACAGTAGATATCCGAGCTGTTGTATGCGGGGGTTGAATGTTAGATATAAGATAAAAAGAGAACCCTATAGTAATGAAGGTTTGCTGTCTGGGTTGACGGTTGATATTGAGGCCTGGCACGTCGAGCCACCTTTCTGTTTTCAACGATCTTTATCTTTTATACCTATATCAATATCGTTGGTATATCTCTATGGACGAGTAAACCATACCTTTGAATGTGTATGTGATTTATAGAAGCAGTTTAATGGAAGTGTGCGAATAGTAGAGAGAGAGGTAACGGTAGAGAAAGATAAACCACTGAAGTGGTTCTATTGCTACGACTCTATATATACAATAACACATGATTACGTAACTACTTAGAAATGTTATTGTTACTGACAAACAATGGCAGACGCGTAAGGTCACACAGACGAACTTCTGTGACATAAGTCACCTGAACTAAAGCACAAAAGGTGAGCGTGGTCCATTCCTAAAAGTATACACCCCCAGGCAATGCCACAATCACACAATCTCTGACAGCGTATACACACGGCCATCCTCAGATGCTCACCCAAGATGCGCCCCAAAGAAACAACGAGTGCTCTCGACGAGCGATACCGCACATGTATGGGAACTAGCGGCTAGAAAATCTCTCTTTCCGATAGAAAGTGCTTTGCTACTGCATCCAAAGATGGGAAAATTAGAATAACGACACCGGACGAGATTCCAAATGACACTGCTTGGGAGCTGAGAGTCAATAAATGGAGTACCCAAGGAATTTCATATACATCTTTACTACCCTACAAATATCCTGTGCATTTAATCGTCCTTTTTATCTTAAACTTTATTTCGGTGCCGAATGAGATATTTATCGGAATATGTAATTTTCAACTTTCTATTTCCCTGATTTTTATGCTTATATCATCCGAGAATCTTCTAGCCTTTTATTGATGTCAAATTTTGACATTTTTCTAAATTGTATTTTATAATTTATTATGGTGAAAGCAAGAATATATATACACATTGCAAGCAATATATTGTTTATATCCAAAGATCTATTTAAGAAGTTTGAAGAGAAGTTGAAATATCAGATACGGAAAATATAAGTTTCAGGAAATCAATGGTAGTAATAGGCTCAGACGAGGGTGAGAAAGAGGAGTTATACATAAAGAGGGGGAATATATGGAGAAAACTGAAGGATTTTTCATGACTGTGATGGTTCTGGAGGTTTCATATATCTTGTAGAGAACTAATATCGTCTTGTATTCAGTATAAATAGTTACTAGTAGGCTGTTATAGTATCTAGATATCTAAAGAAGTGTTAATCCCTTCACCAGAAACCTGGGGAGTAGATAAACAATTGTGGTTATTATTTGCTCGAGTATCATTACAAAGGAAAAGTGAGGTAATAGTATAAATAAATCTAAATAAACCTAAAAATAGATAACTTCAGCCAGCAAAACGACCTAGTCGGTATATTGGGTTGCATTAACCAAATCTCTTCTTAAATACCAGAAGTATACTCTTACGTAAACCGATTACTACAATGAGTGTACAATTATCAAAAAGGTTCCAGAATCATTTTCTCGCATTAAAATAATGTTACGAGTAAATACTGATAAATATGACATAAGGTATAGTCTTCCTATCCATAGTGTCCAAGCGACGGTTTTGAAATAGAATAGTAGAGTCAAATGCATGACAGGTATAGAGGTAAAATCGGTATCCAGGATTTAGATGGCTATATAATAGTTATTGGCATACTGTGATTACAAATCACAAGAAGCCATCACTCAATCAAGGCACATCCCGATATCCGTTTACAATTCCCACAAACACCTGGTAGTTGTTGTTGTGTCTTTTCTCACTTCTCATTATTATTACTCAAAAAGCAAGCCTTTGTTATTACAGAGGCTCTCCTTTTCTTTGACTTCTAGGATTGGACCCTTGTCTACAATAGCCAATATATCGCTTTTCTGGCATCATAACGCCTAACCCTCTGCCCTCTCAGCTCTTGACACTCCCAGAATAACCTGTCTATATAGCTTCTTTGCCTTATCATAACGAACTCATCGTAGCAATCAAGAATGTCAAATCATTTTGCCTATGTTTCCCCTAACATTCTAGACCAGTTGAGACATCTCAAAATACCAGATTCTTTTGATACATCAAAATTAAAGTTCGTTGCTGGAGGCGGATATAGTGATGTGTTTAAAGCTGAGCATCATTTCCCTGGACGCCCTACGAGCTGTATCATAGCTATCAAACAACTTCGTTTCTATATGAAGGAAGATATTATCATGGTATGTATCAAACAAGTATATGAACCCTTTAGAGCTTTCTCAGTTCTCATAGTTATATCTTTGTATATTCTGAGCTATACTAATTGTACTTGTCCTAGCTATTTGAAAAAGAAGTATCAGTATGGTCAAACCTTCAACATACGAACATCACTCCTTTACTTGGATTTACTTTCGAAATCAGGACTGGGTATCCCCTATTGATATCGGAATGGATGGAAAATGGTTCTGCCTGGGAATATATAAACAAAACTCCAAGCTACGACGCATTCAAGCTGGTTCGCTTCAATTTCTGATTTCTACCCTTTTTCTTGGCCTGAAACTTGACAAACTAGGTATGCGATGTCGCTAAAGGTCTTGCATATTTACATGATAAGGAGATTGTCCATTCTGATATCAAAACGGTGAGAAAATAGATGTATATTCAAATAGTTAACATATTGACTTTCATCTGAAGGATAACGTCCTCATCTCTTCATCTGGAACTGCAATGATTTGTGACTTTGGAATGACGAGAGTGATTACTTCTAGCAAGTCCTTTCAGACATTCACTTCAAGTAACAAAGGGACGGCTCGTTATCTTGCCTATGAGCTTGTAGCTTTATCGGATAGATATCCTAGTTCTACAAAAGCTTCGGATGTATGGGCATTTGGAATGACTATATATGTGAGTTTATCCCAGAACCGTACTTGAAATTGACTTGACTTCCATTAATACGATGTTCTTACCCACATATAGGAATTACTCACTCGCAAGAGGGCCTATGGAGAAAAATCAGAGTATGCAACCTTGATGGCTATCGCAAAACTGGAAACTCCCTTAATACCAACATTTGACCACCTCATCCACCAAGTTGCAGATAATTACATCTTCCAAAATCTGATACAGATTTGCTTGTCTTGCTGGGTGTGCGAACCAAAGAAAAGAATCAATATGACAGAAGTTCTTGTTGACTTAGGCATCTTATGCAAGCCCTCGAAGTCTGAGAATATCAGTACTTTAGACTCCCCCCAGTCGATCTTAAGCAGAGGATTGAAGCAATTGCCAAAAATGGGAAATCACTTGTCTCCACAGGCTTTTACTCCTCTATCTTCGAGATCGTATTTAATCGGGACGATGAGGCATGGCAGATCTTCAAAGGGGTATTCTCTCTCATCTTCTTCAGCAAGTCACCTCTATCCGATCAGGATATAGATGCCATACTGGGACTTGAGCCAGACACCACATCGAATTTACTCTCCTACTTGCAACCACTAGTAAAGCATGAAAAGGGAAACCCAGCCGAAATACGAGATGCTTCATTACGCGATTATCTCGTGTCGTGTAAAGGATACCCTTGGTACATTGACACCGAGGTACAAAAATTGTATATTGCAACAAAGTGCTTCGAACGAATGAAAGAGTTACTTAAATACAACATTTGTGATCTTCAATCCGACTACATATTGAATACAGATGTACCTGATATCGATTATCGGGTGACACGATGTATTCCTTCATTCTTGAAGTACATATGTTGTAACTGGGCTCACCATCTCCGAGATGTCTCATATTCATATGAACTATGCTCCTTGCTGCGATTCTTTGTGTATAATCAGTTACTGTTCTGGTTTGAGATACTTAGTCTTACGAGTACATTTGTTGACCATGTTGGACCTGCAATTCTCTTTGCAACTGAATGGATTGGTGTGAGTGCATTATTTGAATCCAAATGCTTATTAACTAAATATTTATCTAGAATAAGGACCCAGAGTTATCATCTTTCCTTAGAGATGCCAACAGGCAGGCGAGCATATACTTAGAGCCAATCTCAAAGAGCGTGCTCCAGATATACGCTTCCCTACTACCTCTGATGAAGAAAGATTCTCCGATGTCGATACACTACTCAAAATACGCGTCTACGAAATCTCGAGTGGAGTATATCAATAGTAGTCGTTTCGTGTCCGTAAATGGTGATTGTGATGCAGTTCGGATATGGGATGCTTCGTGGAGGTTGGAAGACACAAAGCCGACATTTGAAGAACAAGGAGAGATCTTGCCGATTGCTTTGTCTCCCGGCGGCGAATTCATCGCATCAGGGTCTACAGATGGTAGCATCTATTTTTGGAACGTGTTGAATGGTGAACTCGTCAAAAAGTTAAAACTCCCCAATCCTGTCATTTCAATCTCGTTCTCTCCCGTCAACGAGAAACTCATCGCTTTTGGCTCGGGCGACGAAGTGCAAGTGTGGGACGTCACAAATGACGAGTATGTCATCATTGGAAATCACATGGCTTTAGTCGTTTCTGTTGTGTTTTCACCGTCAGATGGAAAGCTCGTCGCTTCGGGCGCCTGGGACCAGACAATTCGTATTTGGGACGTCGAGTGTAAAAAATCAGTAGTCGGTCCATTGATGGGACATGCTAATTTAGTGACATCCATTGCGTATTCACGGGATGGGACGAGGCTTGTCTCTGGTTCCGCCGATGAGACCGTTCGTATTTGGAATCCAGAAACTGGCCAACTACTTTCAACACTCAATGGGCATTCCAGTTGGGTACTCTCTGTGGCATACTCCTTTGATGGGTCACGCATCGTCTCCGGGTCTGGTGATAAGACAATACTCGTTTGGAACTCCCAAAATGGTGAAATTGTTGGTGAGCCAATCACTGGACATGGTGGTTGGTTGAACTCGGTGTGCTTTTCACCGGACGGAGAGCGAATTGTTTCGGGATCTGATGGTAATATTGCACGCGTATGGGATTCACGCACTGGGCAACCTCTCTTTCCTCCTTTTAGCGGTCACACGGGCGTTGTCAGCTCTGTTTGCTTCTTCCCTGACGGAAGACATTTTGCCACTGGGTCATATGATGGGACAATTAGAATATGGACATTAGATGCAATTGCAAACAAGACTAATTGGGAATTAAAAGATGATGGCTGGGTGGTCAGCGAGAACGGCAAACTGATGATGTGGATACCCAGGGACCTTCACAGGCACGTTTGTAGCCACGGTAATATTAGTATACTCAATCGTTCTTTCTATGTTAGGCTCCATTTCGGTACCGAACAAAATACTAGTCGTAATATCCAACTTTAATCTTTCTATACTCTTCATTTACTATGTCTATTCGTGTATCGTCTAGTGTTTGATTTATGTATAGGGCCCTACCAACTTTTTTTAAACTTTTTTTCAAACTCTAGTCATTTGTGCTGGATTAGAATTTATTATTTATACTGCTCGGAAACGGAGATCGAATTTTATCTGTGTAAAATGTATATGTGTCGTGTATGCGTTTCATTGATCAATACTATTCGTTAATAGTCATAGATACGAGATTTTAAAATAGACATTTATTTGGCGTGCGTGGGCTTTCTTTCTCTCTCAACACCTCTTTTCGGCTTATCTACACCCGTTTTGTACTTCGTTAAAAACGGCCTTAGTGATAGTGATAACTTAAGGAAAAGATACGAGCTCGAAGTGAATAAGAAAGGAGAAAAAAAAGAATGTTGCGGCGAGAACTCCATGTGTGTGGACAGATGTCATCGTATTCGAAGAATCTCATTTTTTATGTTCTTAAACTTCTGGTCACATATGCAATGCATGTCTATCTGTCTACTTGTCTGTCTATCTGTCTATCTGTCTACCTGTCTATAGGCAGACAGGTAGGTATTATGTATGTGTGCACTGTAGGTATGTAGGTTATAGAGTTCAGGATAAACCCGTACAACCGCTAATCTCTGCCGTCACCAAAGTCTCCATGTTATCGAATCCGCTTTCTTGTCTGATCAATGCCCGGTGTCTGCGGATCTTACGCAGTATGTCAACTCTGTTCGGCTTTAACATAGATTTAGGAAGTATTTGAGAGGAGAGATTTATCGGATTCCTATGGGTGAAACCGAAGTTATGCTGCCGAGACCTATGTATAAACACAAACATTGATTATTAAAGGTGATATTGTGATTTGAAAAAAAGGATCATATCTGATAGAGTTTCACGATATTGACGTTATTCATCCCCTTCTATGGTGAGTCCATAACCCATTCAACACGTTCATCATCCTCAAATCTCCTCATTCCATCGTTTTCTATAATATCAACTCGATCCTCTTCGTTAAACACTCTCTTTGCTTCAATAAAAATAGCAAAGCCCACAAATGATCTCGCCATAAATATTATTTCTATGACAGTGTCGCTATCGTGCGCTTGACCGAGCTTCTTCTACTCAGCATGTCCAGCAAAAAGCATTAAGACCTCCATAGGTAAACATCTTTTCTTCATACCAGACAAAAGTCCATCACGTGTCTTATAGGGTAACTCTGCGAACTCAAGAGTTACCCATCCTCCAAATAATCTCAGTGCCCGTCGAGCACCACGATCAATGTGCACATTTCGCACATCCTAATAGATCAAAATTGGAGTATACGAGTACAGGTTGTGCTCATTGACAGAATCGACGACCTTCACCCCATTTGTCACCCTGGTACAGTGAAAGGGGAAGAGGGTAACCTGAGTTTTGCGAGTTCGCGTAGATGGGGTGAGTTCTTAAGACTATAGGTTGTAAGCTGATGTATGGAGCTTTGGTACCCAGGATAAGTCGGTGAGAATAGAAAGTAGGGGGCATTTCTTCTTTATTATAGTAGAGTTACCCATAGTAGGTACATCTTCACACATTTCATCGATGATATCCGAGGATAGTCCTGATCTCTGCATATGTACAAGAACTTTTCGAATTTTTGTGACACGTGCTCCACCTATCCCTTCTTCGGGTGCATTCTCCTCTTTGGCACCGAAGATAAACTTGAGAGCGTCATCAAGTCCTTTTGGGGTACACGAGTTTTAGAGTTCAATAAATAAAAGAGCGGGGTTGTGACTTAATGAGATCCAAGTGAGAGAACTTATCACAGAAGGAGTTGGAGAGGTAGGTCCGAAGTTTGAAGGGGGGACAGACGGACTGAATTGTTGTATGAAAAGTTGACACCGAGATTCAGTGAGAGGGAGGATGTTGCAGGAATTGGAAGCAGAGGCAGGGAATAACCATAGGGAAGAGGAATAGCCATTGGAGGAGTTCTAAATAAAAGTAGGTACTTGGAAGGTCGGAGGGGTACCGGCATATACAATTGCCAGTTAACTTAAGATGAAGAAAGATGACAGGAAATAATTTGCGTAGTTGTGAGAAAGTCGTGCCTTTATGTCCCCAGACTTCCTCGTTGGTGTAGTCGTCCATTGCATCCTCATCGACGAGATCCAAGACGAGATCTGAGAGACGGCACTTGGCATGATAGAAGAGAATATAAAGATCTCCCTCCCACGTTGAAGTAGATTTCTTTGTCGTCATTACGGGCGTAAATGGCCGCAGAGGCAGAGCCCGTAGCAGCTACCATTGTTGAAGTTCGCCAGCTCTAAGTGTAAGATATGTTGAGATCGAGAGTGAGAGAAAGCAAGAGAGAGTCAAAAACCGCAAAAACGATGTTGAGAAGGGTTGTCGGTGGAATGCAGATAATTGACTGGCAACTGCGGTAGCGACGGACGAGCGATAGCAAACCGCGGGAATTCCCATCGTCACGGAGTTACATCCTACCCTACACTCTCGTGGCCGACAATGACGTAACACTGACAGCATATATTTGACCTCTTCTCTCTCTCCCTGAAGAAACACTGAATACCCCCACCACTTTGGCTCATATTGTATGCTGTGATAATTGAGGTGTGACTATATCTCGGTTGCACAACACAGGCATTCGAAGAAGTAGCCACAGTAACAGCGACAGCCGCCCCTCAACTCCAGGCGTAATACACAGAATGGCCTCAGTTTCTCGTACTACAAAAAAATTAACCGACTCCGGGGCACTATGGCTCACTCTCCAAAATCATATACCTTTCTGGGCGATCTCCTTCAACTAGCTCAGTCCGCAAAAGACAACAGATGCTGCCTCTCAAATGCATAGCACCACACAGGACGTTCACTCTTATCATAATATTATCATAATGAATAGTATTTTCTCTTTTTCAAGTAGTATCAATGGTAACAATTGCATCAGCGGCGGCGAGAGGAGCTGAATGCAGAGAGAATAGCTAGATGTTTGAATGCGGGGAATTGACAGTTGGATTCATTTGCGGAGCATGAGCATCACGTGTTGGCGCTAGCTTATTCTCGGGACGGCTCGTCTCTACTTTCGACACTCAATGATTATTCTCATTGCATAAGCTCCGTAGCGTACCCCTTCGATGTGCCTCGCATCGTCTCTGGATCCTTCGAAAGACGATTCTTGTTTGGGATGCTGAAAGTGGTCAAGTTGTTTATGGATCAATTACTGGGCACGCCCGCGCGAATTCAGTTGCTTCTCACTGGACGGCAAGCAAATTCTTTAAATCTTTCGAAATAACACTACACGCACAAAAGATGCACTTACTAGTAAGTCTCTTTTTCTCCCACTTACCGGTCAATTGCGCTCTGTCCGTTTTGCATGTTTCTTCCCTGATGGAAGTCACTTTGCCACCAGGTCTGATGATGGGACAATTAGAATATGGACATTAGACACGACTCCGAGGGATACCACCTGCGACTTGAGAGATGATAATTGGGTAGTTTGCGAGAAAGGCAAATTGATGATGTGGATACCTAAGAAACTTCTTATACATCTTTACTACACTACGAACATCCACGCATTTAATCGGCCTTTTTATCTTAAACTTCGTTTCGGTACCGAAATAGATAGTTCTCGGAATATACAGCCCTATTTTCTTGATTTATTGTGCCAGTGCTATCCGGCACTTTTCTCAGTCTATGGGCAATTCTAACTTATCGCTTTTTTTAAATTGTATTTTATATTTTATGGTATGATGGCGAAAGTTAGAATATGCGTACACATTTCAAACGGTATATAGTACAAATATCTACTTAAAGATGTTTGAAGAGAAATTGAAATAATAGGTACAGGTATTATAAGCTACGGGGTAGTAACGGGCTCAGATGAGTGTGGGAAAGGGGAGTTGCCATGCCTGTGATAGTTGTATGAGTTATTTTAGACTCTGAAAGAGAGCAGAAAACATCCTGTATTTAGTACATAAGAAGTGCTATTAAGTGTAGGTAGTATCTAGAGATTTGATTTAAAGAAGTGTTGAGCCCTTCATCACCATAAACTTGAGAAACCCTTGTGTTTGTAATTGTTTACTCGAGTACCGTTACGTCACAATGGGAAAGTGACGTAATAGTAGTAGTAGTAAATATAGGTAGCTTCAACCAGTAAAACGGTCTTGTATCCCAACAAGCGCTGCTGTAAAAAACACGTTTACCTTATTATCCCACATGCTGCGGCGATCTTCTCGACCATCTCACAAAACCACTCTCATACAATCACTACTATTCTGAATGATAATCAATTTGTTTCTCTTGTTTTCTTTGTTTTCTTCTTCTGCCTTTATAATTCATAAGTTAGGAGGAATCGGATTAACACAACATTCCGAGGACCCGTAAATGGTTAATATTGTAGCCTCTATAATCTGAGTATTCTGACTAACGAGACTAACGAGTAATACCAACACAATACAAATTGATAACGTCTTTAATCAAGATTCAAGTGTGCATGAAGCTCTTATACGTGGTATATCCTAATACATTTGGAAAGCAGGAGGGTATGATAGCCGATACGACTTATTTAGAGCTAAAGAGAAAATTGAATCCTTCCATATTTACCGAGAACGATCGACCTCAATGCTTGCAAGGGAATATCAGAGGAGCTGGAGACTCGGTTGCTACATGCCCTTCGTCCAAGGAAGAAGTTACCCAGGAGATGTCTTCCAGACTATTGCGTAATCTCTTGCTGTCCATGACGAAGCCATAGCCGAACACTTGTCGAGAAGTCGGAGGATATTGGTGATTTGGACCCATCGAATCTAAATACAAAATTCGAAATCCTTCTCCGAGATGTATTATCTGCTCTAACCGCCAATGTGAGCTCACCAGTCCTTATCGTGTTCGATGCACTCAATGAATGTGGCACCCCCGAAACACGCCAGAGTCTCGTGAACATCCTTTATAACGACCTACTTACCCTTCTTTCTAATTTCCGATTTCTTATCACCGCAAGACCTGAGGGGGATATTCTCCTCTTCATGTATTTATCGACTTGCAGAGTCCGTATATTAAATCTTGACAATAGAATGGGAGAAAGTAGACTCGATGTTAAGAGGTATATCGAGTCCGAAATGGAAAAATTGAAATCATCAAACGCTCTTGTTATAACCCAAGGTTGGGACTGGGATGGGGGCAAACAATCTCTAACGAATACTGCGGATGGACTATCTATACGGGCATCGACTGCTATCAAATTCATTTCCAAGAGGAGATTTAACCGATTCTGTTGTTTAAAGGATCTTGTTGAAAGCAGAAATAAACTTGATCTCAACGAATTGTACGCGACTATCCTGAGGGATGCGTTTGAGTCGGTCCATATCAGCTTCGTGACTTAAGCGAGTAAAATGATCTGATCTATACTCTGGGTTGAATCAAGTAAAGCTTAGCTTCCTTATATATTCGAAGAGACTTTTTCTGAGTCTCAACTATAGGAATGATTAGATACATACACGCAAGAAAGTTTCAAAATCACTTTCTCACAAAAACTAATGTAAATAAACAATGACAAACACGTTCAAAGGTAGAGTCTACTCATCTATAGAGAACTAACAATGATATTAATATTTAATATAAATCTCATATATAATTGATAATAGGAGGTTATCCTCTCAATACCAGACTCAGTCATGTACGTCAATAGCTATTAGTACTACTAAGTTATCAAGATTATAAATTATCAAATGCCGTCACTCGGTTAAGGCATTTCCTGATCTTCCTTTATAATTCTCCCACACAATTAAAAATTAATAATTCTTATCGTGTCCATCATCTACTCCTCTCACTTCCTGCTGATACCACCCAAGCAGCAGACTTTCATCGCTATAGTTCCTCTTTTGTTTAAATCCCTGCCCACAACAGGATATTGTTTTTATTTTTCAAATCCAAGGCATCATAACACCTAACTCTCTGCCCTCTTAGTTCTTGACATCCTCGGGATATCTGTCTACTACCAAGGGCCAGCTAGCGTCTTTGCCTTATCTTTACTAGCTCATATAAACAATCAACAATGTCAAATCATTTCGTTTATATTTCCCCTAATGTCTTAGAACGGTTGAGCCATCTCAAGATGCCAGATTCTTTTGACATGTCAAAATCGACGTTCGTTGCTGGAGGTGGGTTCAGCGATGTGTATAAAGCTGAGCATCATTTTCCTGGCCGCCCCACAAGTTGTGTTATAGCTATCAAAAAACTACGTTTCTACCTAAGGGAGGATATCACCACGGTACGTATCAATCGTATATATAATCACTATTTGAATACTTGAATACTTAAGACTTCCTTATATTTTATATCTTACTGATTGTATTTATATCCTAGCTGTTTGAAAGAGAGATATTGGTGTGGTCACACCTTCAACATGTAAACATCATTCCTCTACTCGGATTCACGTTTGAAATCGAGACCGGATATCCTCTATTGATATCAGAATGGATGGAAAACGGCTCTGCTTGGGAGTATATAAATTGTAATCCAAATTACGATGCACTTAAACTGGTTCGCTCTAATATCCGATCCTTATCATTTTTCTTGACCGATAACGTGATAAACTAGATATGCGATGTTGCTAAAGGTGTTGCTTATTTGCACGATAAAAATGTAGTCCATTCCGATATAAAAACGGTGAGAGAAAAAAAAAGTAACTTTGATAATTTTATAATTAGCATATTAACCTTTGCCTGAAGGATAACGTCCTCATCTCTTCATCTGGGACTGCAAAGATTTGCGACTTTGGATTGACGAGAGCAATGACCTCTAGCAAATCCTTCATGTCATCATCTTCTGGTATCAAAGGGACGCTGCGTTATCTTGCCTACGAGCTTTTGGCTTCACCAGATGATTATCCTATACATACCACAGCTTCGGATGTGTGGGCATTTGGGATGGTTGTATATGTGAGTTTATCCATAAAGTCTTATTTGAAACTGTCCTGACTTTCTTCTTTTGACCTAACCCTTTCTGTGTCCACATATAGGAATTACTTACCCGCAAGAGAGCGTATGGAGAAAAACCGGAGCATCAAGTCTTAGGAGCTATATTCAAACTGGAGACCCCCACAAAGCTGACGTTTGACGAATTCAACCATCAAGTTGTGGATCCTTGCATTTTCCCAAATCTGGTAGCGATTTACTCGTCTTGCTGGGAAAGTGAGCCGCAAAAGAGGATTAATATGACAGAAATCCTCGTTCTCTTAAGCATATTCTGCAAGTCTTCTAGATCTGAGAATATAAGTACTTTAGACTCCTCTAATCGATCCTATGCAGAGGGTTGAAATAATTGTCAAAAACGCAGGATTACTTACCCCCATAGACTTTTCTTCATCTATCCTCGAGAGCGTATCTAGACGCGATGATTGGACTCCACATATCTTCAGAGGGGTATTCTCTCTCATCTTCTTCAGCAAGTCACCCCTATCCTATCAGGATATAGATGCCATACTGGGACTTGAGCCAGACACCACATCGAATTTACTCTCCTACTTGCAACCACTAGTAAAGCATGAAAAGGGAAACCCGGCCGAAATACGAGATGCTTCATTACGCGATTATCTCGTGTCGTGTAAAGGGTATCCATGGTACATTGACACTGAGGTACAAAAATTGTATATTGCAACAAAGTGCTTCGAACGAATGAAAGAGTTACTTAAATACAACATTTGTGATCTTCAATCCGACTACATATTGAATACAGATGTACCTGATATCGATTATCGGGTGACACAATGTATTCCTTCATTCTTGAAGTACATATGTTGTAACTGGGCTCACCATCTTCGAGATGTCTCATATTCATATGAACTATGCTCCTTGCTGCGATTCTTTGTGTATAATCAGTTACTGTTCTGGTTTGAGATACTTAGTCTTACGAGTACATTTGTTGACCATGTCGGACCTGGGCTTCTCTTTGCAACTGAATGGATTGGTGTGAGTGCATTGTATTAATCCAAACGCATATCAACTAAATATTTATCTAGAATAATGACTCGGAATTATCATCTTTCCTCAGAGACGCTTATCGGGAGGCAATCACATATTTGGAACCAATCTCGAAAAGCGTAATCCAAATTTACACTTCCCTACTTCCTCTGACGAAAGAGGATTCCCCGATGTCGATGCACTATGCAAAATACACGCCAACGGGATATCGAGTTGAGTGTATCGGTAAAAAGCGACGTAATGATTGTATTAAGACGATACAAGTCGAAAAATGGGGATTTAAACGGGAACGGGAATGGGAGCAGGAAACTTTACCAAACAATCTCTTGTTATTTTCCCCTGATGGAACTCGAGTTCTCTCAGATCCAGTACGAGTTGTTTGTGTATGGGAAGCAACCAGTGGCAAATTGATTGCCGGACCGCTTACGGGGGAACGTGAATCCAATGCGTTGTCTGCTACTTACTCACCCGACGGGAGATATATCATCGTAGCCAGCGATGACTGTATTCTTAGAAAATGGGATGCACACACGAATCGCCTCGTTTGGGAAAGGGAAATAGATAGAAGGCAGTTAATTTTCAGCCGGATGAAAGCAGTAGTATTTTCACCGGATGCAAAGTCAATTGTATTCGGGAATAGTGAAGGGACAATCTTAGTATTGAATGTAGAAACCGGAAAGCAAAATGGAGAATCATTGGAGGGTCATACCAGTTCCGTTAGTTGTCTATCATTCTCGTCCGATGGTCATTATTTCGCATCAGGGTCGGAAGACAGGACAGTCATAATATGGGACATGGACAGAAGGGAGGCGAAAACTGGACCACTCAAAAGGCATACCGAAAGAGTTACGACAGTCAATTTTTCTCCTAGTGGGAATAACGTCATCTCAGGCTCATTGGACGGGACTATTCTCGTTTGGGATGCATTCACGGGAGAGGTGTCGCGCGAGATTAGATGTGGGACTGGAGTATATTCCATTACATACTCACCCAATGGACTCTTCATTCTCGCTTGTGGACGGGGGTGGATGAATATGTGGAGCGCAGCCGATGTAACAGTCCGACCAAAAGTATTTGAAGTAGGTTATGAGATCATCTGGCGAGTTTCCTTCGCCCCTGATAGTAGTCGTTTCGTGTCCGTAAGCAGCCCAAACACTTTTTTCGTCCCTGTGGACGACAATATTCAGATATGGGACGCTTCATCGGGGGTAGAAGAAACAAAGACAACATTTGAAGAACAAGGAAACATCAAGTCAATTTCTTTGTCTCCCAGCGGCAAATTCATCGCATCGGCGTCTCGAGAGGCGGAAGACAAGTGCGGCATTTATTTATGGGACGTGCAAAGCGGTGAACTTGTCAAAAAGTTGAAACTCGGCGGTAACATCAATTCAGTCTCGTTCTCTCCCATCGACGAGATACTCATCGCTTTTGGCTCAAGTGACGGGACAGTGCAAGTGTGGGATGTCACAAACGAAGAGCCTTTCACAATTGGAAAGCACGAGAAATCAGTCAGTTCTGTTGCGTTTTCACCAGATGGAAATCATGTTGCCTCGGGCTCCTGGGATGAGACAATTTGTATCTGGAACGTCGAAAGTAGGGAATTGACAGTCGGTCCAATGATAGGTGTGGTGAGGGCGGTAGCGTATTCTCCGGATGGAACGAGGCTTGTCTCTGCTTCTGACGACAATGTTATTCGTATTTGGAATTCGGAAACTGGACAGCTACTTTCAACACTTAAAGGTCATTCTAGTTGGGTTCACTCCGTGGCACACTCGTTTGATGGATCACGCATCGTTTCCGGGTCCTTTGATAATACAATACGTGTTTGGAACGCTGAAAGTGGTGAGATTATTGATGAGCCGATCACTGGACATAAGCGTGGGGTGAACTCGGTGTGCTTTTCACCGGACAGAAAGCGAATTCTTTCAGGATCTAACGATAATACTGCACGCGTATGGGACACAGATACTGGTAAATCTCTCTTTCCTCCATTTAGCGGTCACACCGACTGCATCAACTCTGTTTGCTTCTTCCCCGATGGAACACGCTTTGCTACTGGGTCCTTGGATGGGACAAATAGAATATGGACATTAGACGAGATCCCAAATGAGACTAATTGGAGATTAAGACGCGATGGCTGGGTTGTCGGCGATAATGGTGAATTGATGATGTGGATACCCACCGACCTTCGTAATCACGTTTGTGGGTACAGGAATATTAGTATACTTAACCGTTCCTTCTATATTAAACTTCATTTCGGTACCGAACGAAATACTAGTCGTAATATCCAACTTTAATTTTTCTATACCCTTCGTTTGTTATGCCTATTCGTGTATATCATCTAGTACTTGATTTACGTCTATATCCCTACTAGCTTTTTACGTTTTCTTCGAATTCTAACCAGTGACGATAACTATTAAGATGTATTATTTATACTGCTCGGTTCCGGAGATGGATTCTTATCTGTGTAAAATGTATATGTATCCTATGTGTTTCATTGACCAATACCGTTCTTAAATAGTTGTAGATACTAGATACTACAATAGGACAAAGAAAGATCTGATATCTGCACCCGTTTTTTTATTTCGTTAAAGACGACCTAGTTGATAGTGGTAACTCAGGGGAAAATTAGGGCTACTGGACGGTCTTAATGAAAAGTAACGATCTTGAAAGGTAGGGTGAGCACGAGCATATACAATTGCTAAGTAAGATGAATGAAATTGATAGGAATGAATTTGAGCTGTGAGGATGTAGTACCTTTTTGATTGTGGACTCGGTCATTAATGGAGTCATCCGTTGAATCTTCATTGAAGAAATCTCAGATAACATCGGGGAAACGGTCCTTGGCACAACGGAAGAGATTTTAAAGATATTCCGGTCGTGTCGATGTAGATTTCTTTGTCGCTCCTGCGAGTACATGTGACCACAGAGGTGGAGCGTCTAAAGTAGCTGTCATTACTGTAATAGGCCACTTCTGAGTTTGAGGTATGCTGAGGTTGAGAGATAGAGAAACAAGAAAGCCAAAAACGCAAAATATGATGATGAGAAAATGTAAAGACTGAAAAGGGGTATCAGCGGAAACATGTATTAGATTATACAAGCTATAGGTCAAAAACGAGGGGAGAAGAAAACCGGAAAGCAGAATTCTATTCACTGACAACCGCGGCAACCGCGACAACTCGCTCACTACACGAACGATAACAAGCACGTGAACTCTCAATGTCACAGTCACTCCCTACTCTAGCTCTAATTCCAAACAAAGGGTGACGAGTGTGGTCCGTTCCATTCCCAAAAGCGTACACGCCCAGGTTAGACCACAATCACACAATCTATAACAGCATATACGCATGGTCATCCTCAGGTATGCACCCAAGATAGGCCTTGAAGAAACAACGAGTGCCCTCGACGAGCGATACCGCAGGTGTATGAGGCCAAGCAGTTGGAAAATCTCTCGTTCCAATGGAAGATGCTTTGCTACTGCACCTAAATATGGGACAATTAGGATAACGACATCGGACGAGACTCTAAATGGCACTGTACTAGAACTAAGAGATGACAACTGGGGTACCCAAGGAATTCGATTCACATCTTTACTGCGTTACGAATATCCGTGTATCTGAACGTCCTTCCTATCTTAAACTTCAATTCGGTACCGAATGAGATATTTGTCGGAATATGTAGTTTTAATCTCCCAATTTCCTTGATTTTTATTCTTATATTATTCCGAAATATCCTAGATTTTAGTAATCTCAAATTTTCACATTTCTCTGACTGTATTTTATGTTTTATTTTGACAAAAATATGATTATACGTACGCATTACAGGTGATATATTGGGCATGTACAAAGATCTATTTAAAAAGTTTGAAGAGAAGTCGAAATATCAGAAACAGGGAGTATAGGCTGCAGGATATCAATGATAGTAACGAGCTCAGATGGGAGTGAGAAAGGGGAGTTATATGTAAAGAAGGAGAATATTGGGAGAAAACTGAAGGATTTTTCATAATTGATGGTTTTATGAGGTTTTTTATATCTTGTAGAGAATAAATATCACCTCGAACTCAGCATAGAAAAGGTAGTGGTAGATTTTATAGTATTTATCAGTCTAAAGAAGCGTTGAGCTCTTCACCAGAAACTTGAGGTGTAGATAATCCCTTTTGAAAAAAAAAGTGTTTGTAGATATTGTTTGCCTGCCTGCCCGGGCATCGTTACAAAGGGAAAGTGAGGTAATAGTAGTAGTAAATAGACCTAAATAGACCTAAAAATAGATAACCTCAGCCTGTAAAACGACATAGTCGGTATATTGGGTTGAATTAACTAAATCTCTTATTAAATACCAGAAGTATACTCTTCCGTAAACCGATTATTACAATGAGTGCACAATGATCAAAAAGATTCCAGAATCATTATCTCGTATTAAAAGAATGTTACGAGTAAACAATGATAAAAATAAATATGACATAAGGTATAGTCTTCCTACCCATAGAGTCCAAGCGATGGATTAAATATAAGATAATAAAGTCAAACAGCATAACAGGTATAGAGGTTAGCTCGTTACCCAAGATTCAGATGGCTACATAATAATTATTGGGATATTGTGATTATAAATCACAAGAAGCCATCACCATCACTCAATCAAGGCATATCCCGACCATCCCCTTCCCCTTCGCCCTTCGATTCTCACTCACATACTCATTCTTATCGTGTTCATCATCTACTTTGCACACTTAGTACAGATACTATCCAGACAGCAGATATCTTTTCCTAAAAGTATAACACCCCAAGTTAGATACGACATACGACTTTTAACTGAGATAGACGATATATCCGTTTTCTGACTCTCTCTCGAGTCTTCCCCGTATCCTAACAGGCACTGATATCAAAAAACACATTTACCTTGCTCTTCCACCACTTTCAATCTTCTCAGAGATATCATAAAATTGCTCTCATTCAATCACTACCCTTTTTCACAATCTCAATGTCATACGATCAATCTGGTCCTAATTCTTCCACGTCTATTGGCACTTGCAACAACGTCACGGGAAATCAGGACAATACAACAATCGAGAGTAAGTATTTTATCCTTCCGATTTCGGTTCTCTGACTAATGAGTAATATTAACACAGTACAGCAATTGAACGTCTTTAAACAACATCCAAACACGCACGAAACTCTTAAACGCGGTACGATTTAATATATTCAGAACGAAGAAGGATATACGGGCTGACATAGCTTACTTAGACCTGAAGAAGATATTAAATCCTTCCATCTTCACTGGAGACGATCGCCTCGAATGTCTAGAAAATACAAGGAAGAAAACGCTAGAATATATATACGATTGGGTGAATGCTGAAGGGCCTCCGAACGTACTTTTACTGATCGGAGCGGCTGGCACGGGGAAGAGCACCATTGCTACGACAGTTGCAGGGATGTATCAGAGAAAGCGTCAACTTGGTTGTCATATGTTCTTCGTTCGGGAGAGGAGTCATCCAAGAAATGTCTTGCAAACCATCGCGTATCTACTGGCTGAATATAGTCAGCCCATAGCTGAGTCTCTTTCCGAACAATTGAAGAAATCTGGAAATTTAGATTCCTCAAACCTGAAGGCAAAATTCAACATTCTCCTCCGACAACCGTTATCCACCGTTGCCACTGAAGTAGGCCATCCTGTACTTATCGTATTAGATGCTCTCGATGAGTGCGGCACCCCAGAGCTCCGTCAAAGTCTTCTCCATGTTCTTCGAGATTGTTTACCAGCCCTTCCCGCCAATTTCCGAGTTATTATCACTTCGCGGCCTGACGAAGGTATCGATACCCTCATCTCCTCATCCCGTTTTCGAGTCAAGGTACTTGACCAGCACTCTGATGAGAGCAAGGTCAATGTCAAAACATATATCAAGTTCCAATTTGACCAAATGAGGTCTTCGAAGAAATTGAAGGTTCCTAGCGACTGTGACTGGGATAACAGTATACAAACACTGTCAGAAAGTGCAGATGGTCTATTTATCTGGGCATCGACTGCAGTCAAGTTTGTGGAAGGGGAGAGATCGTCCCGGTATAGATGTTTCCATAATCTTGTCTGCAATGCAACTTCTTTGAAACTCGACGAGTTATACACGGCGATTCTTTTTCAAGTATCGAAATGGAGTGAAAGGGATCAAGAGACTCTCAAGAATATATTCTCACTCATCTTGTTTGCAAAACGACCCCTACTTGACAGAGAGATAAACGAAATCCTCGATGTAGAGATGGACGTAACATCGAATTTACTATCTTACTTCCGATCATTGGTTAGATATGAGGAAGGACAACCAATAAGGATATATCACGCTTCATTCTACGATTATCTTATTTCGTGTGAAGGGAGTGCATGGCACATTGATGTGGGAGTGGATAGAGCGAATATTGCTTCGAGGTGCTTCAAACGAATGAGCGACTCGCTTAAATACAATATTTGCAATCTTCAATCTGGCTTACTAAATTCAAATGTACCTAACCTCGATGAACGCGTAGTACAATGTATCCCTCCATCCTTAAAGTACATGTGTTGTAACTGGGCTCACCATCTTCGAGATGTACCGTATACACAAGAACTATGCTCCCAACTACAATCCTTTGTACATAATCAATTGCTGTTCTGGTTCGAGGTACTTAGCCTTACCAATACATTTGACAACAATGTCGGGCCCGCACTTCAATTTGCAATTGATTGGGTTGGGGTGAGTGTATTGTATTGATTGTTATGTTTAGTGACTAAATATTTATCTAGAACAATGACCCGGAATTATCATCTTTCCTTAGAGATGCATATCGGCAGGCAAGCATATATTCGGAGCCAATCTCGATGAGCGCATTGCAAGTATATAATTCCCTGCTACCTCTAACTAAAGAGGATTCGCTGATGTCGATACACTATGCAAAATACGTACCCACGGGATATCGAGTAGAGTATATTGGTAGAAAAGGACGTAATGACTGTATCAAGACAATAGAAGTTGATCGGGAGCGGGAACGGGAACGGGAACGGGGACGGGAATGGGAGCGGGAACGGGAACGGGGATGGGAACTAGGATGGGAATTGAGACGGGATCGGGAACGAAGATGGAGAACTTCATCACTCAGTTTCTTGCTGTTTTCTCCTGATGGTACTCGAATTCTGTCCGATCCAGTACGAGTTGTTTGTATATGGGAACCAACTAGTGGTAAATTGATCGCTGGTCCGCTTACAGGAGACGATAAATCCAATGCGTTGACTGCCACTTACTCACCCGACGGAAGATATATTATCGTAGCCAGCGAAGACGGTGTTATTAGGAAATGGGATGCATTCACGAATTGTCTCATTTGGGAAAGGGAAATAAATAGAAAGCAGGTAGATTTGAGTCTGGTGGTGTCAGCGGTATTCTCACCAGATGCGAAGTCAATTGTATTCGGGGATTGTGAAGGGACAATCCTAGTGTTTAATGTAGAAACCGGAAAGCAAAATGGAGAAGCATTGGAGGGTCATACCAGTTCCATTAGTTGTCTATCATTCTCGTCCGATGGTCAATATTTTGCGTCAGGGTCATACGACAAAACAATCATAATATGGGGCATGGATAGAAGGAAGGTGAAGATATGTCCACTCAAAAAACACACCTGGACAGTTACGACAGTCAATTTTTCTCCTAGTGGGACTAACGTCGTCGCAGGTTCTAAGGATATGACTATTCTCGTTTGGGATGCATTCACGGGAGAGGTGTTGCGCGAGATTGAATGTAAGGGTTCAGTAAACTCAGTCACGTACTCTCCCAATGAACTCTACATTCTTGCGGGTGGATGGCAGTGGATGAGCATGTGGAAGGTAGACGATGTGAAAGCCCTGCCGAGAGTATTTGAAGTATATGAGTCTATCTTTCGAGTTGCCTTCTCGCCCGACAGTAGTCGTTTCGTGTCCCTAAATGGCCGTCGAGATGTGATTCGGATATGGGACGCTTCATGGGGGGTGGAGGAAACAAAAACGACATTTGAAGAACAAGGAACGATCGAGTCAATTTCTTTGTCTCCCAGCGGCAAGTTCATCGCGTCGGCGTCTCGAGAGACGGAAGACAAATGCAGCATCTATTTATGGAACGTGCCCAGCGGTGAACTTGTCAAAAAGTTCAAACCCCGCGGTCGCAGTGACGTCGACTACTCCTACAGTCGCAGTGTATGGGACGTCACAAACGAAGAGCCTGTCACAATTGGAAATCACAGGGGATTGGTCTCTTCTGTTGCGTTTTCACTGCCAAATGGAAATCATGTTACCTCGGGCTCATATGACACAATTTGTATTTGGAACGTCGAACGTAGAGAATTGGCAGTCGGTCCATTGATAGGGCATAAGAGTTGGGTTCAGGCAGTAGCATATTCTCCGGATGGAACGAAGCTCGTCTCTGGTTCCCACGATAGGACTGTTCGTATTTGGAATTCGGAAACTGGACAGCTACTTTCAACACTCAATGGTCATTCTGATTGGGTGAACTCAGTGGCATACTCCTTCGATGGGTCACGCATCATTTCCGGGTCGTTTGATAAGACAATACGTGTTTGGAACGCTGAAAGTGGTGAAATTGTCGGTAAGCCAATCACCGGACACGATAACTGCGTGAGTTCTGTGTGCTTTTCACCGGACGGAAAGCGAATTCTTTCAGGATCTTCCGATAATACTGCACGCGTATGGGACGCAGTCACTGGTAAACATCTCTTTCCCCCATTTAGGGGTCACACCAGCTGGATCAACTCTGTTTGCTTCTTCCCAGATGGAACACGCTTTGCTACTGGGTCCTCCGATGGGACAATTAGAATATGGACATTAGATGAGATTCCAGATGGGACTAATTGGGAATTAGGACACGATGGCTGGGTTATCGGCGAGAATGGTGAATTGATGATGTGGATACCTAGGGACCTTCGCAGATACGTTTGTGGGCATAGAAATATTAGTATGCTTAATCGTTCTTTCTATATTAAACTTCATTTCGGTACCGAACGAAATACTTCGTAATATCCAAGTTTAATGTTTCTATACTCTTCATTTGTTATTTCTATTCATCTGATGTTTGGTTTATGTCTATGGCCCCACCAACTCTTTTTTTTTCACTTTTTTGAAACTCTGGTTATTTGTTTCGGATTAGTTTGTATTGTATTGTATTATTGGTGCTGCTCGGTTCCGGAGATGGATTCTTATCTGTGTAAAATGTATATGTATCATGTATGCGTTTCATTGGCTAATATTGTTCGTAAATAGTTGTAGATACTAGATATGAGATAGAAGATGGTCATTTCTTTGGTGTGTGGAGGAGAACAAGGAAAGGTGGGATCCATAGTTGGGAAAACGGGGATTTAGACGAGGAGGGCGTGAGCCTTCTTTCTCTCTCTCTCAACACTACACCTCTTTTTGGCTTATCCCCGTTTTGTACATGTACATCGTTGAGGACGGCCTCAGTGATAACTTAACGAAAAGACTCGAGTTCAAATTAAATAAATAAAAAAAGAGAAAAAAGGAGAGAAAAAAAGCAATGCCGCGGCGAGATTGATAAACTGTGTGGTGAACGGATATCATCACATTCGAAGGAAGGATCTAATCTTTTAGGTTCTAGGTTCTTAATCCTCCAGTCACGTATGCATGTCCGCCTGTCCGTTCACCCGCCCGTCTGTCTGTCTGTCTGTCTTTGTCTCCATCTACCTATCTGTTTTTCTGCCCGCCTGTCTGTCTGTAAGCAGACATGTGGGTGTTATGTACGTGTGGACCGTAGGTATTCAGATGTATAGGTAGGTATTTAGGTATATAGTTAGGTACGTAGGCACGTAGCCATGCACGCATGCACATAAATTTTATACTACTAACTAGCTAACTAATATTTAGAAAGGACCCGAGTACGAGTACAGATATCAGATATCAGATATATGTATATAACACAAAAAGAAAAAAATGAAAAATTACACATGATTAATAAGATTTCTTCGTACTCTCGTCGTGGGGTTCCGTTGGGGAGGGAAGGGAAGGGAGAAAGGGAAGGGTGGGTGGTTGTAGGAGGGTGGGGTGTAGAGAGAGAAAGGGCGAGGATGGAATTAGGACGGTTGAGAAAGATATATGAAGGGAGAGAAAGGGTAAAGGGAAAGTAGAGAGAGAAAAGGTGAGGGGGAGGGGGGGAGGTGAAAGGTTGAACAGGGCCGCGGTGGTAGAAGAAGATGAAAGTGAGAAAGAGAGATAAAGAGAGAGAGAGAAATCCAGCTACATAGGTTATGTTCACGTTCACAAATGATTTGTGTCTGCAAAGAACAAAAAAGAAAAAGAGAAGAGATATAAGGAAGGAAAGACGAGATGAGCATAACGGAGAAGGAGAAGGAAACCGGTAATCCAAGTAAGAGGAAAGGGAATAGAGAGGAGAGGAAAGGAGAAGACAAGTGATAGAAGAGAAGAGGGTCAGAGAAAAAGGGAGATAGAGAAGAAAAAGAAAAGAGGAAACAATGAGCAACGAGCGTGTAAGGGTTATTCGGGTATCTACTACATGGATATATATAGTCTTTTTTAGATACTAGTAGGCCAAGGGGGTGTAAAGGAGTGACTATAGCGTGATTAATGTAAAAAAACCATAATGAGAAAAAAAAAGAGTTCGATGTAACTGATATAGAGAGCCAAAACAGGAAGAAGAAAAGAAAAACAGAAAAGAAGAGAAAAGAAGAGAGGCAATGGAACTACAAGTCCCCAACCGCATCCAAAACATACAAAACCTGCTGAGGCCTCACGAACAAACCACGATACTCAGCAGTAGACACATCAGACACAGAAGGCGACCCACTCCCCATCCGTTTCTTCCTCTCAATACTCAACGCATCGCCCTCGCGCTTCGTGCCCTTATAATGATAACTACCATAGTTATTATTATTATTATTATTATTATTATGGTGGTGGTGGTGATGGCTCCTCTGGCTCGAGAAGCTCGACGATAGGTCGTTACGACGCCGTCGAGTCAGACGTTCGTCATCGCCCCATTCCGAGGTATATGACCCAACGTCGAAGTATTTTACTCCGCCCCAGGACCCGTCGTGCCACGCCCGACCGTCCGATTGTTGTTGGTCGTCCCATCCATCACCTGTCACGGGTACTTCCACGCCCACCCATGGTCCGGTCTCGCCCTCAACTTCACCGATGTAACGAGCGAACGCGCGGAATCTCTTTCGTTTTGAGAATATGAGACAGGGGATTCCGATGTCGAGTGTGGCACCTTTGGGTTGTACCACTGGAGCAGTGACGGGCGTCCCTTCCTCACTTGGTGTAGAGCTAGATCCAGTCTTTGCTTTCCCAGTCGTCGAGGACGCCGCTTTCTTTTTCTTGGAAAGAGTGATTGTGTCGTTTGATCCTTTCCGACGGACGGTGGCTCGAGTTGCGGTAGACCCGCTGTCGCTAGAGGGAGATTGGACATTCCTCTTGTCTTCTTTCATAGTCGCCTCTACACGACTCTTGCTCTTTATCGTTTTGTTGTTGTTGCTATCTGTGTTTCCAATACGCTCTGGATCGATGTTCTCTTTTGAAGGTGATTTAGGTAACGGTTTATTTGGTGAACCGTTCGCATTCGCAGCTGTAACTGGTGCTTTACTCTGAGGAGTCGGAGTCGTCGCCGACCCTGTCGTTGTTATCTTCTTTGTCCCTGACAAACATTTCCTATCATCCGCACTTGCACACTTCGCCATCCCAGGCGCAACCACAGATTTCCTAGCTGCAGACACAGCAGTCGAATTCATCGTCCGCAACCAAGTTGCTAAAGGAGATTTACGAATCATCGTTTTCTTTTGACCTGTCGCTGTTGTGGCAGTGGTTGTAGTTGATGTAGTTGAAATGCGTCGGTTTCGGGCAGCTCCGGCTGTGGTTGTTGAGCTCACACTGGCTTCGGAGAGCCTACGACTTCGGACGGGAGCTTTGGGTAATGAGGGAGCTGTGACGATACGGGGAGATCGCGATGTACCAGTACTTCCCATTGAGACATTTGAGGTTGTTGAAGCTGTTGATATTTTTCTTGACCTGCCAATTGATTCCCGGGAAGTCATGCTGTCTCTAGGAGTCCTGAATTCAGACGTTGAATCGTCTTTTGGACTCGATAGTGATGCATTCGAGAGAGAGGAAGTTGAACGGACAGGAGGAGGTGGTTGGAGTGTTTGTTGTGTGGTGGACGAGGGGACCGTGTTTGCAGTGTTTCATCGAATCGTCGATGCATGAGATCGTGTTGATGTCACCGATGCTGTCGACTTTGGACGTTGTACAGTGACAACATTTCGTTCATGTACACTCAACACACTCGCGGTGTCACTGGTATCTTTTATATTATTCGTACATATTCGAGGACGGTGTCCTTTAGTGATACTTGCCCTCCTTGCAGGAGATAGCGTCAGTGATGTCGCAGTGCTGACATGACGACTATTACTGGGTGTATCTTCATTTTCAACGTCCATGGCCGAATGGGTAGAGTTAACACTTGGTGCACGGTTTACTGTTGGACTTATACTACGTCCACCAAATGGAACGAATTTGGAGTCCGGTCGGGACTCTTTACGCTCTCTTTCCGTGGCTGTCGTAAGCCGAGACGAAGCACGACTTTTTGTGGATGCAACACTACGGACAGAGGCAGAAGAAGATTGGACTTGTGAAGATGTACCTGTCCGAGTATGGTTCTTGTTTAATACAGAGGTACGCAATGAGTGATTCGTGCTCATGCTGTCTCGCTCAGTTACATCCTCTACTCTACTCAGAGTTGGCCGCAGTCCAGTCCGTGTCATAGGACCTCTGGGATTAGCTCCTGAAGGTGTCGTAAAATCTTCGGCAGGAACATTGATTTCTATAGAGTAGATAAAGTCAATAACGAATTAAGGTTATAAACTTCAGGATAAGCTCGTACCATCTCTAATCTCAGCCGTCACCCAAGTCTCCATATTATCGAATCCACCTTCTTGTCTGATCGACACCCAGCGTCTGCGAATCATACGAAGTATATTAGACGGGTTTGTTCTACTTGAACGCGGATCTGAGAAGTAATTGAGAGGAGAGATTTATCAGACTCCTGTGGATGAGGTCGAAGTAATACTGCCGAGACTAGGGCCTGTGTAGGATATTAATAGGTAAGATGATACTATTCGTTGAGTAAAAAAGAAACACCCACCTGATAGAGTTTGACGACATTATTGTCATTCATTCCCCTCCGGATTGAATCCATCACCCATTCAACACGCTCTCCATCTTCAAATCTTACCATTCCGTCATTCTCCATAATATCAAACCAATCCTTCTCATTAAATACTTTCTCTGCCTCACTGCAAAGAGCAGAGTCAACAAATGATCTCGCCGTCAGTATCATATCTTTGACAGTGTCATCCCATCCATCCCGCACTGAACTAAGTTTCTTCAGCCCAGAATGTGCCGCAAAAAACATCAATAATACACTCATAGGTAGATATCTCTTCTTCACACCAGACAATAGTCCATCACGCGTCTTCTGAGGTAACTCTGCATATTCACTCGTAACCCATCCCGATCCAAATAGTCCTACTAGCGCTCGTCGAGCACCGCGATCAAGAGATACATTTTGCACATCCGGACGGACTGAGAGTTGAAATACACGAGGTGCACGCCGAGCGCATTGACAGCATCGACAACTGTTCCCCCATTTACCACCCGTTATTCTCTCATATTCTGTAAATTCAAGGAAAGCATGGAATAGTCCGTGCATCATTTCAACAACAATGCAAGCTTGGATTCATCATACAATGGTTGGATTTGTAAATAGTTTGCTGAACACATAACGGCAAATGCTGTATCGAGATCATATGTTCTGTTTCAAAATGCCAGAGTACCGGTGTACAAAAAACCGAGAGTGAAGTGAAGTGCCGGCGCAGTGAAAGGCGGGGAGTGTAACCGGAGTTTAGCAGGTTCTCCTGGAGGGGGTAAATTCTTGAGTCCATAGGTTATAAGCTGATCATAGAAATATGGAGCTCTTGTAGCAAGGATAAATCGGTGTGAATAAAATGCAGGAGCGGTTTCCTCTTCTGTTGTAGTAGAGTTGCCTATGGTAGGTACATCTTCATGTATTTCAATGATGATATCCTAGTATAGCCTTGATCTCCACATATATACAATGTCTTTACGTACTTTTGCGATGCGTGCTTCATCTGCCCCGCATTCGCTCCCATTTTTCTCATTGGCATCGAAAAGAAACTCGAAAGCGTCACCAAATACTTTCCCGGTATACAAGTATTCGAGCTCGTTTGAGAAAAGGGCAGGATTGTGATTTAATGAGATCCGGGTAAGAGAACTTATGACTGAAGGAGCTGGAGAGGTAGGTCTGAAGTTTGAAGGGGAGACAGAGCGCACTGAAGCGTTATAAGAAAAGTCGACGTCAGGATTAGGTGAGAGGACAGATGTCGCAGGCATTGAAGGATATGGGGTGGGGGAAGTGCCAAAGGGAAAAGGAGAAGCTATCGGAGGAGATCTGAATGAAAAGTAAAGAGCTTGAAAGCTTGGAGGAGCACGAGTATATGCCATTGCTAATAAAGATGAATAAAGATGACAGGGAACAATTCGAGTAGTTATGAGAAAGTAGTATCTTTATGACTGTGGACTCGTTTATTCATGGAGTCATCTATTGAATCTTCATAGACAGCATCTCAGACAGCATCGGGGAAACGGACCTTGGTACGATGGAACAAGGTTTGGACATCTTCCTGTCATGTTGGAGTAGATTTCTTAGTCGCTTCCGCGAGTGCAGGGGGCTGCAGAGGCGGAGCGTCTGTTGCAACTTCCATTGCTTGAGTTCGCTAGTTCTAAGAGAGAGATATGTTGAGGATGAGAGAAAGCAAGGGAGCCAAAAACGCAAAAGATGATGATGAGAAAAGGAAAAGGGGGTAAAGCGAGAAGGGGTATCAGCGGAAACAGGCTTTATAGATTGCGACTCGAAACAAATGGGAAGTGGAATTGTGGAATGCGAAATGTTCACCGACTGACAACTGCGGCAACCCTCACTCACTCACTACACGAACGATAACAAGCACGTGAACTCTCAATGTCACAGTCACACACAAATTGGGGCGAGTGTAGTCCGTTCCATTCCAAAAGCATACAGTCCCAGTCCAAACTACAATCACACAACCTCCGACGGCATTTTCACACGACCACTTTCGGATGTGCGCCTAAGGTAGGCCCTGAAGAAACAACGAGTGCCCTCGACGAGCGATACCGCAGGTGTATGAGACCAAGCAGTTGGAATATCTCTCTTTCCAATGGAAGATCCTTTGTTACCGCACCTAAAGATGGGACAATTAGAATAACGACATCGGACGAGACTCTAAATGGCACTGTAATAGAACTGAGAGACGACAACTGGAGTACCCAAGGAATTCGATACACATATTTACTACCCTACGAATATCCGTGTATTTAATCATCCTTCCTATCTTAAACTTCATATTCCGACTAATATCTCATTCGGCACTGAAATGTAGTTTTAATCTTCTAATTTTTCCTTCTAGTTTCCTTAATTTTTATTCTTATATTATTCCGAAATATCCTAGATTTTAGTAATCTCAAGTTTTCACATTTTCTGACCTGTATTTTATGTTTTATTTTGACGAAAATATGATTATACGTACGCATTACAAGTGGTATATTGGGCATGTACAAAGATCTATTTAAAAAGTTTGAAGAGAAGTCGAAATATCAGAAACAGGGAGTATAGTTTACAGGATATCAATGATAGTAACGAGCTCAGATGGAAGTGAGAAAGGGGAGTTATATGTAAAGAAGGAGAATATTGGGAGAAAACTGAAGGATTTTTCATAACTGATTGTTTTATGAGGTTTTTTATATCTCATAGAGAATTAGTATCACCTCGAACTCAGCATATAAGAGGTAGTGATAGGTTTCGCAGTATCTATAAATCTAAAGAAGCGTTGAGCTCTTCACCAGAAACTTGAGGTGTAGATAACCCATTTTGAAAAAAAAAGTGTTTGTGGATATTATTTGCCTGGGTATCATTACAAAGGAAAAGTGAGGTAATAGTAGTAAATAGACCTAAATAAACCTAAAAATAGGTAAATTCAGCCTGTAAAACGACATAGCCGGTATCTTGGGCTGGATTAACTAAATTCTTTCTTAAATGCCAGAAGTATACTATTCCGTAACCCGATTATTACAACGAGTGCACAATTATCAAAAAGGTTCCAGAATCATTTTTTCGTATTAGAAAAGTTACGAGTAAATAATGACAAATATGATCAAAGGTATAGTCTTCCTACCCATAGAGTCCAAGCAATAAATTAAATATAATATAATAAAGTCAAACGGAATAACAGGTATAGAGGTTAGCTTGTTACCCAAGATTTCGATGGCTACATAATAACTATTGGGATACTATGCTTATAAATCACAAGAAGCCATCACCATCACTCAATCAAGGCATATCCCGACCATCCCCTTCCCCTTCGCCCTTCGATTCTCACTCACATACTCATTCTTATCGTGTTCATCATCTACTTTGCACACTTGGTACAGATACTATCCAGACAGCAGATATCTTTTCCTAAAAGTATAACACCCCAAGTTAGATACGACATACGACTTTTAACTGAGATAGACGATATATCCGTTTTCTGACTCTCTCTCGAGTCTTCCCCGTATCCTAACAGGCACTGATATCAAAAAACACATTTACCTTGCTCTTCCACCACTTTCAATCTTCTCAGAGATATCATAAAATTGCTCTCATTCAATCACTACCCTTTTTCACAATCTCAATGTCATACGATCAATCTGGTCCTAATTCTTCCACGTCTATTGGCACTTGCAACAACGTCACGGGAAATCAGGACAATACAACAATCGAGAGTAAGTATTTTATCCTTCCGATTTCGGTTCTCTGACTAACGAGTAATATTAACACAGTACAGCAATTGAACGTCTTTAATCGACATCCAAACACGCACGAAACTCTTAAACGCGGTACGATTTAATATATTCAGAACGAAGAAGGATATATGGGCTGACATAGTTTACTTAGACCTGAAGAAGATATTGAATCCTTCCATCTTCACTGGAGACGATCGCCTCGAATGTCTAGAAAATACAAGGAAGAAAATGCTAGAATATATATACGATTGGGTGAATGCTGAAGGGCCTCCGAACGTACTTTTACTGATCGGAGCGGCTGGCACGGGGAAGAGCACCATTGCGACGACAGTTGCAGGGATGTATCAGAGAAAGCGTCAACTTGGTTGTCATATGTTCTTCGTTCGGGAGAGGAGTCATCCAAGAAATGTCTTGCAAACCATCGCGTATCTACTGGCTGAATATAGTCAGCCCATAGCTGAGTCTCTTTCCGAACAATTGAAGAAATCCGGAAATTTAGATTCCTCAAACCTAAAAGCAAAATTCGATATTCTCCTCCAACAACCACTATCTGCCGTTGCCACTGAAGTAGGCCATCCTGTACTTATCGTATTAGATGCCCTCGATGAGTGCGGCACCCCAGAGCTCCGTCAAAGTCTTCTCCATGTCCTTCGAGATTGTTTATCAGCCCTCCCTGATAATTTTCGAGTTCTTATTACTTCACGACCTGATGAAGACATTGATATCCTCATCGACTCACACCATCTTCGAGTTAAGATCCTTGACCAGCACTCTAACGAAAGCAAAGACAATGTTTCGACATATATCAAGTTCCAATTTAACGAGATGAAGTCTTCAGGGAAATTGAAGATTCCTAGTGGGTGTGACTGGGATGATAGTATAAATAAACTAGTACAAGGTGCAGATGGGTTATTTATCTGGGCGTCTACAGCAATCAAGTTTGTGAAGGAAGAGAAATGGTC
The DNA here is from genome assembly GCA_002287475.2 of Pyrrhoderma noxium. NCBI lineage: Eukaryota > Fungi > Basidiomycota > Agaricomycetes > Hymenochaetales > Hymenochaetaceae > Pyrrhoderma > Pyrrhoderma noxium. The sequence continues at coordinate 235,639 of CM008262.1, forward strand.
CCGGTATAGATGTTTCCAAAATCTTGTCTCGAATGCAAATTCTCTGAAACTTGACGAGCTCTACAAAACGGTTCTTTTTCATGCTTTGAAATGGAACGAAGGAGATAAGGAGATCTTCAAGAGTATATTCTCACTCATCTTGTTTGCAAAACGTCCTTTGTGCGATAGAGAGATAAACGAAATCCTAGATGTAGAGATGGATGTAACATCGAATGTACTATCCTACTTCCGGTCATTGGTTAGATATGAGGAAGGACAGCCAATAAGGATACATCACACATCATTCTACGATTATCTTATATCGTGTGAAGGGAGTGCATGGTACCTTGACGCCGAGGTGCAAAAATCGTACATTGCGACGAAGTGCCTAGAACGGATGGGAGAGTTACTTAAATACAACATTTGTGATCTTCAATCCGGCTACGTATTGAATTCTGATGTACCTAACCTTGATAATCGCGTGGCACAATATATTCCCCCATCCCTAAAGTACATATGTTGTAACTGGGCTCACCATCTACGAGATGTGCCGTATTCAAAAGAACTATGCTCCCAACTACAATCCTTTGCACATAATCAGTTGCCGTTCTGGTTCGAAGTACTTAGCCTTACCAATACATTTGACAACAATGTCGGACCTGCACTTCAATTTGCTATTGATTGGATTGGGGTGAGTGCATTGTATTGATTGTTATGTTTAGTGACTAAATAATCATCTAGAACAATGACCCGGAATTATCATCTTTCCTTAGAGATGCATATCGGCAGGCAAGCGTATATTCGGAGCCAATCTCGATGAGCGCATTGCAAGTGTATAATTCCCTACTACCTCTAACTAAAGAGGATTCGCTGATGTCGATACACTATGCAAAATACGTGCCCACGGGATATCGAGTTGAGTATATTGGTATAAAACGACGTAATGACTGTATCAAGACGATACAAGTTGATCGGGAGCGGAAACGGGAATGGAGACGGGAATGGGAACAGGAACGGGAACGGGAATGGGAACGGGAATGGGAACGGGAACGGAGATCTTTTATTTTCTTGTTATTTTCTCCTGATGGTACTCGAATTCTGTCCGATCCAGTACGAGTTGTTTATGTATGGGAAGCAACTAGTGGTAAATTGATTGCTGGTCCGCTTACGGGAGACGATGAATCCGACGTGTTGTCTGCTACTTACTCACCCGACGGGAGATATATTATTGTAGCCAGCAATAACGGTGTTATTAGGAAATGGGAAGCATTCACGAATTGTCTCACTTGGGAAAGAGAAATAGATAGAAAGCAGGTAGATTTGAGTCTGGTGGTGTCAGCGGTATTCTCACCAGATGCGAAGTCAATTGTATTCGGGGATTTTCGAGGGACAATCGTAGTGTATAATGTAGAAACTGGAGAGCGAGACGATAAACCGTTAAAGGGTCATACCGCGCCCGTTAGATGCCTCTCTTTCTCGTCCGACAGTCAATATTTTGCATCAGGGTCGGACGACAAGACAATCATAATATGGGGCATGGATAGAAGGAAGGTGAAGATTAGTCAACTAAAAAGACATACCCAGGCAGTTATGGCGGTCAATTTTTCTCCTAGTGGGAATAACGTCGTCTCAGGCTCATGGAACGGGGCTATTCTCGTTTGGGATGTATTCACGGGAGAGATGTTGCGCGAGATTGAATGTAAGAGTGAAGTAAACTCAGTTACATACTCGCCAGACGGGCTGTTTATTCTTGCGGGTGGGCCGCAGTGGATGAGTATGTGGAATGTAGACGATGTGAAAGCCCCGCCAAAAGTATTTGAAGTAGATAAGTCTATCTTGCGAGTTGCCTTCTCGCCCGATGGTAGTCGTTTCGTGTCCTTAAATGACCGTCAAGATGTGATTCGGATATGGGATGCTTCATGGGGCGAGGAAGAAACAAAGGCGACATTTGAGGAACAAGGAGACATCCAGACAATTTCTTTGTCTCCCAGCGGCAAGTTCATCGCGTCAGGGTCACGGTTTGGTAGCATCTATTTATGGAACGTGCAACGCGGTGAACTTGTCAAAAAGTTAAAACTCCGCAGTCGCAGTGACGTCATATCAGTCTCTTTCTCTCCCGTCAACGAGAAACTCATTGCTTTTGGCACGGGCGACGGGACAGTGGGAGTATGGGACGTCACAAATGAAGAGCCTGTCACAATTGGAAAGCACGAGAAATCAGTCTCTTCTGTTGCGTTTTCACTGCCAGATGGAAATCATGTCGCCTCGGGCTCAGATGACAACACAATTTATATCTGGAATGTCGAACGTAGGGAATTGACAGTCGGTCCATTGATAGGGCATGAAGATCGGGTTCAGGCAGTAGCATATTCTCCGGATGGAACGAGGCTTGTCTCTGGTTCCGAAGATAAGACTGTTCGTATTTGGAATTCGGAAACTGGACAGTTACTTTCAACACTCAATGGGCATTCTTATTGGGTGAACTCCGTGGCATACTCTTTTGATGGGTCACGCATCATTTCCGGATCCGACGATAATACAATACGTGTTTGGAACGCTGAAAGTGGTGAAATTATTGGTGAGCCAATCACTGGACATGATAGTTGGGTGATTTCTGTGTGCTTTTCACCGGACGGAAAGCGAATTCTTTCAGGATCTGACAATAATACTGCACGCGTATGGGACGCAGTCACGGGTAAACCTCTCTTTCCCCCATTTAGCGGTCACGCCGACTACATCAACTCTGTTTGCTTCTTCCCCGACGGAACACGTTTTGCTACTGGGTCCTCCGATGGGACAATTAGAGTATGGACATTAGACGAGATTGCAAATGAGACTAATTGGGAATTAAAAGACGATGGCTGGGTTGTCGGCGAGAATGGTGAATTGATGATGTGGATACCTAGGGACCTTCGCAGATACGTTTGTGGGCATAGAAATATTAGTATACTTAATCGTTCTTTCTATATTAAACTTAATTTCGGTACCGAACGAAATACTAGTCGTAATATCCAACTTTAATGTTTCTATACCCTTCATTCGTTATTTCTATTCATCTGATCTTTGATTTATGTCTATGGCCCTACCAACTCTTTTTTCTTTTTTACTTTTTTGAAACTCTGGTTATTTGTTTCGGATTAGTTTGTATTGTATTATTGGTGCCACTCGGTTCTGGAGATGGATTCTTACCTGTGTAAAATGTATATGTATCCTGTATGCGCTTCAATAGGCTAATATCGTCTGTAAATAGTTGTAGATACTAGATATCAGATACGAAACAAACATTTATTTGGTGTAGGGAACAAAGAAAGGTGGGATCCATAGTTGGGAAAACGGGGATTTAGACGAGGATGGCGTGAGCTTTCTTTCTCTCTCTCTCAACACTATACCTCTTTTTGGCTTATCCCCATTTTGTACATGTACATCGTTGAGGACGGCCTCAGTGATAAGTTAACGAAAAGACTCGAGCCCGAAATAAATAAAAAAGGGAGAAAAAAGGGGAAAAAAATGAACATTGCGGCGAGATTGATAAACTGTGTGGTGAACGGACATCGTCATATTCGAAGGAATGCCCTATCCTTTTAGGTCCTTAATCCCCCAGTCACGTACTCACGCCTATCTATCTGTTCGCCCGCCTGTCTATGCCCGTCTGCCTGTGTCTGCCTGTCTGCCTGTGTATGTGAGACCATCTATCTGTTTGTCTGACCGCCTGTCTGTCTGTAAGCAGACATGTGGGTGTTATGTACGTGTGGACCGTAGGTATTTAGGTGTATAGGTAGTTATTTAGGTGTATAGTTAGGTACGTAGCCGCGTAGGCATGCACGCACGCATGCATGTAAATTTTATACTACTAACTAACCAGCTAATATTTAGAAAGGGGTAACCCGAGTCCCAAGTATGAGTACAGATATCAGATATCAGATATATGTATATATGTATATAACACAAATGAAAAAACAAAAAATTACACATGATTAATAAGATTTTTTCGTACTCTCGTCGTGGGATTCCGTTGGGGAGGAAGGAAGGGAGGGAGAAAGGCTGATTGATTGATTGATTGATTGTAGGAGGGTTGGTGGTGGAGAGAGAAAGGGCGAGAATGGAATTGGGACGGTTGAGAATGGAGTGAGAAAGAGATATGAAGGGGTAGAAGGGGTAAAGGGGAAGTAAGGAGAGAAAAGGCGAGGGGGAGGGTAAGGTGAAAAGTTGAACAGGGCCGTGGAGGTGGCAATGATGGAAGAAGATGACAGTAAGAAAGAGAGAAAGAGAGGGAGATAATCCAGCTACATAGGTCATGTTCACGTTTACAAACGATTCGTGTCTGCAAAGAACAAAAAAGAAATAAGAAACAGGGAAAAAAGAGAAGAAATGTAAGGAAGGAAAGACGAGATGAGCATAACGGAGAAGGAAACCGGTAATCCAAGTAAGAGGAAAAGGGATAGACAGGAGAGGAAAGGAGAAGACAAGTGATAGAGGAGGAAAGGAAAAGAGAAGAAGAGAGATAGAGAAGAAAAAGAAAAGAGGAAACAAAAAGCAACGAGCGTGTAAGGGTTATTCGTGTATCTACTACATCGATATATATAGTCTTTTTTAGATACTAGTAGGCCAAAGGGGTGTAAAGGAGTGACTATAGCGTGATTAATGTAAAAAAACCATAATGAGAAAAAAAAGAAAGAAAAGAGTTCGATGTAAGTGATATAGAGAGCCAAAATGGGAAGACCATAAGAAGAGAGAAAAAGAAAAAAAATAGAAGAGAAAAGAAAAGATAAGATAAGAAGAGAAAAGAGGGCAATGGAACTACAAGTCCCCAACCGCACCCAAAACATACAAAACCTGCTGAGGTCTCAAAAACAAACCCCGATACTCCGCAGTGGACACATCAGAAACAGATGGCGACCCACTCCTCATCCGCTTCTTCCTCTCAATACTCAACGTATCGCCCTCGCGCTTCGTACCCTTATAATGATAACTACCATAATTATTATTATTATGATGGTGGTGGTGGTGATGGCTCCTCTGGCTCGAGAAGCTCGAAGATAGGTCGTTACGACGCCGTCGAGTCAGACGTTCGTCGTCGCCCCATTCTGAGGTGTATCACTCCACCTCAAAGTACTTCACTCCGCCCCAGCACCCGTCGTGCCACGCTCGACCGTCCAATTGTTGTCGGTCATCCCATCCATCACCTGTCACTACCCATGGTCCGGTCTCGCCCTTGACTTCACCGATGTAACGAGCGAATGCACGGAATCTCTTTCGTTTTGAGAATATTAGACAGGGGATTCCGATGTCGAGTGTGGCACCTTTGGGTTGTACCACCGGAGCAGTGACGGGCGTGCTCTCCTCACTTGGTGTAGAGCTGGATCCAGTCTTTGCTTTCCCAGCCGTTGAAGATGCCGCTTTCTTTTTCTTGGAAAGAGTGATTGTGTCGTTTGATCCCTTGCGGCGGACGGTGGCTCGAGTTGCAGTAGAGCCGCTATCGCTAGAGGGAGATTGGGCATTCCTTTTATCCTCTTTCATAATCGCCTCTACACGACTCTTGCTCTTTATCGTTTTGTTGCTGATATCTGTGTTTCCAACACGCTCTGGATCAATATTCTCTTTTGAAGGTGATTTAGGTAACGGTTTATTTGGTGAACCGTTCGCATTCGCAGCTGTCACCGGCACTTTACTCTGAGGAGTCGTCATCGTCACCGACCCGTCGTTGTTGACTTCTTTGTCCCTGACAAACACTTCCTATCATCCGCGCTTGCAGACTTTGCCATTCCAGGCGCGACAACAGATTTCCTAGCTGCAGAACCAGCAGACGAATTCGTCGTCCGAAACGAAGTTGCTGATGGAGATTTATGAATCATCGTTTTCTTTTGGCCTGCCGCTGTTGTAGCAGTGGTTGTTGTTGATGTCGTTGAGATGCGTCGGTTTCGGGCAGCGCCGGCTGTTGTTGTTGAGCTTACACTGGCCTCGGAGAGCCTACGACTTCGGACGGGGGCTTTGGGTAGTGAGGGAGCTGTGACGATACGAGGGGATCGCGATGTACCTGTACTTCCCATTGAGACATTGGAAGTTGTTGAGGCTGTCGGTATTTTTCTTGACCTGCCAATTGAGTCCCGAGAAGTCATGCTGTCCCTAGGAGTCCTGAATCCAGACGTTGAATCGTCCTTGGGGCTCGATAGTGATGCATTCGAGAGGGAGAAAGATGAATGGACAGGAGAAGGAGGTCGTAGTGTTTGTTGTGTGGTGGATGAGGGGACAGTGTTTGCAGTGTTTCGTCGAGTAGTTGATGCTTGAGATCGGGTTGATGTCACCGACGCTGTAGACTTTGGACGTTGTACAGTGACAACGTTCCTTTCATGTACGCTCAATACACTCGCCGTATCGCTGGTGTCCTTTATATTACTCGTAGATATTCGAGGACGGTGACCTTTAGTAATACTAGCCCTCCTTGCAGAAGATAGAGTCGGTGATGTCACAGTGCTGACATGACCACTATTACTAGGTGTATCTTCATCGTCGACGTCCATAGCTGAATGAGTAGAATTAACACTTGGTGCACGGTTTACTGTTGGACTTATACTACGTCCACCAAATGGAACGAATTTAGAGTCCAGTCGAGATTCCTTGCGCTCTCTTTCTGTTGCCCCGAGACGAAGCACGACTCTTTGTGGATGCAGCGCTGCGAGCAACACTACGAACAGAAGCAGAAGAAGATTGGATTTGTGAAGGTGTACCTGTCCTAGTATGGTTCTTGTTTAATACAGATGTACACAGTGAGTGATTCGTGCTCATGCTGTCTCGCTCAGTTACATCCTCTACCCTACTTAGAGTTGGCTGGAGTCCGGTCCGTGTCATAGGACCTCTGGGATTAGTTCCTGAAGGAGTTGTAAGATCTTCAGCGGGAACGTTGATTTCTATAGAGTAGATCAAGTTAATAACGAATTAAGGTTATAAAATCTAAGATAAGCTCGTACCATCGCTAATCTCTGCTGTTACACAAGTCTCCATATTATCGAACCCGCCCTCTTGTCTGATCGATACCCAACGTCTGCGAATCATACGAAGTATATCTAGACGGGTTTGTTCTACTTGAACGCGGATCTGAGAAGTAATTGAGAGGAGAGATTTATCAGACTCCTGTGGATGAGATCGAAGTAATACTGCCGAGACTAGGGCCTGTGTAGGATATTAATTATTAAGATATTACTATTCGTTGAGTAAAAAAGAAATACCCACCTGATAGAGTTTGACGACATTATTATCATTCATTCCCCTCCGAATTGAATCCATCACCCATTCAACACGTTCTCCATCTAAAAATCTTCCCATCCCATCGTTTTCCATAATATCAAACAAATCCTTTTCATTAAACACTTTCTCTGCCTCACTGCAAAGTGCACAGTCAACAAATGATCTCGCCGTCAGTATCATATCTTTGACTGTATCACCCCATGCATCTCGTACGGAGCTCAGTTTCTTCAACCCAGAATGTGCCGCAAAAAGCATCAATAATACATTCATGGGTAGACATCTCTTCTTCACACCCGATAAAAGCCCGTCACGCGTCTTCTGAGGCAACTCTGCAAATTCACTCATGACCCACCCTTCTCCAAATAGTCCTATCAGTGCCCGTCGAGCACCGCGGTCAAGATATACATTTTGTACATCTGGACGAACTGAGAATTGAAATACACGAGGTGCACGTCGTGCGCATTGACGACATCGACAACCATTGCCCCATTTACCACCCGTTATCCTCTCATATTTTGTAAATTCAAGGAAAGCATGGAATAGTCCGTGCATCATTTCAACAACGATACGAGCTTGTATTTCGTCATACAATGGTTGGATTTATAAATAGTTTGCTGAACACATAATGGCAAATGCTGTATCGAGATCATATGTTCTGTTAGAAAATGCCAGCGTACCAGTGTACAGAAAACCAAGAGTGAAGTGGAGTGCCGGTGCAGTGAAAGGCGGGGAGGGTAACTAGAGTTTAGCAGGTTCTCCTGGAGGGGGTAAATTCTTGAGTCCATATGTTATAAGTTGATCATAGAAATATGGAGCTCTGGTAGCTAGGATAAATCGGTAGGAATAAAAGCCAGGAGCAGTCTCCTCTTCTGTTGTCGTAGAGTTGCCTATGGTAGGTACATCTTCATGTATTTCAATGATTATATCCGAGTATAGCCTAATCTCCACATATATACAAGGTCTTTACGTACTTTTGCGATCCGTGCTTCATCTGCCTCGCCCTCGGACGCATTTTTCTCGTTGGCATCGAAAGCATCACCAAGTCCTTCCCTGTATACAGATACTCGAGTTCGTTTGAGAAAAGGGCAGGGTTGTGTTTTAATGAGATCCAGGTGAGAGAACCTATGACTGAAGGAGCTGGAGAGGTAGGTCTGAAGTTTGAAGGGGAGACAGAACGGACTGAAGCATTATAATAAAAGTAGACGTCAGGATTAAGTGAGAGGACGGATGTCGCAGGCATTGAAGGATATGGGGTGGGGGAAGTGCCAAAGGGAAGAGGAGAAGCTATCGGAGGAGATCTGAATGAAAAGTAACGAGCTTGAAAGCTTGGAGGAGCACGAGTATATGCCATTGCTAATAAAGATGAATAAAGATGACAGGGAACAATTCGAGTAGTTGTGAGAAAGTAGTACCTTTATGACTGTGGACTCGTTCATTAATGGAGTCATCCATTGAATCTTCATAGACAGCATCTCAGACAGCATCGGGGAAACGGACCTTGTCACGATGAAACAAGGTTTGAAGATCTTCTTGTCATGTTGAAGTAGATTTCTTAGTCGCTTCTGCGAGTGCAGGGGGGCGCAGAGGCGCAGCATCTGTAGCAACTTCCATTGCTTGAGTTCGCCAGTTCTAAGAGTGAGAGAGAGATATGTTGAGGATGAGAGAAAGCAAGAGATAGCCAAAAACGCAAAAGATGATGATGAGAAAAGGGAAAAGGGGGGATTGAGAAGGGGTATCAGTGGAAGCAGGCTTTTAGGATGGCGAATAGAAGCAAAGGGGAGATAGGATTATGGACTTTGGAATGTTGTGCACTGACTGACAACTGCGGCAACGGTGACAACTCACTCACTGAGTCACCCACTACACGAACGATAACAAGCACGTGAGCTCTCAACGTCACAGTCACTTTCTGCTCTAACTCTAGGGCTCGGCAGCGTATCGTATATAGCGTATAAAGTAAATCTTATAAGCGAAAAACCGTAAGCGTATTATAGAAAATATTAAAAAGTTTCAGCTTATAAGCAAAATCGTATACGTATAATAATGTTGAAATTTTAGCGTATACGCTATTGAAGTCGTATAAGAAAAAATTATATAACGCAATAGATCTCTGAGAAAAAAGACACTATTTTTCTATTTGAGGTGGTTTAGCAGCTATAGCTGAAATTTTGATATAATAAATTTAAATACAAAATATTGAACTAGTCTTAAATTGGAAGCTAATTAAGATATTTTAGTAGTCAAAATATTAATATTAATGTTTTTTTCAGTTATATATATAAATTTACATTAAATTGGTATGCTCAATGCGTATGCGTATACGACCTATCTTATATGCCCCGTAAGCGTATTTATATTTTTAACTTACTTAAATAGAGTATAAGATACGAGCGTATGAGTATACTATACTAGTTATACGCGCGTATGCTTATACGATACGCGCCGAGCCCTATCTAACTCTAAACATTGAAACAAAGGGGGGCGAGTGTAGTCCATTCCCAAAAGCATAACTCCCAGTCCAAAACACAATCACACAACCTCTGATGGCGTATCCGTACGACCAATTTCAAATGTGCGCCTAAAATGGGCCCTGAAGAAAAAACGAGTGCCTCGACTGACGATACCGCACATGTATGGGATCAAGTAGCTGACCGCATCCAAAGATGGGACATCTGGAATAACGACATCGGACGAGATTCCAAACGACACTGTTTGAGAGCTAAGAGACAATAACTGGAGTACCCAAGGAATTCGATACACATCTTTACTACCTTACGAATATCCGTGTATCTAATCGTCCTTTTTATCTTAAACTTCTTTTCGGTGCCGAATGAGATATTTGTCGGAATATGTAATTTTAATCTCCTCATTTCCTTGATTTTTATGCCTATATTATTCAGAAATCTTCTATTTTTTACAAATGTCAAATTTTCACATTTCTCCGTATTGTATGCTATAATTCATCATGGCGAAAATAAGAATATATGTACATGTTGCGAGCGATATATTGTACGTGTCCATCCGAAGATCTATTTAAAAAGTTTGAAGAGAAATATTGGATACAGGAGATATAGGATATTAATTATAGTAAAGAGCTCAGATGGGAAAAGTGTTGAGCCCTTCACCAGAAACTTGAAGTGTAGATAAACCTTTATGTTTGTGGTTATCATTTGCTCAGTATCATTACAAAGGAAAGGTGACGTAATAGTAGTAAATAGACTTAAATAAACCTAAAAATAAGTGATTTCAACCAGTAAAACAACCTATTCGGTATCTTGGGTTGGATCAACCAAATCTCTTCCTAAATACTAGAAGTATAACAATCTGTATCCTTATTATTACAATAAGTAGATGATGATTAAAAAGTTTCCAGAATCATTTTATCGTATTAGAAAAGTTACGAGTAAATAATGACAAATATGATCAAAGGTATAGTCTTCCTACCTATACAGTCCAAGCGACAGCTTAAATATAAGATAATAAGGTTAAATAATATAACAGGTATAGAGGTATTCTCGACACCCAAGATTAAGATGTCTACATAATAGCTATTGAGATATTGTGATTATAAATCACAGAAGCCATCACCATCACTCAATCAAGGCATATCCCGACTATCCCCTTCCCCTTTGCCCTTCGATTCTCACATACTCATTCTTATCGCGTTCATCATCTACTTTACCACTTGGTACAGATACCAACCAGACAACAGATATCCCTTCCTACAAAGTATAACACCCCAAGTCACATCCAAGATACGACTTTCAACTGAAATACACGATATATCCGTTTTCTTATTCTCCTTCAAATTCTGCTTCTACTTAAACGAGCGACAATATTGAAAAATACTATTTATCCATTTATTACACCCCCAATCATCGCTTTTACTCCTCTCTATCATCTTAAAAACATACTCTATTACATTCACTACCCTTGTTTCTCAATCTCAATGCCATTCACTCAGCCAGGCTCGAGTCCTTCAGCGACTTTTGACACTTACAACGACATCAATCAGGCCATCATAGCACCCCATGGAAACGTAAATGGTAGATATTTTAGTTTTAATAGCCCAAGCACTCCGGCTGACGAGTGGTAATAAAATAGTGCAAAATAATATTGCCATTAGCAGGGATTCAAATAGCCATAGAGAACTTATACGCGGTATGATTCGACATATTCAGAACACAGGGGAATATACGACTGATACAGTTTACTTAGAACTGAAGAATATATTGAATCCTTCCATCTTCACTGGAGACGATCGTCCTGAATGCCTAGAAAATACGAGGAAGAAAACCCTAGAATATATACACGATTGGGTGAATGCTGAAGGGCCTCCGAATGTACTTTTACTGATCGGAGCAGCGGGTACGGGCAAAAGTACCATTGCGACGACAGTTGCGGGGATGTATCAGAAGAAGGGTCAACTTGGTTGTCATATATTCTTCGTCCGGGAGAAGAGCGATCCAAGAAATGTCTTGCAAACCATCGCGTATCTACTGGCTGATTATAACCAGCTCATAGCTGAGTCTCTTTCTGAACAATTGAAGAAATCTGGAAATTTAGGTTCCTCAAACCTAAAAGCAAAATTCGATATTCTCCTCCAACAACCACTATCTGCCGTTGCCACTGAAGTAGGCCATCCTGTACTTATCGTATTAGATGCTCTCGATGAGTGCGGCACCCCAGAACAACGTCAAAGTCTCCTAGATGTTCTTCGAGATTGTCTGACAGCCCTCCCTGATAACTTCCGAGTTCTTATTACTTCACGACCTGATGAAGACATTGATATCCTCATCGACTCACACCATCTTCGAGTTAAGATCCTTGATCAACACTCTAACGAGAGCAAAGACAATGTTTCGACATATATCAAGTTCCAATTTAACGAGATGAAGTCTTCAGGGAAATTGAAGATTCCTAGTGGGTGTGACTGGGATGATAGTATAAATAAACTAGTACAAGGTGCAGATGGGTTGTTTATCTGGGCGTCTACAGCAATCAAGTTTGTGAAGGAAGAGAAATGGTCCCGGTATAGATGTTTCCAAGATCTTGTCTCGAATGCAAATTCTCTGAAACTTGACGAGCTCTACAAAACGGTTCTTTTTCATGCTTTGAAATGGAACGAAGGAGATAAGGAGATCTTCAGGAGTATATTCTCACTCATCTTGTTTGCAAAACGTCCTTTGTGCGATAGAGAGATAAACGAAATCCTAGATGTAGAGATGGACGTAACATCGAATGTACTATCTTACTTCCGTTCATTGGTTAGATATGAGGAAGGACAGCCAATAAGGATACACCACACATCATTCTATGATTATCTTATATCGTGTGAAGGGAGTGCATGGTACATTGACGCCGAGGTGCAAAAATCGTACATTGCAACGAAGTGCCTAGAACGGATGGGAGAGTTACTTAAATACAACATTTGTAATCTTCAATCCGGTTACGTATTGAATTCTGATATACCTGACCTTGAGAATCGCGTGGTACAATGTATTCCCCCATCCTTAGAGTACATATGTTGTAACTGGGCTCACCATCTTCGAGATGTACCGTATACACAAGAACTATGCTCCCAACTACAATCCTTCGCACATAATCAGTTGCTGTTCTGGTTCGAAGTACTTAGCCTTACCGATACATTTAACAACAATGTTGGTCCCGCACTTCAATATGCCATTGATTGGGTTGGGGTGAGTGCATTGTATTGATTGTTATGTTTAGTGACTAAATATTCATCTAGAACAATGACCCGAAATTATCATCTTTCCTTAGAGATGCATATCGACAGGCAAGCATATATTCGGAGCCAATCTCGATGAGCGCATTGCAAGTGTATAATTCCCTACTACCTCTAACTAAAGAGGATTCGCTGATGTCGATACACTATGCAAAATACGCGCACACGGGATGTCGAGTAGAGTATATTGGTAGAAAACGACGTAGTGACTGTATCAAGACAATACAAGTTAATTGGGGACAGGACCTCAGATACGAAAGTTCATGGTCCACTTTCTTGTCATTTTCTCCTGATGGAACTCGAGTTCTCTCTGATTCTGTACGAGGTGTTTGTGTATGGGAAGCAACTAGTGGTAAATTCATCGCTGGTCCGCTTACGGGAGGCGATAAATCCGATGCGTTGACTGCCACTTACTCACCCGACGGGAGATATATTAGTGTAGCCAGCGAGGACGGTATTATTAGAAAATGGGATGCACTCACGAATTGTCCCGTTTGGGAAAGGGAAATAGATAGAAAGCGGGTAGATTTGAGTCTGGTGGTGTCAGCGGTATTCTCACCAGATGCGAAGTCAATTGTATTCGGGGATTTTCGAGGGACAATCGTAGTGTATAATGTAGAAACTGGAGAGCAAGTCGGCGAACCGTTAAAGGGTCACACCAAGTCCGTTCGTTGTCTCTCTTTCTCGTCTGACGGTCAATGTTTTGCATCAGGATCGGACGACATGACAATCATAATATGGGATGCAGATAGAAGGAAGGTGAAGATTAGTCAATTCAAAAAACATACCAAGGCAGTTACGACAGTCAATTTTTCTCCTAGTGGGAAAATCGTCGTCTCAGGCTCTGAGGGTAGGACTATTCTCGTTTGGGATGCATTCACGGGAGAGGTGTTGCGCGAGATTGAATGCGAGAGTGAAGTAAACTCAGTCACGTACTCTCCCAATGAACTCTACATTCTTGCGAGTGGATGGGAGTGGATGAGTATGTGGAAGGTCGACGATGTGAAAGCCCCGCCAAAAGTATTTCAAGTAGATAAGTCTATCCTGCGAGTTGCCTTCTCGCCCGACAGTAGTCGTTTCATGTCCCTAAATGGCGATCGAGATGCTATTCAGATATGGGACGCTTCATGGGGGGTGGAAGAAACAACGACGACATTTGGAGAGCAAGGAACGATCCAGTCAATTTCTTTGTCTCCCAGTGGTGAATTCATCGCTTCGGGGTCAAGGGATGGTAGCATCTGTTTATGGAACGTGCAACGCGGTGAACTTGTCAAAAAGTTGAAACTCCGCCGTCACGTCGACTCGGTCTCTTTCCCTCCCGTCAACGAGAAACTCATTGCTTTTGGCACTCATAGCGGGACAGTGGGAGTATGGGACGTCACAAACGAAGAGCCTTTCACAATTGGAAATCACAAGGAATCAGTCAGTTCTGTTGTGTTTTCACTGCCGGATGGTAATCATGTTGCCTCGGGCTCCTGGGATGAGACAATTTGTATCTGGAATGTCGAACGTAGAGAATTGGCAGTCGGTCCATTGACAGGGCATGAAGATTGCGTGCAGGCAGTAGCATATTCTCCGGATGGAACGAGGCTCGTCTCTGGTTCCGAAGATAAGACTGTTCGTATTTGGAATTCGGAAACTGGACAGCTACTTTCAACACTCAATGGTCATTCTAATTGGGTGGAATCCGTGGCATACTCCTTCGATGGGTCACGCATCGTTTCCGGGTCCAACGATAAGACAATACGTGTTTGGAACGCTGAAAGTGGTGAAATTGTTGGTGAGCCAATCACTGGACATGATGGTTGTGTGAAGTCGGTGTGCTTTTCACCGGACGGAAAGCGAATTCTTTCAGGATCTTCCGATAATACTGCACGCGTATGGGACGCAGACACTGGTAAACATCTCTTTCCTCCATTTAGCGGTCACATCAGCTCCATCGGGTCTGTTTGCTTCTTCCCTGACGGAACACGCTTTGCTACTGGGTCCTTTGACGGGACAATTAGAATATGGACATTAGATGAGATTCCAGATGAGACTAATTGGAGATTAAGAGACAATGGCTGGGTTATCGGCGAGAATGGTGAATTGATGATGTGGATACCTAGGGACCTTCGTAATCACGTTTATGGACACAGGAATATTAGTATGGTTAACCGCTCTTTCTATGTTAAACTTAATTTCGGTACCGAACAAAATATTAGTCGTAATATCCAAGTTTAATGTTTCTATACTCTTCATTTGTTATTTCTATTTATCTGATCTTTGGTTTATGTCTATGGCCCTACCAACTCTTTTTTTTTTTTTACTTTTTTCAAACTCTGGTTATTTGTTTCGGATTAGTTTGTATTGTATTGTATTATTGGTGCTGCTCGGTTCCGGAGATGGATTCTTATCTGTGTAAAATGTATATGTATCCTGTATCCGTTTCATTGGCCAATATTGTTCGTAAATAGTTGTAGATACTAGATATGAGATAGAAAATAGACATTTCTTTGGTGTGGAGGAGAACAAAGAAAGGTGGGATCTATAGTTGGGAAAACGAGGATTTAGACGAGGATGGCGTGAGCTTTCTTTCTCTCTCTTTCTCAACACTACACCTCTTTTTGGCTTACTCGCACTCGTGTTGTACATGTATATGTACTTTGTTTAAAACGGCCTTCGTAATAGTGATAAATTAATGAAAAGACTCGAACTCAAAATAAATTAATAAAAAGAGAAAAAAAATTTAAAAAAGTAATGTTGCGGCGAGATAAATAAACTGTGTGGTGAACGGATATCATCATATTTGAAGGAAGGTTCTAATTTTTTAGGTTCTCAATCTCCCAGTCACGTACTCACGCCTATCTACCCGTTCGCCCGCCTGTATATGCCCGTCTGTCTGCCTGTGTCTGCCTGTCTGTGGGACCATCTATCTGTTTATCTGCCCGCCTGCCTGTCTGTAAGCAGACATGTGGGTGTTATGTACGTGTGAACCGTAGGTATTTAGGTACTTATTTAGGTGTATAGGTATGTAGTTAGGTATGTAGTTAGATAGTTAGGTACGTAGCCACGTAACCACGTATGCACGCATGCACGTAAATCGTATACCACTAATAAACTAACTAATATTTAGAAAGGTAACCCGAGTACGAGTACAGATATATGCATATATGTATATAACACAAAAAAAAAGAAAAAATTATACATGATTAATAAGATTTTTTCGTACTCTCATCGTGGGATTCCGTTGAAGAGGTAAAGAGAAAGTAGAGGGAGAAAAGGTGAGGGGGAGGGGGGAAGGTTGAAAGTTGAACAGGGCCGTAGGGTAGTGGTAGAAGGAGAAGAGAGAGAAGAGAGAGAGAAAGAGAGAGAGAAAGAGAGGGAGATAATCCAGCTACATAGGTTATATTCACGTTCACGTTCACAAACGATTTGTGTCTGCAAAGAACAAAAAAGAAATAAGAAACAGGGAAAAAAGAGAAGAAATGTAGGGAAGGAAAGACGAGATGAGCATAATGGAGAAGGAAACCGGTAATCCAAGTAAGAGGAAAGGGAATAGAGGGGAGAGGAAAGGAAAAGACAAGTGATAGAGAAGAAGAGTGACAGAGAAGAAAAAGAAAAGAAGAAACAATGAGCAACGAGCGTGTAAGGGTTATTCGCGTATCTACTACATCGATATATATAGTCTTTTTTAGATACTAGTAGACCAAGGAGTGTAAAGGAGTGACTATAGCGTGATTAATGTAAAAAAAAGACCATAATGAGAAAGAAAGAAAGAAAAGAGTTCGATGTAAGTGATATAGAGAGCCAAAACGGGAAGACCATAAGAAGAGAGAAAAAGAAAAAAAAAATAGAAGAGAAAAGAAGAGAAAGAAAAGAAAAGGAGGCAATGGAACTACAAGTCCCCAACCGCATCCAAAACATACAAAACCTGTTGAGGTCTCACAAACAAACCCCGATACTCCGCAGTAGACACATCAGACACAGAAGGCGACCCACTCCGTATCCGCTTCTTCCTCTCAATACTCAGCGCATTGCCCTCGCGCTTCGTACCCTTATAATGATAACTACCATAATAATAATAATAATAATAATGGTGGTGGTGGCTCCTCTGGCTCGAGAAGCCCGACGATAGGTCGTTACGACGCCGTCTGGTGAGACGTTCGTCGTCACCCCATTCCGATGTGTATCACCCCACATCGAAGTATTTCACTCCACCCCAGGATCCGTCGTGTCACCCTCGACCGTCCGATTGTTGTTGGTCATCCCATCCGTCACCTGTCACGGGTACTTCTACGCCCACTCATGGTCCAGTCTCGCCCTCGACTTCACCGATGTAGCGAGCGAATGCACGGAACCTCTTTCGTTTTGAGAATATCAGACATGGGATTCCGATGTTGAGTGTAGCACCTTTGGGTTGTACCACCGGAGCAGCGACGGGCGTGCTCTCCTCACTTGGTGTCGAGCTAGATCCTGTCTTTGCTTTCCCGGCCGTTGACGATACAACTTTCTTTTTCTTGGAAAGGGTGATTGTATCGTTTGATCCTTTGCGGCGGATCGTTGCCCGCGTTGCGGTAGACCCGCTGTCGCTAGAGGGAGATTGGACGTTCCTTTTATCCTCTTTCATGGTTGCCTCTACACGACTCTTGCTCTTTATTGTTTTGTTGTTGTTGCTATCTGTGCTTCCAGTTCGCCCGGGATCGATATTCTCTTTTTTTTGAAGGTGATTTGGGTAACGGTTTATTTGGTGAACCGTTCGTATTCGCAGATGTCACTGGTGCTTTACTCTGAGGAGTCGGAGTCGTCGCCGACGTTGTTGTTGTTATCTTCTTTGTCCCTGACAAACATTTCCTATCATCCGCACTCGCAGACTGAGTCATTCCAGGCGCAACCACAGATTTCCTAGCTGCAGAACCAGCAGTCGAATTTGTCGTCCGCAACCAAGTTGCTGATGGAGATTTACGGATCATCGTCTTCTTTTGTCTCGCCGCTGTTGTAGCGGTTGTTGTAGTTGATGTCGTTGAGATACATCGGTTTCGTGCTGCCCCGGCTGTTGTTGTTGAGCTTACACTAGCTTCGGAGAGCCTACGACTTCGGACGGGAGCTTTGGGTAATGAGGGAGTTGTGACGATACGGGGAGATCGCGATGTACCAGTACTTCGCATTGAGACGTTGGAAGTTGTTGAGGCTGTCGATATTTTCCTTGACCTTGCAATCGAGTCTCGGGAAGTCATACTGTCCCTAGGAGTCCTGAATGCAGATGTTGAATCGTCCTTTGGACTCGATAGTGATGCATTCGAGAGAGAAGAAGTTGAACGGACAGGAGAAGGGGGCGGTCGAAGTGTTTGTTGTGTGGTGGACGAGGGAACGGTGTTTGCAGTGTTTCGTCGATGCATGGAATCGAGTTGATGTCACCGACGCTGTCGACTTTGGACGTTGTACAGTGACAACATTCCTTTCATGTACGCTCAACACGCTTGCCGTGTCACTGGTGTACTTTATATTACTCGTACATATTCGAGGACGGTGACCTTTAGTGATACTAGCCCTCCTTGCAGAAGATAGCGTCGGTGATGTCGCTGAATGAGTTAAATTAACACTTGGCGCACGGTTTACCATTGGGCTTATACTACACCCACTGGATGGAACCCATTCAGGACTCCTTCTGTTCTCTTTCCGTAACGAAACCCAACTCTTTGTGGGTAAAATGCTATGAGTAGCGACAGAAGCGGATGAAGATCGGACTTGTGAAGGTATACCTGTCTGAGTGTGATTCTTGTTCAATGCAGAGGTACGCTGTGCTCACCCTGTCTCTCTCAGTTACATCCTCTACCCTACTCAGAGTTGGCCGCAGTCCGGTCCGTGCCATGGGATTAGCTCCTGAAGGAGTTGTTCAATCTTCAGCAGGAACGTTGATTTCTATAGAGTAGATTAAGTCAATAATAAATTAGATTTATAGAGTTCAGGATAAGCCCATACCATCACACTAATCTCTGCTGTAAACCAAGTATTCACGTTATCGAATCCACCTTCTTGTCTGATCGATACCCATCGTCTGCAGATCATATGCAATATGTTTAGATGAGTTTATTCGACTTGAACTCGGATTTGAGAAGAAGAAGGCGGGTGGGATTGAAGTAATACTGCCAAGACTAAACCCTACGTATGTATATCAATCATTAAGATAATTGTATAATTTGAGTCAAAAAGAAACCCACCCGATAAAGTTGAACAGCATTTTTGTCATCCATCCCCTTCCGTATCAAGTCCGCAACCTATCCAAGGCGTTCATCATCCTCAAGTCTTTCCATTCCATCATTTTCCATAATATCCACCTAATCATTCTCGTTAATGAAAAGAGCAGAGTTTACAAATAACCTTGCTATTTGTGTGTTTGGCAGTACTACCCCATCCATCTCGCACCGAACTAAGTTTTTTAAGCCTATGTCGCAAGAAGCGTTTACGATACTTAGGCGAACGATAAAAGTCTATCACCACGCGTCTCCTAAGGTAGCTCTGCAAATTCTCTAGTTGCCCATTCCTCCTCAAATAGTCCAACCGATACCTGTCGAATACCATGTTTAGGATATATATTTTGCACATCTGCATCAACTAAAAATTGGAGTACACGAGGCACGTGCCATTCACATTGATGCTATTGACAACCGTCCCCCTATTTACTACCCGTTATCCCCTCATATCATGTGAATTCGATAAAAGTATGAGATCATGTATTATTTCAACAACAATACGAGCTTGGATTTAGTTGTACAAAGTTTGAATTAATAAGCAGGTTGCGGAAGACACGACAGCAACTGCTGTGCCAAGGTTATATGTTCTATTTGAAACTGCCAGAGTACCCGCATAAAGAAAACCAAAGTAAAATAAAGTGTAGACATGGAGAAGGGAGATGAGAGTATTTGAAGTTTAGCAGGTTCACCTGGAGGGAGTAAGTTCTTGAGACCGTAGAGTATAAGTAAATCATAGAAGTACGGAGCTTTGGTAGCCAGTATAAATCAGTGAGTGAAAAGCAGCAGCGGTTTCTTCTTTTATTGTAGTAGAGTCACCTATAACAGGTACGTCTCAATATATTTCAAAAGAGATATCCGAGTATGGACTTGGTCTCTACATATATACATAGTTTTGCGATCTGCCTCTTCCTCGGATGCATTTTTCTCATTGGCATTGAAGAGAAAATCAAAGGTGTTACCAGATTATTTCAGGGTATACAAGTACTCGAGTCCGTCAGAGAAAAGAATAGGATTGTGATTTAATGAAATTCGAGTGAATGCACCTATCAAAAAGAGGCAGGGGAGTGAGTTTGGAGTTTGAAGGGGATATAGGGCAGATAGAAGCGTTATAAGACAATCTGACGTCGAGATTAAGTGAGAGGACGGATGTTACTGGAATGGAGAAAATGGAGTGAGAGAAGCTGTAGGAAAGAGAAGAAGCTATTAGAGGGGGTATAAATGAAAGACAACGTACTTGAAAGTCAGGGAGTCTGGAGGAGCATGAGCATATACCAATGTTAATAAAAGTGAATAAAGATGATAGGCAATAAATTGAGTTATGAGAAGGTAGTGTCTTTATTTCCCTAGACCTTTTTGTTAGCAAACCCGTTCATTGAATCTTCATCGGCGAGATCCCGGACGACATCAGGGAAACGGTGCTCAGCACGATACAAGAGAGTTTTCAATGTTTTTGCCATGTTGAGGTAGATTTCTTTGTCGTTTCTACAAGTGCGAGAGATTTCAGAGGCGAATTTTCCGTATCGGCTACCATTGCTGAAGTTTACTAGTTCATAGTATGAGATATGTTAGGGTCGAGAGCGAGAAAGCAAGAGAGCCAAAAATACAAAATATGATGATGAGAAAAGGAAAAGGGAGGAAAGCAAGAAGAGGTATCTGCGGGAAGATGCCTTAAGGCAGGCAGCAGGCGAGACAACGACGAGAAACAAGGGTTCGGAGGATTGTGGATTTTGGAATTTTGTTCACTGACAATGGCGGCGACAACTCACTCACCATACGACACGAACAATAACAAGCACGTGAACTCTCAACGTCACAGTCACTCCCTGCTCTAAACACAAAAGGGTGCGAGTATAGTCCATTCCCAAAAGCATACACGCCCAGGCTAGACCACAATGACACGTCCTTTAACAGCATATACGCACGACCATCCCCGGATGTGCGCCCAAGATGCGCCCAAGATGCGCCCTGAAGAAACAATGAATGCCCTCATTGTTTCTACCCAATGTATATGCCCTGCCCTGACGATCGGAAGTATGACCATACACCTCTTGCTCAACTCAAAGATTCAATCCCGTTTCTTCTAGGTCTTCGGAAGTAGATAGCAATTACTGCAAACAAGAAACATAAAACAAAACAAACTCAGCTTCTCATACCACGAAATCACCATCCGACTTCTATAACTTTCTCTGGAATCAAATGCTCTTCTCAACCCTCTCAATGAGTCTCAGCGATTTCTTTCAAATAACTCAGTCCACATAAACAACAGATATTGCCTCTCGATTGCATGCTCATCCTCTATACAACATTCACTCTGATCATTAGAAGGGGCATACCTCTCTTCTTTACATAGAAGTAATGATAGTGACGACGGACAAGAACAGAATACAGAGAGAATAGTTCGATGTTCGAACGCAGAGAACTAGCAGTTGGTGTCAGGGTATAGGGAACACGTGCTGTCAATAGCATTCTTGGGATGGAACAATTCAACGAAGCTCGTCTCTGGTTCTGTCGACGATACTATCAGCAGTATTTTTCTCAACATCTGACAATCATTTCCATTACATAGATCCCATAGCATAGTCTTCTGTTGGACGTCGTGGTCCACAGATAGGGACATCTATTTATGGATCACGTTCAGCAGTGAACTCGTCAAAACGTTAGAACTCGACAGTGACATCAATTCAGCCGGCTTCTCTTTTATATACGGGAGCCCCACTGCTTCTGGCTCAGTCTCCTCCTCTCCCATCAACAAGCAACTCATCGCTTTTGGCTTAGATGACGGGACAGCGCGACTTTTGGACGTCACAATTGGGAATCACATAGATAGGGTGAGTTTGTGTTTTCGCCGTCGGGTGGGACGCACATTGCCTCGGGCTCCTGGGATAAGACAATTTGTATTTGGGATGTCGAACGAAGAGAATTGACGGTCGGTCCGTTAACAGGGCATGACGATCACGTACTCACAGTAGCATATCCTACGGACGGAACGAGACCTGTCTCTGGCTCCGCTGATAAGATTGCTCGTATTTTGAATTCAGAAACTGACCATCTATTTTCAATACTCAATAGTCATTCTTTTTTGGGTAAAATCTGTAGCATACTCCTTCTATGGGTCACGCATCGTCTCCAGGTCTTTTGATACCACAATCCTTGTTTGGGATGCTGAGATTGGTGAAATAGTTTGTGGACCAATTACTGGGCACAAGAGCGATATAACTTCGGTGTGCTTCTCACTGGACGGAAAGCGAATCCTTTCAGGATCTTGGGACAATGCTGCACGCGTTTGGGACGCAGTTACCGGTCAACCTCACCTTCCCCCATCTAGGGGTCACATTCATCGGGTCAATTCTATTTGCTTCTTCCCTGACGGAAGACACTTTGCTACTGGGTCCTCTGATGAGATAATTAGAATATGGACATTAGACGAGATCGCGAATGACGCCGATTGGGAATCGAGAGACGACGGCTAGGTGGTCGGCGAGAATGGTGGATTGATAATGTGTATACCTACCGACCTTCGCAGATACACTTGCGGGCACAGGAATATTAGTATACTTAATCGTTCTTTCTGTCTTAGGCTCCATTTTTGTCCTGAATGAAAAATTAGTCGGAATATACGATTTTGATCTTTCCATTTTCTTACTCTTTTACGCTATAGTATCCTGTTTTGTTTCAACTCACAATTATAGACATACCAACTTATTTTTCTCTTCTCAAATCCTATCTAATTATGATGGTGACGATTAGAATATTTTAATTATGGTTCTCGGAAACAGGGGTTGATTTTCTCTGTCTAATATATATAGGCGTATCATATATACATTTCATTAACTAATACTTTCCGTAAAATATCGTAGATAGACATTCTAGAGACGAATGAAAAAAGGCACTAGGGTGGTTGACGTGATACCGTTGACTTTGAACGTTGCACAATGTCAGTAAACCTATCATTGAAGAGGCTAGGAGGTGAGTCTGAAGTTTGAACGGGACACAACGGATAGAAGAGTTTTAAAAGAAGTTGATGCCAGAATTAAGTGAGAGGGCAGGTATTGCTGGATTTGGGGGATATGGATTAGAAGAGAAGCCGTAGAGAAGAGGAGAAGCTATGAGGGGAGATCCGGATAAAAAGTTATCTGTTTGAGGGGTTAAAGAATCACAAGTGTATCCCGTTGCCAATAAAGATGAATAAAGATGATGGGCAAGAAGTTGAGTTGTGAAACAACTCACTCGCTCAGCGAACGAACGATAGCAGACCGCAGGAATTCTCAATGTCACAGAGTCACAGTCCACTCTAAACTCTTGTATCCATAAGCACATTCTTCCAGGACAAACCTGGTTGAAACTATAATTACGTATCTCTGACAACATACGTTTAACTTCTCCTCAGATATTTGCCCAAGCTATGTCCCGAAGAAACAACAAATGCTCCCATCGTTTCAATTCAATGTCTATGCCGTGACAATCAGAGTTATGACTTTATACCGGCTACACGACACAGACACTCAAAGCAATAGCTGTATCCTCAACTCCAAGCAAAATATACAAAGTAAGCCCAGATTCTTATACTGGGGAATGCTGATAAACTGCCTTCAATCTTGGTAACGGTTTTAACTCTAAAATGATAACCGCATTCGATTTTCCCCGGCCTACAGATCTGATTTAAGATTTCCATATTTATTTTCTATGTGATCTGGACATCATCCTCTCTGATATTTATTAAACCCATACGCTTTCATCAAGCTGGGAGTGATATCCAAGCTGGTCAGGTCACTAGCTTAGAGTGCGCCACAGTGAGTCAATATTGACTATTGCAGATATCACTTGTATTTTTTATGCTTGCTACGACTTTATTATTTTTATATAGTAGGGAGAGAACCGACTTCATCCTGGTTTTAGCCTACGAGAAGTAGATAGTAATGGCTTAAGAAGTGTTAAGCTTTTTATTATAGACTCGAACTGTGGATAAATCTTTGCATCGATATTTATTATTGGTATTTTTTACATGGAAAAGGCCACAAATAGAGACAAATAAACCTAAAAATAGGTTACTTCAACAAGTAAGATGATCTGATTGGTAGTCTGGGTTGAATCGAAAAAAACTTTAACCTTTTTATATATCTTGTATCTGAGGACAATATTTTATATGGTCTAATCATCAGACAAGAAGACACTGCTCAAGAACAAGCCAAAATCGTTTTCTTACATAAGTAGGCAATAGCAAACACATGTTTATGGTCTACTTACCCTTAAAGACCTAAAAATGTTATTTTTATAAAATGTAGAAGTCAAATATTATTGATAATAGAGAAGTTTACTCTCCAATAGACCTAGCTATTCCCGCCAATTACCCTTCGAGCTACTAAGATATTATTATTATAAATCATAAGAATCCATCACTCAATCAAGGCATATCCCGATATTCCGTTACAAATTCTCACAAGCACCTGGTAGTTCTTATCGTGCCATCATCTATCTTTCTCACTTCTTCACTTCTTGCTGATACTACCTAAACGACAGGCCTTTGTTATTACAGAGGCTCTCCTTTTGTTTATCATCTAGGATTGAACCCTTGTCTACAATAGTCCAGGTATCATTTTTCTAATTAAAATTATAATAACGTCTAACCCTCTGCCCTCTTAGCTCTTGACACTTCTGGAATACTTGTCTATTACCTGAAGCTGGATAGAGTCCTTGCCCTATTTTGACGTGCTCATCGTAACAATCAAAAATGTCAAGTTATTTTGCCTATGTTTCCCCCAACATCCTAGACCAGTTGAGACATCTCAGGATACCAGATTCTTTTAATACGTCGAAATTAGAGTTCATTGCCGGAGGCGGGTTTAGTGACGTGTTTAAAGCTGAACATCATTTTCCTGATCGCCCTACAAAGTGTGTCATAGCTATCAAACGACTACGTTTCTACATGAAGGAGGATATTATCATGGTATGTATCAAACAAGTACATAAATGAATGCTTGATTTCTCGAAGCTTTCGTAATTTTTGTGATTATATAATTGTATGTCTTCAACTTTACTGATTCTGTTCACATCTTAGCTGTTTGAAAAAGAAATATCGGTGTGGTCAAACCTTCAACACGAAAATATTGCTCCTCTACTTGGGTTTGCGTTTGATAACGAGACTGGGTATCCCTTATTGATATCGGAATGGATGGAAAACGGTTCTGCCTGGGAGTGTATAAATCATAATCCAAACTACGATGCACTCAAACTGGTTCGCTCTGATATCTAAATTTTATTGTTTTCCTTGACACTGAACTCGATAAACTAGATATGTGATGTTGCTAAAGGTCTTGCTTATTTACACGATAAGAAGGTGGTTCATTCTGATATAAAAACGGTGAGAAAATAAATGCATTATCAAATAAATAGTATATTAACTTTCATCTGAAGGATAACGTCCTCATCTCTTCATCCGGGACCGCAATGATTTGTGACTTTGGAATAACGAGAGTGATTACTTCTAGCAAGTCCTTTCGGACATTCACTTCAAGTAACAAAGGGACCGCTCGTTATCTTGCCTATGAGCTTGTAGCTTTATCGGATAGATATCCTAGTTCTACAAAAGCTTCGGATGTATGGGCATTTGGAATGACTGTATATGTGAGTATATCCTAGAACCGTACTTGAGATTGATTTGACTTCCATTAATACGGTTTTGTTACCCACATATAGGAATTACTCACCCGCAAGAGGGCCTATGGAGAAAAATCGGAGTATGCAACCTTGATGGCTATTGCAAAACCGGAAACTCCCTTAATACCAACATTTGACCACCTCATTCACCAAGTTGCAGATAATTACATCTTCCAAAATCTGATACAGATTTGCTTGTCTTGCTGGGAGTGCGAACCAAAGAAAAGAATCAATATGACAGAAGTTCTTGTTTACTTAGGTATCTTATGCGAGTCCTTGAAGTCTGAGAATATCAGTACTTTAGACTTCCCCTCAGTCGACAATAAACAGAGGATTGAAGTAATTGTCAAAAATGCGAAATTACTTAATATCACAAACTTTTATCCATCTATCCTCGAGAGCATATTTAATCGGGACGATAAGGTATGGCAGATCTTCGGAGGGATATTCTCTCTCATCTTCTTCGGAAAGTCACCCCTATCCGATCAGGATATAGATTCCATACTGGGGCTTGAGGCAGACACGACATCGAATTTACTCTCCTGCTTGCAACCACTAGTAAAGCATGAAAAGGGAAACCCGGCCGAGCTACGAGATGCCTCATTACGCGATTATCTCGTGTCGTGTAAAGGGTACCCTTGGTACATTGACACCGAGGTACAAAAATTGTACATTGCAACAAAGTGCTTCGAACGGATGAAAGAGTTACTTAAATACAACATTTGTGATCTTCAATCCGATTACGTATTGAATACAGATGTACCCGATATCGATTATCGGGTGACACAATGTATTCCTTCATTCTTGAAGTACATATGTTGTAACTGGGCTCATCATCTTCGAGATGTCTCATTTTCACAAGAACTATGCTCGCAACTACAATCCTTCGCACATAATCAGTTGCTGTTCTGGTTCGAAGTACTTAGTCTGACCAATACATTTGACATCAATGTCGGGCCTGCTCTTCAATTTGCAATTGATTGGGTTGGGGTGAGTGCATTGTATTGATTCGAGTGTTTAGTGACTAAATATCGATCTAGAACAATGACCCGGAATTATCATCTTTCCTTAGAGATGCATATCGGCAGGCAAGTGTATATTCAGAGCCAATCTCGACGAGCGCACTACAAGTGTATAATTCGCTGCTACCTCTAACTAAAGAGGATTCGCCGATGTCGAAACGCTATGCAAAATACGTGCCCACGGGATGTCGAGTTGAGTATATTGGTATAAAACGACGTAATGACTGTATCAAGACAATACCAGTTGATCGGGAACGGGAACGGGAACGGGAACGGGAACAGGATCAGGATCAGGATCAGGATCAGGATCAGGATCAGGAATGGGAACAGGAATGGGAACGAAGATGGGGAGCTTCATCACTCAGTTTCTTGTTATTTTCTCCTGATAGTACTCGAATTCTGTCCGATCCAGTACGAGTCGTTTGCATATGGGAAGCAACTAGTGGTAAATTGATCACTGGTCCGCTTACAGGAGACGATGAATCCGATGCGTTGACTGCCACTTACTCACCCGACGGGAGATATATTATCGTAGCCAGCGATGACGGTATTCTCAGAAAATGGGATACACTCACGAATTGCCTCGTTTGGGAAAGGGAAATAGATGGAGAGCAGGTAGATTTGAGTCGGGTGATGTCAGCGGTATTCGCACCAGATGCGAAGTCAATTGTATTCGGGGATTGTGAAGGGACAATCTTAGTGTTTAGTGTAGATACTGGAGAGCGAGGTGGCGAACCATTAGAGGGCCATACCGACTCCGTTCGCTGCCTCTCTTTCTCGTCCGACGGTCAATATTTTGCATCAGGGTCGGACGACATGACAATCAATATATGGGACGTGGATAGAAGGAAGGTGAAGATATGTCCACTCAAAAAACATACCAGGGCAGTTACGGCGGTCAATTTTTCTCCTAGTGGGAAAAACGTCGTCTCAGGCTCTGAGGATGGGACTATTCTCATTTGGGGTGCATTCACGGGAGAGGTGTTGCGCGAGATTGAATGCGAGGGTGAAGTAAACTCAGTCACGTACTCTCCCAATGAACTCTACATTCTTGCGGGTGGATCAAAGTGGATTCGTATGTGGAAGGTAGACGATGTGACAGCCCCGCCAAAAGTATTTCAAGTAGATAAGTCTATCTTGCGAGTTGCCTTCTCGCCCGACAGTAGTCGTTTCGTGTCTCTAAATGAGGATCGAGATGAGATTCAGATATGGGACGCTTCATGGGGCGAGGAAGAAACAACGACGACATTTGGAGAGCAAGAAGCGATCTGGTCGATGGCTTTGTCTCCTAGCGGCGAGTTCATCGCGGGGTCTTTAGGTGATAGCATCTATTTATGGAACGTGCTCAGCGAACTTGTCAAAAAGTTGAAACTCCGCGGTGACGTCAACTCAGTCTTTTTCTCTCCCGTCAATGAGAAACTCATCGCTTTTGGCACTCGGGACCGGACAGTGAAAGTATGGGACGTCACAAACGAAGAGCCTGTCACAATTGGAAATCACGAGCAATCAGTCAGTTCTGTCGCGTTTTCACTGCCAGATGGAAATCATGTCGCCTCGGGCTCAGATGACACAATTTGTATTTGGAACGTCGAACGTAGAGAATTGGCAGTCGGTCCATTGACAGGGCATGAACATTGGGTTCAGGCAGTAGCATATTCTCCGGATGGAACGAGGCTCGCCTCTGGTTCCTACGATAGGACTGTTCGTATTTGGAATTCGGAAACTGGACAGTTACTTTCAACACTCAATGGTCATTCTGGTTGGGTGAACTCAGTGGCATACTCCTTCGATGGGTCACGCATCGTTTCCGGGTCCAACGATAATACAATACGTGTTTGGAACGCTGAAAGTGGTGAAATTATTGGTGAGCCAATCACTGGACATAAGCATAGAGTGAATTCGGTGTGCTTTTCACCGGACGGAAAGCGAATTCTTTCAGGATATAACGATAATACTGCACGCGTATGGGACGCAGTCACTGGTAAACATCTCTTTCCCCCATATAGCGGTCACACCAAGTGGATCAACTCTGTTTGCTTCTTCCCCGACGGAACACACTTTGCTACTGGGCCCAAGGATGGGACAATTAGAATATGGACATTAGATGAGATTGCAAATGAGACTAATTGGGAATTAAGAGACAATGGCTGGGTTGTCGGCGATAATGGTGAATTGATGATGTGGATACCTACGGACCTTCGCAGATACGTTTGTGGGCATAGAAATATTAGTATGTTTAACCGCTCTTTCTATGTTAAACTTAATTTCGGTACGGAACGAAATACTAGTCGTAATATCCAAGTTTAATGTTTCTATACTCTTCGTTTGTTATTTCTATTCATCTGATCTTTGATTTATGTCTATGGCCCTACCAACTCTTTTTTTTTTTTTACTTTTTTCAAACTCTGGTTATTTGTTTCGGATTAATTTGTATTGTATTATTGGTGCCGCTCGGTTCCGGAGATAGATTCTTATCTGTGTAAAATGTATATGTATCCTGTATGGGTTTCAGTAGGCTAATATTGTTCGTAAATAATTGTAGATACTAGATTTCAGATAGAAAATAGACATTTATTTAGTGTGGAGGAGAACAAAGGAAGGTGGGATCCATAGTTGGGAAAACGGGGATTTAGACGAGGTTGGCATGAGCTTCTCTTTCAACAGTACACCTCTTTTTGGCTCATCCCCGTTTTGTACATGTACATCGTTGAGGACGGCCTCAGTGATAACTTAACGAAAAGACTCGAGCTCGAAATAAATAAAAAAGGAGAAAAAAAAGTAAAAATAATGTTGCGGCGAGACTGATAAACTGTGTGGTGAACGGATATCATCATATTCGAAGGAAGGATCTAATCTTTTAGGTTCTTAATCTCCTAGTCACGTATGCATGCCCGCCTGTCCGTTCACCCGCCCGTCTGTTTGTCTGTCTATCTGTATCTGTGTGTGTCTGTGAGACCATCTACCTATCTGTTTTTCTGCCCGCCTTTTTGTCTGTAAGCAGACATGTGGGTGTTATGTACGTATGGACCGTAGTGTATAAGTACTTAGGTAGGTAGGTAGGTAGTTAGATACGTAGGCACGTAGGCATGTATGCACGCATGCACGTAAATTTTAAACTACTAACTAACTAACTAACTAATATTTAGAAAGGACCCGAGTACGAGTACGAGTACAGATATCAGATATTAGATATATGTATATATGTATATAACGCAAAAAAAAAAAAAAAAAAAGAAAAAATTACACATGATTAATAAGATTTTTTCGTACTCTCGTCGAGGGATTCCGTTGGGATGGGAGGGAAGGGTAGGAGAGAGGGTGGTTGGTTGTGGGGGAGGGCGAGAGAGAAAGGGGGAGAATGGAATTAGGACGGTTGAGAATGGAGTGAGAAAGAGAGAGAAGGGAGAGAAAGGGTAAAGGGAAAGTAAGGAGAGAAAAGGCGAGGGGATGGGGGGACGGGGGGTGGGGAAGGAGAAAAAAAAGAAAAGTTAAGCAGGGCCGTGGTGGTGGCAATGGTGGGAGAAGACGATATTGAGAGAGAGAAAGAGAGAGAAAGAGAGGGAGATAATCCAGCTACATAGGTTATGTTCACGTTCACAAACGATTTGTGTCTGTAAAGAACAAAAAAGAAAAAAGAAACAAGGAGAAAAAGAGAAGAAATGTAAGGAAGGGAAGACGGGATGAGCATAACGGAGGAGGAAACCGGTAATCCAAGTAAGAGGAAAAGGGATAGAGGAGAAGAGAAGAAGAGGGACAGAGAAGAAAAAGAAAAGAGGAAACAATGAGCAACGAGCGTGTAAGAGTTATTCGCGTATCTACTACATGGATATATATAGTCTTTTTTAGATACTAGTAGGCCAAAGGGGTGTAAAGGAGTGAATATAGCGTGATTAATGTAAAAAAACCATAATGAGAAAAAAAAAGGAAAAGAGTTCGATGTAACTGATATAGAGAGCCAAAACGGGAAGACCATAAGAAGAAGAAAAGAAAAACAGAAAAACAGAAAAGAAAAGAAG
This sequence comes from Pyrrhoderma noxium, assembly GCA_002287475.2. Lineage (NCBI taxonomy): Eukaryota > Fungi > Basidiomycota > Agaricomycetes > Hymenochaetales > Hymenochaetaceae > Pyrrhoderma > Pyrrhoderma noxium. The sequence goes on from CM008262.1 coordinate 266,531, forward strand.
AGAAAGAGAAAAGAAAAGAAGAGAAAGAGAAAAGAAAAGGAGATAATGGAACTACAGGTCCCCCAACCGCGTCCAAAACATACAAAACCTGCTGGGGCCTCACAAACAAACCCCGATACTCAGCAGTAGACACATCAGACACAGAAGGCGACCCACTCCCCATCCACTTATTCCTCTCAATACTCAACGTGTCGCCCTCGCACTTCGTGCCTTTATAATGATAACTACCATAGTTATTATTATTATTATGATGGTGGTGGTGGTGGCTCCTCTGGCTCGAGAAGCTCGAAGATAGGTCATTACGACGCCGTCGAGTCAGACGTTCGTCATCGCCCCATTCCGATGTGTATGACCCCACATCGAAGTACTTCACTCCACCCCAGCACCCGTCGTGCCACGCTCGACCGTCAGATTGTTGTTGGTCGTCCCATCCATCACCTGTTACAGGTACCTCCACCCCTACCCATGGACCGGTCTCGCCCTCGACTTCACCGATGTAACGAGCGAATGCATGGAACCTCTTTCGTTTTGAGAATATCAGACATGGGATTCCGATGTCGAGCGTGGCACCCTTGGGTTGTACTACCGGAGCAGCGACGGGTGTTCCCTCTTCACTTGGTGTTGAACTGGATCCTGTCTTTACTTTCCCGGGAGTTGACGACGCCGCTTTCTTTTTCTTGGAAAGGGTGATGGTGTCGTTTGATCCTTTCCGGCGGACGGTGGCTCGGGTTGCAGTAGACCCGCTGTCGCTAGAGGGAGATTGGACGTTCCTCTTGTCTTCTTTCATAGTCGCCTCTACACGACTCTTGCTCTTTATCGTTTTATTGTTGCTATCTGTATTTCCGGTTCGCTCGGGATCAATGTTCTCTTTTGAAGGTGATTTGGGTAACGGTTTATTTGGTGAACTGTTTGCATTCCTCTGAGGAGTCCTCATCGTCGCCGACGTTGTTGTTGCTGTCTTCTTTGTCCCTGACAAACATTTCCTATCATCCCCACTTGCGGACTTCGCCATTCCAGGCGCGACAACAGATTTCCTAGCTGCAGAACCAGCAGTCGAATTTGTCGTACGCAACGAAGTTGCTGATGGAGATTTACGAATCATCGTTTTCTTTTGTCCCGCTGCTGTTGTAGCGGTTGTTGTTGTTGATGTAGTTGAGATACGTCGGTTTCGTGCTGCCCCGGCTGTGGTTGTTGAGCTTACACTAGCTTCGGAGAGCCTACGACTTCGGACGGGGGCTTTGGGTAGTGAGGGAGCTGTGACGATCCGGGGAGATCGCGATGTACCGGTACTTCCCATTGAGATGTTTGAGGTTGTTGAGGCTGTTGATATTTTCCTTGACCTGCCAATTGAGTCCTAGGAAGTCATGCTGTCCCTAGGAGTCCTAAATGCAGATGTTGAATCGTCCTTTGGACTCGATAGAGATGCATTTGAGAGAGAGGAAGTTGAACGGACAGGAGAAGGAGGAGGTCGAAGTGTTTGTTGTGTGACGGACGAGGGGACAGTGTTTGCAGTGTTTCGTCGGATCGTCGATCCATGAGATCGAGTTGATGTCACCGATGCTGTCGACTTTGGACGTTGTACAGTAACAACATTTCGTTCATATACACTCAATACACTAGCTGTGTCACTGGTGTCCTTTATATTACTCGTACATATTCGAGGACGATAACCTTTAGTGATACTAGCCCTCCTTGCAGAAGATAGTGTTGGTGATGTCGCAGTGCTGACATGACGACTATTACTGGGTGTGTCTTCATCATCGACGTCCATAGCTGAATAGTGGAATTAACACTTGCACAGTCTACTGTCGGACCTATACTACGTCCACCAAATGGAACAAATTTAGAGTCCGTTCGGGACTCTCTACGCTCTCTTTCTGTGGCTGTCGTAAGCCGTGACGAAGCACGACTCTTGGTAGATGCAACACTTCGAGCAACACTACGAACAGATGCAGAAGAAGATTGGATTTGTGAAGGTGTACCTGTCCGAGTATGATTCTTGTTTAATACAGAGGTACGCAGTGAGTGATTTGTACTCATGCTGTCTTACTCAGTTACATCCTCTGCTCTACTCAGAGTCGGGCGGAGTCCAGTCCGTGTCATTGGACCTCTAGGATTAGCTCCTGAAAGAGTTGTAAGATAGTTTCTATAGAGTAGATTAAGTTAATAACGAAATAAGGTTATAGAGTTCAGGATAAGCTCATACCATCGCTAATCTCTGCGGTCGCCCAAGTCTCCATGTTATCAAATCCGCCTTCTTGTCTAATCGACACCCAGCGTCTGCGAATCATACGCAGTACGTCTAGACGGGTCTGCTCTACTTGAACGCGGATCTGAGAAGTACTTGAGAGGAGAGATTTATCAGATTCCTGTGGATGAGGTCGAAGTAATACTGCCGAAACTAGGGCCTGTGTAAGATATTAATTATTAAGATAATACTATTCGTTGAGAAAATAAATACCCACCCGATAGAGTTTGACCACATTGGTGTCATTCATTCCCCTCCAAATTGAATCCACGACCCATTCAACGCGTTCTCCATCTTCGAATCTCCCCATACCATCATTTTCCATAATATCAACCCAATCCTTTTCGTTGAACACTTTCTCTGCCTCACTGCAAAGAGCGGAGTCAACAAACGATCTCGCCGTTAGGATCATATCCTTGACAGTATCACCCCATGCATCACTGAACTCAGTTTCCTCAACCCAGAATGTGCCGCAAAAAGCATTAATAGTACGTTCATAGGTAAACATCTCTTCTTCACACCCGATAAAAGCCCATCACGTGTCTTCTGAGGCAGCTCTGCGAACTCACTCGTAACCCATCCCGATCCAAATAGTCCTACTAGTGCCCGTCGAGCACCGCGGTCAAGATATACATTTTGCACATCTGGACGGACTGAGAATTGAAGTACACGAGGTGCACGTCGTGCGCATTGACGACATCGACAACCATTTCCCCATTTACCACCAGTTATCCTCTCATATTCTGTAAATTCAAGGAAAGCATGAAATAGTCCGTGCATCATTTCAACAACAATCCGAGATTGGATTTCATCATATAATGGTTGAATTTGTAAATAGTTTGCTGAAGACATGATGGCAAATGCGGTGTCGAGATCATATGTTCTGTTTCAAAATGCCAGCGTACCCGTATACAGAAAACCAAGAGTGAAATGAAGTGCTGGTGCAGTAAAAGGAGGAGAGGGCAGTCGGAGTTTAGCAGGTTCACCTGGAGGGGGTAAGTTCTTGAGTCCATATGTTATAAGCTGATCATAGAAATATGGAGCTCTGGTAGCAAGGATAAATCGGTGGGAATAAAAAGCAGGGGCAGTTTCCTCTTCTGTTGTAGTAGAATTACCTATGGTGGGTACATCTTCATATATATCGATGATGATATCCGAGTATAGTATCGATCTCCACATATATACAAGACCTTTACGTACTTTTGCGATACGTACTTCATCTGCCTCGCCCTCGGACGCATTTTTCTCATTGGTATCGAAAAGAAACTCGAAAGCGTCACAAAATCCTTTCCTAGTGTATAGGTACTCGAGTTCGTTTGAGAAAAGAGCGGGATTGTGGTTTAATGAGATCCGGGTGAGAGAACCTATGACTGAAGGAGCTGGAGAGGTAGGTCTGAAGTTTGAAGGGGAGACAGAACGGACTGAAGCATTATAATAAAAGTAGACGTCAGGATTAGGTGAGAGGACGGATGTCGCAGGCATTGAAGGATATGGGGTGGGGGAAGTGCCAAAGGGAAGAGGAGAAGCTATCGGAGGAGATCTGAATGAAAAGTAGCGAGCTTGAAAGCTTGGAGGAGCACGAGTATATGCTATTGCTAATAAAGATAAATAAAGATGACAGGGAGCAATTCGAGTAGTTGAGAGAAAGTAGTACCTCTATGACTGTGGACTATTTCGTTAATGGAGTCATCCATTGAGTCTTCATAAACAAGATCTCAGACAGCATCGGGGAAACGGACCTTGTCACGATGAAACAATGTTTGAAGATCTTCCTGTCATGTTGAAGTAGATTTCTTTGTTGCCTCTGAGAGTGCAGGGGGCCGCAGAGGCGGGGCATCAGTAGCAGCTTCCATTGCTTGAGTTCGCTAGTTCTAAGTGTGTGAGAGAGAGAGATATTGAGGATGAGAGAAAGCAAGAGATAGCCAAAAACGCAAAAGATGATGGTGAGAAAAAGGAAAGGGGGCGGGGGGACGAGAAGGGTTATCAGCGGAAAGACACTTTAAAGTATGCAAGTTGGCGAATAAAAGCAAAGGGGAAGTAGGATTGTGGATTTTGGATTTTGGAATTTTGTTCACTGACTGACAACTGCGGCAACGCGGCGATAACTCATTCACTACATTACACGAACGATAACAAGCACGTGAACTATCAACGTCACAGTCACTCCTTGCTCTAACTAGCTCTTACCTAACCCCAAACAAGGGATGTGGTCCATTCCCAAAAGCATACACCCCAGGCCAGACCACAATCATACAACCTCTGACGGCATATCCGCACGATCGCTTTCGGATGTGCGCCTAAGATGAGTCCTGAAGAAACAACGAGTGCCCTCGACTGACGTGTACGGGATCAAGCAGCTGGAAAACCCCTCTTCTCGATGGAAGATGCCTTGTTACTGAATCTAAAGATGGGACAATTAGAATAACGACATCGGACGAGGCTAAAAATGGCACCGTCTGGGAGCTAAGAGACAATAACTGGTTTTACTACGCTACGAATATCTGTGTATTTAATCATCCTTCCTATCTTAAACTTCATTTCGGTGCCGAATGAGATATTCGTCAGAATGTGTAGTTTTAATCTTCTCATTCCCTTGATTTTGATTTTTATATTATTCCGAAATATCCTAGATTTTAGTAATTTCAAATTTTCACATTTCTCTGACCTGTATTTTATGTTTTATTTTGACGAAAATATGATTATACGTACGCATTACAGGTGATATATTGGGCATGTACAAAGATCTATTTAAAAAGTTTGAAGAGAAGTTGAAATATCAGAAACAGGGAGTATAGGTTACAGGATATCAATGATAGTAACGAGCTCAGATGGGGGTGAAAAAGGGGAGTTATATGTAAAGAAAGAAAATATTGGGAGAAAACTGAAAGATTTTATATAACTGATGGTTTTATGAGGTTTTTTATATCTCGTAGAAAATAAATATCATCTCGTACTCAGCATATAAGAGGTAGTGATAGGTTTTGCAGTATCTATCAATCTAAATAAGCGTTGAGCTCTTCACCAGAAACTTGAGATGTAGATAGACCTTTGTGCTTGTGGTTATTATTTGCTCAGTATCGTTACAAAGGGAAAGTAAGGTAATAGTAGTAAATAGACTTAAATAAACCTAAAAATAGGTAATGTCAACCAGTAAAACGACCTAGTCGGTATCTTGGGTTGGATTAACTAAATATCTTCTTAAATACCCGAAGTATACTCTTCTGTATCCTGATTATTACAATAAGTAGAAAATGATTAAAAAGTTTCCAGAATCATTTTCTCGTATTGTAAAAGTTACGAGTAAACAATGACAAATTTGATCAAAGGTATAGTCTTCCTACCCATAGAGTCCAAGCAATGGCTTAAATATAATATAATAAAGTCAAATAACATGACAGGTATAGAGGTAAGCTCGTTACCCAAGATTTTGATGACTACATAATAACTATTGGATATTGTGATTATAAATCACAGGAAGCCATCACTCAATCAAGGCATATTCCGACCATCCCCTTTCCCTTCGCCCTTCAATTCTCACATACTCATCGTTATCGTGTTCATCATCTACTTCGTATTCCTCGTGTTGATACCATCCAGACAGCAGATATCTCCTCCTGCAAAGTATAACACCCCAAGTCACATCCAAGATACAACTTTCAACCGAAATACACGATATATCCGCTTTTTGCTTCTCCTTCGTATTTTGCTTCTACTTCAACGAGCGATAATATTGAAAAATATCATTTATTCTTTTACTCCACCTCCACCATTACCCATCGCTTTCAATCCTCTCTGACATCTTACGAATTTACTTTCATAAAATCAATACCCTTATTTCTCAATCTCAATGCCAGTCAATCAGTCCGGTCCGAGTTCTTCCGCAACCTTTGCTACTTATCACGACACAAGTGGGAACAGAAACATAATTAAAAGCGTAACTAATAGTAGACCCTTTCACTTGTATAACACTTAATATTCTGGCTAATTGTTAATTTAATGCAGTGCGAAACGTCTACAATCAAGATAATCAAGATTCAAGTGAGCACGGAGCTCTTAAACGCGGTACGATTTAATATATTTAGAACGAAGAGGGATATATGGGCTGACACAGCTTACCTAGAACTGAAGAATATATTGAATCCTTCCATCTTCGTTGGAGACGATCGTCTTGAATGCCTAGAAAACACAAGGAGGCGGACGCTAAAAGATATATACAATTGGATAAATTCTAAAGGGCGTCCGAATGTATATTTATTGATTGGAGCAGCTGGCACGGGGAAGAGCACTATTGCAACTACAGTTGCGGGGGTGTATCAGAGAAAGCGTCAACTTGGTTGTCATATGTTCTTCGTTCGGGAGAGGAGTCATCCAGGAAATGTCTTGCAAACCATCGCGTATCTACTGGCTGAATATAGTCAGCCTATTGCTAAGTCTCTTTCTGAACAATTGAAGAAATCTGGAAATTTAGACTCCTCGAGCCTAAAAGCAAAATTCGATATCCTCCTCCAACAACCACTATCCACCGTTGCCACTGAAGTAGGCCATCCTGTACTTATCGTATTAGATGCCCTCGATGAGTGCGGTACTCCAGAGCTCCGTCAAAGTCTTCTCCATGTTCTTCGAGATTGTTTACCAACCCTCCCTGATAACTTCCGAGTTCTTATAACCTCACGACCTGATGAAGACATTGATACCCTCATCGACTCACCTCATCTTCGAAGCAAGACGCTTGATCAGCGCTCTAACGAGAGCAAAGACAATGTTTCTACATATATCAAGTTCCAATTTAACGAGATGAAGTCTTCAGAGAAATTAAAGATTCCTAGTGGATGTGACTGGGATGATAGTATAAATAAACTAGTACAAGGTGCAGATGGGTTGTTTATCTGGGCGTCTACAGCAATCAAGTTTGTGAGGGAAGAGAAATGGTCCCGGTATAGATGTTTCCAAAATCTTGTCTCGAATGCAAATTCTCTGAAACTTGACGAGCTCTACAAAAGGGTTCTTTTTCATGCTTTGAAATGGAACGAAGGAGATAAGGAGATCTTCAAGAGTATATTCTCACTCATCTTGTTTGCAAAACGTCCTTTGTGCGATAGAGAGATAAACGAAATCCTAGATGTAGAGATGGACGTAACATCGAATTTACTATCTTACTTCCGTTCATTGGTTAGATATGAGGAAGGACAGCCAATAAGGATACATCACACATCATTCTATGATTATCTTATATCGTGTGAAGGGAGTGCATGGTACATTGATGTGGAAGTGGAAAGGGCTCATGTTACTAGGAGGTGCTTAGAACGGATGGGGGACTTACTCAGATACAATATCTGCAACATCCCTTCCAGCTTCGTATCGAATTCTAATGTAACTGACCTCGATGAACGCGTGGCACAATGTATTCCTCCATCCTTAGAGTACATATGTTGTAACTGGGCTCACCATCTACGAGATGTGCCGTATTCAAGGGAACTATGCTCCCAACTACAATCCTTCGCATATAATCAATTGTTGTTCTGGTTCGAGGTACTTAGCCTTACCAATACATTTGACAACAATGTCGGGCCTGCTCTTCAATTTGCAATTGATTGGGTTGGGGTGAGTGCATTGTATTGATTGTTATGTTTAGTGACTAAATATTGATCTAGAACAATGACCCGGAATTATCATATTTCCTTAGAGATGCGTATCGGCAGGCAAGCGTGTATTCGGAGCCAATCTCGATGAGCGCATTGCAAGTATATAATTCGCTGCTACCTCTAACTAAAGAGGATTCGCTGATGTCGATACACTATGCAAAATACGTGCCCACGGGATATCGAGTAGAGTATATTGGTAGAAAACGGCGCAATGACTGTATCAAGACGATACAAGTTGATCGGGAGCGGGAATGGAGACGGGAATGGGAACGGGAACGGGAACGGGAATGGGAACGAAGATGGGGAACTTCATCACCCAGTTTCTTGTTATTTTCTCCTGATGGTACTCGAATTCTGTCCGATCCAGTACGAGTTGTTTGTGTATGGGAAGCAACTAGTGGTAAATTCATCACTGGTCCGCTTACAGGAGACGATGAATCCGATGCGTTGACTGCCACTTACTCACCCGACGGGAGATATATTAGTGTAGCCAGCGATGACGGTATTATTAGAAAATGGGATGCATTCACGAATTGTCCCGTTTGGGAAAGGGAAATGGATACAAAGCAGGCAGATTTGAGTCTGGTGGTGTCGTCAGCATTCTCACCGGATGCAAAGTCAATTGTAATCGGGAATAGTCAAGGGGAAATCGTAGTGTTTATTGTAGAGACTGGAGAGCAAGACGATAAACCGTTAAAGGGTCATACCGACCCCGTTCATTGCCTCTCATTCTCGTCCAACGGTCAATATCTTGCATCAGGGTCGGACGACATGACAATCAATATATGGGCCGTGGATAGAAGGAAGGTGAAGATTAGTCTACTCAAACATACCAAGGCAGTTACGACAGTCAATTTTTCTCCTAGTGGGAATAACGTCATCTCAGGTTCTAAGGATAGGACTATTCTCGTTTGGGATGCATTCACGGGAGAGGTGTTGCGCGAAATTGAATGTGAGGGTGAAGTAAACTCAGTCACATACTCTCCCAATGAAGTCTACATTCTTGCGGGTGGATTATGGTGGATGAGTATGTGGGACGTAGACGATGTGAAAGCCGTGCCAAAAGTATTTCAAGTAGATGAGTCTATCCTGCGAGTTGCCTTCTCGCCCGACAGTAGTCGTTTCGTGTCCCTAAATGGCCGTCGAGATGAGATTCAGATATGGGACGCTTCATGGGGCGAGGAAGAAACAAAGACGACATTTGAAGAACAAGGAGAGATCTTGTCGATGGCTTTGTCTCCCAGCGGCGAGTTCATCGCGTCAGGGTCTTCCGATGCTAGCATCTATTTATGGAACGTGCTCAGTGGTAAACTTGTCAAGTTGAAACTCCGCAATGACGTCAATTCAGTCTCGTTCTCTCCCGTCAACGAGAAACTGATTGCTTTTGGCACTCGGGACGGGACAGTGCAAGTATGGGACGTCACAAACGAAGAGCCTGTCACAATTGGAAATCACAAGCAACCAGTCAATTCTGTTGCGTTTTCACTGCCAGATGGAAATCATGTTGCCTCGGGCTCCTGGGACGGGACAATTTATATTTGGAACGTCGAACGTAGGGAATTGGCACTCGGTCCATTGATAGGGCATGAGAATTGGGTTCGGGCAGCAGCGTATTCTCCAGATGGAACGAGGCTCGTCTCTGGTTCTGACGATAAGACTGTCCGTATTTGGAATTCGGAAACTGGACAGCTACTTTCAACACTCAATGGTCATTCTGATTGGGTGAACTCCGTGGCATACTCCTTTGATGGGTCACGCATCATTTCCGGATCCGACGATAATACAATATGTGTTTGGAACGCTGAAAGTGGTGAAATTGTCGATGAGCCGATCACTGGACATAAGCGTAGGGTGAACTCGGTATGCTTTTCACCGAACGGAAAGCGAATTCTTTCAGGATCTTCCGATAATACTGCACGCATATGGGACACAGATACTGGTGAACCTCTCTTCCCTCCATTTAGGGGCCACACCGGCTGGATCAAGTCCGTTTGCTTCTTCCCCGACGGAACACGCTTTGCTATTGGGTCCTCCGATGGGACAACTAGAATATGGACATTAGACGAGATTCCAAATGAGATTAATTGGGAATTAAGAGACGATGGCTGGGTTGTCGGCGAGAATGGTGAATTGATGATGTGGATACCTACGGACCTTCGCAGATACGTTTGTCGGTATAGAAATATTAGTATGCTTGATCGTTCTTTCTATATTATATTAAACTTGATTTCGGTACCTAACGAAATACTTCGTAATATCCAAGTTTAATGTTTCTATACTCTTCATTTGTTATTTCTATTCATCTGATCTTTGATTTATGTCTATGGCCCCACCAACTCTTTTTTATTTTTTTTATTTTTTTATTTTTTTCAAACTCTGGTTATTTGTGTCGGATTAGAATGTATTATTTATGCTGCTCGGTTCCGGAGATCGATTGTTATCTGTGTTAAATGTATATGTATCCTGTATGGGTTTCATTAATCAATACTGTTCGCAAATAGTTGTAGATACCAGATACTAACGAGCTTACCTGGATCCTCCGTACTTCGTTGAAAACGACCTCAGTGATAGTGATAACTTAACGAAAAGACTCGAGCTCAAAGTAAATAAATAAAAAAGGGAGAAAAAAGGGAGAAAAAAATGAACGTTGCGGCGAGACTGATAAACTGTGTGGTGAACGGATATCATCATATTCGAAGGAAGGTTCTAATCTTTTAGGTTCTCAATCTCCCAGTCACGTACTCACGCCTATCGATCTGTTCGCCCGCCTGTCTATGCCCGCCTGTCTGTCTGTCTATGCCCGTGTCTTTGTCTGTGAGACCATCTATCTGTTTGTCTGTCCGCCTGTCTGTCTGTAAGCAGACACGTGGGTGTTATGTACGTGCGAACCGTAGGTATTTAGGTGTATTTGTAGTTATTTAGGTGTATAGTTAGGTACGTAGCCACGTAGCCATGTATGTACGCATGCACATAAATTTGATATACTAACTAACTAACTAATATTTAGAAGGGACCCGAGTCCCAAGTACGAGTAAGAGTACAGATATCAGATATCAAATATCAAATATATGTATATAACACAAAATGAAAAAAATGAAAAATTATACATGATTAATAAGATGTTTTCGTACTCTCGTCGTGGGATTCCGTTGGGGAGGAAGGAAGGGAGAAAGGCTGATTGGTTGATTGTAGGAGGGTTGGGGGTGGAGAGAGAAGGGGCGAGGATGGAATTAGGACGGTTGAGAATGGAGTGAGAAAGACATATGAAGGGTGAGAAAGGGTGAGGAGAGGGTAAGAGGAAAGTAAAGAAAAGAGAGGGTAGGGGAGGGTAGGGAAGACGTGAGAGAGGAAAAGGAAAAGAAAAGTTAAGCAGAGCCGTGGTGGTGGCAATGGTGGGAGAAGATAATAGTGAGAAAGAGAGAAAGAGAGAAAGAGAGGGAGAGAAATCAGCTACATAGGTTATGTTCACGTTCACAAACGATTTGTGTCTGCAAAGAACAAAAAAGAAAAAAGAAACAAGGAGAAAAAGAGAAGAAATGTAAGGAAGGAAGGACGAGATGAGCATAACGGAGAAGGAAACCGGTAATCCAAGTAAGAGGAAAAGGGATAGACAGGAGAGGAAAGGAGAAGACAAGTGATAGAGGAGGAAAGGAAAAGAGAAGAAGAGAGATAGAGAAGAAAAAGAAAAGAGGAAACAAAAAGCAACGAGCGTGTAAGGGTTATTCGTGTATCTACTACATCGATATATATAGTCTTTTTTAGATACTAGTAGGCCAAAGGGGTGTAAAGGAGTGACTATAGCGTGATTAATGTAAAAAAACCATAATGAGAAAAAAAAGAAAGAAAAGAGTTCGATGTAAGTGATATAGAGAGCCAAAATGGGAAGACCATAAGAAGAGAGAAAAAGAAAAAAAATAGAAGAGAAAAGAAAAGATAAGATAAGAAGAGAAAAGAGGGCAATGGAACTACAAGTCCCCAACCGCGTCCAAAACATACAAAACCTGCTGAGGCCTCACAAACAAACCACGATATTCAGCAGTAGACACATCAGACACAGACGGCGACCCACTCCGCATCCGTTTCTTCCTCTCAATACTCAACGTATCGCCCTCACGCTTCGTACCCTTATAATGATAACTACCATAATAATAATAATAATAATTATAATTATTATTATTATGATGGTGGTGGTGATGGCTCCTCTGGCTCGAGAAGCTCGAAGATAGGTCATTACGACGCCGTCGAGTCAGACGTTCGTCGTCGCCCCATTCCGATGTGTATCACCCCACATCGAAGTATTTTACTCCGCCCCAGGATCCGTCGTGCCATGCCCGACCGTCCGATTGTTGCTGGTCGTCCCATCCATCACCTGTTACCGGTACTTCTACGCCTACCCATGGTCCGGTCTCACCCTCGACTTCACCGATGTAGCGAACGAATGCACGGAACCTCTTTTGTTTTGAAAATATTAGACATGGGATGCCGATGTCGAGTGTAGCACCCTTGGGTTGTACTACTGGAGCAGCGATGGGCGTATCCTCCTCGCTCGGTGTCGAGCTAGATCCAGTCTTTGCTTTCCCAGCCGTTGACGATACAACTTTCTTTTTCTTGGAAGGGATGATTGTGTCGTTTGATCCCTTGCGGCGGACGGTGGCTCGAGTTGCGGTAGAGCTGCTGTCGCTAGAGGGAGATTGGACATTCCTTTTATCCTCCTTCATAATCGCCTCTACACGACTCTTGCTCTTGATTGTCTTGTTGTTGCTGCTATCCGTGTTTCCGGTTCGCTCGGGATCGATGTTCTCTTTTGAAGGTGATTTAGGTAACGGTTTGTTTGGTGAACCGTTCGCATTCGCAGTTGTCACTGGTGCTTTACTCTGAGGAGTCGGAGTCGTCGCCGACCCCGTTGTTGTTATCTTCTTCGTCCCTGACAAACATTTCCTATCATCTACACTCGCAGACTGAGTCATTCCAGGTGCAACAACAGATTTCCTAGCTGCAGACCCAGCAGTCGAATTCGTCGTCCGCAACCAAGTTGCTGATGGAGATTTACCAATCATCGTCTTCTTTTGGCCTGTCGCTGTCGTAGCGGTTGTTGTTGTTGATGTAGTTGAAATACGTCGGTTTCGGGCTGCCCCGGCTGTTGTTGTTGAGCTTACACTAGCTTCAGATAATCTACGACTTCGGACGGGAGCTTTGGGTAATGAAGGTGCTGTGACGATACGGGGGGATCGCGATGTACCGGCACTTCGCATTGAGACATTGGAAGTCGTTGAGGCTGTTGATATTTTTCTTGACCTTGCAATTGAGTCTCGGGAAGTCATGCTATCTCTAGGAGTATCATATCTTTGACAGTGTCACCCCATCCATCTCGCACTGAACTAAGTTTCTTCAACCCAGAATGTGCAGCAAAAAGTATCAATAATACATTCATAGGTAGACATCTCTTCTTCACACTAGACAATAGTCCATCACGCGTCTTTTGAGGTAACTCTGCAAATTCACTGGTAACCCATCCTTCTCCGAATAGTCCTATCAGTGCACGTCGAGCACCACCGTCAAGATATACATTTTGCACATCTAGATGAACTGAGAATTGAAGTACACGAGGAGCACGCCGAGCGCATTGACGGCATCGACAACCGTTCCCCCATTTACCACCCGTTATCCTCTCATATTCTGTAAATTCGAGGAAAGCATGAAATAGTCCGTGCATCATTTCAACAACAATACGAGCTTGGATTTCGTCATACAATGGCTGAATTTGCAAATAGTTTGCCGAAAACATGATGACAAATGCAGTGTCGAGATCATATGTTCTGTCAGCGTACCCGTGTACAGAAAACCAAGAGTGAAATGGAGTGCCGGCGCAGTGAAAAACGGGGAGGGTAGCCGGAGTTTAGCAGATTCTCCTGGAGGAGGTAAATTCTCGAGTCCATATGTTATAAGTTGATCATAGAAATATGGAGCTCTAGTAGCAAGGATAAATCGGTGTGAATAAAAAGCAGGAGCAGTTTCCTCTTCTGTTGTAGTAGAGTTGCCTATGGTAGGTACATCTTCATGTATTTCAATGATGATATCCGAGTATAGTCTCGATCTCCACATATATACAATATCCTTACATAGTTTTGCGATACGTGCTTCATCTGCCTCACCCTCAGACGCATTTTTCTCATTGGCATCGAAGAGAAAACTCGAAAGCGTCATCAAATCCTTTCCCAGTATACAAGTACTCGAGTTCGTTTGAGAAAAGTGCAGGGTTGTGATTTAATGAGATACGAGTGAGAGAACCTATAACTGAAGGAGCTGGAGAGGTAGGTCTGAAGTTTGAAGGGGAGACAGAACGGACTGAAGCATTATAATAAAAGTAGACGTCAGGATTAGGTGAGAGGACGGATGTCGCAGGCATTGAAGGATATGGGGTGGGGGAAGTGCCAAAGGGAAGAGGAGAAGCTATCGGAGGAGATCTGAATGAAAAGTAACAAGCTTGAAAGCTTGGAGGAGCACGAGTATATGCCATTGCTAATAAAGATAAATAAAGATGACAGGGAGCAATTCGAGTAGTTGAGAGAAAGTAGTACCTTTATGACTGTGGACTATTTCGTTAATGGAGTCATCCATTGAGTCTTCATAAACAAGATCTCAGACAGCATCGGGGAAACGGACCTTGTCACGATGAAACAAAGTTTGAAGGTCTTCCTGTCATGTTGAAGTAGATTTCTTTGTTGCCTCTGAGAGTGCAGGGGGCCGCAGAGGCGGGGCATCAGTAGCAGCTTCCATTGCTTGAGTTCGCTAGTTCTAAGTGTGTGAGAGAGATATATATTGAGGATGAGAGAAAGCAAGAGATAGCCAAAAACGCAAAAGATGATGGTGAGAAAAAGGAAAGGGGGGAGGAGGGACGAGAAGGGCTATCAGCGGAAAGGCGCTTTAAAGTATGCAAGTTGGCGAATAAAAGCAAAGGGGAAGTAGGACTGTGGATTTTGGATTTTGGAATTTTAACTGCGGCAACGCGGCGACAACTCATTCACTACACGAACGATAACGAGCACGTGAACTCTCAACGTCACAGTCACTCCCTGCTCTAACTCTAAACATTGAAACAAAGGGGGCTAGTGTGGTCCATCCCCAAAAGCATACACTCCCAGGCCAGACTACAATCACACAACCTCTGACGGCACATCCGCACGACCACTTTCGGGTGTGCGCCTAAAATGGGCCTTGAAGAAACAACGAGTGCCCTCGACTGACGTGTACGGGATCAAGCAGCTGGAAAACCCCTCTTCTCAATGGAAGATCCTTTGTTACTGCATCTAAGGGTGGGACAATTAGAATAACGACATCGGATGAGACTCCAAACGATACCGTTTTGGAGCTAAGAGACAATAACTGGTTTTACTGCCCTATGAATATCCGTGTATCTAATCATCCTTCCTATCTTAAACTTCATTTCGGTGCCGAACGAGATATTTGTCGGAATATGTAGTTCTAATCTTCTAATTTCCTTGATTTTTATTCTTATATTATTCCGAAATATCCTAGATTTTAGTAATCTCAAATTTTCACATTTCTCTGACCTGTATTTTATGTTTTATTTTGACGAAAATATGATTATACGCACGCATTACAAGTGGTATATTGGGCATGTACAAAGATCTATTTAAAAAGTTTGAAGAGAAGATGAAATATCAGAAACAGGGAATATAGTTTATAGGATATCAATGATAGTAACGAGCTCAGATGGGAGTGAGAAAGGGGAGTTATATGTAAAGAAAGAGAATATTCGGAGAAAACTGAAGGATTTTTCATAACTGATGGTTTTATGAGGCTTTTTACATCTCGTAAAGAATAAATATCAACTCGTACTCAGCATATAAGAGGTAGTGGTAGGTTTCGTAACATCTATCAATCTAAATAACCGTTGAGCTCTTCACCAGAAACTTGAGGTGTAGATAAACAATTGTGGTTATTGTTTACTCAAGTATCATTACAAAGGAAAAGTGACGTAAGATTAGTAAATAGACTTAAATAAACCTAAAAATAGGTAAATTCAACCAGTAAAACGACCTAGTCGGTATCTTGGGCTGGATTAACTAAATATCTTCTTAAATACCCGAAGTGTACTCTTCTGTATCCTGATTATTACAATTAGTAGACGATGATTAAAAAGTTTCCAGAATCATTTTCTCGTACTGTAAAAGTTACGAGTAAACAATGACAAATTTGATCAAAGGTATAGTCTTCCTACCCATAGAGTCCAAGCAATGGCTTAAATATAATATAATAAAGTCAAATAACATGACAGGTATAGAGGTAAGCTCGTTACCCAAGATTTTGATGACTACATAATAACTATTGGATATTGTGATTATAAATCACAGGAAGCCATCACTCAATCAAAGCATATTCCGACCATCCCCTTCCCCTTCGCCCTTCAATTCTCACATACTCATCGTTACCGTGCTCATCATCTACTTCGTACTCCTCGTGCTGGTACTACCCAGAGAGCAGGTATCCCTTCCTACAAAGTATAATCTCCCCAGCTACATCCAAGATACGACTTTCAACTGAAATACACGATATATCCGTTTTCTGATTCTCCTCTAACTCTCGCTTCTATCTCAACGGGCGCTGATATCAGTTTGAAACCTTTTCACAACTATTCTATCTCCACTTTTTGCTTTCAATCTACCTGTAACCCTTGCGAAATCATATTTAATACCGTTCACTACATCTTCGTCTCGACGTAAATGTCATTCAATCAGACCGGTCCTAGTTCTTCTGCGAGCTTTGGTACTTACAATGACATTAGTGGACCTCAAAACACAGTAAATAACAATACATACAACAGTAAAGGTTTTCATGTATATGTATAATAATACTCTAGCTAACTAAATTACTAATACAGTACAAAACAATAATGTCTCTAATCAACATTTAAACGAACACGAAGCCCTTATACGTGGTATGTTGATACGTTCAGAGCACAAGAGAGTTTTGAGGTTGATACAGTTTATTTAGAACTAAGGGGGAAATTGAAACCTTCCAATTTCTCTGGAGACGATCGTCCTGAATGCCTAGGAAACAGTAGGAAGCGGACCTTAGAAGATATATACGATTGGGCAAATGCTAAAGGGCGTCCGAACGTACTGTTGCTGATCGGAGCAGCGGGTACGGGCAAAAGTACTATTGCGACGACAGTTGCGGGGGCGTATCAGAGGAAGGGTCAACTTGGTTGTCATATATTCTTCGTCCGGGAGAAGAGCGATCCAAGAAATGTCTTGCAGACCATCGCGTATCTACTGGCTGATTATAATCAGCTCATAGCCAAGTCTCTTTCTGAACAATTGAAGAAATCTGGAAGCTTAGACTCCTCGAGCCTAAAAGCAAAATTCGATATTCTCCTCCAACTACCACTATCCACCGTTGCCACTGAAGTAGCCCATCCTGTACTTATCGTATTAGATGCCCTCGATGAGTGCGGCACCCCAGAGCTCCGTCAAAGTCTTCTCCATGTTCTTCGAGATTGTTTACCAGCCCTCCCCGTCAATTTCCGAGTCCTTATCACTTCGCGGCCCGACGAAGACATCGATACCCTCATCTCCTCATCCCGTTTTCGAGTCAAGGTACTTGACCAGCACTCTAACGAGAGCAAAAACAGTGTCTCTACATATATCAAGTTCCAATTTGACGATATGAAGTCTTCAGGGAAGTTGAAGGTTCCTAGCGACTGTGACTGGGATAACAGTATACAAACACTATCAGAAAGTGCAGATGGTCTATTTATCTGGGCATCGACTGCAGTCAAGTTTGTGGAAGGGGAGAGATTGTCCCGGTATAGATGTTTCCATAATCTTGTCTGCAATGCAACTTCTTTGAAACTCGATGAGTTATACACGGCGATTCTTTTTCAAGTATCGAAATGGAGTGAAGGGGATCAAGAGACTCTTAGGAATGTATTCTCACTCATCTTGTTCGCAAAACGACCCCTACTTGACAGAGAGATAAACGAAATCCTGGATGTAGAGATGGACGTAACATCGAATTTACTATCTTACTTCCGGTCATTGATTAGATATGAGGAAGGACAGCCAATAAAGATATATCACGCTTCATTCTACGATTATCTTATATCGTGTGAAGGGAGTGCATGGCACATTGATGAGGGAGTGGAAAGAGCAAATATTGCTTCGAGGTGCCTCAAACGAATGAGCGACTCGCTTAAATACAATATTTGCAATCTTCGATCCGGCTTATTAAATTCAAATGTACCTAACCTCGATGATCGCGTAGCACAATGTATTCCTCCATCCTTAGAGTACATATGCTATAATTGGGCTAACCACCTACGAGACGTGTCGTATTCACAAGAACTATGCTCCCAACTGCGATCATTCGTGTATAATCAATTACTGTTCTGGTTCGAGGTACTTAGCCTTACCAATACATTTAATAACAATGTCGGACCTGCTCTTCAATTTGCAATTGATTGGGTTGGGGTGAGTGCATTGTATTGATTGTTATGTTTAGTGATTAAATATTGATCTAGAACAATGAACCGGAATTATCATATTTCCTTAGAGATGCATATCGGCAGGCAAGCGTATATTCGGAGCCAATCTCGATGAGCGCATTGCAAGTGTATAATTCCCTGTTACCTCTAACTAAAGAGGAATCGCTGATGTCGATACACTATGCAAAATACGTGCCCACGGGATATCGAGTTGAGTATATCGGTAGAAAACGACGTAATGTCTGTATCAAGACAATACAAGTTGATCGGGAGCGGGAACGGGGACCGGGACTGGTACCGGCAACGGTTCAGAGTTGGAGACGGGAATGGGAACGGGGACTTTTTTTTTTCTTGTTATTTTCTCCTGATGGCACTCGAATTCTGTCCGATCCAGTGCGAGTCGTTTGTGTATGGGAAGCAACTAGTGGTAAATTCATCGCTGGTCCGCTTACAGGAGACGATGAATCCGATGCGTTGACTGCCACTTACTCACCCGACGGGAGATATATTATCGTAGCCAGCGAAGACGGTGTTATTAGGAAATGGGACGCACACACGAATTGTCTCATTTGGGAAAGGGAAATAGATAGAAAGCAGGTAGATTTGAGTCGGGTGGTGTCAGCAGCATTCTCACCGGATGCGAAGTCAATTGTATTCGGGAATAACCAAGGGACAATCGTAGTGTTTAATGTAGATACTGGAGAGCAAGTCGGCGAACCATTAAAGGGTCACACCGAGTCGGTTCTATGCCTCTCATTCTCGTCCAACAGTCATTATCTTGCATCGGGATCGATGGACACGACAATCAATATATGGGACGTGGATAGAAGGAAGGTGAAGATTAGTACACTCAAAAAACATACCAAGGCAGTTACGACAGTCAATTTTTCTCCTAGTGGGAATAACGTCGTCTCAGGATCATGGGACGGGACTATTCTCGTTTGGGATGCATTCACGGGAGAGGTGGTGCGCGAGATTGAATGTGAGGGTGAAGTAAACTCCGTCACATACTCTCCCAATGAACTCTACATTCTTGCGGGTGGATCGGAGTGGATGAGTATGTGGGACGTAGATGATGTGAAAGCCCCGCCAAAAGTATTTCAAGTAGATGAGTCTATCCTGCGAGTTGCCTTCTCACCCGACAGTAGTCGTTTCGTGTCTCTAAATGACGATCGAGATGCTATTCAGATATGGGACGCTTCATGGGGCGAGGAAGACACAAAGCCGACATTTGAAGAACAAGGACCAATCCAGTCAATTTCTTTGTCTCCTAGCGGCAAATTCATCGCCTCGGGGTCTTTAGATAGTAGCATCTATTTATGGAACGTGCAACGCGGTGAATTTGTCAAAAAGTTGAAACTCCGCTGTCACGTCAGATCAATCTCGTTCTCTCCCGTCAATGAGAAACTCATTGCTTTTGGCACTCTGTTCGGGACAGTGCAAGTATGGGACGTCACAAACGAAGAGCCTGTCACAATTGGAAATCACAGGCGATTGGTCTCTTCTGTTGCGTTTTCACCATTGGATGTAAATCATGTTGCCTCGGGCTCATATAACACAATTTATATCTGGAATGTCGAACATAGAAAATTGGCAGTCCGTCCATTGATAGGGCATACATCTTACGTGAATGCAGTAGCGTATTCTCCAGATGGAACGAGGCTCGTCTCTGGTTCCCAAGATAAGACTGTCCGTATTTGGAATTCGGAAACTGGACAGCTACTTTCAACACTCAATGGGCATTATGGTTGCGTATACTCCGTGGCATACTCGTTCGATGGGTCACGCATCGTTTCCGGGTCCGACGATAAGACAATACGTGTTTGGAACGCTGAAAGTGGAGAAATTATTGGTGAGCCAATCACTGGACATGATAGTTACGTGAAGTCGGTGTGCTTTTCACAGGACGGAAAGCGAATTCTTTCAGGATCTGACGATAATACTGCACGCGTATGGGATGCACTTACTGGTAAACATCTCTTTCCTCCATTTATTGGTCACATCATCTGCTTCCAGTCTGCTTGCTTCTTCCCCGACGGAACACGTTTTGCTACTGGGTCCTGGGATGGGACAATTAGAATATGGACATTAGACGAGATTCCAAATGAGATTAATTGGGAATTAAGACGCGATGGCTGGGTTGTCGGCGATAATGGTGAATTGATGGTGCGGATACCTACGGACCTTCATGGTCGCGTTTGTGGACGCAGGAATATTAGTATGCTTAACCGCTCTTTCTATTTTAAACTTAATTTCGGTACCGAACAAAATATTAGTCGTAATATCCAAGTTTAATGTTTCTATACTCTTCGTTTGTTATTTCTATTTATCTGATGTTTGATTTATGTCTATGGCCCTACCAACTCTTTTTTCTTTTTTACTTTTTTCAAACTCTGGTTATTTGTTTCGGATTAATTTGTATTGTATTATTGGTGCTGCTCGGTTCCGGAGATGGATTCTTACTTGTGTAAAATGTATATGTATCCTGTATGGGTTTCATTGGCTAATATTGTTCGTAAATAGTTGTAGATACTAGATCTCAGATACAAAACAACCATTTCTTTGGTGTGGAGGAGAACAAAGAAAGGTGTGATCCATAGTTGGGAAAACGGGGATTTAGACGAGGATGGAGTGAGCCTTCTTTCTCTCTCATAACACTACACCTCTTTTTGGCTTACTCGCACCCGTGTTGTACATGTACATGTACTTTGTTGAAAACGGCCTTAGTGATAGTGATAAATTAACGAAAAGACTCGAGCTCAAAATAAATAAATAAAAAGAGAAAAAAAGTAATGTTGCGGCGAGACTGATAAACTGTGTGGTGAACGGATATCATCATATTCGAAGGGAGGATCTAATCTTTTGGATTCTCAATCTCCCAGTCACGTACTCACGCCTATCTATCTGTTCGCCCGCCTGTCTATGCCCGTCTGCCTGTGTCTGCCTGTCTGCCTGTGTATGTGAGACCATCTATCTGTTTGTCTGACCGCCTGCCTGTCTGTAAGCAGACATGTGGGTGTTATGTACGTGTGGACTGTAGGTATTTAGGTGTATCTGTAGTTATTTAGGTGTATAGGTATTTAGGTATGTACGTAGGTATGTAGTTAGATAGTTAGGTACGTAGCCACGTAGCCATGCACGCATGCACATAAATTTTATACTACTAACTAACCAACTAATATTCAGAAAGGTAACCTGAGTCCCGGGTACGAGTACAGATATCAGATATATGTATATATGTATATAACACAAAAGAAAAAATAACACATGATTAATAAGATTTTTTCGTACTTTCGTCGAGGAATTCCGTTGAAGGGGGAGGAAGGAAGGGAAGGGTGGGAGGGAGGGTGGTTGGTTGATTGTAGGAGGGTTGGGGGTGGAGAGAGAAAGAGCGAGGATGGAATTAGGATGGTTGAGAATGGGATGAGAAATTCTCACCCCATTGAGAAAGAGAGAGAAAGGGAGAGAAAGGGTAAAGGGGAAGTAGAGGGAGAAAGGGCGAGAGCGAGGGGGATGGGAGGAGGGAAGGGAAAAAAAAGAAAAGTTAAGCAGAGCCGTGGTGGTGGCAATGGTGGAAGAAGATGGTAGAAAGAGAAGAGAGAGAAAGAGAGGGAGATAATCCAGCTACATAGGTTATGTTCACGTTCACAAACGATTTATGTCTGCAAAGAACAAAAACGAAAAAAGAAACAAGGAGAAAAAAGAGAAGAAATGTAAGGAAGGAAAGACGAGACGAGCATAACAGAAAGGAAGCCGGTAATCCAAGTGAGAAGAAGAGCAGGAGGAGAGGAAAAGAGAAGACAAGTGATAGAAGAGAAGAGGGACAGAGAAAAAGGGAGATAGAGAAGAAAAAGAAAAGAGGAAACAATGAGCAACGAGCGTGTAAGGGTTATTCGCGTATCTACTACATAGATATATATAGTCTTTTTTAGATACTAGTAGACCAAGGAGTGTAAAGGAGTGACTATAGCGTGATTAATGTAAAAAAACCATAATGAGAAAAAAAAGAAAGAAAAGAGTTCGATGTAAGTGATATAAAGAGCTAAAACGGGAAGACCATAAGAAAAAAAGAAAAGAAAATCAGAAAAAAAAAATAGAAGAGAAAAGAAGAGAAAGAGAAAAGAAAGAGGTAATGGAACTACAAGTCCCCAATCGCATCCAAAACATACAAAACCTGTTGAGGTCTCACGAACAAACCACGATACTCCGCAGTAGACACATCAGACACAGAAGGTGACCCACTCCCCATCCGTTTCTTCCTCTCAATGCTCAACGTATCGCCCTCGCGTTTCGTACCTTTATAATGATAACTACCATAGTTATTATTATTATGATGGTGGTGGTGATGGCTCCTCCGGCTCGAGAAGCTCGACGATAGGTCATTACGACGCCGTCGAGTCAGACGTTCGTCGTCGCCCCATTCCGATGTGTATCACCCCACATCGAAGTACTTCACCCCGCCCCAGGACCCGTCGTGCCACGCTCGACCGTCTGATTGTTGCTGGTCGTCCCATCCATCACCTGTTACCGGTACTTCGACGCCTACCCATGGTCCAGTCTCGCCCTCGACTTCATCGATGTAGCGAGCGAACGCGTGGAACCTCTTTCGTTTTGAGAATATCAGACATGGGATTCCGATGTCGAGTGTAGCACCCCTGGGTTGTACCACTGGAGCCGCGACGGGTGTTCCCTCCTCGCTCGGTGTCGAGCTAGATCCTGTCTTTGCTTTCCCGGGAGTTGACGATACAACTTTCTTTTTCTTGGAAAGGGTGATGGTGTCGTTTGATCCCTTGCGGCGGACGGTGGCTCGGGTTGCGGTAGACCCGCTCTCGCTAGAGGGAGATTGGACCTTCCTCTTTTCTTCTTTCATAGTCGCCTCTACACGACTCTTGCTCTTTATCATTTTGTTGTTGTTGTTATCTGTGCTTCCAACACGCTCAGGATCAATATTCTCTTTTGAAGGTGATTTAGGTAACGGTTTATTTGGAGATCCGTTCGCATTCACAGCTGTCACTGGTGCTTTACTCTGA
This sequence comes from Pyrrhoderma noxium, assembly GCA_002287475.2. Classification (NCBI taxonomy): domain Eukaryota; kingdom Fungi; phylum Basidiomycota; class Agaricomycetes; order Hymenochaetales; family Hymenochaetaceae; genus Pyrrhoderma; species Pyrrhoderma noxium. The sequence goes on from CM008262.1 coordinate 289,958, forward strand.
GGAGTCGTCATCGTCATCGTCGCCGACGTCGTTGTTGTTATCTTCTTTGTCCCTGACAAAGACTTCCTATCATCTGCACTCGCAGACTTCGCCATTCCAGGCGCAACGACCGATTTCCTAGCTGCAGAAGTAGCAGTCGAATTTGTCGTCCGCAACGAAGTTGCTGATGGAGATTTACGAATCATCGTCTTCTTTTGGCCCGCTGCTGTTGTGGCAGTTGTTGTTGTTGATGTAGTTGAGATACGTCGGTTCCGTGCTGCACCGGCTGTGGTTGTTGAGCTTACACTGGCTTCGGAGAGCCTACGACTTCTGACGGGAGCCTTGGGTAATGAGGGAGCTGTGACGATACGAGGAGATCGCAATGTACCGGTACTTCGCATTGAGACATTAGAAGTTGTTGAGGCTGTTGATATTTTTCTTGACCTTGCAATCGAGTCCTGGGAAGTCATACTATCTCCAGGAGTCCTAAATGCAGACGTTGAATCGTCTTTTGGACTCGATAGTGATGCATTCGAGAGAGAAGAAGTTGAACGGACAGGAGAAGGAGGAGGTCGAAGTGTTTGTTGTGTGGTGGACGAGGGAACGGTATTTGCAGTGTTTCGTCAAATCGTTGATGCATGAGATCGAGTTGACGTGACCGATGCTGTCGACTTTGGACGTTGTACGGTAACAACGTTTCGTTCATGCACGCCTAGCACACTCGCCGTGTCACTGGTGTCTTTTATATTACTCGTAGATATGAGAGGACGGTGTCATTTGGTAATACTAGCCCTCCTTGCAGAAGATAGCGTCGGTGATGTCGCAGTGCTGACATCACGACTATTATTAGGTGTATCTTCATCGTCGACGTCCATAGTTGAATGAGTAGAATTAACACTTGGTGCACGGTTCACTGTTGGACTTATACTACGTCCACCGAATGGAACGAATTTAGAGTCCGGTCTGGACTCTTTACGCTCTCTTTCCGTAGCTGTTGTAAGCCGGGACGAAGCGCGACTCTTGGTAGATGCAACGCTTCGAGTAACATTACGGACCGAGGCAGAAGATGATTGGACTTGTGAAGGAGTACCTGTCCGAGTATGGTTCTTGTTTAATACAGAGGTACGCAGTGAGTGGGTCGTGCTCATGCTGTCTCGCTCAGTTACATCCTCTACTCTACTCAGAGTCGGGCGGAGTCCAGTCCGTGTCATTGGACCTCTAGGATTAGCTCCTGAAGGTGTTGTAAGATCTTCAGCGGGAACATTGATTTCCATAGAGTAGATCAAGTTAATAACGAATTAAGGTTATAAACTTCAGGATAAGCTCGTACCATCACTGATATCTGCTGTCACCCAAGTCTCCATATTATCGAATCCACCTTCTTGTCTGATCGATACCCAACGTCTGCGAATCATACGAAGTATATCTAGACGAGTTTGTTCTACTTGAACGCGGATCTGAGAAGTAATTGAGAGGACAGATTTATCAGATTCCTGTGGATGAGGTCGGAGTAATACTGCCGAAACTAGGGCCTGTGTAGGATATTAACAGGTAGATAATACTATTCGTTGAGTAAAAAAGAAATACCCACCTGATAGAGTTTGACCACATTAGTGTCATTCATTCCCCTCCGAATTCAATCCATGACCCATTCAACACGTTTTCCATCTTCAAATCTCCCCATTCCGTCATTCTCCATATATCAACCCAATCCTTCTCATTAAATACTTTTTCTGCCTCACTACAAAGTGCAGAGTCAACAAACGATCTCGCCGTCAGTATCATATCTTTGACCGTGTCACCCCATGCATCTCGCACTGAGCTTAGTTTCTTCAACCCAGCATGTGCCGCAAAAAGCATTAACAATACACTCATAGGTAGACATCTCTTCTTCACACCAGAGAAGAGCCCATCACGCGTCTTCTGGGTAAGTTCTTGAGTCTATATGTTATTAGCTGATCATAGAAATATGGAGCTCTGGTAGCCAGCATAAATCGATGGGAGTAAAAACCAGGAGTGGTCTCTTCTTCTGTCGTAGTAGTGTTGCCTATAGTAAGTACATCTTCATGTATTTCGATGATGATATCCGAGTATAGTATCGATCTCCACATATATGCAATGTCTTTACGTAGTTTTGCGATCCGTGCTTCGTCTGCCTCGCCTCCGCTCCCATGTTTCTTATTGGCATCGAAAAGAAAACTCGAAAGCGTCACCAAATCTTTTCCCGGTATACAAGTACTCGAGTTCGTTTGAGAAAAGAGCAGGATTGTGATTTAATGAGATGCGGGTGAGAGAACCTATGACTGAAGGAGCTGGAGAGGTAGGTCTGAAGTTTGAAGGGGAGACAGACCGGACTGAGGTATTATAAGAAAAGTCGACGTCAAGATTAAGTGAGAGAACGGATGTTGTAGTCATTGGAAGAGATGGAGTAGGAGAAGTTCTAAAGGGAAGAGGAGAAGCTATCGGAGGAGATCTGAATGAAAAGTAGCGAGCTTGAAAGCTTGGAGGAGCACGAGTATATGCCATTGCTAATAAAGATGAATAAAGTTGACAGGGAACAATTCGAGTAGTTGTGAGAAAGTAGTACCTTTTTGACTGTGGACTCGTTCATTTATGGAGTCATCCACTGAATCTTCATAGACAGCATCTCAGACAGCATCGGGGAAACGGACCTTGTCACGATGAAACAAAGTTTGAAGATCTTCCTGTCATGTTGAAGTAGATTTCTTAGTCGCTTCTGCGAGTGCAGGGGGCCGCAGAAGTGGAGCGTCTGTTGCAACTTCCATTGCTTGAGTTCACCAGCTCTAAAAGTGTGAGAGAGATATGTTGAGGATGAGAGAAAGCAAGAGAGAGTCAAAAACCCAAAAGATGACGATGAGAAAAGGAAAAGGGGGAAATTGAGAAGGGGTATCAGCGGAGGCAGGCTTTTAGGATGGCGAATAGAAGCAAAGGGGAAATAGGATTATGAACTTTGGAATGTTGTGCACTGACTGACAACTGCGGTAACGGCGACAACTCACTCACTCACTACACGAACGATAACAAGCACGTGAGCTCTCAATGTCACAGTCACACACAAATGTGTAGTCCGATCCATTCCAAAAGCATACACTCCCAGTTCAAACCACAATGACTCAGTCTATGACAGCATATATTCACGACCACACTCAGGTATCCGCACAAGACGTGATCTCTCAACGTCACAGTCACTCCCTGGTCTATCTTTAAACATTGAAACAAAGGGGGGCGAGTGTGGTCCATTCCCAAAAGCATATAGTGGGGAGGGGCAACGCGCGTCGTAAAAGGGTCCCTCATTTTTTTGTGTGATTATGTAACTAGTTGCCTAATATATCCGAGTAAAGCCACCATCTATGTCCCACCCAGTACATACTTTTTAAAAATATAAAACAATTTAATCTACAAACAAAGACACAAAAATAAGAGTCAAAGTAAGAGATATTAAGTTAATGAATAAGAAAATATAATTATATAATGAATTAAAAGCAGCTGGCATCAATTGTGCTGCAATATGAGCCCCCTATCAAAATTTTGCCTTTAGAAAGCTTTAATATTGAAAGAAAGCAAGGAAAAATATTTTGAAGTAAGGAACATAAAGAAAATGAGTTAATAAATAAGAAAATTTAGTTGTGTACAGGAATAAAAGCAGCTGGCATCAATTGTGCTGCAATACAAGCCCCAAATCAGTTTTTTATATATATAAAAGTTTTATATTGAAAGAAAGAGAAAAAAAAAGAAATAGAGTAAGGTAATAGTATAATAAAGTAAGGAATATAAAGAAAATATATTAATGAATAAGAAAATACAATTATATACAAGAATAAAATCAGTTGGCATCAGCTGTGCTGCAGTTCGAGCCCATATCTGATTAAGTTCATCCTCTAGTTTGTAGACATGCTGACTGAGTCTTTCAATCTCATAGTTGGCACTCTTCGGAAAGGGTACAGCAATCTCACCATACTTAAAGGAAAAGAAATCTTATATAGGAGAAGTATGAAGCCGAACAAGAGATTAAATAGAAAAAGATTGATGAGGCTATTCTGTTCATTAAGGAAAAGGTAGCCTATAAAGAGTTGCTGATAAGTCAAAGGTTCGAGAACTAGAGTTGGTATGATTCCTAACAATTCATTCATGTCTTGAAAACGCATAGCTAGTAAGACAGTTGGATTGTTACAAACCTAGGCACATATGCAGGACCCCTATTCTTTCCTCCACATGATTCATTTCATTCATCTTTCCCTTTATATCTATTCGGACTCTCACACTTATCTACCCCTGTTTCACAAACACATACTTACTGATACACGAGGTAGCATCATGTCATTATGACTCCACATGACTCGTTTATAACAATCATGTGATAGTTGTATTGCTACGCAGTAGTAGAGTATTTATACAGGGCTTGTAGCTGACTTAGCCCCTCAGCTTGACCTCTTGTTTCTTAATCGAACTAAAGTTGTTCACAACAGTCTTGCTCAATTCTGATTGATACCTTAGGACAGAGGGCTTAAGCACATCTGCTAGTAATAGTACAAGAGGATCTTGTTGCTAATATCCTGACTAAGACAGTGTTGAGTCTTACTCAGTGATCGACGACTTCTGAACTCAAACATTGAATTACAAGACTTAGTGTTTACCTTAACATTAGGTCAAGCTCTACATTTTGCTGACTTATCAAGTCCAAGCATAACAAAATTTTGAAACACATCAAGTTACCACTAGCAGGGACTAGGTAGGAGGAAGGGCTCTTTTGGCTTGACACTAGAGCACTATATTTCGATAGAGCAACCAACTGTTGGGAGCCTATTCCTGAAAACAAAGGATGAGAATACTTTCATCGAGAAAACCCAGACTGGGAAAAGATATACAAGAAATTTGCTAAGTTACTTCCAGACAGGATAGTAAAAGCAAATAAAGCAGAAAAGAGACCAAGAAGCGACTCAAACCAGATAGAAACACCTGAACCAAAGCAAACAAACCAAGGAAACAAAATGAGTAGAAACCCAGGAAGTGTTGCACCCCTAGTTCCACCTCCAGTTCCACCCCAAGGTCCACCCCCAGCCCCACCCCCAGCTCTACCCTCTGGCCCTCAACAGAACCCTTAGGTCTATGTAAAGGAGATAAGCATCAATAAGCCTCCTATCTTTACAGAAGCAACAAACAGAGCTAGAAAATGGCTAGCTGATGTATGAGCATATTTGATACTAAATCAAGCAGTCTACAATGATGACAAAAAGAGAATTCTATTTGTGTTATCTTATATGCGGTCAACAGACTATAATGCAGGATTGTCTGAAGCAGAAAAATGGGCTGATCTATAGGTGGAACAGCACTGGAATAACCTTGGAGCATAGGCTAACTTCGAACAAGCATTCAAAGATAGATTCATCACCTCCGATGAGGCAGGAGAAGCAATTCAAGAGCTTAATAAGCTGAAAGTCAAAAACCAGAAGTATGACAAGTACATAAATACATTCCAGATGCTGGCTAGACAGGCAAAAATTACCGAATATAATGCCTTAATGCCATACTTCTTACAAGGCTTACCCATAAAACTAGTCGAATCTGCATATAACAGTACACAACTACCAGATACTATGGATAAATGGTATGACTATGTACAAAAGATTGGAATACAGTGGAACAACATGAATCAGCTACTTCAGGGAAGAGGAATAACTGTAAAGTCACCTATAGTGAAAGATCCTGATGTAATGGATGTAGACTGAGTTCAACTGTCAAAGAATCAGAGAACAGAGTACCTAAAGGAAGGGAAATGTTTTAATTGTGGAAGGAAGGGACATATCAGTTGAAACTGTAATACAGAAAGGAACTCGAATGGAACCTGGAGACCAAGAAACAATAATAACTGGAACAATAACCAGAATAACCAGGGATCAAGTAATCCAAGGCCCAATAGTTTCTTTAAACAGAGACAGGTTAGACAGACTGAAACAGAAGAACAGCCAGAGGCACCAGCACTACAAATGATGGAATATGGTCTATCAAGCAAAGCTTGTGCAGCACATATAGCAACTCTCTTAGGAGGAATAACTGAAGAAGAATGAAACAGTATCTTCAGTGAACTTAATGAACAGGGTTTTTGATAGGGAGATGTAGTTCGATGTTACAATCTCCTGATATACAAGTTTCTCGTGTAATTGTTTGTGATCCAAATACAAGTGCTCTTACTATCCCTATAACAATAAACACGAAAGACAAAAGCATTGAAACCACAGCTCTCATAGATTGTGGAGCAGAAGGAACCTTTATTCACAAAGAGCTAGTAAAATAACACCAGCTACCAACTTATGCGCTAAACAGACCTATTATAGCTCGAAATGTGGACAATACAATCAATAAGGAAGGTGTTATCACTAGATACACCAAGTTGAATCTAGGACTTAACACAACAGACAAATGGCTCTTAATAACAAACACAGGCAAATCTCTAATCATACTAGGACTACCATAGTTAAAACAAGTAAATCCTCAGATAGACTAGGCAAATGGAAGCATTGAATTACTGGAACACATATTATGATCCTTAGCTATATCCAAAGTAACCTTTGCAACAACTCTGGCTCAAAATATAAAAGACAACAAACCTCATACTATACCACCAAAGTACAAGGACTTTAGGGATGTATTTGATAAGGCACAAACAAACCAACTACCACCCTCTCGGAGCTATGATCATGCAATAGAACTCAAATTAGACTTTGTACCAAAGAATTGCAAAGTGTATCCACTAACATTAAAAGAGGAGGAAACACTAGACATATTCTTACAGGAAAATTTGAAAAAAGGATTTATTCAACTATTGACATTGCCACAAGCCTCTCCATTCTTCTTTGTTAGAAAGAAAGATGGAACACTATGGCCTATACAGGATTACAGACTACTAAATAAAGCAACAATCAAGAATACATACCTGTTGCCACTGGTTAGTAATCTACTAGACCAAATAAAAGGATATAGGTTTTTCACAAAATTGGACTTGCGAAATGGCTATAATAATATATGAATTAAGGATGGAGATCAATGGAAAGCAGCATTCAAAACAGCTAGAGGACTATATGAACCAATGGTCATGTACTTCGGACTTTGCAACTCACCAGCCACATTTCAAGCCTTTATGGATGATATCTTTCATGAACAAAAACAAAAAGGGGGACTACTCATTTATATGGATGATTTGCTTATTATGGGTCAAACAATTGAGGAACTGCAGGAACAAACAAAAGAAATCTTACAAATTTGTCAAAACCACAGACTATCAATAAAGATTGAGAAATATGTATTTCATAGGCAGGAAGTTGAATATCTAGGACTTATAATCAAACCAAACCATATTGTGACAGACCCCACTAAACTTAAAGGAATACTCGAGTGGCCATTACCTAAGAAACCTAAAGACATACATTGGTTCTTAGGGTTCTATGGATTCTATAGGAAATTCATACAAGGATACTCTCAGATTACATGACCATTGGAAAAGCTTAAACAAGTTAAAGTAGTATGGGAATGGAGTAAAGAAGCACAACAAGCATTTGATACATTAAAAGAATGCTTTTCGAACCCATCAATGTTACTAGTACCTGATAAAACAAAGCCTTTTATACTAGAAACTGATGCATCTCTCAAAGCATGGGGAGCAGTACTAAGGCAATATGATCACAATGGAGAACTCAAAGCATGCTCCTATTTGTCAAAAGCCTTTAACCCAGCTGAAAGAAACTACCAAATATATAATTGAGAGCTACTAGCAATTGTACGAGCTCTTGAAACCTGGAGACACTACTTATTAGGCACCTCATATCCTGTTACAATATAGTGTAATCATCAAAATCTAACTTATTACAAGAACCCACAAAAGTTAACTCCTCGACAATGACAATGGCACCTCTTCTTATCATAGTTTAATATGCATATCATGTATGTTCCAGGAACAAAAATGATACAGTCCGATGCTTTATCACGATGGCCAGGGTATAGTCAGACAGAAGAGGAGGAAAGAATTACTATGTTACCAGAAAATGCCTTTGGTCATGATTTAGACCCTGACTATCTAATAGGAGACAATTATGGATACTCAAATGATGGAGAGATCATTCAAATCTCCGTAATAGATACTGAACTACAACAAAAGATTAAAAAGAGTCTAGAAGAAGATCAAATAATGCAACAGGTCATTAAAGGACTCACAGAAAAAGAGTTAACTCTACTAAAGCAAGAGCTAGCAGGATGGAAATACAACGATGAACTACTATTATTTAAAAACCGAACATATATACCAGCAAATCTCAAACTAAAGCAAGAACTGCTTAAGCTTTACCACGATTTACCGTTACAAGGTCATCCAGGAATCTTTGGAACTATGGCAAATATACAAAGATATTTTTGGTGGCCAGGAATGCATGCATTTGTCAAGGGCTATGTACAGGGATGCACACTATGTCAACAAATGAAAGTCAACACACATCCATCAGCACCTCCTCTTGCACCTATTAAAGCCGACCCTCATACATATCCATTCTCAACAATTACCATAGACTTTATCACTGAGTTGCCAGAGTCAAATGGATACAATGCATTATATGTAGTAGTGGACCATGATTTAACAAAGGCAATAGTTCTTATCCTATGCACAAAAACAATCAACACAATTGAGATAGCAAGACTCTATCATGACAATGTATATCGAAGATTTGGACTCCCTAACAGAATAATATCTGATAGAGGACCACAGTTTTCATTGCAAATATTTCAAGAAATAAACAAATGGCTAGGGGTTACATCATCTATGTCAACAGCTTTTCATCCACAGACAGATGGACAAACAGAAAGAACAAACCAGGAAATCGAAGCCTATCTACGAATCTATTGTTCTAATCACCCTGAAACTTGGACAGAGCACTTACCACTAATGGAATTCTCACACAACAATCGAGTTCACTTAGTAACAAAACAGACCCCATTTGTATTGTTACTTGGATATCAACTATGAGCAATATCACATATAATAGAAGACACTAATATTCCCTCCTTATCTGAACAATTGAAACAGCTAAATCAACAGAGAAGCGAAGCACTGGCAGCACATAAACTAGCTCATGCACTAATGGCACAAAGAATTCAATCAAAGTTCAAACCATTCAAAGAAGGAGATCTAGTCTGGCTCGAGGCAAAGAACATCAACTTAGGGGTATTACATTGGAAATTAAAACCAAAATGAGAAGGACCATTTCCCATTACTAAGGTGATATCTCCATGGGCTTATAAATTACAGTTACCGGAACAATGGAAAATTTTCCCTGTTTTCCATGCTTGCCTTCTATCTCCATATAAAGCTACCGAAGCATATGGTCCCAGCTATTCAGAACCCCCACCTGACATTATAGAAGGGGAGGAAGAATATGAAATAGAAGCAATCATGGGACACAGCCCAAAGAATGCCTGAAAACCCCGAAAATTCTTAGTAAAATGGTTAGGATACCCGTCATCAGAAAACACATGGTACAAACCAGAGGAGCTATCACATACAAATGAGATTCTAGACGAATATAAAAGGACTCATAATTTGTTGTAAAACCCCAGCAAACAAGACAACTACTGCTAAAACAAACATGCCTGCTATCTGCTACCTAGACACTATTACCCAAAGAGGCTGAAGAACCAAACAATCCTACCCATATTCTACCCCTTCTCAATCCCCAACCTCTACAGACTCTTTACTCCCAACCTTAGACCCAGGCGACCCCCCTTACTTTGACAGTAAAGCCACACTACAAATGAAACGACGACTAGCTGCTATCCTTTGTACCCCAGACCGACTTACTATTACTCATAACCAGCAAAAAGAATTTTACCGAATCCTTCGAAGACCCACACATGCACCTCTTAACTACTGACTAGACGACTTTGAAAGGTCTTGAGACCAGGGTAGAATCATGTAAGATGTACTTGACGAACTCGAGCACCAGATGACCAAACTAAGAAAAGACATAGAACATCATAAGAAAAGGGCAGCTAAAAGTATGCAAGCAGCCTTTACTCTAGGACGAGCCAGCCATGTCTTAAGGAAGTTTATTATGGACAATGCACTGTTCCCACCTGATCAAAAGGATGCAGTCTATGACAAAGGTGACCTATTGCCTATATACATGCATGGAAAAGGAACTCGAGAGGACCCCTGTTACTTTGACGAGGAACTACCTAGTGAAGATGAAGTTAATGTCAAGGAAATAGAGGTCAACAAGATAGACGAAGAAAACAAAGAAAACATACCTGACAACGAACCACTTAAGGTACGGTTTAGTGATGAAGTAGTCCAAGCCTTGCCTACACAAGAAGAAGAAGAAGAATACAGCTGGACTAGTGACAGTGATAAGCGCCAAGTAGTTATTGTTAAGGAAAACACTAAGTCTTGCAATTCATTGTTTGAGTTTAGAAGTTGTTGATCACTGAGTAAGACTCAACACTGTCTTAGTCAGGATGTTAGCAGCAAGATCCTCTTGTGCTATCACTAGCAGATGTGCTTAAGCCCTCTGTCCTAAGGTATCAATCAGAATTGAGCAAGACTATTGTGAACAACTTTAGTTCGATTAAGAAACAAGAGGTCAAGCTGAGGGGCTAAGTCAGCTACAAGCCTTGTATAAATACTCTACTACTGTGCAGCAATACAACTATCACATGATTGTTATGAACGAGTCATGTGGAGTCATAATGACACAATGCCTCCTCATGTATCAGTAAGCATGTGTTTTGTGAGACAGGGGTAGACAAGTGTGAGAGTCCAAATAGATATAAAAGGAAAGATGAATAGAGCAAGTCATTGTGGAGAAAAGAACAGGGGTCCTGCATATGTGCCTAGGTTTGTAACATTACCCTCTCTTTAAGTGCAGTTGTCCTCAACTGCAATTTAAATAAAATCATCCAAGCATGTATTGCTTGAAGTCAATAGTTGAGAAAATGATTAGGGAATAAAAAGGGAGAAAAGGAATGCCCGATAGATAAATAAATAGGGTTATAAACACTAAGAGCTTTAAAGCAGATTAGTGAGGAATTGCTTTCCTTTACAGCAATGAATTATAATGTACAAGTGCTTCCCTTGCCGGAATCATGGGCATAAATAAGAAAATTTGATCAAGAAAATGAAAGATGAAACAATTGAGTGGGGTTTAACTTTTATAGACCGATACCTTTCTTTAGGCAATTCCTGATTCTGGTCCTTGTTTGTCGGAGCCTTCCTCACCGCAGCTCCACCAATTGTGTCCTGGAGCTGGTTCTTGGCACATTTTGCAAAAGTACTTTTCGCACTCGACCATTCCATGTCCTGGGGCTTGTTTACTGCATTCACTGTATATATAGTGAGGGCAGTCAAATATTTTATGGTCTTCTCCCTCACAGCTCCATATGTGGTTCATAATAGCTACTCAACGCTTATCAGTATCACTAGTCCAACTATATTCTTCTTCCTCTTATACAGGTGCGGTTTGGATGTCTTTGTTTTTAGTCAGTGCCCTCAGTGGTTTGTTGTCAGGTATATTTTCTTTATCTTCTTCGTCTATCTTGTTATCCTTTATTTCTTCATCATCATCATCATCATCGCTGGGTAATTCTTCATCAAAATAACAGGGGTCTTCTCGAGTTCCTTTTTCATGCATGTATACAGGTAACAGGTTGCCCTTGTTATAGACTGCATCCTTTCATTCAGGTGGAAACAGTGCATCATCCATGATAAACTTTCCCAAGACATAGCTAGCCCGTCCTAGAGTAAAGGCTGCTTGCATGCTCTTAGCTGCCCTTTTCTTGTGATGCTCTATGTCTTTTCTTAGTTTAGTCGTTTGGTGTTCGAGTTCATCGAGTACATCCTGCATGATTTTGCCCTGGTCTCGAGACCTTTCAAAGTCATTTAACCAGTAGTTAAGGGGTGCATGTGTAGGTCTTCGAAGGATTCAGTAGAATTCTTTTTGTTGATTATGAGTAATAGTGAGTCGGTCTGGGGTGCAGAGAATAGCAGCTAGTCATTGTTTCATTTGTAACATAGCATTATTATCGAAGTAAGGTGGGTCACCTGGGTCTAAAGTAGGGAGTAAGGAGTCTGTAGAGACTGAAGACTGGGAAGAGGTGGAATGTGGGTAGAATCATTCGGTTCTTCGGCCTCTTTGGGTAATAGTGTCTAGGTGGCAGATAGCAGGCATGTTTGTTTTAGCAGTGGTTATTTGTTTGCTGGGGTTTTACAGTAAATTATGAGTCCTTTTATATTCGTCTAGAATCTTATTTGCATGTGATAATTCTTCTGGTTTGTACCATATGTTTTCTGATGATGGATATCCTAGCCATTTTACTAAGAATTTTCAGGGTTTTCAGGCATTCTTTGGGCTGTGTCCCACGATAGCTTCTATTTCATATTCTTCCTCCCCTTCTATGATATCAGGTGGGGGTTCTGAATAGCTGGGACCATGTGCTTCAGTAGCTTTATATGGAGATAGAAGGCAAGCATGGAAGACAGGGAAAATTTTCCATTGTTCTGGTAACTGTAATTTATAAGCCCATGGAGATATCACTTTAGTAATAGGGAATGGTCCTTCTTGTTTTGGCTTTAATTTCCGATGTAATACCCCTAAGTTGATATTCTTTGCTTCAAGCCAGACTAGATCTCCTTCTTTGAATGGTTTGAACTTTGATTGAATTCTTTGTGCCATTAGTGCGTGAGCTAGTTCATGTGCTGCCAGTGCTTCGCTTCTCTGCTGATTTAGCTGTTTCAATTGTTCAGATAAAGAGGGAATGTTGGTGTCTTCTATTATATGTAGTATTGCTCATAGTTGATATCCAAGTAACAATGAGAAAAGTGTCTGTTTTGTCACTGAGTGAATACAGTTATTATGTGAGAATTCCATTAGTGGTAGGTGTTCTGTCCAGGTTTCAGGGTGATTAAAGCAATAGATTCATAGATAAGCTTCGATTTCCTGGTTTGTCTTCTCTGTTTGTCCATCTGTCTGTGGATGAAAGGCTGTTGACATAGATAATGTGACTCCTAATCGTTTATTCATTTCTTGAAATACTTGTGATGAGAATTGTGGTCCTCTATCTAATATTATTCTGTTAGGAAGTCCAAATCTTCGATATACATTATCATGATAGAGTTTTGCTGTGCCAATTGCATCAACTGTTTTTGTGCATGGAATAAGAACTATTGCCTTTGTTAAGTCGTGGTCCACCACTACATATAGTGCGTTATATCTGTTTGATTCTGGTAAATCAGTAATGAAGTCCATGGTAACTGTTGAAAATGGGTATGCATGAGGATCAGCTTTAATAGGTACAAGAGGGGGTACTGATGGGTGTGTGTTGACTTTCATTTGTTGACATAGTGCACATCCCTGTACATAACTCTTGACAAAAGTGTGCATTCCTGGCCACCAGAAATATTTTTGTATATTTGCCATAGTTCCAAAGATTCCTGGGTAACCTTGTGATGGTAGGTCGTGATAAAGCTTGAGCAGTTCTTGCTTTAGTTCAAGATTCACTAGTATATATGTTTGGTTTTTGAATAATAGTAGTTCGTCATTGTATTTCCATCCTACTAGTTCTTGTTTTAGTGGAGTTAACTCCTTTTCTGTGAGTCCTTTAATGACCTGTTGCACTATTTGATCTTCTTCTAGGCCCTTTTTAATCTTTTGTTGTAGTTCGATATCTATTACAGAGATTTGAATGATGTCTCTATCATTTGAGTACCCATAGTTATCTCCTATTAGATAGTCAGGGTCTAAATCATGACCAAAGGCATTTTCTGGTAACATAGTAATTCTTTCCTCCTCTTCTGTCTGACTATACCTTGGCCATCGTGATAAAGCATCGGACTGTATCATTTTTGTTCCTGGAATATGCATGATATGCATATTAAACTGTGATAAGAAAAGGTGCCATTGTTGTTGTCAAGGAGTTAACTTTTGTGAGTTCTTATAATAAGTTAGGTTTTGATGATTACACCATATTGTAACAGGATGTGGGGTGCCTAATAGGTAGTGTCTCCAGGTTTCAAGAGCTTGTACAATTGCTAGTAGTTCTTGATCATATATTTGGTAGTTTCTTTCAGCTGGGTTAAAGGCTTTTGACAAATAGGAGCATGCTTTGAGTTCTCCATTGTGATCATATTGCCTTAATACTGCTCCCCATGCTTTGAGAGATGCATCAGTTTCTAGTATAAAAGGCTTTGTTTTATCAGATACTAGTAGCATTGATGGGTTTGAAAAGTGTTCTTTTAATGTATCAAATGCTTGTTGTGCTTCTTTACTCCATTCCCATACTACTTTAACTTGTTTAAGCTTTTCCAATGGTTGTGTGATCTGAGAGTATCCTTGTATGAATTTCCTATAGAATCCACAGAACCCTAAGAACCAATATATGTCTTTAGGCTTCTTGGGTAATGGCCACTTGAGTATTCCTTTAAGTTTAGTGGGGTCTGTTGCAATATGATTTGGTTTGATTATAAGTCCTAGATATTCAACTTCCTGCCTATGAAATACACATTTCTTAATCTTTATTGATAGTCTGTGGTTTCGACAAATTTGTAAGATTTCCTTTGTTTGTTCCTGCAGTTCCTCAATTGTTTGACCCATAATAAGCAAATCATCCATATAAATGAGTAGTCCCCCTTTTTATTTTTGTTTATGAAAGACATCATCCATAAAGGCTTGAAATGTGGCTAGTGAGTTGCAAAGTCCGAAGTACATGACCATTGGTTCATATAGTCCTCTAGCTGTTTTGAATGCTGCTTTCCATTGATCTCCATCCTTAATTCGTATATTATTATAGCCATTTCACAAGTCCAATTTTGTGAAGAACCTATATCCTTTTATTTGGTCTAGTAGGTCACTAACTAGTGGCAACAGGTACATATTCTTGATTGTTGCTTTATTTAGTAGTCTGTAGTCTTGTATAGGTTGTAATGTTCTGTCTTTCTTTCCAACAAAGAAAAATGGAGAGGCTTGTGGCAATGTCGATAGTCAAATAAATCCTTTTTCCAAATTTTCCTGTAAGAATATGTCTAGTGTTTCCTCCTCTTTTAATGTTAGTGGATACACTTTGCAATTCTTTGGTACAAAGTCCAATTTGAGTTCTATTGCATGATCATAGCTCCGAGAGGGTGGTAGTTGGTTTGTTTGTGCCTTATCAAATACATCCCTAAAGTCCTTGTACTCTGGTGGTATAGTATGAGGTTTGTTGTCTTTTATATTTTGAGCCAGAGTTGTTGCAAAGGTTACTTTGGATATAGCCAAGGATCATAATATGTGTTCCAGTAATTCAATGCTTTCATTTGCCCAGTCTATCTGAGGATTTACTTGTTTTAACTATGGTAGTCCTAGTATGATTGGAGATTTGCCTGTGTTTGTTATTAAGAGCCATTTGTCTGTTGTGTTAAGTCCTAGATTCAACTTGGTGTATCTAGTGATAACACCTTCCTTATTGATTGTATTGTCCACATTTCGAGCTATGATAGGTCTGTTTAGCGCATAAGTTGGTAGCTGGTGTTGTTTTACTAGCTCTTTGTGTATAAAGGTTCCTTCTGCTCCACAATCTATGAGAGCTGTGGTTTCAATGCTTTTGTCTTTCGTATTTATTGTTATAGGGATAGTAAGAGCACTTGTATTTGGATCACAAACAATTACACAAGAAACTTGTACATCAGGAGATCGTAACATCGAACTACATCTCCCTATCAAAAACCCTGTTCATTAAGTTCACTGAAGATACTGTTTCATTCTTCTTCAGTTATTCCTCCTAAGAGAGTTGCTATATGCGCTGCACAAGCTTTGCTTGATAGACTATATTCTATCATTTGTGGTGCTGGTGCCTCTGGCTGTTCTTCTGTTTCAGTCTGTCTAACCTGTCTCTGTTTAAAGAAACTATTGGGCCTTGGATTACTTGATCCCTGGTTATTCTGGTTATTGTTCCAGTTATTATTGTTTCTTGGTCTCCAGGTTCCATTTGAGTTCCTTTCTGTGTTACAGTTTCAACTGATATGTCCCTTCCTTCCACAATTAAAATATTTCCCTTCCTTTAGGTACTCTATTCTCTGATTCTTTGACAATTGAACTCGGTCTACATCTATTGCATCAGGATCTTTCACTGTAGGTGACTTTACAGTTATTCCTCTTCCCTGAAGTAGCTGATTCATGTTGTTCCACTGTATTCCAATCTTTTGCACATAGTTGTACCATTTATCTATAGTATCTGGTAGTTGTGTGCTGTTATATGCAGATTCAACTAGTTTTGTGGGTAAGCCTTGTAAGAAGTATGGCATCAAGGCATTATATTCAGTGATTTTTGCCTGTCTAGCCAGCATCTGGAATGTGTTTATGTACTTGTCGTACTTCTGGTTTTTGACTTTCAGCTTATTAAGCTCTCGAATTGCTTCTCCTGCTTCATCAGAGGTGATGAATCTGTCCTTGAATGCTTGTTCAAAGTCGGCCCACAGTCCAAGGTTATTCCAGTGTTGTTTCATCCATAGATCAGCCCATTTCTCTGCTTCAGACAATCCTGAGTTGTAGTCTGTGGATTGCATATAAGAAAGTGCAAATAAAATCCTTTTTTCATCATTGTTATAGACTGCTTGGTTAAGCATCAGGTATGCTTGTACATCTGCTAGTCATTTTCTAGCCCTGTTCGTTGCTCCTGTAAAGATAGGAGGCTTATTGATGCTTATTTCTTTTATATAAACCTGAGGGTTCTGTTGGGGTCCAGGGGGTGGAACTGGAGGTAGACCTGGGGGTGGACCTGGGGGTGGAACTGGAGGTGGAACTGGGGGTGGTACGCTTCCTGGATTTCCACTCATACTGTTTCCTTGGTTAGTTTGTTTCGGTTCAGGTGTTTCTATTTGGTTCGAGTTGCTTCTGGGTCTCTTTTCTACTTTATTTGCTTTTACTATCTTGTCTGGAAGTACTCTAGCAAATTCTTCGTATATTCTTTCCCAGTCTGGGTTCTCTTGATGAAAGTATTCTCATCCTTCGTTTTCAGGAATAGGTTCCCAATGGTTGGTTGCCCTATCGAAGTATAGTGCTCTAGTGTCAAGCCAAAAGAGCCCTTCCTCCCACCTAGTCCCTACTGGTGGTAGCTTGATGTATTTTGAAATTTTGTTATGCTTAGACTTGATAAGTCAGCGAGATGTAGAGCTTGACTTAATGTTAAGGAAAACACTAAGTCTTGTGATTTGTCATTCGAGTTTAGAAGTCATTGATCACTGAGTAAGACTCAACACTGTCTTAGTCAGGATGTTAGCAGCAAGATCCTCTTGTGCTATCACTAGCAGATGCACTTAAGCCCTCTGTCCTGAGGTATCAATCAGAATTGAGCAAGACTATTGTGAACAACTTTAGTTCGATTAAGAAACAAGAGGTCAAGCTGAGGGGCTAAGTTAGCTACAAGCCTTGTATAAATACTCTACTACTGTGCAGCAATACAACTATCACATGATTGTTGTGAACGAGTCATGTGGAGTCATAATGACACAATGCCTTCTCATGTATCAGTAAGCATGTGTTTTGTGAGACAGGGGTAGACAAGTGTGAGAGTCCAAATAGATATAAAAGGAAAGATGAATAGAGCAAGTCATTGTGGAGAAAAGAACAGGGGTCCTGCATATGTGCCTAGGTTTGTAACAGCTATCATGAACCATATATGGAGCTGTGAGGGAGAAGATCACAAGATATTCGATTGCCCTCACTATACATGTGGTGAATGCGGTAAACAAGCCCTAGGACATGGAATGGTCAAATACAAAAAGTACTTCTACAAGATGTGCCAAGAACCAGCTCCAGGACACAATTGGTGGAGTTGCAGCAAGGAGGGCTCTGATAAACAAGGACTAGTTTCAGGAATTGCCTAAGAAAGGTATTGATCTACAAGTTTAAACCCCACTCAACTATCTCATCTTTTATTTTCTTGATTAAAATTTCTTTATTTATGCCTATGACTCCGGCAAGGGAAGCATTTATACACTATAATTCATTGCTGTAAAGGAAAACAATTCCTCACTAATCTGCTTTAAAGCTCTTAGTGTTTATAACCCTATTTATTTATCTATTGGGCATTCTTTTCCTTTCTCTTATCCTACTCTCCTATCCACTTTCTTAACTATTGACTTCAAGCAATACATGCTTAGATAATTTTATTTAATTTGCAGTTAAGGACAACTGCACTTAAAGAGGGGGTAATGTTACAAACCTAGGCACATATGCAGGACCCCTATTCTTTCCTTCATATGATTCATTTCATTTATCTTTCCCTTTATATCTATTCGGACTCCCACACTTATCTACCCCTGTTTCACAAACACATGCTTACTGATACACGAGGTAGCATCATGTTATTATGACTCCACATGACTCGTTTATAACAATCATGTAATAGTTGTATTGCTGCACAGTAGTAGAGTATTTATACAGGGCTTGTAGCTGACTTAGCCCCTCAGCTTGACCTCTTGTTTTTTAATCAAACTAAAGTTGTTCACAACAGTCTTGCTCAATTCTGATTGATACCTTAGGACAAAGGGCTTAAGCACATCTGCTAGTAATAGTACAAGAGGATCTTGTTGCTAATATCCTGACTAAGACAGTGTTGAGTCTTACTTAGTGATCGATGACTTCTGAACTTGAACATCGAATTGCAAGACTTAGTGTTTACCTTAACATGGATGACTACTCACCACTACAATTCTAACTCATGTAATTACTCAGGACAGAAGATTTCGAGCTACTCGCTAGTGAAATTGATGACAAGATGCCTGCAGACATCTCTAAGTACTATAATGTTTTCCAGGAGAAATGGGATACACTCTCAGGTAAGCTTAATCATATTCAGGTTTCATAATTCTATTAATTTATTTAACTCTTATTATGCAAAATATAATAGGATTGCCCAGCATATCACGGAAGGGGAGACAAAGCATAACAAACAAGATGCATTATAGAGGATGTTATCGAAGAAAATCCAAGCTGTGAAATATCCTATGCAAGAGTTTGAGTTGAACTACCCCACAGCAAAAGGTAAAATCTACAGCGAGGAAGAAGACAGATATTTGCTCTGTTGGTTACACCACTATGGCCTAAAGATAGTTGATGTCTATAAATGTATCAAGCATGATATCACAGAGCCCCACATCTTCCACTTTGACTGGTTTTTCAAAAGCATAACTCTCCAAGAATTGCAGTGCCATTACACAATGCTATTGGGTCTTATTGAGAAGGAGGCTAACTAAGAGCAAGAAGAAGTCAAGGTCAAGGGCGAGGGAAGAAATGTGTGGGGAATGATGCAGATATATCTACTTCTACAGGTACTAAAAGGAAAATGAATAAGTCTTGCCCAAATACACCATCATTGACAAAGGGCTTAAGGAAAGAGAGATCTTAATGCCTTTGATTTTCGACTTGTTTTTTCTTATATCTGAGATAATTTTATAAATTATTGGTTCTTTACTTTGAAGCAGTCTTGTACAACATAAAAATTATTCACATTTTATAGACTCTTAGATATAAACAAAGCTTTGTGATCAAAATAATTCAAGTTATGTATTTATTAGTCATAAATATCAAAACATTAAACATGACAGAGTCACTTGTTTTGTCACGGGTTTTTGTGACAAAATGTAGTTTTACACTAAAAATTACACTTAGAAAATAAATTCAAGATCAATATACAACATAAAAATAACTAGTGGATGATTTTTTTATTGACTATTACTATAATCTTGTTAGACGGATTTTTTATAACTTAATTATTTATCTACTTATTCAAGTTTCAATTTTTGTTTTTCTTATAGCTCACTTTAAACTTAAAAAAAAGAAATTCAGCTTTACAAAAACTTAGGTTTGCTTCTTATATTTATCCTCAAATATTTTCGTGATTTTTAAATAAAAATTGAATGAGCATTTCTCATTCTCGTTCATAGGTACTTTTTTTATTTTTTTGGTCTCGAAATTTTTATTTGCTACTATTTGTAAATTACGTAATTTCAAAAAAAAAACGAGGGACGCTTTTACGACGCGCGTTGCCCCTCCCCACATATAGTATATGATATACTCCCAGTCCAAAACACAATCACACAACCTCTGACGGCATATCTGCACGACCAATTTCGGATGTGCGCCTAAAATGGTCCCTGAAGAAACAACGAGTATCTTCGACTGACGATACCACACATGTGTGGGATCAAGTAGCTGACTGCATCCAAAGATGGGACATCTGGAATAACGACACCGGACGAGATTCCAAACGACACTGTTTGGGAGCTAAGAGACAATAATTGGGGTACCCAAGGAATTCGATACACATCTTCACTACCCTACGAATATCAAATCGTCCTTTTTATTTTAAACTTCCTTTTGGTGCCGAATGAGATATTTGTCGGAATATGTAATTTTAATCTTCTCATTTCCTTGATTTTTATGCCTATATTATTTGGAAATCTTCTATTTTTTATTAATGTCAAATTTGCACATTTCTCCGTATTGTATGCTATAATTCATCATGGCAAAAATAAGAATATATGTACATGTTGCGAGCGATATATTGTACATGTCCGTCCGAAGATCTATTTAAAAAGTTTGAAGAGAAGTTGAAATATTGGGTACAGGAGACATAGGATATTAATTATAGTAAAGGGCTCAGATGGGGAAAGCGTTGAGCCCTTCACCAGAAACTTGAGTGTAGATAAACCTTTGTGTTTGTGGTTATTATTTGCTCAGTATCATTACAAAGGAAAAGTGACGTAATATTAGTAAATAGACATAAATAAACCTAAAAATAAGTGATTTCAACCAGTAAAACGACCTATTCGGTATCTTGGGTTGGATCAACCAAAACTCTTCCTAAATACTAGGAGTATAATCTTCTGTGCCCTGATTATTACAATAAGTAGATGATGATTAAAAAGTTTCCTGAATCATTTTCTCGTATTAGAAAAGTTACGAGTAAATAATGACAAATATGATCAAAGGTATAGGTATAGTCTTCCTACCCATAGAGTCCAAGCGACAGCTTAAATATAAGATAATAAAATCAAATATTGTAACAGGTATAGAGGTATGCTCGACACCCAAGATTTCGATGGCTACATAATAACTATTGGGATATTGTGATTATAAATCACAAGGAACCATCACTCAATCACTCAATCAAGGCATATTCCGACCATCCCCTTCGCCCATCAATTCTCACATACTCATTCTTATCGCATTCATCATCTACTTTGCACACCTGGTACAGATATTATCCAGACAGCGGGTATCTCTTCATACAAAGTATAATACCCCAAGTCACATCCAAGATACAACTTTCAACCGAAATATACGATATATCCGCTTCTTGCTTCTCCTTCGTGTTTTGCTTCTACTTCAACGAGCGATAATATTGAAAAATACCATTTAACCTTTTATTCCACCCCCAATCATTGCTTTTAACCCTGTCATCCTACAAGCGTACTCTAATACATTCACTACCCTTGTTTCTCAATCTCAATGCCATTCGCTCAGTCCGGCTCGAGTCCTTCAGCGACTTTTGACACTTACAGCGACATCAATCAGGCCATCATAGCACCCCATGGAAATGTAAATGGTAGATGTTTTAGTTTTAATGGCCCAGGCACTCCGGCTGACGAGTGGTAATAAAATAGTGCAAAATAATATTGCCATTAGCAGGGATTCAAATAGCCATAGAGAACTTATACGCGGTATGATTCGACATATTCAGAACACAGGGGAATATACGACTGATACAGTTTACTTAGACCTGAAGAATATATTGAATCCTTCCATCTTCACTGGAGACGATCGTCCTGAATGCCTAGAAAATACGAGGAAGAAAACCCTAGAATACATATACGATTGGGTGAATGCTGAAGGGCCTCCGAACGTACTTTTACTGATCGGAGCAGCAGGTACGGGCAAAAGTACCATTGCTACGACAGTTGCAGGGATGTATCAGAAGAAGGGTCAACTTGGTTGTCATATATTCTTCGTCCGGGAGAAGAGCGATCCAAGAAATGTCTTGCAGACCATCGCGTATCTACTGGCTGATTATAATCAGCTCATAGCCAAGTCTCTTTCTGAACAATTGAAGAAATCTGGAAGCTTAGACTCCTCGAGCCTAAAAGCAAAATTCGATATTCTCCTCCAACTACCACTATCCACCGTTGCCACTGAAGTAGGCCATCCTGTACTTATCGTATTAGATGCCCTCGATGAGTGCGGCACCCCAGAGCTCCGTCAAAGTCTTCTCCATGTTCTTCGAGATTGTTTACCAGCCCTCCCCGTCAATTTCCGAGTCCTTATCACTTCGCGGCCCGACGAAGACATCGATACCCTCATCTCCTCATCCCGTTTTCGAGTCAAGGTACTTGACCAGCACTCTAACGAGAGCAAAAACAGTGTCTCTACATATATCAAGTTCCAATTTGACGATATGAAGTCTTCAGGGAAGTTGAAGGTTCCTAGCGACTGTGACTGGGATAACAGTATACAAACACTATCAGAAAGTGCAGATGGTCTATTTATCTGGGCATCGACTGCAGTCAAGTTTGTGGAAGGGGAGAGATTGTCCCGGTATAGATGTTTCCATAATCTTGTCTGCAATGCAACTTCTCTGAAACTCGATGAATTATACACGGCGATTCTTTTTCAAGTATCGAAATGGAATGAAGGGGATCAAGAGACTCTTAGGAATATATTCTCACTCATCTTGTTCGCAAAACGACCCCTACTTGATAGAGAGATAAACGAAATCCTCGATGTAGAGATGGACGTAACATCTAATTTACTATCTTACTTCCGGTCATTGGTTAGATATGAGGAAGGACAACCAATAAGGATATATCACTCTTCATTCTACGATTATCTTATTTCGTGTGAAGGGAGTGCATGGTACATTGATGCCGAGGTGCAAAAATCGTACATTGCAACCAAGTGTTTAGACCGGATGGGAGAGTTACTTAAATACAACATTTGTGATCTGTGACGTTTGTCACCGTTCTGTATTCTAATAATTAAAGGAAATTCTTATTTGTTTACATAATAATGTTATCTAATATTATATTTACAATTTTGAACAATTAATACCATATGAAAGAATAAAAATGACATCTAGAGGTGTGGGTGACGGCCTGAGATGTGCCCCGTCCCTTGGGTGACCCGACTCCTTTGTGCCAGGGGGCATCGGACTAGAGGAGGGCGGGAAACCGAAGGAAATGAGTAAAATGTAATCAAAAGTACTAGTTATGTTTTGACCGAAAATTTGGTGATATAGGGAGGGAGGGATTGGGTGATTTGAAAGATCTCGAATTTTGTACATTGTGAAGAGGTTTTGATTTCGCGGCCGTGGCAGATGGGTGTATGCGCTTGAAAGTGTTTTTCTGCCACCACCTAGTGACTTATGTCACAGACGTCCGTTTGGTAACCCTCACGTGTCCCCAAACTACCATCTTCAATCCGGCTATGTATTGAATTGTGATGTACCTGACCTTGATAATCTCGTGGCACAATATATTCCCCTATCCCTGAAGTACATATGTTGTAATTGGGCTCATCATCTACGAGATGTCTCATTTTCACAAGAACTATATTCGCGATTACAATCCTTCGCACATAATCAGTTGCTGTTCTGGTTCGAGGTACTTAGCCTCACCAATACATTTGACAACAATGTCGGGCCCGCACTTCAATATGCAATTGATTGGGTTGGGGTGAGTGCATTGTATTGATTGTTATGTTTAGTGACTAAATATTGATCTAGAACAATGACCCGGAATTATCATCCTTCCTTAGAGATGCATATCGACAGGCAAGCATATATTCGGAGCCAATCTCGATGAGCGCATTGCAAGTGTATAATTCGCTGCTACCTCTAACTAAAGAAGATTCGTTGATGTCGATACACTATGCAAAATATGTGCCCACGGGATATCGAGTAGAGTATATTGGTAGAAAACGACGTAATGACTGTATCAAGACAATACAAGTTAATTGGGGACAGGACCTCATATACGAAAGTTCATGGACCACTTTCTTGTCATTTTCTCCTGATGGAACTCGAGTTCTCTCTGATTCTGTACGAGGTGTTTGTGTATGGGAAGCAACTAGTGGTAAATTCATCGCTGGTCCGCTTACGGGAGACCATAGATCCGATGCGTTGTCTGCCACTTACTCACCCGATGGGGGATATATTATCGTAGCCAGCGATGACGGTATTATTAGAAGATGGGATGCATTCACGAATTGCCTCGTTTGGGAAAGGGAAATAGATAGAAAGCAGATAGATTTGAGTCAAGTAGTGTTGGCAGCATTCTCACCAGATGCAAAGTCAGTTGTATTCGGGAATAATCAAGGGTCAATCGTAGTATTTAATGTAGAGACTGGAGAGCAAGGCGGCGAACCGTTAAAGGGTCACACCGAGTCCGTTCGTTGTCTCTCATTCTCGTCCGACGGTCAATATTTTGCATCGGGATCGATGGACACGACAATCATAATATGGGGCATGGACAGAAGGGAGGCGAAGATTAGTCTATTCAAAAAACATACCCAGGCAGTTACGACAGTCAATTTTTCTCCTAGTGGGAATAACGTCGTCTCAGGTTCTGGGGGTAGGACTATTCTCGTTTGGGATGCATTCACGGGAGAGGTGTTGCGCGAGATTGAATGCGAGGGTGAAGTAAACTCAGTCACGTACTCTCCCAATGAACTCTACATTCTTGCGGGTGGATGGCAGTGGATGAGCATGTGGAAGGTAGACGATGTGAAAGCCCTGCCGAGAGTATTTGAAGTATATGAGTCTAT
This sequence comes from Pyrrhoderma noxium, assembly GCA_002287475.2. Lineage (NCBI taxonomy): Eukaryota > Fungi > Basidiomycota > Agaricomycetes > Hymenochaetales > Hymenochaetaceae > Pyrrhoderma > Pyrrhoderma noxium. The sequence continues at coordinate 314,785 of CM008262.1, forward strand.
CTTTCGAGTTGCCTTCTCGCCCGACAGTAGTCGTTTCGTGTCTCTAAATGAGGATCAAAATAGGATTCAGATATGGGACGCTTCATGGGGCGAGGAAGAAACAACGACGACATTTGGAGAGCAAGAAGAGATCTGGTTGATGGCTTTGTCTCCTAGCGGCGAGTTCATCGCGGGGTCTTTAGATCATAGCATCTATTTATGGAACGTGCTCAGCGGTGAACTTGTCAAAAAGTTGAAACTCCGCAGTCACGTCATGCCAGTCTCTTTCTCTCCCGTCAACGAGAAACTCATCGCTTTTGGCACTCAGGACGGGACAGTGAAAGTATGGGACGTCACAAACGAAGAGCCTGTCACAATTGGAAATCACAAACAATCAGTCCTTTCCGTTGCGTTTTCACTGCCAGATGGAAATCATGTTGCCTCGGGCTCATATGACACAATTTGTATTTGGAACGTCAAAAGTAGGGAATTGGCAGTCGGTCCATTGACAGGGCATGGAAATTGGGTTCGGGCAGTAGCATATTCTCCGGATGGAACGAGGCTCGCCTCTGGTTCCTACGATAGGACTGTTCGTATTTGGAATTCGGAAACTGGACAGCTACTTTCAACACTCAATGGTCATTCTGATCTGGTACACTCCGTGGCATACTCCTTCGATGGGTCACGCATCGTTTCCGGGTCCAACGATAATACAATACTCATTTGGAACGCTGAAAGTGGTGAAATTGTCGGTAAGCCAATCACCGGACACGATAACTGCGTGAGTTCTGTGTGCTTTTCACCGGACGGAAAGCGAATTCTTTCAGGATCTTGGGATATTACTGCACGCGTATGGGACACAGATACTGGTAAACCTCTCTTTCCCCCATTTAGCGGTCACACCAACCCGATCAACTCTGTTTGCTTCTTCCCCGACGGAACACGCTTTGCTACTGGGTCCTTTGATGGGACAATTAGAATATGGACATTAGATGAGATTCCAGATGAGATTAATTGGGAACTAAAACGTGATGGCTGGGTTGTCGGCGAGAATGGTGAGTTGATGATGTGGATACCTAGGGACCTTCGTGATCGCGTTTGTGCACACAGGAATATTAGTATGCTTAACCGCTCTTTCTATGTTAAACTTAATTTCGGTGCCGAAACAAATACCAGAGAAAATACACAATCACAATCTCAGCCTCTACATTTGCATCATTCAATACGACCATATCGTCTAGTGTTATATATGCCTGTATTTCTACTAGCTTTTTACCTTCTCTTCGAATTCTATTCGTGACGGTAACGATTAGAATGTATTATTTAAATACTAAAGAAGTCTATATGTTTACTTAAATAGCAAGTTCCCTCACTAGTTCCTTATTTACACGCCCAATTCTTTTCACTGATGTTTCAAACTTCTTTTAAATATTCTTTAGATATACATCTACTAGTCTATTGGGGTTTTTTTTTTAAGTATATTTCTAGTATAGAACCCTTTTATTAGGAGCTCACTTTTCCAGTAATTGAGTAAGTTTACTGAAAGAGTGAGTAATTAATTATGAGACGCGCCTGTAGGTAGGTATGTAGCCACGTAGCCATGCACGCAAATTTTATACTACTAGCTAACTAACTAATATTTAGAAAGGACCCGAGTCCCGAGTACAGATATCTGATATCAGATGTCAGATATATGTATATATGTATATAACACAAATGAAAAAACAAAAAATTACACATGATTAATAAGATTTTTTCGTACTCTCGTCGTGGGATTCCGTTGGGGAGGAAGGAAGGGAGGGAGAAAGGCTGATTGATTGATTGATTGTAGGAGGGTTGGTGGTGGAGAGAGAAAGGGCGAGAATGGGATTAGGACGGTCGAGAAAGATATATGAAAGGAGAGAAAGGGTAAAGAGAAAGTAAGGAGAGAAAAGGCGAGGGGGAGGGTAAGGTGAAAAATTGAACAGGGCCATGGTGGTGGCCATGGTGGCGATGATGGAAGAAGATGATAGTGATAGAGAGAAAGAGAGGGAGATAATCCAGCTACATAGATCATGTTCACGTTCACAAACGATTTGTGTCTGTAAAGAACAAAAAAGAAAAAAGAAACGAGGAGAAAAAGAGAAGAAATGTAAGGAAGGAAGGACGAGATGAGCATAACGGAGAAGGAAACTAGTAATCCAAGTAAGAGGAAAAGGGATAGAGAGGAGAGGAAAGGAGAGGACAAGTGATAGAGGAGAAGAGGGTCAGAGAAGAAGGGAAAAAGAAAAGAAGAAACAATGAGCAACGAGCGTGTAAGGGTTATTCGCGTATCTACTACATGGATATATATAGTCTTTTTCAGATACTAATAGGCCAAGGGGTGTAAAGGAGTGACTATAGCGTGATTAATGTAAAAAAAAACCGTAATGAGAAAAAAAAAGAAAAGTGTTCGATGTAAGTGATATAGAGAGCCAAAACAGGAAGACCATAAGAAGACAAGAAGAAAAAAACAGAGAAGAAGAGAAAAGAAGAGAAGAGAAAGAAAAGAAAAGGAGGTAATGGAACTACAAGTCCCCAACCGCATCCAAAACATACAAAACCTGTTGAGGTCTCACGAATAAACCACGATACTCAGCAGTAGACACATCAGACACAGACGGCGACCCACTCCGCATCCGCTTATTCCTCTCAATACTCAACGTGTCGCCCTCGCGTTTCGTGCCTTTATAATGATAACTACCATAATTGTTATTATTATGATGATGGTGGTGGTGGTGGTGGTGATGGCTCCTCTGACTCGAGAAGCTCGAGGATAGGTCATTACGACGCCGTCGAGTCAGACGTTCATCGTCGCCTCATTCCGATGTGTATCACCCCACATCGAAGTATTTTACCCCGCCCCAGGAACCGTCGTGCCATGCTCGACCGTCAGATTTTTGTTGGTCGTCCCATCCATCACCTGTCACGGGTACTTCGACGCCCACCCACGGTCCAGTCTCACCCTCGACTTCACCGATGTAGCGCGCAAATGTACGGAACCTCTTTCGTTTTGAGAATATTAGACAGGGGATTCCGATGTCGAGTGTAGCACCTTTGGGTTGTACTACTGGAGCAGCGATGGGCGTACCTTCCTCACTTGGTGTAGAGCTAGATCCAGTCTTTGCTTTCCCGGGAGTTGGCGATACAACTTTCTTTTTCTTGGAAAGGGTGATTGTGTCGTTCGATCCTTTCCGGCGGACAGTGGCTCGAGTTGCGGTAGACCCGCTGTCGCTAGAGGGAAATTGGACGTTCCTCTTGTCTTCTTTCATAGTCGCCTCTACGTGACTCTTGCTTTTTATCGTTTTATTGTTGTTGTTACTATCTGTGCTTCCGGTTCGCTCGGGATCGATATTCTCTTTCGAAGGTGATTTAGGTAACGGTTTATTTGGTGAACCGTTCGCATTCGCAGTTGTCACTGGTGCTTTACTCTGAGGAGTCGGAGTCGTCGCCGATGTTGTTGTTATCTTCTTTGTCCCTGACAAACATTTCCTATCATCCGCACTTGCAGACTTCGCCATCCAGGCGCAACGACCGATTTCCTAGCTGCAGACGCAGCTGTCGAATTTGTCGTCCGCAACCAAGTTGCTGATGGAGATTTACGAATCATTGTTTTCTTTTGGCCCGCTGCTGTTGTGGCAGTGATTGTCGTTGATGTTGTTGAGATGCGTCGGTTTCGGGCAGCTCCAGCAGTCGTTGTTGAGCTTACACTGGCTTCGGAAAGCCTACGACTTCGGATGGGGGCTTTGGGTAGTGAGGGAGCTGTGACGATACGAGGGGATCGCGATGTACCAGTACTTCCCATTGAGACATTAGATGTTGTTGAGGCTGTTGATATTTTTCTTGACCTTGCAATTGAGTCTCGGGAAGTCATACTATCTCTAGGAGTCCTGAATCCAGACGTAGAATCATCCTTTGGACTCGACAGTGATACATTCGAGAGAGAAGAAGTTGAACGGACGGGAGAAGGAGGCGGTCGAAATGTTTGTTGTGTGGTGGACGAGGGGACAGTGTTTGCAGTGTTTCGTCAAATCGTCGACGCATGAGATCGTGTTGATGTGACCGATGCTGTCGACTTTGGACGTTGTACGGTGACAACATTCCTTTCACGTACGCTCAATACACTCGCTGTCACTTGTGTCCTTTATATTACTCGTACATATTCGAGGACAGTGTCCTTTAGTGATACTAGCCCTCCTTGCAGAAGATAGCGTCGGTGATGTCGCAGTGCTGACATGACGACTCTTACTGGGTGTATCTTCATCATCGACCTCCATAGCCGAATAGTAGAATTAACACTTGGTGCACAGTTTACTGTCGGACTTATACTATGTCCACCGAATGGAACAAACTTAGAGTCTGGTATGGACTCTTTCCTTTCTCTTTCGGTTGCTGTAGTAAGCCGGGACGAAGCACGACTCTTGGTAGACGCAACACTTCGAGCAACACTACGGACAGAGGCAGAAGAAGATTGGACTTGTGAAGGTGTACCTGTCCGAGTGTGGTTCTTGTTTAATACAGAGGTACGCAGTGAGTGAGTCGTGCTCATGCTGTCTCGTTCAGTTACGTCCTCTACTCCACTCAGAGTTGGTCGCAGTCCAGTCCGTGTCATTGGACCTCTGGGATCGGCTCCTGAAGGAGTTGTAAGATAATTTCTATTGAGTAGGTTAAGTTAGTAACGAAATAAGGTTATAGAGTTCAGGATAAGCTCGTACCATAGCTAATCTCTGCCGTCACCCAAGTCTCCATGTTATCAAATCCGCCTTCTTGGCTAATCGACACCCAGCGTCTGCGAATTATACGCAGTATGTCTAGACGGGTCTACTCTACTTGAACGCGGATCTGAGAAGTGCTTGAGAGGAGAGATTTATCAGATTCCTGTAGATCAGGTCGAAGTAATACCGCCGAAACTAGGGCCTGTGTATAGGGAGTATTATTTATCAAGAATAGTACTATGATTTGAAAAAAAAAAGACCCCTGATAGAGTTTGACAACATTGTTGTCATTCATCCCCCTCCGAATTGAATCCATGACCCATTCAACACGTTCTCCATCCTCAAATCTTCCCATCCCATCATTTTCCATAATATCAACCCAATCCTTCTCATTAAACACTTTCTCTGCCTCACTGCAAAGTGCACAGTTGACAAACAATATCACCCCATGCATCTCGTACGGAGCTCAGTTTCTTCAACCCAGCATATGCCGCAAAAAGCATTAACATTACGTTCATAGGTAAACATCTCTTCTTCACACCAGACAAAAGCCCATCATGCGTCTTCTGAAGCAACTCTGCAAATTCACTCGTAACCCATCCCGATCCAAATAGTCCTATCAGTACACGTCGAGCACCGCGATCAAGATATACATTTTGCACATCTGGACGAACTGAGAATTGAAGTACACGAGGTGCACGCCGAGCGCATTGACGGCATCGACATCCGTTCCCCCATTTACCACCTGTTATCCTCTCGTATTCTGTAAATTCAAGGAAAGCATATGATAGTCCGTGCTTCATTTCAACAACAATCCGAGCTTGGATTTCAACATACAATGGTTGGACTTGTAGATAGTTTGCTGAACACATAATGGCAAATGCGGTGTCGAGGTCATATGTTCTGTTTCAAAATGCCAGATGTAAAATGAAGCGCTGGCGCGGTAAAAGGCGGGGAGGGTAACCGGAGTTTAGCAGGTTCACCTGGAGGAGGTAAATTCTTGAGTCCATACGTTATAAGCTGATCATATAAATATGGAGCTCTGGTAGCAAAGATAAATCGACGGGAGTAGAAGGCAGGAGCGGTTTCCTCTTCTGTTGTAGTAGAATTGCCTATGGTAGGTACATCTTCATGTATTTCAATGATGATATCCGAGTATAGCCTCGATCTCCACATATATACAACATCCTTACGTACTTTTGCGATCCGTGCTTCATCTGCCTCGCCTTCAGACGCATTTCTCTCGTTGGCATAGAAAAGAAACTCGAAAGCGTCACCGAATCCTTTCCCAGTATACAAGTACTCGAGTTCGTTTGGGAGAAGGGCAGGGTTGTGTTTTAATGAGATACGAGTGAGAGAACCTATGACTGAAGGAGCTGGAGACGTAGGTCTGAAGTTTGAAGGGGAGACAGAGCGCACTGAAGCATTATAATAAAAGTCGACGTCAGGATTAGGTGAGAGGACGGATGTCGCGGGCATTGAAGGATATGGGGTGGGGGAAGTGCCAAAGGGAAAAGGAGAAGCTATCGGAGGAGATCTGAATGAAAAGTAGCGAGCTTGAAAGCTTGGAGGAGCACGAGCATATACCATTGCTAATAAAGATAGGTAAAGATGACAGGAAACAGGTTGAGTAGTTGAGAGAGGATAATACCTTTATGACCCCAGACTTCTTCGTTTGAGGAGTCGTCCATTGCGTCTTCATCGACGAGATCCCAGACGACATCGGGGAAGCGGTCCTTGGCACGATGAAACTCGGTTTGAAGATCTTCCTGTCATGTCGAGGTAGATTTATTTGTTATTTCTGCGAGTGAAGAGAGCCGTAGAGGCGGAGCGTCTGTTGCAACTTCCATTGCTTGAGTTCGCCAGTTCTAAGAGAGAGAGTGTGTGTGTGTGTGAGAGTGAGAGAGAGATATGTTGAGGATGAGAGAAAGCAAGAGATAACCAAAAGCCCAGAAGATGATGATGAGAAAAGAGGAAGAGGGGTAAAGCGAGAAGGGGTATCAGCGGAAGCAGGCTTTAAAGATTGCGACGAGAAACAAAGGGGAAGTAGAATTGTGGACTTTGGATTTTGGAATGTTGTTCACCGACTGACAACTGCGGCAACGGCGACAACTCACTCACTCACTAGTAGACGAATGAATGATAACAAACAACCGCGTGAACTCTCACTGTCACGGTCACACACACAATGGGCAAGTGGACTCCGTTTTCCATTCCAAAAGCATACAGTCCCAGTCCAAACCACAATGACGACAGCATATATTCACGACCACACTCACGTATCCGCACAAGACGGGGCCCTGAAGGGAAACAAAGAGCGCGGTCGACTGAGAGTGACATTGTTTGGACTGAAAGTGTATGCTGTGACAATCGGAGGTGTGACCAAGTACCAGTTACAGAACACATACTCACACACTTACTGCGTTACGACTATCCGTGTATTCAATCATCCTTCCTATCTTAAACTTCATTTCGGTGCTGAGTGAGATATTGGTCGGAATATGTAGTTTTAATCTTCTCACTTCCCTAGTTTTTATTCTTATATTACTTAGAAATATCCTAGATTTTAGTAATCTCAAATTTTCACATTTCTCTGACCTGTATTTTATAATTTATTACGACGAAAATGTGATTATACGCATTACAAGTGGAACATTGGGCATGTACAAAGATCTATTTAAAAAGTTTGAAGAGAAATTGAAATATCAGAAACAGGGAGTATAGTTTACAGGATATCAATGATAGTAATGAGCTCAGATGGGAGTGAGAAAGGGGAGTTTACATGTAAAGAAAGAGAATATTCGGAGAAAACTGAAAGATTTTATATAACTGATGGTTTTATGAGGCTTTTTATATCTCGTAAAGAATAAATATCAACTCGTACTCAGCATATAAGAGGTAGTGGTAGGTTTCGTAACATCTATCAATCTAAATAACCGTTGAGCTCTTCACCAGAAACTTGAGGTGTAGATAAACAATTGTGGTTATTGTTTACTCAAGTATCATTACAAAGGAAAAATGACATAAGATTAGTAAATAGACTTAAATAAACCTAAAAATAGGTAAATTCAACCAGTAAAACGACCTAGTCGGTATCTTGGGCTGGATTAACTCAATATCTTCTTAAATACCCGAAGTATACTCTTCTGTATCCTGATTATTACAATAAGTAGACGATGATTAAAAGTTTCCAGAATCATTTTCTCGTACTGTAAAAGTTACGAGTAAACAATGACAAATTTGATCAAAGGTATAGTCTTCCTACCCATAGAGTCCAAGCAATGGCTTAAATATAGTATAATAAAGTCAAACAACATGACAGGTATAGAGGTAAGCTCGTTACCCAAGATTTTGATGGCTACATAATAACTATTGGATATTGTGATTATAAATCACAGAAGCCATCACCATCACTCAATCAAGGCATATCCCGACTATCCCCTTCCCCTTTGCCCTTCGATTCTCACATACTCATTCTCATCGCGTTCATCATCTACTTTACCACTTGGTACAGATACCATCCAGACAGCAGATATCCCTTCCTACAAAGTATAACACCCCAAGTCACATCCAAGATACAACTTTCAACTGAAATACACGATATATCCGCTTTTTGATTCTCCTTCAAGTTTTGCTTCTACTTCAACGAGCGATAATATTGAAAAATACCATTCCTCTCTTACTCCATCCCCACCCATCGCCTTCAACCTTCCCTACCATCTTACGAACTTACTCTAATACAATCTCTACCCTTGTTTCGCGATATCAATGCCATTCAATCAGTCCGGCTCCAGTTCTTCCGCGAATATTGGCATTTATAACGACATAAGTGGGACTGTAAGCACAATTAGTAGTGTAACTCATGGTATAATCTTTCATTTGTATAATGTTTAATACTCTGACTAACTGTTAATACTGATGTAGTACACAACAACTTCAATCAAGATTCAAGTACGCATGGAGCTCTTGTACGAGGTATGATTTAACATATTCAAAATTCAGGAGAATTTATGGGTTGATATATTTTAATCAGAACTGAGGGAGAGATTGAATCCTTTTAATCTCACTGGAGAGAACCGAATTCGATGTTTAGAAAACACTCGGAAGCACACCCTACAAAGTATAGACGAGTGGGTGGGTGCTGAAGGGTACCCGAATATACTCTTTTTGGTTGGAGCAGCAGGCACGGGGAAAAGTACAATCGCGACGACTGTCGCGATGAAGTATCAAGAGATTGGCCAGCTCGGTTGCTATATGTTCTTTCTTCGAGGAAAGAGTCATCCTGCGAATGTCCTTCAGACTATTGCATATTCTCTTGCTATTTACAGACAGAATATAGCTGAATCTCTTCTCGAGAAACTGCGAGATAGTGGCGATATAGGTCCCTCCGATCTAAAAGCGAAATTCAAAATCCTTCTCTGGGATTCATTATCTGCCATAACCACCAATGTGTCCTCACCAGTTCTTATCGTGCTTGATGCACTTGACGAATGTGGTACCTCCGAAACACGTCACAGTCTCATCGACGTTCTCTATCGTGGCCTACCTACCCTTCCTTCCAATTACCGATTTCTTGTTACTACAAGGCCTGAAGGGGATATCCTCCCCTTCATCTCTTTACCACCCCTCAAAGTCCATACATTAAATCTTGACTATAAGGCGGAGGAGAATAGACTCAGTGTTTCTACGTATATCAAATACGAACTAGAAAAATTGAAATCATCAAACGCTTTTGTCATACCCCAGGATCGGGACTGGGAAGGGGGCATACAATCTCTTGCAAACACTGCAGATGGATTGTTCATTTGGGCGTCGACTGCTATCAAGTTTATTTTCGAGAAGAAACTTTATCGATTCCGTCATTTAAAGAATCTTATTGAAAACAGAAATACACTTAATCTCAATGGATTGTACACGGCTATCCTGAAGGACGCGTTTGAATGGGACGGGGAAATAAAAGAAGCTTTTGTTGAAGTATTCTCATTCATTTTGTTCGGCAAGACACCACTATCAGTCGAAGCTATCAATGGTATTCTAGGGATTAATACCGCGTCAGATGTTCTCACATTCCTACGATCATTGGTTGTGTTTGAACCAGACAACCCCATCTCGATACGCCACGCGTCGTTTTATGATTATCTCGTGTCGTGTAAAGAGCATCCATGGTACATTGACGCCGAGGTGCAAAAATCGTATATTGCAATGAAATGCTTAGAACGGATGGGAGAGTTACTAAAATACAACATTTGTGATCTTCAATCCGGCTACGTATCGAATTGTGATGTACCTGACCTCGATGAACGCGTGGCACAATGTATTCCTTCATCCCTAAAGTACATATGCTGTAGCTGGGCTCACCATCTTCGAGATGTACCGTATTCAAGGGAACTATACTCCCAGCTACAATCCTTCGCACATAATCAATTGCTGTTCTGGTTCGAGGCACTTAGCCTTACCAATACATTTGACAACAATGTCGGGCCTGCACTTCAATTTGCAATTGATTGGGTTGGGGTGAGTGCATTGTATTGATTGTTATGTTTAGTGACTAAATATTGATCTAGAACAATGACCCGGAATTATCATCCTTCCTTAGAGATGCGTATCTGCAGGCAAGCATATATTCGGAGCCAATCTCGATGAGCGCATTGCAGGTGTATAATTCGCTGCTACTTCTAACTAAAGAGGATTCGCTGATGTCGATACACTATGCAAAATACATGCCCATGGGATATCGAGTTGAGTATATCGGTAGAAAACGACGTAATGACTGTATCAAGACAATACAAGTTGATCGGAAGCGGGAATGGGAATGGAGTCGGGAACGGGAACGGGAATGGAAACGGAAACAGGAACGGGAATCGGGATGGGAATTGGGACGGGAACGGGAAAAGGAACTGGGATGGAGACTGGAACAGATTAAATGGCAACGGGAATGGGAACGAAGATGGGGAATTTCGTCACCCCGTTCCTTGCTATTTTCTCCTGATGGAACTCGAATTCTGTCCGATCCAGAGCGAGTTGTTTGTGTATGGGAAGCAACTAGTGGTAAATTCATCGCTGGTCCGCTTACAGGAGACGATGAATCCGATGCGTTGACTGCCACTTACTCACCCGACGGGAAGTATATTATTGTAGCCAGCGATGACGGTATTCTTAGAAAATGGGATGCATTCACGAATTGCCTCGTTTGGGAAAGGGAAATAGATAGAAAGCAGATAGATTTGAGTCAAGTGGTGTCAGCAGCATTCTCACCGGATGCAAAGTCAGTTGTATTCGGGAATAATCAAGGGGAAATCCTAGTGTTTAGTGTAGATACTGGAGAGCAAGTCGGCGAATCGTTAAAAGGTCACACCAAGTCCGTTCGTTGTCTCTCATTCTCGCCCAACGGTCAATGTTTTGTATCAGGATCGGACGACATGACAATCAATATATGGGGCGTGGATAGAAGGAAGGTGAAGATATGTCCACTCAAAAAACATACCGAGGCAGTCACGGCGGTCAATTTTTCTCCTAGTGGGAATAACGTCATCTCAGGTTCTAAGGATAGGACTATTCTCGTTTGGGATGCATTCACGGGAGAGGTGTTGCGCGAGATTGAATGTAAGGGTGAAGTAAACTCGGTCACATACTCTCCCAATGGACTCTACATTCTTGCGGGTGGATCATGGTGGATTCGTATGTGGAAGGTAGATGATGTGAAAGCCCCGCCAAAAGTATTTGAAGTATGTGACTTTATCCGGCGAGTTGCCTTCTCGCCCGACAGTAGTCGTTTCGTGTCCCTAAATTACGGTCGAGATAAGATTCAGATATGGGACGCTTCATGGAGCGAGGAAGGCACGAAGCCTACATTTGGAGAGCAAGAAGCGATCTGGTCGATTGCTTTGTCTCCCAGCGGCGAGTTCATTGCGTCGGGGTCTTTAGGTGGTAGCATCTATTTATGGAACGTGCAAAGCGGTGAACTTGTCAAAAAGTTAAAACTCCGCAGTGACACCTATTCAGTCTCGTTCTCTCCCGTCAACGAGAAACTCATTGCTTTTGGCACTCGGGACGGGACAGTGAAAGTATGGGACGTCACAAACGAAGAGCCTGTCACAATTGGAAATCACAAGCAATCAGTCCTTTCCGTTGCGTTTTCACTGCCAGATGGAAATCATGTTGCCTCTGGCTCATATGACACAATTTGTATCTGGAACGTCGAACGTAGAGAATTGACAGTCGGTCCATTGACAGAGCATGAACATTCGGTTCAGGCAGTAGCATATTCTCCGGATGGAACGAGGCTCGTCTCTGGTTCCCACGATAAGACTGTTCGTATTTGGAATTCGGAAACTGGACAGCTACTTTCAACACTCAACGGTCATTCTGATCTGGTATTCTCCGTGGCATACTCGTTCGATGGGTCACACATCGTTTCCGGATCCAGAGATAAGACAATACTCATTTGGAATCCAGAAAGTGGTGAAATTATTGGTGAGCCAATCACTGGACATGATAGTTGGATGAACTCGGTGTGCTTTTCACAGGACGGAAGGCGAATTCTTTCAGGATCTTTCGATTATACTGCACGCATATGGGACGCAGTCACTGGTAAACATCTCTTTCCCCCATTTAGGGGTCACACCGACTGCATTAAGTCTGTTTGCTTCTTCCCCGACGGAACACGTTTTGCTACTGGGTCCTTTGATGGGACAATTCGAATATGGACACTGGACGAGATCCCAAATGAGACTAATTGGGAACTAAGACGCGATGGCTGGGTGGTGGGCGAGAATGGTGAATTGATGATGTGGATGCCTACCGACCTTCGTGATCGCGTTCGTGGACACAGGAATATTAGTATACTTAACCGCTCTTTCTATGTTAAACTTGATTTCGGTACCGAACGAAATACTAGTCGTAATATCCAACTTTAATTTTTCTATACCCTTCGTTTGTTATGTCCATTCGTGTATATCATCTAGTGTTTGATTTATGTCTATAGCCCTATCAACCTTTTTTTAACTATTTTCAAACTCTAGTCATTTGTTTATACTGCTCGGTTCCGGAGATGGATTCTTATCTGTGTAAGATGTATATAACCAATACTGTTCGTAAATAGTTGTAGATACCAGATAAAAACGAGCTAACCTGGATCCTCCGTACTTCGTTGAAAACGACCTCAGTGATAGTGATAATTTAACGAAACGATTCGAGCTCAAAATAAAACAATAAAAAAGGGAGAAAAAAGGTAATGCCGCGGCGAGATTGATAAACTGTGTGGTGAACGGATATCACCATATTCGAAGGAAGGATCTAATCTTTTAGGTTCTAGGTTCTTAATCCTCTAGTCACGTATGCATGCCCACCTGTCCGTTCGCCCGCCCGCCCGCCTGTCTGTCTATGCCCGTGTCTTTGTCTGTGAGATCATCTATCTGTCTGTCTGCCACCTGTCTGTAAACGGACATGTGGTGTTATGTACGTGTGGACCGTAGTTATGTAGCCACGTATACACGCACGTAAATTTTATACTACTAACTAACTAACTAATATTTAGAAAGGTAACCCGAGTCCCGAGTACGAGTACAGATATCAGATATATGTATATATGTATATAACACAAAATGAAAAAACAAAAATTATACATGATTAATAAGATTTTTTCGTACTCTCGTCGTGGGATTCCGTTGGGGAGGAAGGGAGAAAGGCTGATTGGTTGATTGTAGGAGGGTTGGGGGTGGAGAGAGAAAGGGCGAGAATGGAATTGGGACGGTTCAGAAAGATATATGAAGGGAGAGAAAGGGTAAAGGGAAAGTAGAGAGAGAAAAGGTGAGGGGAGCGGGGAAAGGTTGAAAGTTGAACAGGGCCGTGGTAGTGGCAATGGCGGAAGAGGATGATAGTGAGAGAGGGAAAGGGAGATAAAGAGAGGGAGATAATCCAGCTACATAGGTTATGTTCACGTTCACAAACGATTTGTGTCTGCAAAGAACAAAAAAGGAAAAAGAAACAAGGAGAAAAAGAGAAGAAATGTAAGGAGGGAAAGATGAAATGAGCATAACGGGGAAGGAAACCGGTAATCCAAGTAAGAGGAAAGGGGACAGAGGAGAGGAAAGGAGAAGGCAAGTGATAGAGGAGAAGAGGGTCAGAGAAGAAAAGGGACAGAGAGGGAAAAAGAGAAGAAAAAGAAAAGAGGAAACAATGAGCAACGAGCGTGTAAGGGTTATTCGCGTATCTACTACATGGATATATATAGTCTTTTTTAGATACTAGTAGGCCAAGGGGTGTAAAGGAGTGACTATAGCGTGATTAATGTAAAAAAAAACCATAATGAGAAAAAAAAAAAAAGAAAAGAGTTCGATGTAAGTGATATAGAGAGCCAAAACGGGAAGACCATAAGAAGAAAAAAACCGAGAAGAAGAAAAGAAGAAGAGAAAAGAAAAGAGGTAAAGGAACTACAAGTCCCCAACCGCGTCCAAAACATACAAAACCTGCTGGGGCCTCACAAACAAACCACGATACTCAGCAGTAGACACATCAGAAACAGACGGCGACCCACTCCGCATCCTCTTCTTCCTCTCAATACTCAACGTATCGCCCTCGCGTTTCGTGCCCTTATAATGATAACTACCATAATTATTATTATTATTATGGTGGTGGTGGTGGTGGTGATGGCTCCTCTGGCTCGAGAAGCTCGAAGATAGGTCGTTACGACGCCGTCTGGTAAGACGTTCGTCATCGCCCCATTCTGAGGTGTATGATCCTACGTCGAAGTACTTCACTCCGCCCCAGGAACCGTCGTGCCATGCCCGACCATCCGATTGTTGTTGGTCGTCCCATCCATCACCTGTTACCGGTACTTCGACGCCTACCCATGGTCCAGTCTCGCCCTCGACTTCGCCGATGTAACGAGCGAATGCACGGAATCTCTTTCGTTTTGAGAATATTAGACATGGGATTCCGATGTCGAGCGTGGCACCTTTGGGTTGTACCACCGGAGCAGCGACGGGTGTTCCCTCTTCACTTGGTGTAGAGCTAGATCCAGTCTTTGCTTTCCCAGCCGTTGACGATACAACTTTCTTTTTCTTGGAAAGGGTGATTGTGTCGTTTGATCCTTTCCGGCGGACCGTTGCTCGGGTTGCGGTAGACCCGCTGTCGCTAGAGGGAGATTGGACATTCCTTTTATCCTCTTTCATGGTTGCCTCTACACGACTCTTGCTCTTGATTGTTTTGTTGTTGTTACTATCTGTGCTTCCGGTTCGCTCAGGATCAATGTTCTCTTTTGAAGGTGATTTGGGTAACGGTTTATTTGGTGAACCATTCGCGTTCACAGCTGTCACTGGTGCTTTACTCTGAGGAGTCGTCATCGTCGCCGACGTCATTGTTGTTATCTTCTTTGTCCCTGACAAAGACTTCCTATCATCCGCGCTTGCAGACTTCGCCATCCCAGGCGCAACGACCGATTTCCTAGCTGCAGAAGTAGCAGTCGAATTTGTCGTCCGCAACGAAGTTGCCGATAGAGATTTACGGATCATCGTTTTCTTTTGGCCCGCTGCTGTTGTAGCAGTTGTTGTTGTTGATGTCGTTGAGATACGTCGGTTTCGGGCAGCGCCGGCTGTGGTTGTTGAGCTCACGCTGGCTTCAGATAATCTACGACTTCTGAAGGGAGCTTTGGGTAATGAGGGAGCTGTGACGATACGGGGAGATCGCGATGTACCTGTACTTCGCATTGAGACGTTCGAAGTTGTTGAGGCTGTTGATATTTTCCTTGACCTGCCAATCGAGTCTCGGGAAGTCATACTATCTCTAGGAGTCTTGAATCCAGACGTTGAATCGTCCTTTGGACTCGATAGTGATGCATTCGAGAGAGAAGAAGTTGAACGGACAGGGGAAGGAGGTGGTCGGAGTGTTTGTTGTGTGGTGGACGAGGGGACAGTATTTGCGGTATTTCGTCGAATCGTTGATGCATGAGATCGAGTTGATGTCACCGACGCTGTCGACTATGGACGTTGCACAGTGACAACGTTTCGTTCATGTACACTCAATACACTAGCCGTATCACTGGTGTCCTTTATATTACTCGTACATATTCGAGGACGGTGTCCTTTAGTGATACTGGCCCTCCTTGCGGAAGATAGTATTAGCGATGTCGCAGTGCTGACATGACCACTATTGCTTGGTGTATCTTCATCGTCGACGTCCATGGCCGAATGGGTAGAATTAACATTTGGTGCACGGTTTACTGTTGGACTTATACTACGTCCACCGAATGGAATAAGCTTAGAGTCTGGTCGGGACTCTTTCCTTTCTCTTTCTGTGGTTGTTGTAAGACGGGACGAAGCACGACTCTTTGTGGATGCAACACTGCGAGCAACACTACAGACAGAAGCAGAAGAAGATTAGACTTGTGAAGGTGTACCTGTCCGAGTATGGTTCTTGTTTAATACAGATGTACACAGTGGGTGATTCGTGCTCATGCTGTCTCGCTCAGTTACATCCTCTACTCTACTCAGAGTCGGGCGGAGTCCAGTCCGTGTCATAGGACCTCTAGGATTAGCTCCTGAAGGAGTTGTAAGATCTTCAGCAGGAACATTGATTTCTATAGAGTAGATCAAGTTAATAACGAATTAAGGTTATAAAATCTAAGATAAGCTCGTACCATCGCTAATCTCTGCTGTCACCCAAGTCTCCATATTATCGAACCCGCCCTCTTGTCTGATCGACACCCAGCGTCTGCGAATCATACGAAGTATATCTAGACGAGTTTGTTCTACTTGAACGCGGATCTGAGAGGTAATTGAGAGGAGAGATTTATCAGACTCCTGTGGATGAGGTCGAAGTAATACTGCCGAGACTAGGGACTGTGTAAGATATTAATTGTTAAGATATTACTATTCGTTGAGTAAAAAAAAACACTTACCCGATAGAGTTTGACGACATTATTGTCATTCATTCCCCTCCAAATTGAATCCATAACCCATTCAACACGTTCTCCATCTTCGAATCTCCCCATACCATCATTTTCCATAATATCAACCCAATCCTTTTCGTTGAACACTTTCTCTGCCTCACTGCAAAGAGCGGAGTCAACAAACGATCTCGCCGTTAGGATCATATCCTTGACAGTATCACCCCATGCGTCTCGTACGGAGCTCAGTTTCTTCAACCCAGCGTGTGCCGCAAAAAACGTCAATAATACATTCATAGGTAAACATCTCTTCTTCACACCAGACAAAAGCCCATCACCCGTCTTCTGAGGCAACTCTGCATATTCACTCATGACCCACCCTTCTCCAAATAGTCCTACCAGTGCCCGTCGAGCACCACGGTCAAGATATACGTTTTGTACATCTGAACAGACTGAAAATTGAAGTACACGAGGTGCACGTCGTGCGCATTGACGGCATCGACAACTGTTCCCCCATTTACCACCCGTTATTCTCTCGTATTCCGTAAATTCAAGGAAGGCATGGAATAATCCGTGCATCATTTCAAGAACAATCCGAGCTTGTATTTCATCATACAATGGTTGGATTTGTAAATAGTAAATGGTATGCTGAACACATGATAGCAAATGCGGTGTCAAGATCATATGTTCAATTTGAAAATGCCAGCGTACCGGTGTACAGAAAACCAAGGGTAACCGGAGTTTAGCAGGCTCTCCTGGAGGGGGTAAATTCTTGAGTCCATATGTTATAAGCTGATCTGATCCTAGAAATATGGGGTTCTTGTAGCCAGCATAAATCGATGGGAGTAAAAAGCAGGGGCAGTCTCCTCTTCTGTTGTAGTAGAATTACTTATGGTGGGTACATCTTTATGTATCTCGATGATGATATCCGAGTATAGCCTAGATCTCCACATTTATACAATGTCTTTACGTACTTTTGCGATACGTGCTTCATCTGCCTCGCCCTCGGACGCATTTTTCTCGTTGGCGTCGAAGAGAAACTCAAAAGCGTCACCGAATCCTTTCCCGGTATACAGATACTCGAGTTCGTTTGAGAAAAGGGCAGGATTGTGATTTAATGAGATGCGGATGAGAGAACCTATGACTGAAGGAGCTGCAGAGGTAGGTCTGAAGTTTGAAGGGGAGACAGAACGGACTGAGGCATTAAGAGAGAGGGCGGATGTGCCAGGCATTGGAAGAGATGGAGTAGGAGAAGTGCCAAAGGGAAGAGGAGAAGTAATTGGAGGAGGCCTATGTAAAAAGTAGCGAGCTTGAAAGCTTGGAGGAGCACGAGCATATACCATTGCTAATAAAGATAAATAAAGATGACAGGAAACAGGTTGAGTATTTGAGAGAGGGTAGTACCCCTATGACCCCAGACTTCTTCGTTTGAGGAGTCGTCTATTGCGTCTTCATCGACGACATCCTAGACGACATCGGGGAAACGGACCTTGTCACGATGAAACAAAGTTTGAAGATCTTCTTGTCATGTTGAAGTAGATTGATTTGTTATTTCTGCAAGTGCATGGGGCCGCAGAGGCGGAGCGTCTGTTGCAACTTCCATTGCTTGAGTTCGCTAGTTCTAAGAGTGTGAGAGAGATATGTTGAGGATGAGAAGGAAAGAAAGCAAGAGATAGCCAAAAACGCAAAAGATGATGGTGAGAAAAAGGAAAGGGGGGGGGACGAGAAGGGTTATAAGCGGAAAGACACTTTAAAGTATGCAAGTTGGTGAATAAAAGCAAAGAGGAAGTAGGATTGTGGATTTTGGATTTTGGAATTTTGTTCACTGGCTGACAACGCGGCGACAACTCATTCACTACACTACACGAACGATAACAAGCACGTGAACTCTCAACGTCACAGTCACTCCCTGGTCTAACTCTAAACAGTTTAAAACACAAAGGGGGGCTAGTGTGGTCCATTCCCAAAAGCATACACTCCCAGGCCAGACCACAATCATACAACCTCTGACGGCATATCCGCACGGCCACTTTCGGATGTGCGCCTAAAATGGGCCTTGAAGAAACAACGAGTGCCCACGACTGACGTGTACGGTATCAAGCAGCTGGAAAACCCCTCTTCTCAATGGAAGATGCTCTGTTACTGCACCTAAATATGGGACAATTAGAATAACGACATCGGACGAGACTCAAAACGATACCGTTTTGGAGCTAAGAGACAATAACTAGTTTTACTGCCCTATGAATATCCGTGTATCTAATCATCCTTCCTATCTTAAACTTCATTTCGGTCCCGAACGAGATATTTGTCGGAATATGTAGTTCTAATCTTCTAATTTCCTTGATTTTTATCATTATATTATTCGGAAATATCCTAGATTTTAGTAATCTCAGATCTTCACATTTCTCTGACCTGTATTTTATGTTTTATTTTGACGAAACTATGATTATACGTACACATTGCATGTGGTATATTGGGCATGTACAAAGATCTATTTAAAAAGTTTGAAGAGAAGTTGAAATATCAGAAACAGGGAGTATAATTTACAGGATATCAATGATAGTAACGAGCTCAGATTGGAGTGAGAAAGGGGAGTTTACATGTAAAGAAAGAGAATATTGGGAGAAAACTGAAGGATTTTATATAACTGACTGTTTTATGAGGCTTTTTATATCTCGTAAAGAATAAATATCAACTCGTACTCAGCATATAAGAGGTAGTGGTAGGTTTCGTAATATCTATCAATCTAAATAACCGTTGAGCTCTTCACCAGAAACTTGAGGTGTAGATAAACAATTGTGGTTATTGTTTACTCAAGTATCATTACAAAGGAAAAATGACATAAGATTAGTAAATAGACTCAAATAAACCTAAAAATAGGTAAATTCAACCAGTAAAACGACCTAGTCGGTATCTTGGGCTGGATTAACTCAATATCTTCTATATTACCCGAAGTATACTCTTCTGTATCCTGATTATTACAATTAGTAGACGATGATTAAAAAGTTTCCAGAATCATTTTCTCGTATTGTAAAAGCTACGAGTAAACAATGACAAATTTGATCAAAGGTATAGTATTCCTACCCATAGAGTCCAAGCAATGGCTTAAATATAATATAATAAAGTCAAACAACATGACAGGTATAGAGGTAAGCTCGTTACCCAAGATTTTGATGGCTACATAATAACTATTGGATATTGTGCTTATAAATCACAAGAAACCATTACCATCAATCAATCAAGGCATATTCCGACCATCCCCTTCGACCATCAATTCTCACATACTCGTTCTTATCGCGCTCATCGTCTACTTTGCACACCTGGTACAGATACCATCCAGACAGCAGATATATCTTCCTACAAAGTATAACACCCCAAGTTAGATACGACATACGACTTTTAACTGAGATAGACGATATATCCGTTTTCTGATTCTCTCTCGAGTCTTCCCCGTATCCTAACAGGCACTGATATCAAAAAACACATTTACCTTGCTCTTCCACCACTTTCAATCTTCTCAGAGATACCATAAAATTGCTCTCATTCAATCACTACCCTTTTTCACAATCTCAATGTCATACATTCAATCTGGTCCTAATTCTTCCTCGTCTATTGGCACTTGCAACAACGTCACGGGAAATCAGGACAATACAACAATCAAGAGTAAGTATTTTATCCTTCCAATTCCGGTTCTCTGACTAATGAGTAATATTAACACAGTACAGCAATTGAACGTCTTTAATCAACATCCAAACACGCACGAAGCCCTTATACGTGGTATGCTGATACGTTCAGAGCACAAGAGAGTTTTGAGGCTGATACAGTTTATTTAGAATTAAGGGGGAAATTGAAACCTTCCAATTTCTCTGGAGACGATCGTCCTGAATGCCTAGAAAATACAAGGAAGCGGACCCTAGAAGATATATACGATTGGGCAAATGCTAAAGGGCGTCCAAACGTATTGTTGTTGATCGGAGCAGCGGGTACAGGCAAAAGTACCATTGCGACGACAGTTGCGGGGATGTATCAGAAGAAGGGTCAACTTGGATGTCATATATTCTTCATCCGGGAGAAGAGCAATCCAAGAAATGTCTTGCAGACCATCGCGTATCTACTAGCTGAATATAGTCAGCTCATAGCCAAGTCTCTTTCCGAACAATTGAAGAAATCTGGAAATTTAGATTCCTCAAACCTGAAGGCAAAATTCGACATTCTCCTCCAACAACCACTATCTGCCGTTGCCACTGAAGTTGATCATCCTGTACTTATCGTATTAGATGCTCTCGATGAATGCGGTACTCCAGAACAACGTCAAAGTCTCCTAGATGTTCTTCGAGATTGTCTGACAACCCTCCCTGATAACTTCCGAGTTCTTATTACTTCACGACCTGATGAAGACATTGATATCCTCATCGACTCACCTCATCTTCGAGTTAAGATCCTTGATCAGCACTCTAACGAGAGCAAAGACAATGTTTCTACATATATCAAGTTCCAATTTAACGAGATGAAGTCTTCAGGGAAATTGAAGATTCCTAATGGGTGTGACTGGGATGGTAGTATAAATAAACTAGTACAAGGTGCAGATGGGTTATTTATCTGGGCATCTACAGCAATCAAGTTTGTGAGGGAAGAGAAATGGTCCCGGTATAGATGTTTCCAAAATCTTGTCTCGAATGCAAATTCTCTGAAACTTGACGAGCTCTACAAAACGGTTCTTTTTCATGCATTGAAATGGAACGAAGGAGATAAGGAGATCTTCAAGAGTATATTCTCACTCATCTTGTTTGCAAAACGTCCTTTGTGCGATAGAGAGATAAACGAAATCCTCGATGTAGAGATGGACGTAACATCGAATGTACTATCCTACTTCCGTTCATTGGTTAGATATGAGGAAGGACAACCAATAAGGATATATCACGCTTCATTCTACGATTATCTTATTTCGTGTGAAGGGAGTGCATGGTACATTGATGTGGGAGTGGAAAGGGAGAATATCGCTAGGAGGTGCCTAGAACGAATGGGAATGTCACTCAGTCACAATATCTGCAAAATCCCTCCCACCTACGTATTGAATTGTGATGTACCTGACCTTGATAATCGTGTGGCACAATATATTCCCCCATCCTTAAAGTATATATGTTGTAACTGGGCTCACCATCTACGTGATATCTCATTTTCACAAGGGCAATGCTCGCGATTACAATCCTTCGCACATAATCAGTTGTTGTTCTGGTTCGAGGCACTTAGCCTTACCAATACATTTGACAACAATGTCGGACCTGCTCTTCAATTTGCAATTGATTGGGTTGGGGTGAGTGCATTGTATTGATTCAAATATTTAGTGACTAAATATTTATCTAGAACAATGACTCGAAATTATCATCCTTCCTTAGAGATGCATATCGGCAGGCAAGCATATATTCGGAGCCAATCTCGATGAGCGCATTGCAAGTGTATAATTCCCTACTACCTCTAACTAAAGAGGATTCGCTGATGTCGATACGCTATGCAAAATACGCGCACACGGGATGTCGAGTTGAGTATATTGGTAGAAAACGACATAATGACTGTATCAAGGCAATAGGAGTTGATCGGAGGCGGGAATGGGGATGGAAATGGGAACGGCAACAGAAATGGGAACGGGAACGGGAATGGACACAGGTATGGGAATCGGAACCGGGATGGGCGTGGGAACAGGTACGGAAACGGGAACAGGAACGAGAATGGGAATGGGAACGAAGATGGGGAACTTTATCACCCGGTTTCTTGCTGTTTTCTCCTGATGGTACTCGAATTCTGTCCAATCCAGTGCGAGTCGTTTGTATATGGGAAGCAACTAGTGGTAAATTTATCGCTGGTCCGCTTACAGGAGACGATGAATCTGATGCGTTGACTGCCACTTACTCACCCGACGGGAGATATATTAGTGTAGCCAGCGATGACGGTATTCTCAGAAAATGGGATGCACTCACGAATTGCGTCGTTTGGGAAAGGGAAATAGATAGAAAGCAGGTAGATTTGAGTCTGGTGATGTCAGCGGTATTCTCACCAGATGCGAAGTCAATTGTATTCGGAGATTTTCGAGGGACAATCGTAGTGTATAATGTAGAAACTGGAGAGCGAGACGATAAACCGTTAGAGGGTCATACCAAGTCCGTTCTATGCCTCTCTTTCTCGTCCGATGGTCAATATTTTGCATCGGGATCGATGGACACGACAATCATAATATGGGGCATGGATAGAAGGAAGGTGAAGATTAGTCTACTCAAACATACCAGGGCAGTTATGGCGGTCAATTTTTCTCCTAGTGGGAATAACGTTGCCTCAGGTTCTAAGGATGGGACTATTCTTGTTTGGGATGCATTTACGGGAGAGGTGTTGCGCAAGATTGAATGCGAGGGTGGAGTAAACACAGTCACGTACTCTCCCAATGAATTGTACATTCTTGCGGGTGGATGGCGGTGGATTCGTATGTGGGACGTAGAGAATGTGAAAGCCGTGCCAAAAGTATTTCAAGTAGATAAGTCTATCTTGCGAGTTGCTTTCTCGCCCGACAGTAGTCGTTTCATGTCCCTAAATGACGGTCGAGATGCTATTCAGATATGGGACGCTTCATGGGGGGTGGAAGTAACAAAGACGACATTTGAAAAACAAGGACAGATCCGGTCGATTTCTTTGTCTCCCAGCGGTGAATTCATCGTGTCAGGGTCTGCAGATTGAAAAACTGGAGTCACGTGAGAATCCAGTTGCCAGTCTATGCCACAAAGTAACGAGTGGCCTATTCCTCAACTACGTCGAGTCGTCCTTTTTCTGGCTTTGCTCATAGCAAAAACTCAACTGAATACCGCAAAAAACAATAAGAAAGCAAAAGAAAATACTTTGCAGCTCTAAGGAAACCTTTTCTTCTTCGCTAAGTTTAAACTCTGCCAGTGTATGCCTCGAACTCGTCGTTCTGTTCCTCCCCGGGGCTCTACTTCTCAGACTCATGCCACTCAAAATACAACAACGGACAATACTTCAGATGTTCCATCCTCAATCCTACCACACTTAGCCCCAGGAATGCTACAAAATGTACCGTATCTTCGTCATATGCAACATCTGTTTCAAGTACCCAACCCGCCTACTGCAACTTCATTATCTACTATACAACAACCATCTATAACCCCTTTCTCTGAAAATTCAACGGCTCCTATTCAAAGCTCTACTCCACATGACGTCAATCACTCTAATACACAACCTTTTGCGTCATCAACTCCATTAGTCCAAACTACATCATCAACTCCACTCGCCCAAACTGAAATGAATCTTAGTCAACTTCGATCTTCTCAACAACATCATCAAAGTCAACAAGATCAACAACACTTAGCTGAAAACCAAACTCAGGAGAATGAAAACAGCACAATGTCTAATCCCGAAAATACAATATCACAAATGCCAAACAATGAAAGACTGCCTATTGCCGAAACTGCAAATCCAACTGAAGGACACTTAGCCGAAACAACCACTCCTTTAAGAGTAACTCTTTCTCTCAATGAAACTGAAGACAATATGCCCTCTCTTGAACAGCCAAGTGAAACTCTCTTGAATCCCACGTCATCTAATCTTAGAAACCTCGTACAAGCAATGCAAACAGCCACAGATAGTAGTACCAGCAATTTAGCTCAAAATAAAAAAGGAAAACAGACTCGAATGCGCCTGCTAATCTCATCATCTCATAATTCACCTCCAAGACGAAAACAAAAGAAAAAGCAACGCAGACGTTCTCCAACAACTTCATCCTCTAATTCAGACTCCCAATCTGAATCCTCATTTGATTCGAAATCTACATCTTCAAATATAGACAAAGAAGAAGGTATTCAACTCGACGGTGAGCTTCACGAGCTTGCGTATGGTGATAGTTATATACCACCTATTATTATCGAGCAACTTAAAAAAGTCAAACACGTAAAACTGTTTCTTTTTACTGATGAAGGAATCTTGCGGGCTAAGCTTATGTGATTAACTACTGAGGAACTCAATCAAATCAAGATGAAAACTGTCAATAATGAACCTATGCTTGCATATCAACCTTTAGACCCGCTTCTACGAAACTGTGATGATGACAATAAACTTTCAATAGATCAACTTCGACAAGCTTTTCCTAGATTTATTCGAGCAATTAAACTAGCTGGCTGGGGCTCACAAATGGTTAAAGAATACAAGAAATTTCAAAATTCAATCCTACATCATTCCGATGCTCTTGCTCGACCAATCAATGGTCGTTTCACCTTAAGTCAGGTAGTACATGAAATGCGGCAAGAATGGCATGCGCACTACAACCAAACAAAGAAAGGGGCCAAACTTTCACTCAACGAGCGTCATATTGATAGTATTCGTTCAAACCTTCGTGAAAAAGCTAGTGATAAACTGCTTTCAGACCAAGAAATGCTTATGGCTTCCATTCGAACTCGAGCAGAGGTATGCTTTCAGTTGACAATTTCTTCAACTTCATTCATTTTTTCATTCAATATTTTTTAAAACTATTCACTTTACTTTCTCAATTTCAAATTCATTTTTAATAACCCAATTTACTCATTCATATTTGTTCAATTCAGGCAACTTCAATTTCATCAATACGACGACCTTTGTTTTCTGATACTAAAAATGAACCTTCATCTTCTCGAGCACTCAACTCTTTTTCTCAGAATAAAAATTTCTCTACCACTAGAAATAGTAATTCATATTTTTCTTCCACACGACCTCGTATTTCTTCTAATGTTCTTTTCTGTGTTGTTTGTCTCGGTAACCATAATCATAACTTTAGTTCCTGCTCCGCAACCACTATCTATAGAACTAGCACTCCCACTTATGCCCATCGCACAGAACCTGATTTCAAACTCCGTGGACCTGAAAATCAAGAATTATGTATCCCTTTCCAACTCCGAGGATGCCATGAAGCACACCGCTTCATCCATGTCTGTTCCGGCTGTGGTATCTCTACCCATGGACCCTGGCAATGCCCTTATCGAACGCAGAAATAAACCTTTTCACCCTTTTCATATTTATAATTGGCTTCAATTAATTCAGACTGAACCTTTATTACTTCATTATGCTGTTATTCTGCAATCTTTCTTTCACGGTTTTCAAGTCGGTATACCGTCTATTTCCAAAACTTTCATTCCACAAAATTCACATTCTATAACATTGTATTCTAAAGAATTCAACGACTTAATAAATAAAGAACTTTCAATCGGGCGTTATATTGGACCATTCACCCAGTCTCAGCTTGAATCTTTAATTGGTCCTTTTCAATGTTCCCCTCTCGCAATTATTCCTAAACCACATTCAACCAAATTTCGTTTAATTCAGAATTTGTCTTTTCCTCACTCAGGCCTTCCATGCCACAGCATTAATGCTTGTATTAATGCTAATGATTTTCCATGCTTTTATAGCACTTTTCTTAATATATCATTAATCATTGAACAACTTCCTGCCACTGCTCAAGCCTCTACCTGGGATGTTAGTGATGCCTATCGGCATATACCTTTACATTTTTCACAATGGCCAGGCACGGTGCTTCAAATTTCTTCATCTCAATTTCTTGTCAACACTAATAATTGCTTCGGTTTAACGAGTGCAGGGGGTATTTGGGGACAGATTGCTGATGCTTTCGCTGACCTTTGTCGTGCTCACGGTTTTGGACCTATTTGTAAATGGGTGGATGATTTTGTATTTTTTCGACTTCCTACCTCTTATATATCTCAATTCAACACACACTTTCAAGCTTTACAACCTCAATTAACATTAACTCAACTCAATTCTCGCTTAGTCTTTCTCGGACCTTTCTTACCTTCTGGGCAAAGATCTGAATATGACTGTTCTTTTCAATTCCCTCTTCAAGCTCTTCATCCATTTTTCGCTTACGATGCTGATGATTTACAACAACTCTCAACTTTTGTTGGTCTACCCTGGCAAATCGAAAAAACAGTTCCTTTTAACTCTACTTTTACTTACCTTGGTTTTCAATGGAATATTACTCAAAAAACTGTTCAGCTCTCTTTTGAAAAACGCCAAAAATATCTACAATGTCTCTCAGAATGGTCTACACGGTCCTATCATACTCTATGACAAGTTCAAAGTCTTTATGGAAAGCTATTACATGTTTGTCATGTATACCCTTATGGTCGTGCATATCTTACTGGGTTTGAAGCTATGATACCTACTTTCACCAACCGACCTGATTGTCCTCATCGCCCAGCTAAACGAGTTACTCAAGATTTACCTTTTTGGAGCTCGCTTCTTCAAAACCACCCTTTGCAACTTTTAATTCAGCCTTCTGCCCCTTTCTTTGACTTACATGCGTTTGTTGATGCTTCTAGTGGTTTTGGAATTGGTCTCGTTTTAAACAATGCCTGGGCTAGTTATAAATTTACAACTTCTTTTCGAGCCCAAGGCCGTGATATTGCGTGGGCTGAGTCTATTGCTGTATATCTTATGCTACTTACTTTTACTCATATTAAACTTCCTTCAACTCGTCTCATTATTTATTGTGATAATAAAGTTGTTGTTGAAGGATGGCGAAATTTTCGTAGTCGTAATACTTTTGTTAACTCTGTTTTTCAAAATTATGCTCATATTCTTCAACTTTATGGCTGGCAACTTTCATTACAATATATACCGTCAGCCAAAAACCCAGCTGACAAGCCTTCTCGAGGGCTTGGTTGTTCTGGCCCCTCTTTACCTCCTATCTCTATTCCACCTTTTCTACACTCAGATTTACAACGTTGTTCCTTTTTCTCTAATTCTAGCTATCTTCCCTCAACATTACCCCCCTCTAGTTTTATTTTAGGCCTTGATCCTGTTTTAGATTATAGCTATGAACAGGCCTAGATGTCGAGCTAGTCAACGGTTACAACTCTGGCAACCTTCTTTTACTTCTTTTAACCCTCTTCCGATACCTCTTCAAATTCTTCGAAAAAATATTCTTCTTTGCTCAGTAGCTTCTTCAACGTTAGCCACTTATGGTTCTGGTCTTTCAGCTTTTCATTTATTTTGCGATTCTCTTAATATCCCAGAAATGTAACGTGCTCCTGCTTCTCAATATCTTGTCACTAGTTTTATTGCCCATTTAGCAGGGCATTATTCTGCGCAAACTATTAAAAACTATATTTACGGTGTTAAACTGTGGCATATTATCCATGATGTTCCCTGGTCTACTCCTCATGATATTCTACAACGTTTCTTCAGGTCTGCTTTACTATTACAACCAACACCAAGAGCTCAGCGACATCCACTTCTTTTAGATCATATAATTGCTATACGTCACCATTTAGATCTGCAGGATCCTTTACAAGCATCTGTCTTTGCCTGCTTAACAACTACATTCTTTTGTTGTGCTCGATTAGGCGAATTTACAACACCAAGTGAAACTAGCTTTAATTACAATTTACACGTCTCCTTAAATCGGGTTTCTTTTCAACATGACATTCTGAAACAAGAAATAACATGCTTTTTTATTCCTCGTACAAAAACTCAACCACAGGGTGAAATTTTATTTTGGAAAAGGCAACAAGGACTATATAACCCTTCTGAAGCTCTTTTTAACCATCTAATAATCAATCAACCTCCGTCAAAATTTCATCTTTTTGCTTATAAGAAAAACAGTTCCTTTGTTCCTCTAACTAAACGGAAATTCTTACAAGTAGTTAAAGAGGCAGCTCAAAAAGCAAGCATTCCGTATGTTTATGGTCATAGCCTCCGAATTGGTGCTACTTTAGAGTATCTTAAACGAGGCATTCCTTTTGAAGTCGTTAAACGACATGGCAGATGGTCCGGTGAATCTTTTGCTATCTATCTACGGCAACATGCTCAAATTATTGGGCCATACCTTAGCAATATTCAAACTGAAACTTTTGAAAGACTTGTTAATCCTCAAATTAATTAGCTCCTTATATCTGGGTGTCTTTCACGCGTCGCTTCATTACTCCTTTTAGTTTGGGGGCTCGACACCCAGTTGGACCCTATAAGACCAAGAGCCGGGGCTATAAAGCCGTCACCCAACCTACTTTAGTTTTCAGTTCAGTCTTTTCTTAGAGTATTGTTTGTCTTTTAATAAAGTTTTCAATACCATTAAAAATTCTTCTCTAATCTTAGACGACGAGACAAAAAGTGGCAAAGATGAAAAACTGGAGTCACGTGAGAATCCAGTTGCCAGTCTATGCCACAAAGTAACGAGTGGCCTATTCCTCAACTACGTCGAGTCGTCCTTTTTCTGGCTTTGCTCATAGCAAAAACTCAACTGAATACCGCAAAAAACAATAAGAAAGCAAAAGACCTCCCACCCACCCAGCAAAAGAAACATTGTTTTTCTTTCCCTTTTTTACATGCTCTTCGTTGGGGGCTCGACACCCAGTTGGACCCTATAAGACCAAGAGCCGGGGCTATAAAGCCGTCACCCAACCTACTTTAGTTTTCAGTTCAGTCTTTTCTTAGAGTATTGTTTGTCTTTTAATAAAGTTTTCAATACCATTAAAAATTCTTCTCTAATCTTAGACGACGAGACAAAAAGTGGCAAAGACGTAGCATCTATTTATGGAACGTGCTCAGCGGTGAACTTGTCAAAAAATTGAAACTCCGCAGTGACGTCTATTCAGTCTCGTTCTCAACCGTCAACGAGAAACTCATTGCTTTTGGCACTCAGGACGAAACAGGGACAGGGACAGAGACAGGGACAGTGAAAGTATGGGACGTCACAAATGAAGAGCCTGTCACAATTGGAAATCACAAGCAACCAGTCAGTTCTGTTGCGTTTTCACTGCCAGATGGAAATCATGTTGCCTCGGGCTCCCGGGATAAGACAATTTGTATTTGGAACGTCGAACGTAGGGAATTGGCAGTCGGTCCATTGACAGGGCATGGAAATTGGGTTCAGGCATTAGCGTATTCTCCGGATGGAACGAGGCTCGTCTCTGGTTCCTGCGATAACACTGTCCGTATTTGGAATTCGGAAACTGGACAGCTACTTTCAACACTCAATGGGCATTCTGGTTGGGTGAACTCAGTGGCATACTCCTTCGATGGGTCACACATCGTTTCCGGGTCCTTTGATAAGACAATACGTGTTTGGAACGCTGAAAGTGGTGAAATTATTGGTGAGCCAATCACTGGACATGATAGTTGTGTGAACTCGGTGTGTTTTTCACCGGACGGAAAGCGAATTCTTTCAGGATCTGGAGATAATACTGCACGCGTATGGGACGCAGTTACTGGTAAACTTCTCTTTCCTCCATTTAGTGGTCACACCAAGTGGATCAACTCTGTTTGCTTCTTCCCCGACGGAACACGTTTTGCTACTGGGTCCTGGGATGGGACAATTGAAATATGGACATTAGATGAGATTCCAAATGAGATTAACTGGGAATTAAGAGACGATGGCTGGGTTGTCGGCGAGAATGGTGAATTGATGATGTGGATACCTACCGACCTTCGTGATCGCGTTTGTAGACACAGGAATATTAGTATGCTTAACCGCTCTTTCTATGTTAAACTTGATTTCGGTACCGAACAAAATATTAGTCGTAATAGCCAAGTTTAATGTTTCTATACTCTTCATTTGTTATTTCTATTTATCTGACGTTTGATTTATGTCTATGGCCCTACCAACTCTTTTTTTTTTTTTTTTTACTTTTTTGAAACTCTGGTTATTTGTTTCGGATTAGTTTGTATTGTATTGTATTATTGGTGTTGCTCGGTTCCGGAGATGGATTCTTACCGCAAAATTGTATATGTATCCTGTATGTGTTTCATTGGCTAAAATTGTCCGTAAATAATTGTAGATACTAGATATGAGATAGAAAATAGACATTTATTTGGTGTGGAGGAGAACAATGAAAGGTGGAATCCATAGTTGGGAAAACGGGGATTTAGACGAGGATAGCGTGAGCTTTCTTTCTCTCTCTCTCAACACTACACCTCTTTTTGGCTTACTCGTACTCGTGTTGTACATGTACATGTACTTCGTTGAAAACGGCCTTAGTGATAGTGATAAATTAACGAAAAGACTCGAGCTCAAAATAAATAAATAAAAAAAGAAAAAAAGTAATGTTGCGGCAAGACTGATAAACTGTATGGTGAACGGATATCGTTTCATTCGAAGGAAGGATCTAATCCTTTAGGTTCTAGGTTCTTATTCCTCTAGTCACGTATGCGTGCCCGCCTGTCCGTTCGCCTGTCCGTCTGTCTGTCTATGCCCGTCTGTCCACCCGTGTCTGTGAGACCATCTATCCGTATTTCTGTCTGTCTATAAGCAGACGTGTAGGTGTTATGTACATGTATTTAGGTGTATAGGTAGTTACGTAGGCACGTAGGCACGCACGCATGCACGCAAATTTTATACTACTAACTAACTAACTAACTAATATTTAGAAGGGACCCGAGTCCCAAGTACGAGTAAGAGTACAGATATCAGATATCAGATATATGCATATAACACAAAAAGAAAAGAAAAAAGAAAAAATTACACATGATTAATTAATAAGATTTTTTCGTACTCTCGTCGAGGGATTCCGTTGGGGCGGGAGGGAAGGGAGAAAGGGAGAAAGGGAGAAAGGGAGAAAGGGAGAAAGGGAGAAAGGGAGAAAGGGAGAAAGGGAGAAAGGGAGAAAGGGAGAAAGGGAGAAAGGGAGAAAGGGAGAAAGGGAGAAAGGGAGAAAGGGAGAAAGGGAGAAAGGGAGAAAGGGAGAAAGGGAAGGTGGTTGGTTGTGGGAGAGGGGGAGAGAGAAAGGGCGAGAATGGGGTTAGGACGGTCGAGAAAGGTATATGAAGGGAGAGAAAGGGTAAAGGGTAAGTAGAGAGAGAAAAGGCGAGGGGTGGGGAAAGGTGAAAAGTTGAACAGGGGCGTGGCGATCGCAATGGTGGAAGAAGACGATAATGAGAAAGGGATAAAGAGAGGGAAATAATCCAGCTACATAGGTTATGTTCACGTTCACAAACGATTTGTGTCTGTAAAAGACAAAAAAGAAAAAAGAAACAAGGAGAAAAAGAGAAGAAATGTAAGGAAGGAAGGAAAGACGAGATGAGCATAACGGAGAAGGAAACCGGAAATCCAAGTAAGAAAAGGAATAGGGAGGAGAGGAAAGGAGAAGACAGGTGATAGAGAAGAAGAGGGACAGAGAAGAAAAAGAAAAGAGGAAACAAAAAGCAACGAGCGTGTAAGGGTTATTCGCGTATCTACTACATGGATATATATAGTCTTTTTTAGATACTAGTAGGCCAAGGGGTGTAAAGGAGTGACTATAGCGTGATTAATGTAAAAAAAAACCATAATGAGAAAAAAAAAGAGTTCGATGTAAGTGATATAGAGAGCCGAAACGGGAAGACCATAAGAAGAAAAGAAAAACAGAAAAGAAAAGAAGAGAAAGAGAAAAGAAAAGGAGGTAACGAAACTACAAGTCCCCAACTGCGTCCAAAACATACAAAACCTGCTGAGGCCTCACGAACAAACCACAATACTCAGCAGTAGACACATCAGACACAGACGGCGACCCACTCCCCATCCGCTTCTTCCTCTCAATACTCAACCTGTCGCCCTCGCGCTTCGTACCTTTATAATGATAACTACCATAATTATTATTATTATGATGATGATGGTGATGGCTCCTCTGGCTCGAGAAGCTCGACGATAGGTCATTACGACGCCGTCGAGTCAGACGTTCGTCGTCGCCCCATTCCGATGTGTAGGATCCTACGTCGAAGTATTTTACCCCGCCCCAGGATCCGTCGTGCCATGCTCGACCGTCCGATTGTTGTTGGTCGTCCCATCCATCACCTGTCACGGGTACTTCGACGCCCACTCATGGTCCAGTCTCACCCTCGACTTCACCGATGTAGCGAGCGAATGCACGGAACCTCTTTCGTTTTGAGAATATTAGACATGGGATTCCGATGTCGAGTGTAGCACCTTTGGGTTGTACCGCTGGAGCAGCGACAGGCGTACCCTCTTCACTTGGTGTAGAGCTGGATCCTGTCTTTGCTTTCCCGGGAGTTGAAGATGCCGCTTTCTTTTTCTTGGAAAGGGTGATTGTGTCGTTTGATCCTTTCCGGCGGACAGTGGCCCGGGTTGTGGTAGACCCACTGTCGCTAGAGGGAGATTGGACCTTCCTCTTGTCTTCTTTCATAGTCGCCTCTACACGACTCTTGCTCTTCGTTGTTTTGTTGTTGTTGTTGTTATCTGTGCCTCCAACACGCTCTGGATCGATGTTTTCTTTTGAAGGTGATTTAGGCAACGGTTTATTTGGTGAACCATTCGCATTCGCAACTGTAACTGGTGCTTTACTCTGAGGAGTCGGAGTCGTCGCCGACGTCGTTGTTGTTATCTTCTTTGTCCCTGACAAACACTTCCTATCATCCGCACTTGCAGACTTCGCCATTCCAGGCGCAACGACCGATTTCCTAGCTGCGGAAGTGGCAATCGAATTTGTCGTCCGCAACGAAGTTGCCGATGGAGATTTACGAACCATCGTCTTCTTTTGGCTCGCCGCTGTCGTAGCAGTTGTTGTTGTTTATGTCGTTGAGATGCGACGGTTTCGTGCCGCTCCGGCTGTGGTTGTTGAGCTAACACTGGCTTCAGATAATCTACGTCTTCGGACGGGAGCTTTGGGTAATGAGGGAGCTGTGACGATACGAGGGGATCGCGATGTACCTGTACTTCGCATTGAGACATTAGAAGTCGTTGAAGCTGTTGATATTTTTCTTGATCTTGCAATCGAGTCTCGGGAAGTCATACTGTCCCTAGGAGTCCTGAATGCAGACGTTGAATCGTCTTTTGGACTCGATAGTGGTGCATTCGAGAGAGAGGAAGTCGAACGGACAGGAAAAGGAGGTGGTCGAAGTGTTTGTTATGTGACGGACGAGGGGACAGTGTTTGCAATGTTTCGTCGAATTGTCGACGCATGAGATCGTGTTGATGTGACCGATGCTGTAGACTTTGGACGTTGTACAGTGACAACATTCCGTTCATGTACACTCAATAAATACACTAGCTGTGTCACTGGTGTCCTTTATATTACTTGTAGATATTCGAGGTCGGTGACCTTTAGTGATACTAGCCCTTCTTGCAGAAGATAGCGTCGGTGATGTCGCAGTGCTGACATCACGACTATTACTGGGTGTATCTTCATCATCAACGTCCATAGCTGAATGAGTAGAATTAACACTTGGTGCACAATTTACTGTTGGAGATATACTACGTCCACCGAATGGAACGAATTTAGAGTCCGGTCTGGACTCTTTACGCTCTCTTTCCGTGGCTGTTGTAAGACGGGACGAAGCACGACTCTTGGTGGATGCAACGCTGCGAGCAACACTACGGACAGAAGCTGAAGAAGATTGGATTTGTGAAGGAGTACCTGTCCGAGTATGGTTCTTGTTTAATACAGAGGTATGCAGTGAGTGATTCGTGCTCATGCTGTCTCGCTCAGTTACATCCTCTACTCTACTCAGAGTTGGCCGGAGTCCAGTTCGTGTCATGGGACCTCTGGGATTAGCTCCTGAAGGTGTTGTAAGATCTTCAGCAGGAACGTTAATTTCTATAGAATAAATCAAGTTAATAACGAATTAAGGTTATAAACTTCAGGATAAGCTCGTACCATCACTAATCTCTGCTGTCACCCAAGTCTCCATATTATCGAATCCACCTTCTTGTCTGATCGACACCCAGCGTCTGCGAATCATACGCAGTATGTCCAGACGAGTCTGTTCGACCTGAACGCGAATTTGGGAGGTACTTGAAAGGAGAGACTTATCAGACTCCTGTGGATGAGGTCGAAGTAATACTGCCGAAACTAGGGCCTGTGTATGAGGAGTATTGTTTATTAGGATAACAGGGAACAGTTCGAGTAGTTGTAAGGAGGTAGTACCTTTATGATTGAGGACTCGTTCATTAATGGGGTCATCCATTGCGTCTTCATGGACAACATCCCAGACAGCATCGGGGAAACGGACCTTGGCACGATGAAACAAGGTTTGAAGATCTTACTGTCATGTTGAAGTAGATTTCTTAGTCGCTTCTGCAAGTGCGGGGGGCCGCAGAGGCGGAGCGTCTGTTGCAACTTCCGTTGCTTGACTTCGCTAGTTCTAAGAGTGTGAGAGAGATATGTTGAGGATGAGAAGGAAAGAAAGCAAGAGATAGCCAAAAACGCAAAAGATGATGGTGAGAAAAAGAAAAGGGGGAGAGGGACGAGAAGGGTTATCAGCGGAAAGACACTTTAAAGTATGCAAGTTGGTGAATAAAAGCAAAGAGGAAGTAGGATTGTGGATTTTGGATTTTGGAATTTTGTTCACTGACTGACAACTGCGGCGACAACTCATTCACTACACTACACGAACAATAACAAGCACGTGAACTCTCAACGTCACAGTCACTCTCTGGTCTAACTCTAAACAAAGGGGGCTAGTGTAGTCCATTCCCAAAAGCATACATCCCAGGCCAGACCACAATCATACAACCTCTGACGGCGTATCCGCACGACCACTTTCGGATGTGCGCATAAAATGGGCCATGAAGAAACAACGAGTGCCCTCGACTGACGTGTACGGAATCAAGCAGCTGGAAAACCCCTCTTCTCGATGGAAGATGCTTTGTTACTGCATCTAAGGGTGGAACAATTAGGATAACGACATCGGATGAGACTCCAAACGATATCGTTTTGGAGCTAAGAGGCAATAACTGGTTTTACTGCCCTATGAATATCCGTGTATTTAATCATCCTTCCTATCTTAAACTTCATTTCGGTGCCGAACGAGATATTTGTCGAAATATGTAGTTCTAATCTTCTAATTTCCTTGATTTTTATTCTTATATTATTCCGAAATATCCTAGATTTTAGTAATTTCAAATCTTCACATTTCTCTGACCTGTATTTTATGTTTTATTTTGACGAAAATATGATTATACGTATGTATTACAAGTGGTATATTGGGCATGTACAAAGATCTATCTAAAAAGTTTGAAGAGAAGTTGAAATATCAGAAACAGGGAGTATAGTTTACAGGATATCGATGATGGTAACGAGCTCAGATGGGAGTGAGAAAGGGGAGTTTACATGTAAAGAAAGAGAATATTGGGAGAAAACTGAAGGATTTTATATAACTGATGCTTTTATGAGGTTTTTTATATCTCATAGAGAATTAGTATCAACTCGTACTTAGCATATAAGAGGTAGTGGTAGGTTTCGTAATATCTGTCAATCTAAAGAAGCGTTGAGCTCTTCACCAGAAACTTGAGGTGTAGATAAACAATTGTGATTATTGTTTACTCAAGTATCATTACAAAGGAAAAATGACATAAGATTAGTAAATAGACTTAAATAAACCTAAAAATAGGTAAATTCAACCAGTAAAACGACCTAGTCGGTATCTTGGGTTGGATTAACTCAATATCTTCTTAAATACAAGAAGTATACTCTTCTGTATCCTGATTATTACAATAAGTAGACGATGATTAAAAAGTTTCCAGAATCATTTTCTCGTATTGTAAAAGTTACGAGTAAACAATGACAAATATGATCAAAGGTGTAGTCTTCCTACCCATAGAATCCAAGCGACAGCTTGAAAATAGTATAATAAAGTCAAACAACATGACAGGTATAGAGGTAAGCTCGTTACCCAAGATTTTGATGGCTACATAATAACTATTGGATATTGTGCTTATAAATCACAAGAAACCATCACCATCAATCAATCAAGGCATATTCCGACCATCCCCTTCGACCATCAATTCTCACATACTCGTTCTTATCGCGCTCATCGTCTACTTTGCAAACCTGGTACAGATACTATCAAGACAGTAGATATCCCTTCCTACAAAGTATAACACCCTAAGTCGCAACCAAGATACAACTTTCAACCGAAATACACGATATATCCGCTTTTTGATTCTTCTTCAAGTTTTGCTTCTACTTCAACGAGCAATAATATTGAAAAATACCCATTTCTTCTCTTACTCCACCCCCACTCATCGCTTTCAACCTTCTCTATCATCTTACGAACTTACTCTAATACAATCACTACCCCTATTTCTCAATCTCAATGCCATTCACTCAGTCCGGCTCCAGTTCTTCCGCTACCTTTGGCACTTATCATGACATAAGTGGGACTGGAAACACAATTAGCAATGTAACTCATGGTAAACCTTTAATTTTCTATAACATCTAATACTCTGACTAATTGTTAATTTAATGCAGTACGAAACGTCTACAATCAAGATAATCAAGATTCAAGTGAGCACGGAGCTCTTAAACGCGGTACGATTTAATATATTTAGAATGAAGAGGGACATACAGGCTGACACAGCTTACTTAGACCTGAAAAATGTATTGAATCCTTCCATCTTCACTGGAGACCATCGTCCTGAATGCCTAGAAAATACGAGGGAGAAAACGCTAGAAGATATATACGATTGGGCAAATGCTAAAGAGCGTCCAAACGTACTTTTACTGATCGGAGCAGCGGGTACAGGCAAAAGTACTATTGCGACGACAGTTGCGGGGGCGTATCAGAGGAAGGGTCAACTTGGTTGTCATATGTTCTTCGTTCGGGAGAGGAGTCATCCAGGAAATGTCTTGCAAACCATCGCGTATCTACTGGCTGAATATAGTCAGCCTATTGCTAAGTCTCTTTCTGAGCAATTGAAGAAATCTGGAAATTTAGATTCCTCAAACCTAAAAGTAAAATTCGATATTCTCCTCCAACAACCACTATCCACCGTTGCCACTGAAGTTGGTCATCCTGTACTTATCGTATTAGATGCTCTCGATGAGTGCGGTACTCCAGAACAACGTCAAAGTCTACTCCATGTTCTCCGAGATTGTTTACCAGCCCTCCCCGTCAATTTCCGAGTTCTTATCACTTCGCGGCCCGACGAAGACATCGATACCCTCATTTCCTCATCCCGTTTTCAAATTATGGAACTTGACCAGCACTCTGATGAGAGCAAGGTCAATGTCAAAACATATATCAAGTTCCAATTTGACCAAATGAGGTCTTCGAGAAAATTGAAGGTTCCTAGCGACTGTGACTGGGATAACAGTATACAAACACTATCAGAAAGTGCAGACGGTCTATTTATCTGGGCATCGACTGCAGTCAAGTTTGTGGAAGGGGAGATATCGTCCCGGTATAGATATTTCCATAATCTTGTCTGCAATGCAACTTCTCTGAAACTCGATGAGTTATACACGACGATTCTTTCTCAAGTATCGAAATGGAACGAAGGGGATCAAGAGACTCTCAAGAATATATTCTCACTCATCTTGTTTGCAAAACGACCCCTACTTGACAGAGAGATAAACGAAATCCTGGATGTAGAGATGGACGTAACATCGAATTTACTATCTTACTTTCGGTCATTGGTTAGATATGAGGAAGGACAACCAATAAGGATATATCACGCTTCATTCTACGATTATCTTATATCGTGTGAAGGGAGGGCATGGCACATTGATGTGGGAATGGAAAGAGCAAATATTGCTTCGAGGTGCCTCAAACGAATGGGCGACTCGCTTAAATACAATATTTGCAATCTTCAATCCGGTTTATTAAATTCAAATGTACTCAACCTCGATGAACGCGTGGCACAATGTATCCCTCCTTCCTTAGAGTACACATGTTGTAACTGGGCTCATCATCTACGAGATGTCTCATTTTCACAAGAACTATGCTCGCGATTACAATCCTTTGCACATAATCAATTACTGTTCTGGTTCGAGGTACTTAGCCTTACCAATACATTTGACAACAACGTCGGGCCTGCTCTTCAATTTGCAATTGATTGGGTTGGGGTGAGTGCATTGTATTGATTCAAATATTTGGTGGCTAAATATTGATCTAGAACAATGACCCGGAATTATCATCCTTCCTTAGAGATGCATATCGGCAGGCAAGCACATATTCGGAGCCAATCTCGATGAGCGCATTGCAGGTGTATAATTCGCTGCTACCTCTAACAAGAGAGGATTCGCGGATGTCGATACACTATGCAAAATACGCGTCTACGGGATGTCGAGTAGAGTATATAGGTAGAAAACGACGTAATGACTGTATCAAGACGATACGAGTTGATCGGAAGCGGGAGCGGGAATGGAGATGGGGATGGGGACAAATATGGGGAACTTCATTACCCAGTCCCTTGACATTTTCTCCTGATGGCACTCGAATTCTGTCCGATCCAGAGCGAGTCTTTTGTGTATGGGAAGCAACTAGTGGTAAATTGATCGCTGGTCCGCTTACAGGAGACGATAAATCTGATGCGTTGACTGCCACTTACTCACCCGACGGGAGATATATTATCGTAGCCAGCGAAGGCGGTATTATTAGAAAATGGGATGCATTCACGAATTGTCCCGTTTGGGAAAGGGAAATGGATACAAAGCAGGTAGATTTGAGTTGGGTGGTGTCAGCGGTATTCTCACCGGATGCAAAGTCAATTGTATTCGGGGATTGTGAAGGGACAATCCTAGTGTTTAATGTAGATACTGGAGAGCAA
The DNA here is from genome assembly GCA_002287475.2 of Pyrrhoderma noxium. NCBI lineage: Eukaryota > Fungi > Basidiomycota > Agaricomycetes > Hymenochaetales > Hymenochaetaceae > Pyrrhoderma > Pyrrhoderma noxium. The sequence goes on from CM008262.1 coordinate 353,903, forward strand.
GTTGGCGAACCATTAAAGGGTCACACCGAGTCCGTTCGTCGTCTCTCTTTCTCGTCCGACGGTCAATGCTTTGTATCAGGATCGGACGACATGGCAATCAATATATGGGACGTGGATAGAAGGAAGGTGAAGATTAGTCCACTCAAAAAACATACCAAGGCAGTTACGGCGGTCAATTTTTCTCCTAGTGGGAGTAACGTCGTCTCAGGTTCTAAGGATAGGACTATTCTCATTTGGGGTGCATTCACGGGAGAGGTGTTGCGCGAGATTGAATGCGAGGGTGAAGTAAACTCAGTCACGTACTCTCCCAATGAACTCTACATTCTTGCGGGTGGATGGGGGTGGATTCGTATGTGGAAGGTAGAGGATGTGACAGCCCCGCCAAAAGTATTTCAAGTAGATGACTCTATCCTGCGAGTTGCTTTCTCACCCGACAGTAGTCGTTTCGTGTCTCTAAGTGACCGTCGAGATGAGATTCAGATATGGGACGCTTCATGGGGCGAGGAAGAAACAACGACGACATTTGGAGAGCAAGGATTGATCTACTCGATGGCTTTGTCTCCCAGCGGCAAATTCATCGTGTCCGGGTCAAGGGATGGTAGCATCTATTTATGGAACGTATGCAGCGGTGAACTTGTCAAAAAGTTGGAACTCCGCAGTGACGTCAGATCAGTCTCTTTCTCTCCCGTCAACAAGAAACTCATTGCTTTTGGCACTTGGGACGAGACAGGGACAAGGACAGGGACAGTGGAAGTATGGGACGTCACAAATGAAGAGCCTGTCACAATTGGAAATCACAAGGATTCAGTCTCTTCTGTTGCGTTTTCACTGCCAGATGGAAATCATGTTGCCTCGGGCTCCTGGGATGAGACAATTCGTATCTGGAACGTCGAAAGTAGGGAATTGGCAGTCGGTCCATTGATAGGGCATGAAGATTGGGTTCAGGCAGTAGCGTATTCTCCGGATGGATTGAGGCTTGTCTCTGGTTCCTACGATAACACTGTTCGTATTTGGAATTCGGAAACTGGACAGTTACTTTCAACACTCAATGGTCATTCAAGTTCCATATACTCCGTGGCATGCTCCTTTGATGGGTCACGCATCGTTTCCGGGTCCTTTGATAAGACAATACGTGTTTGGAACGCTGAAAGTGGTGAAATTATTGGTGAGCCAATCACTGGACATGATAGTCGGGTAATTTCGGTGTGCTTTTCGCAGGACGGAAAGCGAATTCTTTCAGGATCTTCCGATTATACTGCACGCGTATGGGACACAGATACTGGTAAACCTCTCTTTCCTCCATTTAGGGGCCACACCGGCTGGATCCACTCTGTTTGCTTCTTCCCCGACGGAACACGCTTTGCTACTGGGTCCTTTGATGGGACAATTAGAATATGGACATTAGATGAGATCCCAAATGAGACTAATTGGAGATTAATACACAGTGGCTGGGTTGTCGGCGAGAATGGTGAATTGATGATGTGGATACCTATGGACCTTCGTGATCGCGTTTGTGGACACAGGGATATTAGTATGCTTAATCGTTCTTTCTATATTAAACTTCATTTCGGTACGGAACGAAATACTAGTCGTAATATCCAAGTTTAATGTTTCTATACTCTTCATTTGTTATTTCTATTTATCCGATGTTTGATTTATGTCTATGGCCCTACCAACTCTTTTTTTATTTACTTTTTTGAAACTCTGGTTATTTGTTTCGGATTAGTTTGTATTGTATTGTATTATTGGTGCCGCTCGGTTCCGGAGATGGATTCTTACCTGTGTAAAATGTATATGTATCCTATATGCGTTTCATTGGCTAATATTGTTCGTAAATAGTTGTAGATACTAGATATCGGATAGAAAATAGACATTTATTTAGTGTGGAGGAGAACAAAGGAAGGTGGGATCCATAGTTGGGAAAACGGAGATTTAGACGAGGTTGGCGTGAGCTTTCTCTCTCTCTCTCTCTCAATACTACACCTCTTTTTGGCTTATCTGCACCCACTTTGTACATGTACTTCGTTGAGGACGGCCTTCGTAATAGTGATAAATTAACGGAAAGATTCGAGCTCAAAATAAAACAATAAAAAAGGGAGAAAAAAATGAACGTTGCGGTGAGACTGATAAACTGTGTGGTGAACGGATATCATCATATTCGAAGGAAGGTTCTAATCTTTTAGGTTCTTAATCTCCCAGTCACGTATGCATGCATGCCTGTCCGTTCGCCTGTCTGTCTATGCCCGTCTGTCTGCCCGTGTCCACCCGTGTCTGTGTTTGTGAGACCATCTATCTGTTTGTCTGTCCGCCTGTCTGTGGGTGTTATGTACGTGTGGGCCGTAGGTATTTAGGTACGTAGGCACGTAGGCATGCACGCATGCACGCAAGTTTTATACTACTAACTAACTAACTAATATTTAGAGAAGTAACCCGAGTACGAGTACGAGTACAGATATCAGATATCAGATATATGTATATATGTATATAAAACAAAAAGAAAAAGAAAAAATTACACATGATTAATAAGATTTTTTCGTACTCTCGTCGAGGGATTCCATTGGGGTGGGAGGAAAGGGAGAAAGGGAGAAAGGGAGAAAGGGAGAAAGGGAGAAAGGGAGAAAGGGAGAAAGGGAGAAAGGGAGAAAGGGAGAAAGGGAGAAAGGGAGAAAGGGAGAAAGGGAGAAAGGGAGAAAGGGAGAAAGGGAGAAAGGGAGAAAGGGAGAAAGGGAGAAAGGGAGAAAGGGAGAAAGGGAAGGGTGGTTGGTTGTAGGGGGTGGGGGGTAGAGAGAGAAGGGGCGAGGATGGAATTAGGACGGTTGAGAATGGGGTGAGAAAGAGAGAGAAAGAGAGAGAACGGGTAAAGGGAAAGTAAGGAGAGAAAAGGCGAGGGGGATGGGGGGGCCGGGGAACGGGGGGTGGGGAAGGAGAAAAAAGAGAAAAGTTAAGCAGAGTCGTGGTGGTGGCAATGGTGGAAGATGATAGTGATAAAGAGAAAGAGAGAGAGAAAGAGAGGGAGATAATCCAGCTACATAGGTTATGTTCACGTTCACAAACGATTTATGTCTGCAAAGAACAAAAAAGAAAAAAGAAACCAGGAAAAAGAGAAGAAATGTAAGGAAGGAAAGACGAGATGAGCATAACGGAGAAGGAAACCGGTAATCCAAGTAAGAGGAAAGGGAATAGAGAGGAGAGGAAAGGAGAATATACGTGATAGAGGAGAAGAGGGACAGAGAAGAAGAGGGACAGAGAAGAAAAAGAAAAAAGAAAAGAGGAAACAATGAGCAACGAGCGTGTAAGGGTTATTCGCGTATCTACTACATGGATATATATAGTTTTTTTTAGATACTAGTAGGCCAAGGAGTGTTGAGGAGTGACTATAGCGTGATTAATGTAAAAAAAAAACCATAATGAGAAAAGAAAAAAAGAAAAGAGTTCGATGTAAGTGATATAGAGAGCCGAAACGGGAAGACCATAAGAAGAAAAGAAAAACAGAAAAGAAAAGAAAAACAGAAAAGAAAAGAAAAACAGAAAAGAGAAAAGAAAGGGGAAAGGGGGATAACGGAACTACAAGTCCCCAACCGCATCCAAAACATACAAAACCTGTTGAGGCCTCACGAACAAACCCCGATACTCAGCAGTAGACACATCAGACACAGACGGTGACCCACTCCGCATCCGCTTCTTCCTCTCAATACTCAACGTATCGCCCTCGCGCTTCGTACCCTTATAATGTTAACTACCATAATAATAATAATAATTATTATTATTATTATGATGGTGGTGGTGATGGCTCCTCTGGCTCGAGAAGCTCGACGATAGGTCATTACGACGCCGTCGAGTCAGACGTTCGTCGTCGCCCCATTCCGATGTGTATCACCCCACATCGAAGTATTTTACTCCACCCCAGGACCCGTCATGCCACGCTCGACCGTCTGATTGTTGTTGGTCGTCCCATCCATCACCTGTTACTGGTACTTCCACGCCCACCCATGGTCCAGTCTCACCCTCGACTTCACCGATGTAGCGAGCAAATGTACGGAACCTCTTTCGTTTTGAGAATATTAGACATGGGATTCCGATGTCGAGTGTAGCTCCTTTGGGTTGTACCGCCGGAGCAGCGACGGGCGTACCCTCCTCGCTCGGTGTAGAGCTAGATCCAGTCTTTGCTTTCCCAGGAGTTGACGATACAACTTTCTTTTTCTTGGAAAGGGTGATTGTATCGTTTGATCCTTTCCGGCGGACCGTTGCCCGCGTTGCGGTAGATCCGCTGTCGCTAGAGGGAGATTGGACATTCCTTTTATCCTCTTTCATAGTCGCCTCTACACGACTCTTGCTCTTTATCGTTTTGTTGTTGTTGCTATCTGTGTTTCCGGTTCGCTCGGGATCGATGTTCTCTTTTGAAGGTGATTTAGGTAACGGTTTATTTGGTGAACCATTCGCGTTCACAGCTGTAACTGGTGCTTTACTCTGAGGAGTCGGAGTCGTCGCCGACATTATTGTTGTTGACTTCTTTGTCCCTGACAAACATTTCCTATCATCCGCACTCGCAGACTTCGCCATCCCAGGCGCGACAACAGATTTCCTAGCTGCAGAAGCAGCTGTCGAATTTGTCGTCCGCAACCAAGTTGCTGATGGAGATTTACGAATCATCGTTTTCTTTTGTCCTGCTGCTGTCGTAGCGGTGGTTGTTGTTGATGTCGTTGAAATACGTCGGTTTCTGGCAGCTCCAGTAGTAGTTGTTGAGCTTACGCTGGCTTCGGAGAGCCTACGACTTCGGATGGGAGCCTTGGGTAATGAGGGAGCTGTGACGATACGGGGAGATCACGATGTACCGGTACTTCGCATTGAGACATTAGATGTCGTTGAGGCTGTTGATATTTTTCTTGACCTTGCAATCAAGTCTCGGGAAGTCATACTGTCCCTAGGAGTCCTAAATGCAGACGTTGAATCATCCTTTGGACTCGATAGTGGTGCATTCGAGAGAGAGGAAGTTGAACGGACGGGAGAAGGAGGAGGTCGGAGTGTTTGTTGTGTGGTGGATGAGGGGACAGTGTTTGCAGTGTTTCGTCGAATTGTCGATCCATGAGATCGAGTTGACGTGACCGATGCTGTAGACTTTGGACGTTGTACAGTAACACCATTCCGTTCGTGTACACTCAATACACTAGCTGTGTCACTTGTATCCTTTATATTACTCGTAGATATTCGAGGACGGTGTCCTTTAGTGATACTAGCCCTCCTCGCAGAAGATAGTGTCGGTGATGTCGCAGTGCTGACATCACGACTATTACTGGGTGTATCTTCATCATCAACGTCCATAGCTGAATGAGTAGAATTAACACTTGGTGCACGGTTCACTGTTGGGCTTATACTTCGCCCACCAAATGGAACGAATTTAGAGTCCGGTCGAGATTCCTTGCGCTCTCTTTCCGTGGCTGTCGTAAGCCGGGACGAAGCACGACTCTTGGTGGATGCAACGCTGCGAGCAACACTACGGACAGAAGCAGAAGATGATTGGATTTGTGAAGGTGTACCTGTCCGAGTATGGTTCTTGTTTAATACAGAGGTACGCAGTGAGTGAGTCGTACTCATGCTGTCTCGCTCAGTTACATCCTCTACCCTACTCAGAGTTGGCCGCAGTCCAGTTCGTGTCATGGGGCCTCTGGGATTAGTTCCTGAAGGTGTTGTAAGATCTTCAGCAGGAACATTGATTTCTATAGAGTAGATCAAGTTAATAACGAATTAAGGTTATAAAGTCTAAGATAAGCCCGTACCATCGCTAATCTCTGCCGTTACCCAAGTCTCCATGTTATCGAATCCACCTTCTTGTCTAATAGACACCCAGCGTCTGCGGATCATACGCAGTATGTCCAGACGAGTCTGCTCTACTTGAACACGAATTTGAGAAGTACTTGAGAGGAGAGATTTATCGGACTCCTGTGGATGAGGTCGAAGTAATACTGCCGATACTAGGGCCTGTGTATGGGGAGTATCAATTGTTAAGAATGGTACTAAGATTTAAAAAAAAAAAGGACCCTACCTGATAGAGTTTAACGACATTATTGTCATTCATTCCCCTCCGAATTGAATCCATGACCCATTCAACACGTTCTCCATCCTCAAATCTTCCCATTCCATCATTTTCCATGATATCAACCCAATCCTTCTCATTAAATACTTTCTCTACCTCACTACAAAGAGCAGAGTCAACAAACGATCTCGCCATCAGTATCATATCTTTGACAGTATCACCCCATCCATCCCGCACCGAACTCAATTTCTTCAGCATTAATAGTACGTTCATGGGTAGACATCTCTTCTTCACGTCTGATAAAAGTCCGTCACGCGTCTTCTGAGGTAACTCTGCAAATTCACTCGTAACCCATCCTTCTCCAAAAAGCCCTACTAGTGCTCGTCGAGCACCACGGTCAATGTATACATTTTGTACATCCGGACGAACTGAGAATTGAAGTACACGAGGAGCACGCCGAGCGCATTGACGGCATCGACACCCGTTCCCCCATTTACCACCTCCCATATTCTGTAAATTCGAGGAAAGCATGGAATAGTCCGTGCATCATTTCAACAACAATACGAGCTTGATTTTCATCATATAATGGTTGGATTTGTAAATAGTTTGCGGAAGACATGATGGCAAATGCTGTATCGAGATCATACGTTCTGTTTGAGAACGCCAGGGTACCAGTGTACAGAAAACCAAGAGTGAAATGAAGTGCCGGCGCAGTGAAAGGCGGAGAGGGTAACCGGAGTTTAGCAGGTTCTCCTGGAGGGGGTAAGTTCTTGAGTCCATATGTTATAAGTTGATCATAGAAATATGGAGCTCTGGTAGCTAGGATAAATCGGTGGGAGTAGAAGGCAGGGGCAGTTTCCTCTTCTGTTGTAGTAGAGTTGCCTATGGTAGGTACATCTTCATGTATTTCGATGATGATATCCGAGTATAGTCTCGATCTCCACATATATACAACATTCTTACGTAGTTTTGCGATACGTGCTTCATCTGCCTCGCCCTCAGACGCATTTTTCTCGTTGGCATCGAAGAGAAACTCGAAAGCGTCACCGAATCCTTTCCCGGTATACAGATACTCGAGTTCGTTTGAGAAAAGGGCAGGATTGTGATTTAATGAGATGCGGATGAGAGAACCTATGACTGAAGGAGCAGGAGAGATAGGTCTGAAGTTTGAAGGGGAGACAGAACGGACTGAGGCATTAAGAGAGAGGGCGGATGTTGCAGGCATTGGAAGAGATGGAGTAGGAGAAGTGCCAAAGAGAAGAGGAGAAGTAATTGGAGGAGGCCTATGTAAAAAGTAGCGAGCTTGAAAGCTTGGAGGAGCACGAGCATATACCATTGCTAATAAAGATAAATAAAGATGACTGGAAACAGGTTGAGTAGTTGAGAGAGGGTAGTACCCCTATGACCCCAGACTTCTTCGTTTGAGGAGTCGTTCGTTGTGTCTTCATCGACGAGATCCTAGACGACATCGGGGAAACGGACCTTGGCACGATGAAACAAGGTTTGAAGATCTTACTGTCATGTTGAAGTAGATTGATTTGTTATTTCTACAAGTGCATGGGGCCGCAGAGGCAGAGCGTCTGTTGCAACTTCAATTGCTCGAGTTCGCTAGTTCTAAGAGTGTGAGAGAGATATGTTGAGGATGAGAAGGAAAGAAAGCAAGAGATAGCCAAAAACGCAAAAGATGATGGTGAGAAAAAGGAAAGGGGGGGGACGAGAAGGGTTATCAGCGGAAAGACGCTTTAGAGTATGCAAGTTGGCGAATAAAAGCGAAGAGGAAGTAGGATTGTGGATTTTGGATTTTGGAATTTTGTTCAATGACTGACAACTGCGGCGACAACTCATTCATTACACTACACGAACGATAACAAGCACGTGAACTCTCAACGTCACAGTCACTCCCTGGTCTAACTCTAAACAGTTTAAAACACAAAGGGGGGCTAGTGTAGTCCATCCCCAAAAGCATACACCCCAGGCCAGACCACAATCATACAACCTCTGACAGCATATCCGCACGACCACTTTCGGATGTGCGCATAAAATGGGCCTTGAAGAAACAACGAGTGCCCTCGACTGACGTGTACGGAATCAAGCAGCTGGAAAACCCCTCTTCTCGGTGGAAGATGCTCTGTTACTGCACCTAAATATGGGACAATTAGAATAACGACATCGGACGAGACTCCAAACGATACCGTTTTGGAGCTAAGAGACAATAACTGGTTTTACTGCCCTATGAATATCCGTGTATCTAATCATCCTTCCTATCTTAAACTTCATTTCGGTCCCGAATGAGATATTTGTCAGAATGTGTAGTTTTAATCTTCTCATTCCCTTGATTTTTATTCTTATATTATTCCGAAATATCCTAGATTTTAGTAATCTCAAATTTTCACATTTCTCTGACCTGTACCTTATGTTTTATTTTGACGAAACTATGATTATGCGTACGCATTGCATGTGGTATATTGGGCATGTACAAAGATCTATTTAAAAAGTTTGAAGAGAAGTCGAAATATCGGAAACAGGGAATATAGGTTACAGGATATCAATGATAGTAACAAGCTCAGATTGGAGTGAGAAAGGGGAGTTATATGTAAAGAAAGAAAATATTGGGAGAAAACTGAAGGATTTTATATAACTGATGGTTTAATGAGGTTTTTTATATCTCGTAGAGAATAAATATCAACTCGTACTCAGAGTATAAGAGGTACTGGTAGGTTTTATAGTATCTATAAATCTAAAGAAGCGTTGAGCTCTTCACCAGAAACTTGAGGTGTAGATAAACAATTGTGGTTATTGTTTGCCCAAGTATCATTACAAAGGAAAAGTGACGTAAGATTAGTAAATAGACTTAAATAAACCTAAAAATAGGTAAATTCAACCAGTAAAACGACCTAGTCGGTATCTTGGGTTGGATTAACTAAATCTCTTATTAAATACTAGAAGTATACTCTTCTGTATCCTGATTATTACAATGAGTAGAAAATGATCAAAAAGTTTCCAGAATCATTTTCTCGTATTGTAAAAGTTACGAGTAAACAATGACAAATATGATCAAAGGTATAGGTATAGTCTTCCTACCCATAGAGTCCAAGCGATAAATTAAATATAATATAATAAAGTCAAATAGCATAACAGGTATAGAGGTTAGCTCGTTACCCAAGATTCAGATGACTACATAATAACTATTGGATATTGTGATTATAAATCACAGAAGCCATCACCATCACTCAATCAAGGCACATCCCGCCCATCCCCTTCCCCTTCGCCCATCAATTCTCACATACTCATCGTTATCGTGTTCATCATCTACTTCGTATTCCTCGTGTTGATACTATCCAGACAGCAGATATCTCCTCCTGCAAAGTATAACACCCTAAGTCACATCCAAGATACATCTTTCAACTGAAATACACGATATATCCGCTTTTTGCTTCTCCTTCGTGTTTTGCTTCTACTTCAACGAGCGATAATATTGAAAAATATCATTTCTTCTCTTACTCCACTCCCACTCATCGCCTTCAATTTTCTCTACCATCTTACGAACTTACTTTCATAAAATTACTACCCTTGTTTCGCGATCTCGATGCCATTCAATCAGTTCGGCTCCAGTTCTTCCGCAAATTTTGGCATTTATAACGACATAAGTGGGATTGCAAACACAATTAATAGCGTAACTCATGGTAAAATCTTTCATTTGTATAATGTTTAATACTCTGACTAACTGTTAATACCGATGCAGTACACAACAACTTCAATCAAGATTCAAGTGCGCATGGAGCTCTTGTACGAGGTATGATTTAACATATTCAAAATTCAGGAGAGTTTATGGGTTGATATATTTTAATCAGAACTGAGGGAGAGATTGAATCCTTTTAATCTCACTGGAGAGAACCGAATTCGATGTTTAGAAAACACTCGGGAGCACACCCTACAAAGTATAGACGAGTGGGTGGGTGCTGAAGGGTACCCGAATATACTCTTTTTGGTTGGAGCAGCAGGCACGGGGAAAAGTACAATTGCGACGACTGTCGCGATGAAGTATCAAGAGATTGGTCAACTCGGTTGCTATATGTTCTTTCTTCGAGGAAAGAGTCATCCAGCGAATGTACTTCAGACTATTGCATATTCTCTTGCTATTTACAGACAGAATATAGCTGAATCTCTTCTCGAGAAACTGCGAGATAGTGGCGATATAGTTTCCTCCGATCTAAAAGCGAAATTCAAAATCCTTCTCCGGGATTCATTATCTGCCATAACCACCAATGTATCTTCACCAGTTCTTATCGTGCTTGATGCACTTGACGAATGTGGTACCCCCGAAACACGTCGCAGTCTCATCGACGTTCTCTATCGTGGCCTACCTACCCTCCCTTCCAATTACCGATTTCTTGTTACTACAAGGCCTGAAGTGGATATCCTCCCCTTCATCTCTTTACCATCCCTCAAAGTCCATACATTAAATCTTGACTATAAGGCGGAGGAGAATAGAATCGGTGTTTCTACGTATATCAAATACGAACTAGAAAAATTGAAATCATCAAACGCTTTTGTCATACCCCAGGATTGGGACTGGGAAGGGGGCATACAATCTCTTGCAAACACCGCAGATGGATTGTTCATTTGGGCGTCGACTGCTATCAAGTTTATTTCCGAGAAGAAACTTGATCGATTCCGTCATTTAAAGAATCTTATTGAAAACAGAAATACACTTAATCTCAACGGATTGTACACGGCTATCCTGAAGGACGCGTTTGAATGGGACGGGGAAATAAAAGAAGCTTTTGTTGAAGTATTCTCATTCATTTTGTTCGGCAAGACACCACTATCAGTCGAAGCTATCAATGGTATTCTAGGGATTAATACCGCGTCAGTTGTTCTCACATGCCTACGATCATTGGTTGTGTTTGAACCAGACAACCCCATCTCGATACGCCACGCGTCGTTTTATGATTATCTCGTGTCGTGTAAAGAGCATCCATGGTACATTGACGCCGAGGTGCAAAAATCGTATATTGCAATGAAATGCTTAGAACGGATGGGAGAGTTACTTAAATACAACATTTGTGATCTTCAATCCGGCTACGTATTGAATAAAGATGTACCTGACCTTGATAATCGTGTGGCACAATATATTCCCCCATCCCTAAAGTACATATGTTGTAACTGGGCTCACCATCTTCGAGATGTACCGTATTCAAGGGAACTATACTCCCAACTACAATCCTTCGCACATAATCAATTGTTGTTCTGGTTCGAGGCACTTAGCCTTACCAATACATTTGACAACAATGTCGGGCCTGCACTTCGATTTGCGATTGATTGGATTGGGGTGAGTGTATTGTATTGATTGTTATGTTTAGTGACTAAATAATCATCTAGAACAATGACCCGGAATTATCATCCTTCCTTAGAGATGCGTATCTGCAGGCAAGCATATATTTGGAGCCAATCTCGATGAGCGCATTGCAAGTGTATAATTCGCTGCTACCTCTAACTAAAGAGGATTCGCTGATGTCGATACACTATGCAAAATACATGCCCATGGGATATCGAGTTGAGTATATCGGTAGAAAACGACGTAATGACTGTATCAAGACAATACAAGTTGATCGGAAGCGGGAATGGGAATGGAGTCGGGAACGGGAACGGGAATGGAAACGGAAACAGGAACGGGAATTGGGATGGGAATTGGGACGGGAACGGGAACGGGAAAAGGAACTGGGATGGATACTGGAACAGATTGAATGGCAACGGGAATGGGAACGAAGATGGGGAACTTCATCACCCCGTTCCTTGCTATTTTCTCCTGATGGAACTCGAATTCTGTCCGATCCAGTACGAGTTGTTTGTGTATGGGAAGCAACCAGTGGTAAATTGATCGCTGGTCCGCTTACAGGAGACGATGAATCCTTAGCGTTGACTGCCACTTACTCACCCGACGGGAAGTATATTATTGTAGCCAGCGATGACGGTATTCTTAGAAAATGGGATGCATTCACGAATTGCCTCGTTTGGGAAAGGGAAATAGATAGAAAGCAGGTAGATTTGAGTCAAGTGGTGTCAGCAGCATTCTCACCGGATGCGAAGTCAATTGTATTCGGGTATAATCAAGGGACAATCGCAGTGTTTAATGTAGATACTGAGGAGCAAGACGATAAACCGTTGAAGGGTCATACACACCCGGTTCGTTGCCTCTCTTTCTCGTCCGACGCTCGTTATTTTGCATCAGGATCAGACGACGGGAAAATTATAATATGGGATGCAGATAGAAGGAAGGTGAAGATTAGTCCACCCAAAAAACATACCCAGGCAGTATCGGCGGTCAATTTTTCTCCTAGTGGGAATAACGTCGTCTCAGGCTCTGAGGATAGGACTATTCTCGTTTGGGATACATTCACGGGAGAGGTGTTGCGCGAGATTAAATGTGACAGTGGGGTAAGAATAGTCATATACTCTCCCAATGAACTGTACATTCTTGCGGGTGGATGGCGGTGGATTCGTATGTGGAAGGTAGAGGATGTGAAAGCACCGCCAAAAGTATTTGAAGTAGATGAGTCTATCTTTCGAGTTGCCTTCTCGCCCGACAGTAGTTGTTTCGTGTCCCTAAATGACGGTCGAGATGCGATTCGGATATGGGACGCTTCATGGGGCGAGGAAGAAACAACGACGACATTTGAAAAACAAGGAGAGATCGAATCGATTGCTTTGTCTCCTAGCGGCGAGTTCATCGCCTCGGGGTCAAGGGATGGTAGCATCTGTTTATGGAACGTGCAACGCGGTGAACTTGTCAAAAAGTTGAAACTCCGCCGTAACGTCGAATCAATCTCTTTCTCTCCCGTCAACAAGAAACTCATTGCTTTTGGCACTTGGGACGAGACAGGGACAAGGACAGGGACAGTGGAAGTATGGGACGTCACAAATGAAGAGCCTGTCACAATTGGAAATCACAAGCAATCAGTCAATTCTGTTGCGTTTTCACTGCCAGATGGAAATCATGTCGCCTCGGGCTCATATGACAACACAATTTGTATCTGGAACGTCGAACGTAGAGAATTGGCAGTCGGCCCATTGATAGGGCATAAGGACTACGTGCTGGCAGTAGCATATTCTCCAGATGGAACGAGGCTCGTCTCTGGTTCCTTCGATGAGACTGTTCGTATTTATATTAATCAAATCTTCGGCCACACGTGACCGGAGATGATAGTCTGTGTGGCAGAGGTGAGACAAGTCTTGCATCTCTTGTCTCACCTTCTGCCACCTGCGTTTTAACCTACTTAACAAATCTGCCCTCAGATATCTCTGCGAAAAACAATGCCTCGCCCCCGCAAGACTCCTGTTAACCCACACATGCTTGTTATGCCCAATTTTGCAGGCCCGGGCTACAACAACAAGCGATATCAAATGCGTAACCAACTACAACTGTCAAATGATGAAGTAATTGCACAACTGCAACAAGATTGGAACAACAACGTCAATGAACAAATTAGAACATGGGATCTCCAAAACCAAGCTCAAGCTCTTTTAGATGAAATTGCTAATCAGTACGAAGAACAGGTATTAATACCAGAAATACATAATGAAGAAGCTCAAGACCAGCCGGAACAACCAGAACAACTAGAACAACAACAACAACAACAACAACAGCAACAACAACAACTTGAAGAAGAACAATACTTAAATACTCCAAGAGCAGCTTCCCCGAATTTAAATCTTGAACCCGCAACTTCACCTTATCGAACGAGTCTACCAAACTTAAACAGCTTACTACCCCACCCACAACAATCTCCTTCTATCGTCGAAATAAACCCCCAAACAAAGAATAAAAAGAAAACTCAGAAGCAAAAGCAAAAAAAAAAACGTCTTGCCACTCTTAGCTCTTCATCTTTATTTGATAGTCAATCAGAGGAAGACTATACTGACTCTGCAACATCTGACGATTCAATGTCGTCATCATCATCAAATAGTTCAGAGCCTTCTATCCGGAAAAGGAAACGCTCCAAGAAGTCAAAGTCGTCAAAGCCTATTAAGCTTGGAGGAAGGCTTCTAAATTTGGACAAAGCAGACAATTTCGTAGCACCAAATGTCATCGTTAACTTACGTAAACAACGATATGTCAAATTGTACACCTTTACGGACTTTGGGCTATCACGAGCAAAAACCATATCCTTAGCACCAGATATGGAACGGCCAATGGAGATTGTGCTATCTAAAGGAGGTAAACAACTAGTTGCGACATCACAAGATCCTTCAGAAAAGAACTGGCCAGATGATTGTGATCTATCCATTGATCAACTACGGCAAGCATGCCCATGATTTCTGCGTGCAATCAAAGAAGCTGGTTGGGGTAAACCAGTAGTCAAGATGTATAAAAAGTTCTTTCAAGCTTTCTTTAGCCACTCTGAAACACTGATGCCACCAATCAACCAAAAGTATACTATGTCCTTTGTATTGCAGGACCTTCGTCGACAATGGCACCGTGCTTTAGAACAAACTAACCGAGCTCCAAAACTTAAATTAAATATGGTGCATATTGATAGTTTTTGGCAGAGTCTTATGCAAAGTCGTTTTCAAGAACAAGAACGAAAGCTTCGCCAAGCAAATATGATGGGTGATGTAACAAATAACTTTCGCAATAAAGTACCACAACTTTTTACACTGTATTCATTTCTACAAGTTCATATTTACTGTCTTTTAACCTAATAATGCTTTCGAAGTGAATTTGTTAAAGCATTTCGCTATCTTTTTTCAAAAATATTTCACGTTGACTTAACAATGCTTATGAAGTGAATTCGTAATGCATCTCACTTTTAACACGTTAACTTCAAACACTAATTATTCACTATTCACTATTCACGTTTTTTAACTAAGAAAATAACTATTTGCTTAACTACCTCAAAATAAACTGACAAGAATTAACTTGACTAACACGCTTTTACTAGTATAATATACCAGGGCCAGTCGCTCCTGGTGGCCCATCCTCCCAGAATTCCTTTTGGGCAAGACCTAATGATGTCAAACCTATTGAAACTCGAGCAACCAAGACCAAAATCTCCAAAACCGATCTCGTTTGTGTTGTCTGCCTGGGAAAAGAACTCCATGAATATCGACTCTGCAATGAATCCTTTATTCGAGGAACTAACCAACCTACCTTTTCCAAACGAGAACCTCCGCTCTTTTGGTTGCGAACAAAAGATAATCGAGACCTCTGCGTTAAATACCAGTTTGAACCCTGCCCAGAATCGCACTCCTTACTCCACATCTGCTCCGGCTGTGGCTCACCCAACCATGGCGCTGTCTCGTGCCCTCGAGCAAAGACGTGAATGCCCTTTACACCCCTTTAACTTAAAGCTATGGGCTCTACTATTTAACAAACACAAACTAGACCAACATTATCATATTTTGAACTCTTTCCAACATGGTTTTTCAGTGGGAATTCCATCTCTTCGCGTCACATTCACCCCTAATAATGCTCGTTCTATATTTACTCATTTTCAACACTTTCGTGATATTATCCAAAATGAAGTCCACTGTGGACGTTTATTCGGTCCTTTCTCCCAATACCAACTAGAGTCCCTTCTTGGACCATTTCAGAGTAGCCCTCTTAGTCTTGTCCCTAAAAATGAACCAAATCAGTTTCGTCTTGTGCAAAATCTTTCGTTCCCACTTAAATCTTCGAAACTACCCCCCAATATTAATTCCTACATTAATTCAGAGCTTTACCCTTCTTATTATGGTACTTTCCTCATTGTTGCTCTTACAATTCGTTCTCTTCCACCGGGTAGCCAAGCAATGACTCGTGATGTTAAGGATGCTTATCGTACGGTCCCACTTCACCCATCTCAATGGGCTGGGACTATTTTACGCCATCCTAACCCTGATGCCTTCTATGTAAACACTGCGAATTGTTTTGGGCTCTCAAGTGCAGGAGGTATCTGGGGTCAGGTAGCGGATGTTCTCTGTGATCTTTTTCGCGCCTCAGGTTATGGTCCAGTATCAAAGTGGGTGGATGACTTCCTTTTCTTTCGTATTCCCACCAAATCACTAGTCAGCTATAATGCTTACAGAGCTAATATCCGCTCCCAATTAACTCCCCACCAAACTCATAGTCACTTGTTTTTCCAAGGTTCTACATTACCGGATGGCAGCAACTTTGAATACGATGACTTCTTCACTTTTCCACTTCGTAATATAGCTGGATCACACTACTATGCTTATTCTGCCACTCAACTCGATGCATTTAGTGCCGCCCTTGGCATTCCTTGGAAACATTCTAAAAGTACTAGCTTTGCTTCCACTGTTACATACCTCGGGTTTAACTGGCATCTGGACTCATATTCTATTGAACTTGCACCTTCCAAGCACTCCAAATATCGCCTTGCTCTTACACACTTCCGTGCCTCCACCTTTCATAGTTTGCTAGACCTTCAACAAATTTATAGTAAATTGCTCCATATTACTCTGATTGTTCCCCGAGCACGTGTCTACCTTGCCTCATTTGAGGCTATGCTTGCCTTAAATCAAACTACACCTTCCCAGCGCCGCTGGTCATCCAAACGAATGTTGATTGACCTTGACTGGTGGGGTGATTTTCTCGCTCAACCTCGTTTATTATTCCCTTTACCTAACTTCTCACCATATCTTCCCTTAGCTGCCTATTCCGATGCTAGTTCCGGTTTTGGAATTGGGTTATCTTATAATGGCCATTGGGCTGCTTTTTCGTACCAGCGCCATTTTAAACCTGGTAGCCATGACATTGCGTGGGCTGAAGCCTTGGGTGTCTTACTTTTATTATATTTTCTTCAGCTACATTTGCCTCAGTCTCTTCGTTTTTCTATTAATTGTGATAATCAAGTCATTACCAAATGTTTTCTAGTTGGTCGCTCTCGTAATCCACTGGTCAATTCTGTTCTTAAAGATATTTTTTCTCTTCTATTTATTAACAAATGGGAATTACAACTTAATTACATTCCAGGCTGTGATAATCCGGCTGACGCTCCATCTCATGGTCGTGTTCCAAATAATAATCCTCTTCCTCCTTTTTCTCTCCCCCCTTCTTTAACTTCAATTGTTACCCAGTGTCACCCCTCTCAGCTGTCTATTCAAACTCCTGTTATTCAACCTTTTGTTTCTACCTCTGTGATTCCTACCTCTGTTCTCTCTGAATTTGAACTTCACGCTACCACTTTTCTTCATGACTGATTCTTTGCAATTTCGACCCAACTGTTTAAATAAAGATAGAATTCGTTTATGGATACCTGCATACTCCTCTGCGCACACTCTTCCTCTGGCTCTTCATAATAAGAAACTTCATGTATTATTAAGTAGTGTTCGAGAGTCCACACGTAACACGTATGGCACAGGTTTAGCCTGCTACCACCTTTTTTGTGACAAATACAAACTTCCCTGGTCCGACCATGCCCCTGCTTCACCGGAGCTTATATCTGCCTTTGTGGCCTATCTAGCTGGTTATTATTCTGCTTCTTCTATCAATAACTATCTTAGTGGCGTTCGGCTTTGGCATCTTGTACACTCCCAACCATGGAGAATTAACCAAACCGAACTCCACTCTTTATTGCGCGGTGCCTGACTATTGCAACCTCAACCTAAGCAACAACGTCAGCCTTTACTTTTGAAAGATATTCAAGCTATTATACAAAAACTCGAATTAGATAAACCTCTCCCAGCTGCAGCATTTGCATGTTTAACGACTACGTTTTTCTCTTGTGCCCGTTTGGGTGAATTTACTATTCTTACTGTAAAAAGTTTTAACCCAAACAAAAACATTACACCTAATGGAGTTTCAGTAATACAAGATATTAAAGGCGAATCAACTACAACTTTCCATTTGCCTCAAACAAAGACTAATCCATTTGGTGAAAATGTATATTGGAAGTCACAGCCGTTTTCTTGCGACCCAGAGAAAGCCTTAATAAACCATCTAGTCGTAAACAAACCACTGCCCCATCATCACCTCTTTTCTTACAAAGTCAAAGGGAAACACCGTCCATTAACACGAAATGCTTTTCTAGTCACAATAAAAGGGGCTGCACAAAAAGCAGGTATTGCTTTCCATTTCGGCCATAGTCTTCGGATTGGTGGAACCCTTGAGTATCTTATTCAAGGTATACCATTAGAAGTGATCAAACGCCAAGGCCAATGGAAATCTGATGCTTTTGCTCTATATTTACGCAACCATGCTCAAGTATTAAGTCCTTATTTGTCTCACAATATCTCAATCCAAAACAATCTATTACAAGCTATTCCGCCACCTCTATAGCTCCTTACACCAATGGGGGTCGCATGGCCGACGCGTCGCTGAAACACCTCCTTTAACGAGTTAGGGGGTGTCGGCCGCTCCCTAGTGATTCAGCCTACCTGGATGAGACTACCCATCCGTCCACTTAAGTAGATAGATAGCTGTATAACAAAGAATATCATATATAATATAATAAAGTCACCCTCAAACAACACAGACTGGACAGCTACTTTCAACACTCAATGGCCATTCTGATTGGGTAAACTCAGTGGCATACTCGTTCGATGGGTCACGCATCGTTTCCGGGTCCAACGATACTACAATACGTGTTTGGAACGCTGAAAGTGGTGAAATTGTCGGTAAGCCAATCACTGGACATAAGTATTGGGTGAACTCGGTGTGCTTTTCACCGGACGGAAAGCGAATTCTTTCAGGAAATAGCGATAATACTGCACGCGTATGGGATGCAGTCACTGGTAAACTTCTCTTTCCTCCATTTAGCGGTCACACCAACTACATCAACTCTGTTCGCTTCTTCCCCGACGGGACGCGCTTTGCTACTGGGTCCAGGGATGGGACAATTAGAATATGGACATTAGACGAGATTCCAGATGAGACTAATTGGGAATTAAGAGACAATGGCTGGTTTATCGGCGAGAATGGTGAATTGATGATATGGATACCTAGGGACCTTCGTAATCACGTTTATGGGCACAGGAATATTTGTATGCTTAACCGTTCTTTCTATATTAAACTTAATTTCGGTACCGAACAAAATATTAGTCGTAATATCCAAGTTTAATGTTTCTATACTCTTCATTTGTTATTTCTATTCATCTGATCTTTGGTTTATGTCTATGGCCCTACCAACTCTTTTTTTATTTACTTTTTTCAAACTCTGGTTATTTGTTTCGGATTAGTTTGTATTGTATTGTATTATTGGTGCCGCTCGGTTCCGGAGATGGATTCTTACCTGTGTAAAATGTATATGTATCCAATATGCGTTTCATTGGCTAATATTATTCGTAAATAATTGTAGATACTAGATATGAGATAGAAAATAGACATTTATTTGGTGTGGAGGAGAACAATGAAAGGTGGGATCCATAGCTGGGTAAACGGGGATTTAGACAAGGATGGCGTGAGCTTTCTCTCTCTCTCAACACCACACCTCTTTTTGGCTTATCTGCACCCATTTTGTACATGTACATGTACTTCGTTTAAAATGGCCTTCGTAATAGTGATAAATTAACGAAAAAACTCGAGCTCAAAATAAATAAAAAAAAGGGAGAAAAAAATGAACGTTGCAACGAGACTGATAAACTGGGGACGGATATCATCATATTCGAAGGAAGGATCTAATCCTTTAGGTTCTAGGTTCTTAATCCTCTAGTCACGTATGCATGCCCGCCTGTCCGTTCACCCGCCCGTCTGTCTATGCCCGTCTGTCCACCCGTGTCTGTGAGACCATTTATCTGTATTTCTGTCTGTCTATAAGCAGACGTGTAGGTGTTATGTACATGTATTTAGGTGTATAGGTATGTAGTTATTTAGATGCATAGGTAGTTATGTAGGCACCTAGCCATATAGCCACGCACGTAAATTTTATACCACTAACTAACTAACTAACTAACTAACTAATATTTAGAAAAGTAACCCGAGTCCCGAGTACGAGTACAGATATCAGATATATGTATATATGTATATAACACAAAAAGAAAAAAAGAAAAATTACACATGATTAATAAGATTTTTTCGTACTCTCGTCGAGGGATTCCGTTGGGGAGGGAGGGTGCGTGGAGGGTGGAGATAGAAGGGGCGAGGATGGGATTAAGATGGTTGAGAATGGAGTGAGAAACAGATATGAAAGGATAGGAGGGGTAATAAGGAAGTAGAGAGAGAAAAGGCGAGGGAGATGGAGGGAGGTGAAAGGTTTAACAGGGGCGTGGCGATGGCAGTGGTAGTAGAAAGAGAAGAGAGAGAGAAAGAGAGGGAGATAATCCAGCTACATAGGTTATGTTCACGTTCACAAACGATTTGCGTCTGTAAAGAACAAAAAAGAAATAAGAAACAAGGAGAAAAAGAGAAGAAATGTAAGGAAGGGAAGACGAGATGAGCATAACGGAGAAGGAATCCGGTGATCCAAGTAAGAGGAAAAGGGATAGAGAAGAAGAGGAGAAGAGAAGAAAAAGAAAAGAGGAAACAATGAGCAACGAGCGTGTAAGAGTTATTCGCGTATCTACTACATGGATATATATAGTCTTTTTTAGATACTAGTAGGCCAAGGGGTGTAAAGGAGTGACTATAGCGTGATTAATGTAAAAAAACCATAATGAGAAAAGAAAAAAAAAAGAAAAGAGTTCGATGTAAGTGATATAGAGAGCCAAAACGGGAAGACCATAAGAAGAAAAGAAAAACAGAAAAAAATAGAAGAGAAAAGAAAGGGGAAAGGGGTAATGGAACTACAAGTCCCCAACCGCATCCAAAACATACAAAACTTGCTGAGGCCTCACGAACAAACCCCGATACTCCGCAGTAGACACATCAGACACAGATGGCGACCCACTCCGCATCCGTTTCTTCCTCTCAATGCTCAACGTATCGCCCTCACGTTTCGTACCTTTATAATGATAACTACCATATTTATTATTATTATGATGGTGGTGGTGATGGCTCCTCTGGCTCGAGAAGCTCGACGATAGGTCGTTACGACGCCGTCTGGTAAGACGTTCGTCATCGCCCCATTCCGATGTGTATGATCCTACGTCGAAGTACTTCACTCCGCCCCAGGAACCGTCGTGCCACGCTCGACCGTCTGATTGTTGTTGGTCGTCCCATCCATCACCTGTTACGGGTACTTCGACGCCCACCCATGGTCCGGTCTCGCCCTCTACTTCGCCGATGTAGCGAGCGAAAGCACGGAACCTCTTTCGTTTTGAGAATATTAGACATGGGATTCCGATGTCGAGCGTGGCACCTTTGGGTTGTACCGCTGGAGCAGCGACGGGCGTACCCTCTTCGCTCGGTGTTGAGCTAGATCCAGTCTTTGCTTTCCCAGCCGTTGACGATACAATTTTCTTTTTCTTGGAAAGAGTGATTGTGTCGTTTGATCCTTTCCGGCGGACGGTGGCTCGGGTTGCGGTAGACCCGCTGTCGCTAGAGGGAGATTGGACATTCCTCTTGTCCTCTTTCATAGTTGCCTCCACACGACTCTTGCTCTTGATTGTTTTATTGTTGTTGCTATCTGTACTTCCAGTTCGCTCGGGATCGATATTCTCTTTTGAAGGTGATTTAGGCAACGGTTTATTGGGTGAACCATTCGCGTTCACAGCTGTAACTGGTGCCTTACTCTGAGGAGTCGTCATCGTCGCCGACGTCGTTGTTGTTATCTTCTTTGTCCCTGACAAACATTTCCTATCATCCGCACTTGCGGACTTCGTCATCCCAGGCGCGACGACCGATTTCCTAGCTGCAGACCCAGCAGTCGAATTCGTCGTCCGCAACGAAGTTGCTGAAGGAGATTTACGAATCATAGTTTTCTTTTGGCCCGCTGCTGTTGTGGCGGTTGTTGTTGTTGATGTTATTGAAATACGTCGGTTTCTGGCAGCTCCAGTAGTAGTTGTTGAGCTAACACTGGCTTCAGATAATCTACGACTTCTGACGGGGGCTTTGGGTAATGAGGGAGCTGTGACGATACGGGGAGATCACGATGTACCAGTACTTCGCATTGAGACGTTCGAAGTTGTTGAGGCTGTTGACATTTTCCTTGACCTTGCAATTGAGTCTCGGGAAGTCATACTATCCCTAGGAGTCCTGAATCCAGACGTAGAATCGTCCTTTGGACTCGATAGTGATGCATTCGAGAGAGAGGAAGTTGAACGGACAGGAGAAGGAGGAGGTCGAAGTGTTTGTTGTGTGGTGGACGAGGGGACGGTATTTGCGGTATTTCGTCGAATCGTTGATGCATGAGATCGAGTTGATGTGACCGACGCTGTCGACTTTGGACGTTGTACAGTGACAACATTCCTTTCATATACGCTCAACACGCTTGCCGTGTCACTGGTGTACTTTATATTACTCGTAAATATTCGAGGACGGTGACCTTTAGTGATACTAGCCCTCCTTGCAGAAGATAGCGTCGGTGATGTAGCTGAATGAGTAAAATTAATACTTGGCGCACGGTTTACCATTGGACTTATACTATACCCACTGAATGGAACCCATTCAGGACTCCTTCTGTTCTCTTTCCGTAACGAGCCCTGACTCTTTGTGGGTAAAACGCTATGAGTAGCGACAGAAGCGGATGAAGATCGGACTTGTGAAAGTATACCTGTCTGAGCGTGATTCTTGTTCAATGCAGAGGTACGCTGTGCTCACCCTGTCTCTCTCAGTTACATCCTCCTACCCTACTCAGAGTTGGCCGCAGTCCGGTCCGTGCCATGGGATTAGCTCCTGAAGGAGTTGTTCAATCTTCAGCAGGAACGTTGATTTCTATAGAGTAGATTAAGTCAATAATAAATTAAAATTATAGAGTTCAGGATAAGCTCATACCATCACACTAATCTCTGCTGTAAACCAAGTATTCACGTTATCGAATCCACCTTCTTGTCTGATCGATACCCATCGTCTGGAGATCATCTGCAATATGTTTAGATGAGTTTATTCAACTTGAACTCGGATTTGAGAAGAAGAAGGTGGGTGGGATTGAAGTAATACTGCCGAGACTAAGCCCTACGTATGTATATTAATCATTAAGATAATTGCATAATTTGAATCAAAAAATAACCCACCCGATAAAGTTGAACAACATTGTTGTCATCCATCCCCTCCCGTATCAAGTCCGCAACCTATCCAAGGCGTTCATCATCCTCAAGTCTTTCCATTCCATCATTTTCCATAATATCCATCTAATCCTTCTCGTTTATGGAAAGAACAGAATTTACAAATAACCTTGCCATTTGTGTGTTTGGCAGTACCACCCCATCCATCTCGCACCGAACTAAGTTTTTCAATACAGCATATGTCGCAAGAAGCGTTTACGATACTTAGGCAAACAATAAAAGTCTATCACCACGCGTCTCCTAAGGTAGCTCTGCAAATTCTCTAGTTGCTCATCCCTCCTCAAATAGTCCAACCGATCCCTGTCGAATACCATGTTCAGGATATATATTTTGCACATCTGCATCAACTAAAAATTGGAGTACACGAGGCACGTGCCGTGCACATTGACGCTATTGACAACTGTTCCCCTATTTACTACCCGCTATCCCCTCATATCATGCGAATTCGAGAAAAGCATGAGATCATGTATCATTTCAACAACAAACAATACGAGCTTGGATTTAGTCATACAAAGTTTGAATTGATAAGCAGATTGCGGAAGACACGGCAGCAAATGCTGTGCCAAGGTCATATGTTCTATTTGAAACTGCCAGAGTACCCGCATGAAGAAAACCAGGAGTAAAACGAATTGTAGGCATGGGGAAAGGAGGGGAGGGGTTATTGAAGTTTAGCAGATTCACTTGGAGGGAGTAAATTCTCGAGACCGTAGATTATAAGTAAATCATAGAAGTATGGAGCTCTGGTAGCCAGTATAA
The DNA here is from genome assembly GCA_002287475.2 of Pyrrhoderma noxium. Lineage (NCBI taxonomy): Eukaryota > Fungi > Basidiomycota > Agaricomycetes > Hymenochaetales > Hymenochaetaceae > Pyrrhoderma > Pyrrhoderma noxium. Next base: position 377,790 of record CM008262.1, read on the forward strand.
ATCTGTGAGTGGAAAGCAGCAGCGGTTTCTTCTTTTATTGTCGTAGAATTATCTATAGCAGGTACGTCTCAATATATTTCAAAGATGATATCCGAGTATAGACTTGACCTCTAAATATATACATAATTTTGCGATACGTACTTCATCTGCCCCCCTCCCCCCCTTGGATGCATTTTTCTCATTGGCATAGAAAAGAAAATTGAAGGTGTTACCAGATTCTTTCAGGGCATACAAGTACTGAAATTCGAGTGAGTGAACCTATCATTAAAAAGGCAGGGGAGTGAGTTTGGAGTTTGAAGGGGACGCAGAGCAGATAGAAGCATTATACGAAAATTTGACGTCAAGATTAAGTGAGAGGACGGATGTTACTGGAAATGGAGGAAATGGAGTGAGAGAGAAGCCGTAGGAAAGAGGAGAAGCTATTAGAGGGGATATAAATGAAAGGCAACGTGCTTGAAAGTCTGGAGGAGCACGAGTATATACATATGTTATCAAAAGTGAATAAAGATGATAGGCAAGAAATTGAGTTATGAGAAGGTAGCATCTTTATTTCCCCAGACTTTTTCGTTGGTAAACTCGTTCATTGAATCTCTATCGGCGAGATTCTCGCTGATATCAGGGAAATGGTGCTTAGCACGATGTAAGAGAGTTTTCAATATTTTTGCCATGTTGAGGTAGATTTCTTTGTCGTTTATACGAGTGCGAGAGATTTCAGAGGCGGAGTTTCCGTATCGGCTACCATTACTGAAGTTTGCCAGTTCGTAGTATGAGATATGTTAAGGTCGAGAGCGAGAAAGCAAGAGAGCCAAAAATGCAAAATATGATGATGAGAAAAGGAAAAGGGAGGAAAGCGAGAAGATGTATCGGCGGAAAGACGATTCAAAGCAGGCAGCAGGCGAGACAACGACGAGAAGCAAGGGTTTGGAGGATTGTGGATTTCGGAATTTTGTTCACTGACAATTGCAGCAATGGCGGCGACAACTCACTCACTATACGACACGAACAATAACAAGCACGTGAGCTCTCAACGTCACAGTCACTCCCTTCTCTAACTAATCCTGAACACAAAAGGGTGGCGAGTATAGTCCATTCCCAAAAGCATACACGTCCAGGCTAGACCACAATGACACGTCTTTTAACAGCATATACGCACGGCCATCCCCGGATGTACGCCCAAGATGCGCCCTGAAGAAACAATGAATGTCCCCATTATTTCTACCCAATGTATATGCCCTGCCCTGACGATCAGAAGTATGACCATACACCTCTTGCTCAACTCAAAGATTCAATTTTGTTACTCCTGGGCATTCGGAAGTAGATAACGGCAACTGCAAACATAAAACATAAAAAAAAAGCAAACTCAGCTTCTCATACAACGAAATCAAATGCTCCTCTCAACCCTCTCACTGAGTCTCAGCGATCTCTTTCAAATATCTCAATCCATATAAGTAACAGACACTGCCTCTCAACTGCATATTCACCCTCTATATAATATTCCTTCTTATCGTTAGAAGGGGCGTACTCTCTTCTTTAAATAGAAGTAATGACAGCGACGACGGACAAGAACAGAATACAGAGAGAATGGTCCGATGTTCGAACGCAGGGAATTGGTAGTCGGTGTCGGGGCATGAGGGACACGTGCTGTCAATAGCGTTCTTGGGATGGAACAATTCAGCGAAGCTCGTCCCTGGTTCTGTCGACGATACTATCAGCAGCATTTTTCTCAACATCTGACAATCATTCCGATCCCATAGCATATCCTTCTGTTGGGCGTCGGGATCTACGGATAGGGACATCTATATATGGAACGCGTTCAGCGGCGAACTCTTCAAAACGTTAAAACTCGACGGTGATGTCAATTCAGCTGGCTACTTTTTTGTAGTCGGGAGACCTTTTGCTTCTGGCTCAGTATCCCTCTCTCCCATCAATGAGCAACTCATCGCTGCTAGCTTAGATGACGGGACAGTGCAACTATTGGACGTCACAAATGACGAATCCGTCGCAATTAGGAATCACATAGATACGGTATGTTCTATTGTGTGTTTACCGTCGGGTGGACGCACGTTATCTCGAGCTCCTGGGATAAGACAATTTGTATTTGGGATGTCGAACGAAGAGAATTGGCGGTCGGTCCATTGACAGGGAATAACGAACACTCGCTCACAGTAGCATATTCTCTGGGCGGAACGAGACTTGTATCTGGCACCGCCGATAAGATTGTCCTTAATTTGAATTCAGGAACTGGCCATTTATTTTCAATACTCAATAGTCATCCTTTTCTGGGTAAAATCTGTAGCATACTCCTTCTATGGGTCGCGCATCGTCTCCGGGTCTTTTGATACAACAATCCTTGTTTGGGATGCTGAGAATGGTGAAATAGTTTGTGGACCAATTACTGGGCACGAGAGCGATATAACTTCGGTGTGCTTCTCACTGGATGGAAGGCGAATCCCTTCAGGATCCTGGGACAATACTGCACGCGTTTGGGATGCAGTTACTGGTCAACCTCTCTTTCCTCCATTTAGAGGTCACATTCATCGGGTCAATTCTGTTTGCTTCTTCCCTGACGGAAGATACTTTCCTACCGGGCCCTCTGATGGGACAAGTAGAATATGGACACTGTAAGAGATTGTGAATGACGCCGACTGGGCATTAAGAGACGACAGCTGGGTGGTCGGCGAGGATGGTGAATTGATAATGTGGATACCTGCCGACCTTCACAGATACACTTGCGAGCACAGGAATATTAGGATACTTAATCGTTCTTTCTGTCTTGGGCTTCATTTTGGTCCTGAATGGGTGCTTAGTCGGAATATACGATTTTGATCTTTCCATTTCCTTACTCTTTTACGCTATAGTATCCTGTTTCGACTTACAATTATAGATATACCACTTGTTTTTTTCTCTTCTCATATTTTGTCTAATTATGATGATTAAAATGTTTTAATTATAGTTCTCGGAAACGGGGGTCGATTTTTTCTGTCTAATATATATATTTACGTATCATATATACATTTCATTGACTAATACTTTCCATAAAATATCGTAGATAGACATTCTAGAGACGAATGAAAAAGGCACTAGGGTGGTTGGTGTGACTGATGCCGTTGACTTTGGACGTTGTACAATGTCAATGTCCCGTTCATGTACGCTCAACACACACTCCGTGTCGCTGGTACCTTTAATATGACGCGTAGACACTCGAGGTCGATGATCTATACCGATACTAGCCCTTCTTGCGGAAGACGGGTGACGTTGCAGTGTCGATGCAGTGACTATTGCTAGATGTATCTTCATCATCGAAGCCCAATGCTAATGGGTAAAATTAACACTTGGTGTGATGTACGATTAACTATTGGACTCACACTTTAAACTACATCCACCGAATGGAACACACTGGTTACCTATCCTTTTCCAAATAGCTCTACCAGTGCCCGCAGAGTGCCATGATCAAGATATTCATCTTGCACATCTGGACGAAACGAAAATAGTAGTACACGAGACGCACGTCGTACGCAAGGACGACATCGACAACCGTTCTCCTATTTAACACCCATCAATCCGTAAGTTCGAGGAAAGCATGAAACAGACCATGCATCCTTTCAACAGTACGAGCTTGGATTTCGTCACATGTAATAGCCGAATTTATAAGTAGTTTGCTGAAGACATAATGGCAAAAGCTGTGTCAAGGACATATGTCCTATTTGAAATGCTAGACTGCCGCTCGTATAAAGAAAACTAAGAGAAAAATGAAGTGCGGACATGACGAAAGGGGGAGAGGGGTATCCAGGCTTTAGTGGCTTCATCCGGGGGGGGGGGGGGTATGTTCTTGAGACCGTAGATTATAAGCTGACCATAAAAGTATGGAACCCTGGTGGCCAGGATAAATCAGCGAGTTGAAATCAGGAACTACTTCCCTGTCTGTTATAGTAGAACTGCCTATAGTAAGCAGGTATTCAGTTCAATTATGATATCCGAGTATAGCCTTGATCTCTACGTATGTTCAAGATCTTTACATGGCTTTGTGATACGTGCTTCGTCTGCCTCACCCTCGGAAGGATTCTCGTTAGTTTCGAAAAGAAAATTGGAGACGTCACCAAATCCTTTTGGGGTACACAAGTAAGCGATTTCATCAAAGAAAAGAGCGAGATTGTAATTTACTGAGTCCCGAGTGAGTAAACCTATCAACAAAGAGGCTAGTGGGTGAGCTTTAAGTTGAGTTTAAAGGGGTGACAAAACGGATGGAAGCATTAACAGAAAAGTCGACGCCGGAATCAAGTGAGAGGGAGGATATCGCTGAATTTGGGGGGAATGAAGCGAGAGAGAAGCTTTAGGGAAGATGAGGAGCTATTGCAAGAGATCTGGATGAAAGGCAAGATGGTCGAAAGGTTGGAAGGGCACGAGCGTATACCATTGCTAGTAAAGACGAATAAAGATAACTGGCAAGAAGTTGAGTTGTGAGAGGTTGTAATCTTATGGTCCCATTCTCGTTCGCCAGTGGGGCTGTTCATTGCACTTTGATCGATCACATCCCAGATATTGTCTGGGAAATGACCCTCGGATAGATGGGTGGAAGACAATTTAGAGATGTTCCTGACATGTTGAAATAGATTGCTTCGTCGCCCCTATGATTACAGGAGGCTAGAAATGGGGAGCATCTGGAGTAGCTATCATTGCTAAAGTACGCTAGTAGTGCGTTCAAGAGACGGAGACAGATTGAGGCGATTGGCGGCAACTCACTCGCTAAACGGGCGAACATTAGCAGACCATGGAAATTCCCATCGTCACGGAGTCACTGTACTCTCGCAGCAGCCCAAACTACAATGACATAATCTCTGACAGCATATCGTCGACCTCTTCTCTCGCTGAAATAAACGAATACCATCTTTTGTTTCAACTCAATGTATATGCCGTGACAATCGGAGGTGTGAACATATACAGCGATCGTACTACAAAATAAATAACAGACTCTGAGGACACTTCGGCTCACTCCCAGAGTCCGAATTCTTCTCTCAGTGATCTCAGCGATCTCCTTCATCTAGCTCAGTCCACAAAAACAACAGATATTGCCTCCCAATTCTATATTCGCCCTCTACTTACTCATAAGATTGATATGCTCTCTTTAGTAAATATCGATAGTGGTAACTACCACATTAACATCAACGGAATGGACCAGAGCTGAGGGTACGCCGACGATTACATAAGTAAAATCTATCTATGGCCCAGATATACCCACTAATTTTCAGCAAATATGGCACAATACACCAACCTAGTCAAACTACCATGTTACCGTGCATTGTCATAGACTAGTTACATTTTTCATATCTTTGATAATTTTATGATTTTGTTATATCCAGGTGAGAACAAATGGCACTCTGTTTATAGTATACGAGGGACATTGATTAGTAATAGTGTTGTTGAGAGAGCTAATAATGCATTAAGATTTTCATTAGTAACTCAAGTTTTGTAGATAAATTCTTGTATTGATGCTCGTTTCAGCTGCTTACTCATTATTATTGATATTTTTAGAAAAAGTCACGTACTATTAGTAGATAAAGCCAGATAAGTATGAAAGTAAATGACTTTGGTGAGTAAAACAATTTTATCGGTACCTTGGATTGAATCAAGTAAACTTTGGCTTCTGTATATATAAAGAGACTTTTGCTGAAGTCTTAATTATTCCAATAATTAGACACTGTTCAAGAAGGCCTCAAAATCGTTTTCTTATATAAGTTACTGTAAATAAAAAATAGTAACATGTTCAAATTTACCTATCTATAGAGTTAACAATAGCATTGAAATTTAAACATTATTGATATTAGAGGGTACCCCCTCATTAACAGACTCAGCTGTTTATATCGATAGCTCTTGGTGCAACTAAGATAGTAAGATTAAAAATTATAGAAAGCCATCACTCAATCAAGGCACATCCCGATCTTCCTTACTTCCTTACAATTTTCCCACACAATTAATAATCAAAAACTCTTATCGTGCCCATCACCTACCTTTCTTACTTCGTGTCGATACCACCCAAGCAGCGGGCCTTCATTGCTATAGGGATTCTCTTTTTGTCCTTCGTTTTATATCTAGAATTGAACCCTTGTCTACAACCGCCAAGATATCATTTTTCTAATTCAAGACATATTAACACCTAACCCTCTGCCCCCCAAAGTACTCGACATCCTCAGAATATTCATTTGCTACTAAAATCCAATTGGATTCTTTGCTTTATCCTAACGAATTCTTGAAAGCAGTCTGAAATGTCGAATCATCTTCCCTATGTTTCTCCTGATGTCCTAGAACAGTTTAAACATCTCAAGATACCAAATTTTGATATGTCAAAATCAACATTCATTGCTGCAGGCGGGTTCAGCGATGTGTTTAAGGCTGAGCACCACCTTCCTGGCCATCCTACGAAGAGTGTCATTGCTATCAAACAGCTTCGTTTCCACATAAAGAAGGATATTATCATGGTATGTATTAAATAAGTACATATAAACCCCCGTATGGACACTTGATTTATTGAGATTTCTTTTATTTTCACAATTATATTATTGTATAATTTTACTGATTATACTCAAGTCTCAGCTATTTAAAAAAGAAATATCGATTTGGTCTAGCCTTCAACATCCAAACATCGTCCCTCTACTTGGATTCACGTTTGACGCCGACACCAACTATCCTCTATTGATATCGGAATGGATGGAAAATGGCTCTGCCTGGAGTTATATAAATTATAAACCAAAGTATAATGCCTTCAAGCTGGTTCGTTTCAATTTCTGGTTTCCACCAATTTTCTTGACCCTTAATTAAACGAACTAGATATGCGATGTCGCTGAAGGTCTTGCTTATTTACACGTCAAAAAGATGGTCCATTCCGATTTAAAAACGGTGAGGAAAAAATACCTTTTTAATAGTTAGTTCATTAACTTTTATTTGAAGGATAATGTTCTCATCTCTTCATCTGGAACTGCGATGATTTGCGACTTTGGAATGACTACCTCGATTGCACCTAGTGAATCTATTGAGACAAGCCATTCTAGTCACATAGGGACGTTGCGTTATCGTGCCCATGAGCTTATACCTTTATCAAGAGGACATCCTATTCATACAACAGCTTCAGATGTGTGGGCATTTGGAATGACTACATATGTGAGTTTGCCCCTAAAACCGTAGTTGAGATTAACTTGACTTCCGTTGACACGACTTCTTCGTTCCCATCATATAGGAGTTACTTACCCGCAAGAGGGCCTACGGAGAGAAAAGAAACGAGGGACAGATCTTGTTAGCTATTGTGAAACGTGAAACTCCTTCAATACCAACATTTGACCAACTCATCCACCAAGTTGCGAGTAAAAATATCTTCCAAAATCTAGTACAGATTTGCTTGTCTTGCTGGGAATGCGAGCCGAAGAAAAGGATTGATGCAGCAGAAATCCTTGTTCACTTAAGCAAGTCTTCTGGATCTATGCATACTAGTACTTTGGAGTCCCCTCCAGTCGATCCTAAGCAGAGGATTGAAATAACTGTCAAAAATGCAGAATTAATTAACAACACAGACTTCTATTCCTCTATCCTCAAGGGTGTATTTCGATGCGGTGATTGGACACCGCATATCTTCGGAGGCGTACTCTCTCTCATCTTCTTTAGCAAATCACCTCTATCCGATCAGGATATAGATGCCATACTGGGGCTTGAGGCAGATAGGACATCGGATTTACTAGCTTGCTTGCAACCATTAGTAAATCATGAGAAGGGTAACCCAGTCGAAATACGAGATGCTTCATTATATGACTACCTTGTGTCGTGTAAAGAGTATCCATGGTACATTGACACCGATGAGCAAAAAACGTATATTGCTTCGAGGTGCCTAGAACGGATGAGGGACTTACTCAGATACAATATATGCGACATCCCTTCCAGTTACGTATTTAATGCAGAGATACCTGACAACAATACTCGTGTAACACAATGCATCCCTCCGTCTCTAAAGTACATATGTTGTAACTGGGCTCACCATCTTCGAGATGTGCCGTATTCTCAAGAACTGTGCTCCCAAGTGCGATTCTTTGCATATAATCAGTTATTGTTCTGGTTTGAGACACTTAGTCTTACGAGCACATTCAATGACCATGTCGGACCTGCTCTTTGTCTTGCTATTGATTGGGTTGGGGTGAGTGCATTGTATTAATTCGAATATTTAGTGATTAAATATTTATCTAGAACAATGACCCGGAACTATCATCTTTCCTTGGAGATGCGTATCGACAGGCAAGCATATATTCAGAGCCAATCTCGATGAGCGCATCGCAAGTGTATAATTCGCTGTTACCTCTAACTAAAGAGGATTCGTTGATGTCGATACACTATGCAAAATACGCGTCTACGGGATGTCGAGTTGAGTATATCGGTAGAAAACGACGTATTGAGTGTATCAAGACAATACAGGTTAACCCGGGACGAGATCAGAGACCAAGATCGGAAGCCTTACTAACCGATTTCTTGTTCTTTTCTCCTGATGGAACTCAAATTCTCCACAATACGCTACGAGGTATTTGTGTATGGAACGCAACTAAAGGCGAATTGATCACTGGTCCGCTTACGGGATACGATGAATCCAGTGCATTGTCTGCTACTTACTCACCCAACGGGAGTTATATCATTGAAGCCAGCGATGACGGCATTATTAGAAAATTTGATGCACTCACGAATTTCCTTGTTTGGGAAAGGGAGATGGGTAGAAAGCAGATAGATTTAAGTCGGGTGGTGTCAGCAGCCTTCTCACCAGATGCAAAGTCAGTTGTATTCGGGAATAATCAAGGGACAATCCTAGCGTTTAATGTAGATACTGGAGAGCCACGTTACGAGCCGTTAGAGGTACATACCGACTCCGTTCGCTGCCTCTCATTCTCGTCCGACGGTCAATATTTTGCATCAGGGTCGGACGACATGACAATCAATATATGGGACGTGGAGGTGAAGATTAGTCAATTCAAAAAACATACCCAGGCAGTTACGACAGTCAACTTTTCTCCTAGTGGGAATAACGTCGTCTCAGGTTCTAAGGATAGGACTATTCTCATTTGGGGTGCATTCACGGGTGAGGTGTTGCGCAAGATTGAATGCGGGGGTGAGGTAAACTCGGTCGTATACTCTCCCAATGAACTCTACATTCTTGTGGGTGGATCGGAGTGGATGAGTATGTGGAAGGTAGACGATGTGAGAGCCCCGCCAAAAGTATTTGAAGTAGATAAGTCTATCCTGCGAGTTGCCTTCTCGCCCGACAGTAGTCGTTTCGTGTCCGTAGATGACGGTCGAAATGTGATTCGGATATGGGATGCTTCATGGAGCGAGGAAGGCACAGAGACGATAATTGAAGAACAAGCAGAGATTACGTCGATCTCTTTGTCTGCCAGCGGTAACCTCATCGTGACGGGATCTTCAGATGGCAGCATCTGCTTATGGAGCGTGCTTACCGGTGGACTCGTCAAAAAGTTAGATTTCAGTCATAGCGTCGATTCAGTCTCCTTCTGTCCCGTCAACGAGCAGCTCATTGCTTTTGGCTCTCGAGATGGGACAGTGCGACTGTGGGACGTCACAAACGAAGAGCCTTTCACAATTGGGAAACACGATTATTCGGTGTCTTCTGTTGTATTTTCACCGTTGGGTGGGAAGCACGTTGCCTCGGGATCCTGGGACAAGACAATTCGCATTTGGGATGTCGATGGTAGGGAATTGGAGGTTAGTCCATTGACAGAGCGTGACAGCTTCGTACGGACATTAGCATATTCTCCGGATGGAACGAGACTCGCCTCCGGTTCCGCCGATAAGACTGTCCGTATTTGGAATCCAGAAACTGGCCAACTACTTTCAACCTTCTATGATCATCACGATTGGGTGAACTCGGTAGCATATTCCTCTGATGGGTTATGCATCGTCTCCGGGTCCGACGATAAGACAATTCTCTTTTATAACGCTCAAGATGATCATATTGTTGGTGAGCAAATCACTAGAAGTAGGGATTATGCGAAAAGGTTCACTGGGCATGGGGGCAATGTGAGCTCGGTGTGCTTTTCACCAGACGGAGAGCGAATTCTTTCAGGATCTTTCGACAAGACTGCACGTGTATGGAACGCAGTTACTGATCGGCCCCTCTTTCTTCCATTCGGTGGTCACACAAAAATCGTCAGAACTGTTTGCTTCTTCCCTGACGGAAGACGCTTTGCCACCGGGTCCGACGATGGGGCAGTTAGAATATGGACATTGGACACAACTCCAAATAATACCAATTGGGATTTGAGGAACAATAACTGGGTAGTTGACAAGAATAATAAACCGATGATGTGGATACCTACTGATCTTCGTGCACGCCTTTATGGCTCCGGGTGTACTAGTATTCTTAATCGTTCTTACTATCTTAAACTAAAGCTCGGTACCGAATGAAATGTTAGCCAGAGTATTTCTTTTCAATTCCTTCTATCACCTTGATTTATTCCACCTTTATCATCCCGTCTTTCAACCTTTTTCTATAAGCAAACAGCTTTTTACTTTTTTTATTGAATTATATTTTATGTTTTACGATGACACCAATTAGAATGTATATGTATCCATCGCGAACGGTTATTACACAAAAACCCATTATAAAGGTTTGAAGAGGAGTTGGAATTACGAGTACAGGATATGTAAGCTACAGAGAGCTGATGAAAAATCGAGCTCATATGAGGGTGGATATGTAAGATATGTAAAGAGAATGGAGAAGAGTATGGGTATAGCGGAGGAAAGAGACAGCAAAAGATAAAGGGTTCACTTCAAGTAGTACGTCTATATCATCTTCACTGCAGTCTAAACCATTTTAACAAATTAATCAATATATATTATAACTACCTTTTTGTCGTTTATATTCTAATAATCACAAACATCATCTACTTTTCTTATTGACTTGAAAAATACAAAACATTTATCAATCGGTCTACACGACACTTAAAATAGCATTCAATTCAATGTATCAGTGATAAAATCAGGATTCTATTGTTTTTGGTGTGGGAAAATAAATAAGATGTATTGAATGACGATGGTTATAGCTGCGACAGGTTTCAAAAGTCGAATGCCTATACTCAGGTATGCTACTATAATAAAGAAGATAGAGTATATAACTCGAAATATTGGATTTAAAGTGGGAAAAGCTAGTATTTTTCCTTGTTTTAGATTTAGAGTGACAGATACAATTCTGAAAGGGTAAACTAGGTCTAACGTATTTAGACTACAATAACTACCCCATATTTTCTCTATTAGTTATTAATATCCTATCTAACGTCATTCACTTTGGTGAAGAACACGTTGCAGCGAGAGTAATGAACAATGGGTTAATGGATATCATCTAATTTCGGTGATCTATTTTTTTAATCTTCCAGTCAAGTATGCATCGTCTTCCCATCTATCCGTCCGTATCTGTGAGGTCATCTATCTGCCTGTTTGTTTGTTGTTTGTATGTAGATATGTGGGTATGTGTATGATACATGTAAAGGTATATTTGGTGTGTTATTTGCGGCTGTTACTGTTGGTTTATTCTGAGGAGTTGTCATAGTTGATAATATCGTTGTCGTCTATCTTCACCTGAAATTGCAGGCTTGGTCATTCTAGGCGCAACAATGGATTTCCTAGCTACGGAAGCATCAGTCAGGTTTTTTGTCTGCAACCGAGCTGCTGATGGAGATATACGAATCACCGTTTTCTTTTGGTCCCATATCCTTTCCTTCAATTCTTTATCACCTCTCAGTGTCTATTAAAGCTTGACCGCGGAATGAAAGAAAATCAGACGTTTCAATTCAAATCAACAAAGTAACATCTTTAGGAAAGGACAAAAGTAAATGATTAGTGATGCCGAAATTGGAAAGTGCTATTAAGTTGTTTCGACTCGCTTCCATTATTGACTGCAGTTCTAATAGTACAGCACGAATTTTCTCAGTCTACGCAAGTCAACTAACCCAAAATATCCCTATTTATTCTCTATCTGACCTGGACATCCTCTATTTTGATATATGTAAAACCTATCCACAGGTCAGATAAACTGATAATCTCTCATCAAGCCGAGCACAATATTTAGGTCAGCTCCAATCAATCAATTTCAGTATATTATTACGAGTCGAAATGGGTTATCGTAGATGCTACTTACATTTCGTTTTATGATCCTCTATATCCAGATGAAAACAAACAACGCCCGACTTTCAGTATACGAAAGATATTAGTAGGTAATAGTATGGGAGAGCATAAGAAGTGTTGGGCCTTTTGTTAAGAGAGTTAAATCCTAGATACTTTTGTGTTGGAATGCTGTTTATACAGCTCTTTTTAGAACTTTAGTGAATAGGGCCAAATAAGAAATAAGAAAAATATCCTTTTATTAATAAAAGAGCTTAATTGGTATCCTACGTTGAATCGAGTAAATCTTATTCTGTATCTATAAATTTTGCAGGGAGAAAACTGAGCCCTAGCATGCGTGTGAGTATAACGGCACTAGCCATTTACATTAATGATTTCTCTTACAATTAAGATTTTATGATTATAAATCATAAGTAATAATCTTACAATTCTCACATTATTGATATTTCTTATCGTGTCCATCATTTTCCCACCTTGTACCGATACCACCTAGACAGCACACCTTCATTACAACGGGATTCTCTTTGTCTTGCATCTAGGATTTTACCCTTGTCTTCCTAGCCCCCTACTCCTAAAGTAATTGACATTCCCAGAATATCCACCTACTACTAAAATCCAATTAGACCCTCTGCTTTATCCTAACGATTTCTGAGAAGCAGTCTAGGATGTCGAATCATTTTTCCTATGTTTCTTCTGATGTCCTAGAACAGTTGAAACATCTCAAGATACCAAATCCTATTGATATATCACAATCAACGTTCATTGCTTCAGGCAGGGCCACCGACATGTTTAAAGCTGAGCATCACTCTCTCGGACCCCTTACAAAGGGTGTCATAGCTATCAAACAGCTACGTCTCTACCTAAAGAAGGATATTACCATGGTATGTATCAAACAAGTACATAAACCGTTATTTCGGTGTTTGTTTGCGTGTAACTCTTTTAATTTCTGCGAATATATAAATATTATCCCCTGGATCTTACTGATTATATCCATTTCTTAGCTGTTCGAAAAAGAAATATTGGTGTGGTCAAAAATTCAACATATGAATATCGCCCCTCTACTCGGATTCACGTTTGACATCAGGACTGGGTACCCTCTATTGATATCAGAATGGATGGAAAATGGATCTGCCTGGAGTTATATTAAAAAAAATCCGAGATGTGATAAATTTAAACTGGTTCGCTTCAATTTCTAATTTCTATCATTTTCTTAGCCCTTAATTAAACGAATCAGGTATGCGATGTTGCTAATGGCCTTGCTTATTTACACGACAAAAATGTAGTTCATTCCGATATAAAAACGGTGAGAAAAGAAAACCTTTTCAAATAGTTAGTTTATTAACTTTAGTTTGGAGGATAATGTTCTTATCTCTTCATCTGGAACTGCGATGATTTGCGATTTTGGAATGACGAGAGCAATTACTTCTAGCGAGTCCTTCAAGACATTCACTTCTACTAGCGAAGGAGTGTCACGTTATCTTGCCTATGAGCTCGTAGCTTCACCGGATGAATATCTTATTCATACAACTGCTTCAGACGTGTGGGCATTTGGAGTAGTTGTATATGTAAGTTTGTTCCTAAGTTTTTATTTGAAATTGTCTTAATTCTATTTTATTGGCCTATTTTCCTCGTATTGACATATAGGAGTTACTTGTCCACAAGGAAGCCTACGAAGAAAAATCGGATATTCAAGTTTTGATCGCTATTATAAATCGGGAGACTCCCTCAATACCAACATTTGACCAACTCATCCACCAAGTTGCGAGTAAAAATATCTTCCAAAATCTGATGCAGATTTGCTTGTCTTGCTGGGAGTGCGAACCGAAGAAAAGAATCAATATGACAGAAGTTCTTGTTTACTTAGGTATCTTATGCGAGTCCTTGAAGTCTGAGAATATCAGTACTTTAGACTTCCCCTCAGTCGACATTAAACAGAGGTTTGAAGCAATTGTCAAAAATGCGAAATTACTTAATTCCACAAACTTTTATCCATCTATCCTCGAGAGCATATTTAATCGGGACGATGAGGTATGGCAGATCTTCGGAGGGATATTCTCTCTCATCTTCTTTAGCAAATCACCTCTATCCGATCAGGATATAGATGCCATACTGGGGCTTGAGGCAGATAGGACATCGGATTTACTCGCTCGCTTGCAACCATTAGTAAATCATGAGAAGGGTAACCCAGTCGAAATACGAGATGCTTCATTATATGACTACCTTGTGTCGTGTAAAGAGTATCCATGGTACATTGACACCGATGAGCAAAAAACGTATATTGCTTCGAGGTGCCTAGAACGGATGGGGGACTTGCTCAGATACAACATTTGTGATCTTCAATCTGGCTACGTATTGAATTGTGATGTACCTGACCTTGATAATCGCGTGGCACAATATATTCCCCCATCCCTGAAGTACATATGTTGTAACTGGGCTCACCATCTACGAGATATACCGTATTCAAGGGAACTATGCTCCCAACTACAATCCTTCGCATATAATCAATTGTTGTTCTGGTTCGAGGCACTTAGCCTTACCAATACATTTGACAACAATGTCGGGCCCGCACTTCAATTTGCAATCGATTGGATTGGGGTGAGTGCATTGTATTGATTCGAATGTTTAGTGACTAAATAGTCATCTAGAACAATGACTCGAAATTATCATCTTTCCTTAGAGATGCGTATCGGCAGGCAAGCGTATATTCAGAGCCAATCTCGATGAGCGCATTGCAAGTGTATAACTCGCTGCTAGCTCTAACTAAAGAAGATTCGCTGATGTCGATCCACTATGCAAAATACGCGCCCACGGGATATCGAGTTGAGTATATTGGTAGAAAACGACGTAATGACTGTATCAAGACGATACAAGTTGATCGGGAGCGGGAACGGGAACGGGGACGGGAACGGGGACGGGAACGAAGATGGGGAACTCCATTACCCGGTTTCTTGCTATTTTCTCCTAATGGTACTCGAATTCTGTCCGATCCAGTACGAGTTGTTTATGTATGGGAAGCAACTAGCGGTAAATTCATCGCTGGTCCGCTTACAGGAGACGATGAATCCGATGCGTTGACTGCTACTTACTCACCCGACGGAAGATATATTATCGTAGCCAGCGATGACGGTATTCTCAGTAAATGGGATGCACTCACGAATTGCCTCGTTTGGGAAAGGGAAATAGATAGAAAGCAGGTAGATTTGAGTCGGGTGATGTCAGCGGTATTCTCACCAGATGCGAAGTCAATTGTATTCGGGGATTGTGAAGGGAAAATCCTAGTGTTTAGTGTAGATACTGGAGAGCAAGGTGGCGAACCATTAGAGGGCCATACCAACTCCGTTCGCTGCCTCTCATTCTCGTCCGACGGTCAATATTTTGCATCAGGGTCGGACGACATGACAATCAATATATGGGACGTGGATAGAAGGAAGGTGAAGATTAGTACACTCAAAAAACATACCAAGGCAGTTACGACAGTCAATTTTTCTCCTAGTGGGAATAACGTCGTCTCAGGATCATGGGACGGGACTATTCTCGTTTGGGATGCATTCACGGGAGAGGTGTTGCGCGAGATTGAATGCGAGGGTTCAGTAAACTCGGTCACATACTCTCCCAATGAACTCTACATTCTTGCGGGTGGATCGGAGTGGATTCGTATGTGGGACGTAGATGATGTGAAAGCCCCGCCAAAAGTATTTCAAGTAGATGAGTCTATCCTGCGAGTTGCCTTCTCACCCGACAGTAGTCGTTTCGTGTCTCTAAATGACGATCGAGATGAGATTCAGATATGGGACGCTTCATGGGGCGAGGAAGAAACAACGTCAATATTGGAAGAACAAGGAGAGATCTACTCGATGGCTTTGTCTCCCAGCGGTAAATTCATCGCCTCGGGGTCTTTACGTGGTAGCATCTATTTATGGAACGTGCAACGCGGTGAACTTGTCAAAAATTTAAAACTCAGCAGTCACGTCAGATCAATCTCGTTCTCTCCCGTCAATGAGAAACTCGTCGCTTTTGGCTCTTGGGACAAGACAGTGCAAGTATGGGACGTCACAAACGAAGAGCCTGTCACAATTGGAAATCACAAGCAGCCAGTAGAATGTGTTGCGTTTTCACTGCCAGATGGAAATCATGTTGCCTCGGGCTCCTGGGATCAGACAATTTGTATTTGGAACGTCGAACGTAGAGAAATGGCAGTCGGTCCATTGATAGGGCATAAGGGTGCGGTAAGGGCAGTAGCATATTCTCCGGATGGAACGAGGCTCGCCTCTGGTTCCTACGATATGACTGTTCGTATTTGGAATTCGGAAACTGGACAGCTACTTTCAACACTCAATGGGCATTCTGGTTGGGTGAACTCAGTGGCATACTCCTTTGATGGGTCACGCATCGTTTCCGGGTCCGACGATAAGACAATACGTGTTTGGAACGCTGAAAGTGGTGAAATTATTGGTGAGCCAATCACTGGACATGATAGTTGTGTGAATTCGGTGTGCTTTTCACCAGACGGAAGGCGAATTCTTTCAGGCTCTACCGATAATACTGCACGCGTATGGGACGCAGCCACTGGTAAACATCTCTTTCCTCCATTTAGTGGTCACACCAAGTGGATCAGCTCTGTTTGCTTCTTCCCCGATGGAACACACTTTGCTACTGGGTCCTCGGATGGGACAATTAGAATATGGACATTAGACGAGATTCCAGATGAGATTAATTGGGAATTAAGACACGATGGCTGGTTGGTGGGCGAGAATGGTGAATTGATGATGTGGATACCTAGGGACCTTCGTAATCACGTTTATGGACACAGGGATATTAGTATGCTTAATCGTTCTTTCTATATTAAACTTCATTTCGGTACGGAACGAAATACTAGTCGTAATATCCAAGTTTAATGTTTCTATACTCTTCATTTGTTATTTCTATTCATCTGATCTTGATTTATGTCTATGGCCCTACCAACTCTTTTTTTTTTTTACTTTTTTCAAACTCTGGTTATTTGTTTTGGATTAGTTTGTATTGTATTGTATTATTGGTGCTGCTCGGTTCCGGAGATGGATTCTTATCTGTGTAAAATGTATATGTATCCTATATGCGTTTCATTGGCTAATATTGTTCGTAAATAGTTGTAGATGCCAGATATCAGATAGAAAATAGACATTTCTTTGGTGTGGAAGAGAACAAAGAAAGGTGAGATCCATAGTTGGGAAAACGGGGATTTAGACGAGGATAGCGTGAGCTTTCTTTCTCTCTCTCTTAAAAACACTACACTTCTTTTTGGCTTATCTGCACCCGTTTTGTACATGTACTTCGTTTAAAGCGGCCTTCGTAATAGTGATAACTTAACGAAAAGATTCGACCTCGAAATAAAATAAAAAAAGAGAAAAAAGGAGAAAAAAAGTAATGTTGTGGCAAGACTGACAAACTGTGTGGTGAACGGATATCATCATATTCGAAGGAAGGATCTAATCTTTTAGGTTCTTAATCCTCTAGTCACGTACTCACGCCTATCTGTCTGTCTGACCGCCTGTCTGTAAGCAGACATGTGGGTGTTATGTACGTGTGGACCGTAGTTATGTAGGTACAGACGCATCTCATATTTACTCGCCCATTCAGTAAAGTTACTCAATCATCGGAAAAGTGAGCTCCTAATAAAAGGGTTCTATACTAGAAATATACTTAAAAAAAACCCCAATAGACTAGTAGATGGATATCTAAAGAGTATGCAAAAGAAGTTTGAAATATTAGTGAAAAGAATTGGGCGTGTAAATAAGGAATTAGTGAGGGAACTTGACATTTAAGTAAGCATATACAGACGCGTCTCATAATTGCTCGTCTTTTCGGTAAATTTACTCAATTACCGGAAGAGTGAGTTCCTAATAAAAGAGCTCTACACTAGTTTTTTTAAAAAAAATATACTATAAAAAATCATTGGATAGTAGATGGATATCTAAAGAATATGCAAAAGAAGTTTGAAATATTAGTGAAAAGAATTGGGCGTGTAAATAAGGAACTAGTGAGGGAACTTGCTATTTAAGTAAGTAAGCATATAGACTTCTTTAGTATTTAAATTATTTTATTTTTTTTCACAAATTAAATGTAATCTAAAAATTTGAATTTTAAGAATAAATAAGAATATGTGCTAGCTATGATAGCTTATATAGAGTAAAAAATATGACTGTCTAAATATATTTAAAACATAAGCTCGGATTGTGTGTTTTTTGTTAGCTAAAAAAGGCTATTTCTATAGAGTCTCTAGTTTTAGCCCTTTTCTTGGTAAAACTTAGTATTAACAGGTCTTAAAAATTCATATTATAATATTTAAATATATATCCTTCAATAATATGAAGATTGTACATTAAAATATTTTAATTTTATGTTGAAAATCTATAGAGTTTGGAGACTCCACAAAAATAGCCTTTTTTGGCTCACTATAAAAAACACACAGTCTGGGCTTATATTTTAAATATATTTACACTAACAATTTTTTACTTTATATAAGCTATCATAGCTGATACCTATACTTATTTATTCTTAAAATACCAATTTTTAGATTAGATTTAATTTGTGAAAAGAAAATTAAATACTAAAGAAGTCTATATGCTTACTTACTTAAATAGCAAGTTCCCTCACTAGTTCCTTATTTACATGCCCAATTCTTTTCATTAATATTTTAAACTTCTTTTGCATATTCTTTAGATATCCATCTACTATCCCATTGATTTTTATAGTATGTTTTTTTCTTTTAAAAACTAGTATAGAACCCTTTTATTAGGAACTCACTCTTCCGGTAATTGAATAAATTTACTGAATGGGCGAGTAATTATGAGAAGTGTCTGGAGTTACGTAGCCATGTAGCCATGCACGCAAATTTTATACTACTAACTAATATTTAGAAAGGGGTAACCCGAGTCCCGAGTACGAGTACAGATATCAGATATATATATATGTAACACAAAAACAAAAAACAAAAATTATACGTGATTAATAAGATTTTTTCGTACTCTCGTCGAGGGATTCCGTTGGGGCGGGAGGGAAGGGAGAAAGGGAAGATGGTTGTGTGCGTGGGGAGGTGGAGGGTGGAGAGAGAAAGGGCGAGAATGGGATTAGGACGGTCGAGAAAGATATATGAAGGGATAGAAGGGAAAGTAAGGAGAGAAAAGACGAGGGGGAGGTGAAAAGTTGAACAGGGCCGTGGTGGTGGCAATGGTGGAAGAAGATGGTAGTGAGAAAGAGAAAGAGAGATAAAGAGAAAGAAAGGGAGATAATCCAGCTACATAGGTTATGTTCGCGTTCACAAACGATTTGTGTCTGTAAAAAAGAAAAAAGAAAAAAGAAACAGGGAAAAAAGAGAAGAAATGTAAGGAAGGAAAGACGAGATGAGCATAACGGAGAAGGAAACCGGTAATCCAAGTAAGAAAAGGGATAGAGGAGGAAAAGAGAAGAAAAAGAAAAGAGGAAACAATGAGCAACGAGCGTGTAAGGGTTATTCGCGTATCTACTACATGGATATATATAGTCTTTTTTAGATACTAGTAGACCAAGGAGTGTAAAGGAGTGACTACAGCGTGATTAATGTAAAAACCATAATGAGAAGAAAAAAAAAAGAGTTCGCTGTAAGTGATATAGAGAACCAAAACGGGAAGACCATAAGAAGACAAGAAGAAAAAAAACAGAGAAGAAGAAAAGAAGAAGAGAAAAGAAAAGAGGTAATGGAACTACAAGTCCCCAACCGCATCCAAAACATACAAAACCTGCTGGGGCCTCACGAACAAACCACGATACTCAGCAGTAGACACATCAGAAACAGACGGTGACCCACTCCGCATCCGTTTCTTCCTCTCAATACTCAGCGCATCGCCCTCACGTTTCGTGCCCTTATAATGATAACTACCATAGTTATTATTATTATGATGGTGGTGGTGGTGGCTCCTCTGGCTCGAGAAGCTGGAAGATAGATCGTTACGACGCCGTCTGGTGAGACGTTCGTCGTCGCCCCATTCCGAGGTGTATGACCCAACGTCGAAGTACTTCACTCCACCCCAGGATCCGTCGTGCCACGCTCGACCGTCTGATTGTTGTTGGTCGTCCCATCCATCACCTGTCACGGGTACTTCTACGCCTACCCATGGTCCGGTCTCGCCCTCGACTTCACCGATGTAACGAGCGAATGCGCGGAACCTCTTTCGTTTTGAGAATATGAGACATGGGATTCCGATGTCGAGTGTAGCCCCTTTGGGTTGTACCACCGGAGCAGCGACGGGCGTACCCTCTTCGCTCGGTGTAGAGCTAGATCCAGTCTTTGCTTTCCCGGGAGTTGAAGATGCCGCTTTCTTTTTCTTGGAAAGGGTGATGGTGTCGTTTGATCCTTTGCGGCGGACTGTTGCTCGAGTTGCGGTAGAGCCGCTGTCGCTAGAGGGAGATTGGACGTTCCTTTTATCCTCTTTCATAGTCGCCTCTACACGACTCTTACTTTTGATCGTTTTATTGTTGTTGCTATCCGTGTTTCCGGTTCGCTCGGGATCGATGTTTTCTTTTGAAGGTGATTTAGGTAACGGTTTATTTGGTGAACCGTTTGCATTCGCAGCTGTCACTGGTGCCTTACTCTGAGGAGTCGTCATCGTCGCTGACGTCGTTGTTGTTATCTTCTTTGTCCCTGACAAAGACTTCCTATCATCTGCGCTTGCAGACTGAGTCATTCCAGGCGCGACAACAGATTTCCTAGCTGCAGACGCTGCAGTCGAATTCGTCGTCCGCAACGAAGTTGCTGATGGAGATTTATGAATCATCGCCTTCTTTTGGCCACCTGCTGCTGTAGCAGTTGTTGTAGTTGATGTCGTTGAGATACGTCAGTTTCGTGCTGCACCGGCTGTTGTTGTTGAGCTAACACTGGCTTCGGAGAGCCTACGACTTCGGACGGGGGCTTTAGGTAATGAGGGAGCTGTGACGATACGGAGAGATCGCGATGTACCAGTACTTCGCATTGAGACATTGGAAGTTGTTGAGACTGTTGATATTTTTCTTGACCTAGCAATTGAGTCTCGGGAAGTCATACTATCCCTAGGAGTCCTAAATGCAGACGTTGAATCGTCCTTTGGACTCGATAATGATGCATTCGAGAGAGAAGAAGTTGAACGGACAGGAGAAGGAGGAGGTCGAAGTGTTTGTTGTGTGGTGGACGAGGGGACAGTGTTTGCAGTGTTTCGTCGAATCGTTGACGCATAAGATCGAGTTGATGTGACCGATGCTGTCGACTTTGGACGTTGTACAGTAACAACGTTTCGTTCATGTACACTTAACACGCTTGCCGTGTCACTTGTGTCCTTTATATTACTCGTAGATATTCGAGGACGATGTCCTTTAGTGATACTGGCCCTCCTTGCAGAAGATAGAGTTGGTGATGTCGCAGTGCTGACATGACGACTATTACTTGGTGTATCTTCATCGTCGACGTCCATGGCCGAATGAGTAGAATTTACACTTGGTGCACGGTTTACTGTTGGACTTATACTACGTCCACCGAATGGAACAAATTTAGAGTCCGGTCTGGACTCTTTACGCTCTCTTTCCGTAGCTGTTGTAAAACGGGACGAAGCACGACTCTTGGTAGATGCAACACTTCGAGCAACACTACGAACAGAAGCAGAAGAAGATTAGACTTGTGAAGATGTACCTGTCCGAGTATGGTTCTTGTTTAATACAGAGGTACCCAGTGAGCGAGTCGTGCTCATGCTGTCTCGCTCAGTTACATCCTCTACCCTACTCAGAGTTGGCCGCAGTCCAGTCCGTGTCATTGGGCCCCTGGGATTAGCTCCTGAAGGTGTTGTAAGGTCTTCTGCGGGGACGTTGATTTCTATAGAGTAAATCAAGTTAATAACGAATTAAGGTTATAGAGTTCAGGATAAGTCCTTACCGTCGCTAATCTCTGCTGTCACCCAGGTCTCCATGTTATCAAATCCACCCTCCTGTCTAATCGACACCCAACGTCTGCGAATCATACGCAGTATGTCCAGACGAGTCTGTTCGACCTGAACGCGAATTTGGGAGGTACTTGAAAGGAGAGACTTATCAGACTCCTGTGGATGAGGTCGGAGTAATACTGCCGAAACTAGGGCCTGTGTAGGATATTAATTATTAAGATAATACTATTCGTTGAGTAAAAAAGAAATACCCACCTGATATAGTTTGACGACATTATTGTCATTCATTCCCCTCCGAATTGAATCCATCACCCATTCAACGCGTTCTCCATCTTCGAATCTTCCCATTCCATCATTTTCCATAATATCAACCCAATCTTTCTCGTTAAACACTTTCTCTGCCTCACTGCAGAGTGCAGTGTCAACAAACGATCTCGCCGTCAGTATCGTATCTTTGACAGTATCTCCCCATGCATCCCGCACTGAACTCAGTTTCTTCAACCCAGCATGTGCCGCAAAAAGCATTAACAATACATTCATAGGTAGACATCTCTTCTTCACACCAGACAATAGTCCATCACGTGTTTTCTGAGGTAACTCTGCGAATTCACTGGTTACCCATCCTTCTCCAAATAGTCCTACCAGTGCACGTCGAGCACCGCGATCAAGATATACATTTTGCACATCTGGACGAACTGAGAATTGAAGTACACGGGGAGCACGTCGTGCACATTGACGACATCGACAACCGTTCCCCCATTTACCACCAGTTATCCTCTCATATTCTGTAAATTCAAGGAATGTATGAAATAATCCGTACATCATTTCAACAACAATACGAACTTGAACTTCATCATATAATGGTTGGATTTGTAAGTAGTTTGCTGAACACATGATAGCAAATGCGGTGTCAAGGTCATATGTTCCGTTTGAAAATGCCAGCGTACCAGTGTACAGAAAACCAAGAGTAAAATGAAGTGCCGGCACAGTAAAAGGCGGGGAGAGTAACCGGAGTTTAGCAGGTTCATCTGGAGGGGGTAAATTCTTGAGTCCATAGGTTATTAGCAGCTGATCATAGAAATCTGGTAGCAAGGATAAATCGGTGGGAGTAAAAACCAGGAGCAGTCTCCTCTTCTGTTGTAGTAGAGTTGCCTATAGTAGGTACATCTTCATGTATTTCGATGATGATATCCGAGTATAGTCTCGATCTCCATATATATACAAGGTCTTTACGTACTTTTGCGATACGTGCTTCATCTGCCTCGCCTTCGCTCCCACTTTTCTCATTGACATCGAAAAGAAACTCGAAGGCATCACCAAATACTTTCCCGGTATACAAGTACTCGAGTTCGTTTGAGAAAAGGGCGGTGTTGTGATTTAATGAGATGCGGGTGAGATAACCTATGACTGAAGGAGCTGGAGAGGTAGGTCTGAAGTTTGAAGGGGAGACAGAACGGACTGAAGCATTATAAGAAAAGTCGACACCAGGATTAAGTGAGAGGGCGAATGTTGTAGGCATTGGAAGAGATGGAGTAGGAGAAGTGACATAGGGAAGAGGAGAAGCTATCGGAGGAGGCCTGAATGAAAAGTAGCAAGCTTAAAAGCTTGGAGGAGCACGAGCATACACTATTGCTAGTAAAGATAGGTAAAGACGACAGGGGACAATTCGAGTAGTTGTGAGAAAGTAGTACCTTTTTGACTGTGGGCTCGTTCATTAATGGAGTCGTCCATTGAATCTTCATAGACAGCATCTCAGACAGCATCGGGGAAACGGTCCTTGGCACGACGAAACAAGGTTTGAAGATCTTCCTGTCATGTTGAAGTAGATTTCTTTATTGCTTCTGAGAGTGCAAGGGGCCGCAGAGGCGGAGCGTCTGTAGTAACTTCCATTGCTTGAGTTCGCTAGTTCTAAATGTGTGAGAGATATGTTGAAGATGAGAAGGAGAGAAAGCAAAAGATAACCAAAAACGCAAAAGATGATGGTGAGAAAAAGGAAAGGGGGGGGACGAGAAGGGTAATCAGCGGAAAGACGCTTTAGAGTATGCAAGTTGGCGAATAAAAGCAAAGGGGAAGTAGGATTGTGGATTTTGGATTTTTGTCTGACAACTGCGGCAACGCGGCGATAACTCATTCACTACACGAACGATAACAAGCACGTGAGCTCTCAACGTCACAGTCACTTCTTGCTCTAACTAACTCTTACCTAATCCCAAACAAAGGATGTGGTCCATTCCCAAAAGCATACACCCCAGGCCAGACCACAATCACACAACCTCTGACGGCATATCCGCACGATCACTTTCGGGTGTGCGCCTAAGATGAGCCCTGAAGAAGCAACGAGTGCCCTCGACTGACATGTACGGTATCAAGCAGCTGGAAAACCCCTCTTCTCGATGGAAGATCATTTGTTACTGCATCTAAGGGTGGGACAATTAGAATAACGACATCGGATGAGACTCCAAACGATACCGTTTTGGATCTAAGAGACAATAACTGGTTTTACTGCCCTATGAATATCCGTGTATCTAATCATCCTTTTTATCTTAAACTTCATTTCGGTCCCGAATGAGATATTTGTCGGAATGTGTAGTCTAATCTTCTAATTTCCTTGATTTTTATTCTTATATTATTCCGAAATATCCTAGATTTTAGTAATTTCAAATTTTCACATTTCTCTGACCTGTATTTTATGTTTTATTTTGACGAAAATATGATTATACGTACGCATTACAAGTGGTATATTGGGCATGTACAAAGATCTATTTAAAATTTTTGAAGAGAAGTTGAAATATTGGAAACAATGAGCATAGTTTACAGGATATTAATGATAGTAACGAGCTCAGATGGGAGTGAGAAAGGGGAGTTATATGTAAAGAAGGAGAATATTGGGAGAAAACTGAAGGATTTCAAATAACTGATGGTTTTATGAGGTTTTTTATATCTCATAGAGAATTAGTATCACCTCGTACTCAGCATATAAGAGGTAGTGGTAGGTCTCGTAACATCTATCAATCTAAAGAAGTGTTGAGCCCTTCACCAGAAACTTGAGGTGAGGTAAACAATTGTGGTTATTGTTTACTCAAGTATCACTACAAAGGAAAAATGACATGAGATTAGTAAATAGACTTAAATAAACCTAAAAATAGGTAAATTCAACCAGTAAAACGACCTAGTCGGTATCTTGGGCTGGATTAACTCAATATCTTCTTAAATACCCGAAGTATACTCTTCTGTATCCTGATTATTACAATTAGTAGACGATGATTAAAAAGTTTCCAGAATCATTTTCTCGTACTGTAAAAGTTACGAGTAAACAATGACAAATTTGATCAAAGGTACAGTCTTCCTACCCATAGAGTCCAAGCAATGGATTAAATATAATATAATAAAGTCAAACAACATGACAGGTATTGAGGTAAGCTCGATACCCAAGATTTTGATGGCTACATAATAACTATTGGATATTGTGATTATAAATCACAGGAAGCCATCACCATCACTCAATCAAGGCATATCCCGACCATCCCCTTCCCCTTCGCCCATCAATTCTCACATACTCATCGTTATCGTGTTCATCATCTACTTCGTATTCCTCGTGTTGATATTATCCAGACAGCAGATATCTCCTCCTGCAAAGTATAACACCCCAAGTCACATCCAAGATACAACTTTCAACCGAAATACGCGATATATCCGCTTTTTGCTTCTCCTTCGTGTTTTGCTTCTACTTCAACGAGCGATAATATTGAAAAATATCATTTATTCTTTTACTCCACCTCCACCATTACCCATCGCTTTCAATCCTCTCTGACATCTTATGAATTTACTTTCATAAAATCAATACCCTTATTTCTCAATCTCAATGCCAGTCAATCAGTCCGGTCCGAGTTCTTCCGCAACCTTTGGTACTTATAACGACACAAGTGGGAACGGAAACATAATTCACAGCGTAACTAATGGTAGACCCTTTCACTTGTATATCGCTTAATACTCTGACTAATTGTTAATTTAATGCAGTACGAAACGTCTACAATCAAGATAATCAAGATTCAAGTGAGCACGGAGCTCTTAAACGCGGTACGATTTAATATATTTAGAACGAAGAGGGATATATAGGCTGACACAGTTTACTTAGAACTGAAGAATATATTGAATCCTTCCATCTTCACTGGAGACCATCGCCCCGAATGTCTAGAAAATACAAGAAAGCGGACCTTAGAAGATATATACGATTGGGCAAATGCTAAAGGGCGTCCAAACGTACTGTTGTTGATCGGAGCAGCGGGTACGGGCAAAAGTACCATTGCTACGACAGTTGCGGGATGTATCAGAGGAAGGGTCAACTTGGATGTCATATGTTCTTCATCCGGGAGAGGAGCCATCCAAGAAATGTCCTGCAAACCATCGCGTATCTACTGGCTGAATATAGTCAGCTCATAGCCGAGTCTCTTTCCGGACAATTGAAGAAATCTGGAAATTTAGGTTCCTCAAACCTAAAAGCAAAATTCGATATTCTCCTCCAACAACCACTATCTGCCGTTGCCACTGAAGTAGGCCATCCTGTACTTATCGTATTAGATGCCCTCGATGAGTGCGGCACCCCAGAGCTCCGTCAAAGTCTTCTCCATGTTCTTCGAGATTGTTTACCAGCCCTTCCCGCCAATTTCCGAGTTATTATCACTTCGCGGCCTGACGAAGGTATCGATACCCTCATCTCCTCATCCCGTTTTCGAGTCAAGGTACTTGACCAGCACTCTGATGAGAGCAAGGTCAATGTCAAAACATATATCAAGTTCCAATTTGACCAAATGAGGTCTTCGAGAAAATTGAAGGTTCCTAGCGACTGTGACTGGGATAACAGTATACAAACACTATCAGAAAGTGCAGATGGTCTATTTATCTGGGCATCGACTGCAGTCAGATTTGTGGAAGGGGAGAGATCGTCCCGGTATAGATGTTTCCATAATCTTGTCTGCAATGCGACTTCTCTGAAACTCAATGAGTTATATACGACGATTCTTTTTCAAGTATCGAAATGGAGTGAAGGGGATCAAGAGACTCTTAGGAATATATTCTCACTCATCTTGTTTGCAAAACGACCCCTACTTGACAGAGAGATAAACGAAATCCTCGATGTAGAGATGGACGTAACATCGAATTTACTATCTTACTTCCGGTCATTGGTTAGATATGAGGAAGGACAACCAATAAGGATATATCACGCTTCATTCTACGATTATCTTATATCGTGTGAAGGGAGTGCATGGTACATTGATGTGGAAGTGGAAAGGGCTCATGTTACTAGGAGGTGCTTAGAACAGATGGGGGACTTACTCAGATACAATATCTGCAACATCCCTTCCAGCTTCGTATCGAATTCTGATGTAACTGACCTCGATGAACGCGTGGCACAATGTATTCCTTCATCCTTAGAGTACATATGTTGTAACTGGGCTCACCATCTACGAGATGTGCCGTATTCAAGGGAACTATGCTCGCGACTACAATCCTTCGCACATAATCAATTGTTGTTCTGGTTCGAGGCACTTAGCCTTACCAATACATTTGACAACAATGTCGGGCCTGCACTTCGATTTGCGATTGATTGGATTGGGGTGAGTGTATTGTATTGATTGTTATGTTTAGTGACTAAATATTGATCTAGAACAATGACCCGGAATTATCATCCTTCCTTAGAGATGCGTATCTGCAGGCAAGCATATATTCGGAGCCAATCTCGATGAGCGCATTGCAAGTATATAATTCGCTGCTACCTCTAACTAAAGAGGATTCGCTGATGTCGATACACTATGCAAAATACGCGTCTACGGGATATCGAGTAGAGTATATTGGTAGAAAACGACGTAATGACTGTATCAAGACAATAGAAGTTGATCGGGAACGGGAACGGGGACGGGAACGGGGACGGGGACGAGGATGGGAATGGAGACGGGATCGGGAACGAAGATGGGGAACTTTAGCACCCAGTTTCTTGTTATTTTCTCCTGATGGTACTCGAATTCTGTCCGATCCAGTACGAGTTGTTTGTGTATGGGAAGCAACTAGTGGTAAATTGATCGCTGGTCCGCTTACAGGAGACGATGAATCCGATGCGTTGACTGCCACTTACTCACCCGACGGAAGATATATTATCGTAGCCAGCGAAGACGGTGTTATTAGGAAATGGGATGCATTCACGAATTGTCTCATTTGGGAAAGGAAAATAAATAGAAAGCAGGTAGATTTGAGTCTGGTGGTGTCAGCGGTATTCTCACCAGATGCGAAGTCAATTGTATTCGGGAATAGTCAAGGGTCAATCGTAGTGTTTAATGTAGATACTGGAGAGCAAGTCGGCGAATCGTTAAAAGGTCATACCGAGTCCGTTCGTTGTCTCTCATTTTCGTCCAACGGTCAATATTTTGTATCAGGATCGGACGACATGACAATCAATATATGGGACGTGGATAGAAGGAAGGTGAAGATATGTCCACTCAAAAAACACACCTGGACAGTTACGACAGTCAATTTTTCTCCTAGTGGGACTAACGTCATCTCAGGCTCTAAAGATGGGACTATTCTCGTTTGGAATGCATTCACGGGAGAGGTGTCGCGCGAGATTAAACTTGAGACCGGAGTATATTCCGTTACATACTCTCCCAATGAACTGTACATTCTTGCAGGTGATTCGAAGCGGATTCGTATGTGGAAGGTAGACGATGTGACAGCCCCGCCAAAAGTATTTGAAGTAGGTTATGAGTCTATCCTGCGAGTTGCCTTCTCGCCCGACAGTAGTCGTTTCGTGTCCCTAAATGACGGTCGAGATGAGATTCGGGTATGGGACGCTTCATGGGGCGAGGAAGAAACAACGTCAATATTGGAAGAACAAGGAAACATCCAGTCAATTTCTTTGTCTCCCGGCGGCGAGTTCATCGTGTCAGGGTCATGGGGTAGGATCTATTTATGGAATGTGCTCAGCGGTGAACTTGTCAAAAAGTTGAAACTCCGCAGTCGCAGTGACGTCAACTCAGTCTCTTTCTCTCCCGTCAACAAGAAACTTATTGCTTTTGGCACTGAGGACGGGACAGTGGAAGTATGGGACGTCACAAACGAAGAGCCTGTCACAGTTGGAAATCACAAGCAACCAGTCACTTCTGTTGCGTTTTCACTGCCAGATGGAAATCATGTTGCCTCGGGCTCCTTGGATGACACAATTTGTATCTGGAATGTCGAACGTAGAGAATTGGCAGTCGGTCCATTGATAGGGCATAAGAGTGTGGTTCAGGCAGTAGCATATTCTCCGGATGGAACGAGGCTCGTCTCTGGTTCCCTCGATAAGACTGTCCGTATTTGGAATTCAGAAACTGGACAGTTACTTTCAACACTCAATGGCCATTCTGATTGGGTATACTCCGTGGCATACTCGTTCGATAGATCACGCATCGTTTCCGGATCCAACGATAATACAATACTCGTTTGGAACGCTGAAAGTGGTGAAATTGTCGGTAAGCCAATCACCGGACACGATAACTGCGTGAGTTCTGTGTGCTTTTCACCGGACGGAAAGCGAATTCTTTCAGGATCTTCCGATAATACTGCACGCGTATGGGACGCAGTCACTGGTAAACCTCTCTTTCCCCCATTTAGCGGTCACACCAAGTGGATCAACTCTGTTTGCTTCTTCCCCGACGGAACACGTTTTGCTACTGGGTCCAAGGATGGGACAATTAGAATATGGACATTAGACGAGATTGCAAATGAGATTAATTGGGAATTAAAAGACGATGGCTGGGTTGTCGGTGATAATGGTGAATTGATGATGTGGATGCCTACCGACCTTCGTGATCCCGTTTGTGGACACAAGAATATTAGTATGCTTAACCGCTCTTTCTATGTTAAACTTAATTTCGGTGCCGAAACAAATACCAGAGAAAATACACAATCACAATCTCAGTCTCTACATGTGCATCATTCAATACGACCATATCGTCTAGTGTTATATATGCCTGTATTTCTACTAGCTTTTTACCTTCTCTTCGAATTCTATTCGTGACGGTAACGATTACAATGTATTATTTAAATACTAAAGAAGTCTATATGTTTACTTAAATAGCAAGTTCCCTCACTAGTTCCTTATTTACACGCCCAATTCTTTTCACTGATGTTTCAAACTTCTTTTGCATGTTCTTTAGATATTCATCTACTAGTCTATTGGGTTTTTTTTTAGTATATTTCTAGTATAGAACCCTTTTATTAGGAGCTCACTTTTCTGGCAAAATTTACTGAAAGAGTGAGTAATTAATTATGAGATGTGTCTGTAGGTAGGTATGTAGCCTGGTAGGCACATAGCCATGCACACATGCATGTAAATTTTATACTACTAAAAAACTAATATTTAGAAAGGTAACTCGAGTCCCGAGTCCCGAGTACGAGTACAGATATCAGATATATGTATATAACACAAAAAGAAAAAAAGAAAAATTATACATGATTAATAAGATGTTTTCGTACTCTCGTCGAGGGATTCCGTTGGGGAGGAAGGAAGGAGGGGAGAAAGGGAAGGATTGGTTGTGCGCGTGGGGGGGAGGGGGGTGGAGAGAGAAAAGGCGAGAATGGGATTAAGATGGTTGAGAATGGAGTTAGAAAGAGATATGAAGGGATAGAAGGGGTAATAAGGAAGTAGAGAGAGAAAAGGCGAGGGAGATGGAGGGAGGTGAAAGGTTGAATAGGTCTGCAGCGATGGCAATGGTAGTAGGAGAAGAGGGAGATAAAGAGAGGGAGATAATCCAGCTACATAGGTTATATTCACGTTTACAAACGATTTGTGTCTGCAAAGAACAAAAAAGAAAAAAGAAACAGGGAGAAAAAGAGAAGAAAGGTAAGGAAGGAAGGAAGGAAAGACGAGATGAGCATAATGGAGAAGGAAACCAGTAATCCAAGTAAGAGGAAAAGGGATAGAGAGGAGAGGAAAGGAGAAGACAAGTGATAGAGGAGAAGAGGGTCAGAGAAGAAGAGAGATAGAGAAGAAAAAGAAAGAGGAAACAATGAGCAACGAGCGTGTAAGGGTTATTCGCGTATCTACTACATGGATATATATAGTCTTTTTTAGATACTAGTAGGCCAAGGGGGTGTAAAGGAGTGACTATAGCGTGACTAATGTAAAAAAACCATAATGAGAAGAGAAAAAAAGAAAAGAGTTCGATGTAGGTGATATAGAGAGCCAAAACGGGAAGACCATAAGAAGAAGAGAAAAACAGAAAAGAAAAGAAAAACAGAAAAGAGAAAAGAAAGGGAAAAGGGGGATAACGGAACTACAAGTCCCCAACCGCATCCAAAACATACAAAACCTGTTGAGGCCTCACAAACAGTCCCCGATACTCAGCAGTAGACACATCAGAAACAGAAGGCGACCCACTCCGCATCCTCTTCTTCCTCTCAATACTCAACGTGTCGCCCTCGCGCTTCGTGCCCTTATAATGATAACTACCATAGTTATTATTATTATGATGGTGGTGGTGGTGGCTCCTCTGGCTCGAGAAGCTCGAAGATAGGTCATTACGACGCCGGAGAGTCAGACGTTCGTCGTCGCCCCACTCGGATGTGTATGATCCTACGTCGAAGTACTTCACCCCACCCCAGGATCCGTCATGCCACGCTCGACCGTCTGATTGTTGTTGGTCGTCCCATCCATCACCTGTTACGGGTACTTCCACCCCTACCCATGGTCCAGTCTCTCCCTCGACTTCACCGATGTAGCGAGCGAATGCACGGAACCTCTTTCGTTTTGAGAATATTAGACAAGGGATTCCGATGTCGAGTGTAGCACCTTTGGGCTGTACCACTGGAGCAGCGACGGGTGTTCCCTCCTCGCTCGGTGTAGAGCTAGATCCAGTCTTTGCTTTCCCAGCCGTTGAGGACGCCGCTTTCTTTTTCTTTGAAAGAGTGATGGTGTCGTTTGATCCTTTCCGGCGGACGGTGGCTCGGGTTGTAGTATACCTGCTGTCGCTAGAGGGAGATTGGACCTTCCTTTTATCCTCTTTCATAGTCGCCTCTACACGACTCTTACTTTTGATCGTTTTGTTGTTGTTGCTATCTGTGCTTCCGGTTCGCTCGGGGTCGATGTTTTCTTTTGAAGGTGATTTAGGTAACGGTTTATTTGGAGATCCGTTCGCGTTCGCAGCTGTCACTGGTGCCTTACTCTGAGGAGTACTCATCGTCGCCGACCCGTCGTTGTTGACTTCTTTGTCCCTGACAAAGACTTCCTATCATCCGCACTTCCAGACTTCGTCATTCCAGGCGCGACAACAGATTTCCTAGCTGCAGGGCCAGTAGTCGAATTCGCCGTCCGCAACCAAGTTGCCGATGGAGATTTACCAATCATCGTTTTCTTTTGGCCCGCCGCTGTTGTAGCAGTGGTTGTTGTTGATGTCGTTGAGATGCGACGGTTTCGTGCGGCTCCGGCTGTTGTTGTTGAGCTAATACTGGCTTCGGAGAGCCTACAACTTCGGACGGGGCTTTGGGTAGTGAGGGAGCTGTGACGATACGGGGAGATCGCGATGTACCAGTACTTCGCATTGAGACGTTTGAAGTTGTTGAAGCTGTTGATATTTTTCTTGACCTAGCAATTGAGTCTCGGGAAGTCATGCTATCCCTAGGAGTCCTATATGCAGAAGTTGAATCGTCCTTTGGACTCGATAGTGATGCATTCGAGAGAGAAGAAGTTGAACGGACAGGAGAAGGGGGCGGTCGTAGTGTTTGTTGTGTAGTGGACGAGGGGATGGTATTTGCAGTGTTTCGTCGGATCGTTGACGCATGAGATCGAGTTGACGTGACCGATGCTGTCGACTTTGAACGTTGTACAGTGACAACGTTTCGTTCATGTACGGTTAATACACTAGCTGTGTCACTGGTGTCCTTTATATTACTCGTACATATTCGAGGACGGTGACCTTTAGTGATACTAGCCCTTCTTGCAGAAGATAGTGTTGGTGATGTCGCAGTGCTGGCATGACGACTATTGCTGGGTGTATCTTCTTCATCGACGTCCGTGGCCGAATGAATAGAATTAACACTTGGTGCACGGTTTACTGTTGGGCTTATACTACGTCCACCGAATGGAACAAATTTAGAGTCCGGTCGAGATTCCTTGCGTTCTCTTGCTGTTGCCGAAGTAAACTGAGACGAAGAACGACTCTTAGTGGATGCAACACTTCGAGCAACACTACGGACAGAAGCAGAAGAAGATTGGATTTGTGAAGGTGTACCTGTCCGAGTATGGTTCTTGTTTAACACAGAGGTACCCAGTGAGTGATTTGTGCTCATACTGTCTCGCTCAGTCACATCCTCTACTCTACTCAGAGTTGGTCGCAGTCCAGTCCGTGTTATTGGACCTCCGGGATTAACTCCTGAAGGTGTTGTAAGATAATTTCTATAGAGTAGATTAAGTTAATAACGAATTAAGGTTATAGAGTTCAGGATAAGCCCGTACCATCGCTAATCTGCCGTCACCCAAGTCTCCATGTTATCAAATCCGCCCTCTTGTCTGATCGATACCCAACGTCTGCGAATCATACGCAGTATGTCTATACGGGTCTGTTCGACTTGAACGCGTATTTGAGAAGTACTTGAGAGGAGAGATTTATCAGATTCCTGTGGATGAGGTCGAAGTAATACTGCCGAGACTAGGGCCTGTGTAGGATATTAATAGGTAAGATAATACTATTCGTTGAGTAAAGAAAATACCCACCTGATAGAGTTTGACGACATTATTGTCATTCATTCCCCTCCGAATTGAATCCATGACCCATTCAACACGTTCTCCATCCTCAAATCTTACCATCCCATCATTTTCCATAATATCAACCTAATCCTTCTCATTAAATACTTTTTCTGCGTATAGCCTTGATCTCCACATATATACAACATCTTTACGTAGTTTTGCGATCCGTGCTTCATCTGCCTCGCTCTCAGACGCATTTTTCTCGTTTGCACCGAAGAGAAACTCGAAAGCGTCACAAAATCCTTTCCCGGTGTATAGATACTCGAGCTCATTTGAGAAAAGGGCAGGATTGTGATTTGATGAGATGCGGGTGAGAGAGCCTATAACTGAAGGAGCTGGAGAAGTGGGTCTGAAGTTTGAAGGGGAGACAGACCGGACCGAAGCATTATAAGAAAAGTCGGCGCCAAGATTATGTGAGAGAGCGGATGTTGCAGGCATTGGAAGAGATAGGGTGGGGGAAGTGCCAAAGGGAAGAGGAGAAGCTATCGGAGGAGGCCTGAATGAAAAGTAGCGAGCTTGAAAGCTTGGAGGGGCACGAGCATATACCATTGCTAGTAAAGAGTAAATATAGGTAAAGATGACAGGAAACAGGCTGAGTAGGTGAGAGAGGGTAGTACCTTTATGACCCCATACTTCTTCGTTTGAGGAGTCGTCCATTGCATCTTCATCGACAACATCCCAGACGACATCGGGGAAGCGGTCCTTGGCACGATGAAACAAGGTTTGAAGATCTTCCTGTCATGTTGAAGTAGATTTATTTGTCGCTTCTGCACGTGCAGAGGGCCGTAGAGGCTAAGTGTCTGTTGCAACTTCCATTGCTTGAGTTCGCTAGTTCTAAGAGTGTGTGAGAGAGATGTTGAGCAAGAGATAGCCAAAAGCCCAGAAAGCGAGAAGGGGTATCAGCAGGGGCAGGCTTTAAAGATTGCGACTCGAAACAAAGGGGAAGCAGAATTGTTAACTTTGGAATGTTCACCGACTGACAACTGCGGCAACCGCGACAACTCACTCTACACGAACGATAACAAGCACGTGAGCTCTCACAGTCACAGTCACACACAATATGCAGCCAAGTGTATACTCCGATCCATTCCAAAAGCACACAGTCCCAGTCCAAACCACAATGACGATAGCATATACTCACGACCACACTCAGGTATCCGACGGAAACAAAGAGCGCGGTCGACTGACGGTGCCATTGTTTGGACTGAAAGTGTATGCTGTGACAATTGGAGGTGTGACCATGTACCAGTTACAGAACACACACTCACTGCGTTACGACTATCCGTGTATTTAATCATCCTTCCTATCTTAAACTTCATTTCGGTGCCGAACGAGATATTTGTCGGAATATGTAATTTTAATCTTCTCATTTCCTTGATTTTTATTCTTATATTATTCCGAAATATCCTAGATTTTAGTAATCTCAAGTTTTCACATTTTCTGACCTGTGTTTTATGTTTTATTTTGACGAAAATATGATTATACGTACCCATTACAAGTGGTATATTGGGCATGTACAAAGATCTATTTAAAAAGTTTGAAGAGAAGTCGAAATATCAGAAACAGGGAGTATAGTTTACAGGATATCGATGATGGTAACGAGCTCAGATTGGAGTGAGAAAGGGGAGTTATATGTAAAGAAAGAGAATATTGGGAGAAAACTGAAAGATTTTTCATAACTGATGGTTTTATGAGGTTTTTTATATCTTGTAGAGAATAAATATCAGCTCATACTCAGCATATAAGAGGTAGTGGTAGGTTTTATAGTATCTGTCAATCTAAAGAAGCGTTGAGCTCTTCATCAGAAACTTGAGGTGTAGATAAACAATTGTGGTTATTGTTTACTCAAGTATCATTACAAAGGAAAAATGACATAAGATTAGTAAATAGAATTAAATAAACCTAAAAATAGGTAAATTCAACCTGTATGCGTTTCATTGGCTAATATCGTCTGTAAATAGTTGTAGATACTAGATATCAGATACGAAACAATCATTTATTTGGTGTAGGGAACAAAGAAAGGTGGGATCCATAGTTGGGAAAACGGGGATTTAGACGAGGATGGCGTGAGCTTTCTTTCTCTCTCTCTCTCAACACTACACCTCTTTTTGGCTTATCCCCGTTTTGTACATGTACATCGTTGAGGACGGCCTCAGTGATAACTTAACGAAAAGACTCGAGCTCAAAGTAAATAAATAAAAAAAGAGAAAAAAGGAGAGAAAAAATTTAATGTCGCGGCGAGACTGATAAACTGTGTGGTGAACGGATATC
This sequence comes from Pyrrhoderma noxium, assembly GCA_002287475.2. NCBI lineage: Eukaryota > Fungi > Basidiomycota > Agaricomycetes > Hymenochaetales > Hymenochaetaceae > Pyrrhoderma > Pyrrhoderma noxium. Next base: position 413,913 of record CM008262.1, read on the forward strand.
ATCATATTCGAAGGAAGGATCTAATCTTTTAGGTTCTTAATCTCCTAGCCACGTACTCACGCCTATCTGTCTATCTGGCCGCCTGTCTGTAAGCAGACATGTGGGTGTCTTGTACGTGCAGTCCGCAGTTATTTAGGTGTATAGGTATTTAGGTGTCTCATAATTACTCGCCCATTCGGTAAATTAACTCAATTACCAGAAGTGTGAGCTCCTAATAAAAGAGCTCTATACTATAAAAATCAATAGGACAGTAGATGGATATCTAAAGAATATGCAAAAGAAGTTTGAAATATTAGTGAAAAGAATTGGGCGTGTAAATAAGGAACTAGTGAGGGAACTTGCTATTTAAGTAAGCATATAGACCTCTTTCGTATTTAAATTTTTTTTTTTCACAAATTAAATCTAATCTAAAAACTGGTATTTTGAGAATAAATAAGTATAGGTATTATCTATGATAGCTTGTATAGAGTAAAAATATGACTGTCTAAATATATTTAAAACATAAGCTCGGATTGTGTGTTTTTTGTTAGCCAAAAAAGACTATTTCTATAGGGTCTCTAGTTTTAGCCCTTTTCTTGGTAAAACTTAGTATTAACAGGTCTTAAAAATTCATATTATAATATTTAAATAGATATTAATCAATAATATGAAGGTTTTTTTTATTAAAATAATATGATTTTATGTTAAAAATTAATAAAGTTTGGAGACTCCACAAAAATTGCCTTTTTTTGGCTCACTACACACAATCCAAGCTCGCTTTTTTAATATATTTAGACAATCATATTTTTACTCTATATAAGCTATAATAGATAATACCTATATTTATGTATTCTCAAAATACCAATTTTTAGATAAGATTTAATTTGTGAAAAAAATAAAATAATTTAAATACTAAAGAGGTCTATATGCTTAGTTAAATAGCAAGTTCCCTCACTAATTCCTTATTTACACGCCCAATTCTTTTCATTAATATTTTAAACTTCTTTTGCATATTCTTTAGATATCCATCTACTATCGTATTGATTTTTATAGTTTATTTTTTCTTTTAAAAACTAGTATAGAACCCTTTTATTAGGAGCTCACTTTTCCAGTAATTGAGTAAATTTACTGAAAGAGTGAGTAATTAATTATGAGATGGTAGGTATGTAGCCATGTAGCCATGCACACATGCACGTAAATTTTATACCACTAACTAACTAACTAATATTTAGAAAGGACCCGAGTACGAGTACGAGTACAGACATCAGATATCAGATATATGTATGTATATAACACAAAAAGAAAAGAAAAAAAGAAAAAAATTACACATGATTAATAAGATTTTTTCGTACTCTCGTCGAGGGATTCCGTTGGGATGGGAGGGAAGGGAAAAAGAGAGAAAGGGAAGGTGGTTGGTTGTGGGGGAGGGCAAGAGAGAAGGGGCGAGAATGGGATTAGGACGGTCGAGAAAGATATATGAAGGGAGATAAAGGGTAAAGGGAAAGTAAGGAGGGAAAAGGCGGGGGGGAGGGTAAGGTGAAAAGTTGAACAGGGACATGGCGATGGCAATAGTAGTAGAAAGAGAAGAGAGAGATAAAGAGAGGGAGATAATCCAGCTACATAGGTTATGTTCACGTTCATAAACGATTTGTGTCTGTAAAGAACAAAAAAGAAATGAGAAACAGGGAAAAAAGAGAAGAAATGTAAGGAAGGAAGACGAGACGAGCATAACGGAGAAGGAAGCCGGTAATCCAAGTAAGAGGAAAGGAGATAGAGAGGAGAGGAAAGGAGAAGACAAGTGATAAAGGAGAAGACAAGTGATAGAAGAGAAGAGGGTCAGAGAAGAAGAGGGATAGAGAAGAAAAGGAAAAGAGGAAACAATGAGCAACGAGCGTGTAAGAGTTATTCGCGTATCTACTACATGGATATATATAGTCTTTTTTAGATACTCGTAGACGTAGGTCTGAAGTTTGAAGGGGAGACAGAACGGACTGAGGCATTAAGAGAGAGGGCGGATGTGCCAGGCATTGGAAGAGATGGAGTAGGAGAAGCGCCAAAGGGAAGAGGAGAAGTAATCGGAGGAGGCCTAAATGAAAAGTAGCGAGCTTGAAAGCTTGGAGGAGCACGAGCATATACCATTGCTAATAAAGATAAATAAAGATGACAGGAAACAGATTGAGTATTTGAGAGAGGGTAGTACCCCTAGGACCCAGACTTCTTCGTTTGAGGAGTCGTCCATTGCGTCTTCATCGACGAGATCCTAGACGACATCGGGGAAACGGGCCTTGGCACGATGAAACAAAGTTTGAAGATCTTCTTGTCATGTTGAAGTAGATTGATTTGTTATTTCTACAAGTGCGGGGGGGCCCTGAGGCGGAGCATCTGTTGCAACTTCCATTGCTCGAGTTCGCTAGTTCTAAGAGTGTGAGAGAGAGATGTTGAGGATGAGAAGGAAAGAAAGCAAGAGATAGCCAAAAACGCAAAAGATGATGGTGAGAAAAAGGAAAGGGGGGGGACGAGAAGGGTTATCAGCGGAAAGACACTTTAAAGTATGCAAGTTGGTAAATAAAAGCAAAGGGGAAGTAGGATTGTGGATTTTGGATTTTGGAATTTTGTTCACTGACTGACAACGCGGCGACAACTCACTCACTACACTACACGAACGATAACAAGCACGTGAACTCTCAACGTCACCGTCACTCTCTGGTCTAACTCTAAACATTGAAACAAAGGGGGGCTAGTGTGGTCCATCTTCAAAAGCATACACTCCCAGGCCAGACCACAATCACACAGCCTCTGACGGCACATCCGCACGACCACTTTCGGATGTGCGCCTAAAATGGGCCTTGAAGAAACAACGAGTGCCCTCGACTGACGTGTACGGAATCAAGCAGCTGGAAAACCCCTCTTCTCGATGGAAGATGCTTTGTTACTGCATCTAAGGGTGGGACAATTAGGATAACGACATCGGATGAGACTCCAAACGATACCGTTTTGGAGCTAAGAGACAATAACTGGTTTTACTGCCCTATGAATATCCGTGTATCTAATCATCCTTCCTATCCTAAACTTCATTTCGGTGCCGAATGAGATATTTGTCGGAATATGTAATTTGAATCTTCTCATTTCCTCGATTTTTATTCTTATATTATTCCGAAATATTCTAGCTTTTAGTAATCTTAAATTTTCACATTTCTCTGACTGTATTTATGTTTTATTTTGACAAAAATATGATTATACGTACGCATTACAGGTGATATATTGGGCATGTACAAAGATCTATTTAAAAAGTTTGAAGAGAAGATGAAATATCGGAAAAAGGGATTATAGGTTACAGGATATCGATGATGGTAACGAGCTCAGATTGGAGTGAGAAAGGGGAGTTATATGTAAAGAAGGAGAATATTGGGAGAAAACTGAAGGATTTTATATAACTGATGGTTTTATGAGGTTTCTTATATCTCATAGAGAATTAGTATCACCTCGAACTCTGTGACTTTGCTCACCCATTTATTAAATAATTCATAACTTATATATATTTAATCATTAAACGAAGGGAAGTAATCTATAAGGTATTTTAAGCTAGTCTGAAAGATTGGTGGGTGTTGGCTAATAACTGCCCTGTCTCTTGGGCTCTCTATATTGTCAGACATCCAACCACCCAATAGTCTAGGAGTTCTTAGGTAGCGACACGTCGGATGTCTCCCAATCTTTGTAGGAGCTACCTAATTGTTATATTTGTATATTCAAACAGTTCAGCTTGAATTGCCAGTTTTTGTTGAATGTATGGAGCAAGTATTCTTCCATGTTCACGAAGGTAAGCTGTAAAAGCATTTGAGCTCCATCTTCCTATGTGTTTAACTACTTCGAAAGGCACCCCTCACAAGAGATATTCTAGTGTTGCACCGATTCGAATACTATGTCCATGATGAAATTGAACATTCGCTTTTTCAGCAGCTAGTGTGACATTGCGCAAAAATATATTACGAGTCATAAGAATTTTCTTGTTGTTTGTTTTAAATGCAAACAAGTGTTCTTGTATAGATGGCTTATTTTTGAGAAGATGTAAGTAAAAGAACTTTTGTGGGTTGATATTTTCTTTTTGTGATGCTTAAAAGACTGTTTCACCAGTCGCACAGGATTTGGTTCGGGGTATGTGAAATGCTGTTACACGGTTGAAGTATCGGTCAGTCTGGAAGGATACATTTTTGATAGTAATATGGCTTTAGAGTGAGAACTTGGTTACACTTTGTATTGTAAATTCGCCCACTCTAGCGCAATAAAAGAAGATTATGGTCAAGCATGCTGAGACAGCTATTTATTCATTATTGCTAAGATTGAAATTATTTAATATTTTTTCTAAGTCTTCAATTGTTAAGGGTTGATGATATGGTAATGACAATGGCTGTACTTTAGTAGCCCCTTGAAGTAGTGTGCTAATTTGATTTTCATCTACATCATATGGGAGCAAGTTGACCAAATGCCACACACGTACTCCTGCTAGAAAATTTACAATTGCAGACTTTGAATAGTAATTGCTTAGAAAAGTTATAAAACCAGCAATGACAATAGTATTACATGGAGTTCTACAAATTTTAGGTAATGCAATAGTGTCATAGTATTGATGGAATTTTGCCAGGCTAGTACCGTAGGTAGCACAGGTAGAGGGAGTGAATGATTGAATAGCAAGTTTTTTATGTTGAACAGATAAATTACAAGGTAAAGTTGAATTAAGAGAGAAGGCAGGCAACCAGTGTTCTAGACGATCAGCAGCAGGAACTTGAGGACAAATAATATTGGGTTCAATGTTTGTTAAGGAGTTGGCTTGTAATAAGGAAACTGTCTATTAAAGTTGGGGATGGTAGGTCTATTATATATAAGGGGCGCATTTTAAAATGGAGATTATTTGGGCGGGGGTGTAAAACTCTGGAGAAGTTATGGCTAAGGTAATTTAGAAGTTTTATTAATGGTAAAGGTTTTTTGAAGAGGGGTATTCCATGAGAAGGAGGGTCTGCAGGGTTTTGGGCACTAGGTATGTACTTGATTTTTAGTTCAAGTTAATGTTGTATTAAGTAGATTGAAATGTTTTTGAATACTTGGTTCACAAAAGAGTTACGGCTTCGCCCATTAGACCAGCTGTCTGACACGACTGTGTTATCGCAGTGTATAGCAATTTTTGTAGGAATAGGGGGGAAGTTATCAAGGTGCAATAGTAGGATTTCAACAGCTATAGCTTCTGCCCAGGCAATGTCACGGTTTCTTTGACAGAAGAGAGAAGTAAAGGAGTACGTTGCCCAATAATCATTAATAAAAATTCCTAAGCCAGAGTAGCTGGCGTCTGAGTAAGCTTGGATAATAGTAAAGGCGGAAAAATTAGGTATAGGCCTAGTAACAGTTGGGGCTAACAGCTGTTTTTCCCACCAACACAAATCATCTTCTATAATTTTTACAGGCCTATGGGGGCAGTTAGCTTTAGAATGAAAGGTTGGTATCATCTTTTCAAAACCGGTGAGGTATAGATGCCCATAATGAAGTAGATAAGTAATGTGGAGAAGCTTCTCATATAAAGATTGTACTTGAAGTAAGGTGTGTGAGTTACATAGATGCCATTCTTTGATGGCTTCATTATATTTTTATTGTTTAAAGGGATGTAAATGAATAGTCCATGTTGCGAGGTCCCATACAAAGCCCAAATAAGTGGCTGTAGATGCAAATTCTAAAGTTTTTTCAGTTTTCCATGGTAACCCTAGAAACTGAGAGAGCTTATCGATATCTGCTGAGTTATAAGAATAAAGAGGATCCTGATGGGATTTAAGTTGGAAACAAAAGTTTTCATCATATTGAGATACAGAACTATTAGGTTGAGGAGGACCAAGGAAAAAATTTCAAGAGTTAACTTGTTATAAGGAGAGTTGGGGATAAAGAAGGGAACAGCTTGTATTGAGTTGGGGTAAGGATAAGGTGGGGACTCGAAAGAATATAAAGTCATCCACCCATTTGGATAAGGGGCCAATTCCTTGGCTACAAAAAGTATCAGCAAGAAAGTCAGCCACAAAGCCCCACACTCCGCCAGCACTTGCCAGTCCAAAGGCATTTTGCGTATTGACAGCAAACTTTTGGGAGTCAAGATGTACAACAAGTCCGGGCCATTGTGAAGGGTGTAATGGAAGAGTATGATAGGCATCGGCAATATCTTTTGTGGATGCTTGTGACCCCGGGGGAAGTGCATTAATAATAAAACAAATAGTTTAGAATGTACCAAAGGTACAGAAATAATTAGTAGAATCAATATAAGTATTTATAGAAGGCACAGGGATATTAGAGTGGGGAAAGGATAAGTTTTGGATTAAACAGAACTGATTAGAGTGTGGTTTGGGAACAAGAGACAAAGTGTTACAAACCTAGGCACATATGCGGGACCCCTATTCTTTTCTCCACATGACTCATTTCATTCATCTTTCCTTTTATATCTATTCGGACTCCCACACTTATCTACCCCTGTTTCTCAAACACATGCTTACTGATACATGAGATAGCATTGTGTCATTATGACTCCACATGACTCGTTCATAACAATCATGTGATAGTTGTATTGCTGCGCAGTAGTAGAGTATTTATACAAGGCTTGTAGCTGACTTAGCCCCTCAGCTTGACCTCTTGTTTCTTAATCGAACTAAAGTTGTTCACAACAGTCTTGCTCAATTCTGATTGATACCTCAGGACAGAGGGCTTAAGCGCATCTGCTAGTGATAGCACAAGAGGATCTTGTTGCTAACATCCTGATTAAGACAGTGTTGAGTCTTACTCAGTGATCGACGACTTCTATACTCAAACGACGAATTGCAAGACTTAGTGTTTTCCTTAACACAAAGGACATGTTTAAAAAGGGCCTATAAGGGAGAGTAATTCATTTTGGGAGAAAGGCCCTATGTATCACTGCAATAAGAACTCTTTATTGACTATTTCTACAAAGTCAGAATACACATGAGTAAGAGACACAGAATTGGGTAGAGTGAATAGTTTAGTTAATGGTGGCACGCCTATAGAAAAACCATGTTGAAAGGAATGTATGATAGTTTGATACTGAGCAGAAAGAAGGGGGTTTCGCAGGATTGTTTGAAGGGAGGATAAATTAAAAGGATGCAGCGGTGCAGACATCCGATTGCAAAGAGCATGCTACGGCGCAGTGGGCAGGGCTACCATAGGCAGAACATATATGGAGGGGTTCATGTTCACGTTGGCATCCTTGCAGCTGGAAGGTAACATAGATTTCCTGGCCATCACGGGTTTGCAGGGTTTTAGAGGGACCCATGTGTCGGCTGAAGGCGGGGATGGTGGTTTTGTGCAGGACGCGACTGTCACAAATTTTATAGTTGTGGTCATACCGTCCAAGGCACACAACGTAGAAGAGAATGATAGAGTTAACAGCAGAGGTTTGGGGGCAAGTGTTTCATGTCGGATAGTTTTTGATGTCTGCACCTATGTTGCGTTTGAGTGCAAGGTAAGCGGGAGGAGCTGTATATTGGGTGGCAATCAGGTCTTGTTTATGAGCAGCCTAGATAATAGAAAGGTAAAAGAGAGAAAAGTAAGGAAAGGAAAGGCAATGGAAGATGTTTAAGGAAGGTGGAATAAGGAAATAAAGAGAAAAAGAAAGAAGAGAATAAAACTTTAGTTATATAAGAAGTGGGTAAAAGGTAAGAGAGACTTTAAGAAGAAAAGAAGAGGAGAGCAAAGAAGCAAGAAGGCCGTGCTTTTGAAAGGGAAGGAAAGAAAGGAAAAAGGCCATATAATTGTGGCAATTGGGAAGGAAGTAGTGGGGGAAGGAAAGGTTGTGTATTTTATATAGCAGAAAGGAGGGAAGGCGGTGCAGAAGAAAAGGGAAGGAGATGCGGAAGAAAAGGAAAGGAGGCTTGGAAGAAAAGGGAAGGAGGTTGGAAAGGGAAGGGTTAGAAGTCAGGGAGGGGCAGGGAAGAGGCCAAGCCATTTCATTAGGTTTAGATCATAGAGTGTGCATTTGAGGATTCAAAGTCAGGCTGAGAGGGAAGGGGCATTTGCTTGCAAGGTAAGGGAAGGGAAGGAAAAAAGGGAAAAGTAAACATAAAAGAGAAAGGAAGGTTATTTTGTATATCAATAGCAAGTATAGAGGGTTGTTTATTTAGGAAGTGAATTAGAGGTTTAAAGAGAAGATGGGAAAGAGAATGGTGTGAAAAGAAAAGTAAGGGAGAAAAAACTCACCTCTCGCTGCAAAGAGCGATAGGAATCAATAAACAGTTGACTATCATCGCGTTGAGCTTGGAGTTCTTCACGAATATGTTCAAGGTCAGAGGAGTCCAGACTTAGGATTAAAGCTTCCTTATTATGCTTTAGATGTGCATGAAATTTGTTTCTTAATTCATAAACAGCTTGTGAAATGGTAAAGAAGCGCCCTATGGGTTTTGCATGAGCCTCATAATGCCTTTGAATAGCCTCAAAGAATTGTTGTAGCATGTTCACAACAGCAGTGGGCCAGTGTGCATTTTTAATACTATTGAGGTACCTGGGCATAGCTTAAATAAGCTAGTCCGGGGTAAGTGTATTGTCCTTAGGTGCACTCTTCATAGTCGCTTCATATTCATTTTCCGTAACGAGCCCTTGCTTGTCGAAATTAAAAGTGACACATAGGGTATTGTAGCGTCCTGTTTTGTCCTTTGCAAGCCTTGTTTTTTCTAATCCTTTATTAGTAAAAAACCATAGCTTGACATGCCACATATGGCGAAGCTCTTCGAGCACGGGTAATAGAAGGAGATGGAAGCCTTGCATTATTTCATAAACTCCTCGACCTAATTTGACTTTAGAGATGGTTGAAGTAGAAGAAGTCGAAGCCAGCTCAGAGTTTGAATTTAAAGTTTGATCTGAAGGTGCTGTTGGAGTATTAATAGGCTCTGGTTGTGTTTGTTGGAGTCACTGGACTAAAGCAAGAAGCTAAGCATCCAATGAAGGGCTGAATGTTAGTTGGTATTCACTCGGATTGGTTGGGTTATTAGATGGAGCCCTAGAAGTCAATTGATTGGCATTATGCTGCAGTGCAGCATTTTCCACATTTTGGGGTAGTGTCGGGTTTCTTTGTTGTAAATTGTTGACAAGTTGTTCTATTGCCTGTTCAACATTGACTTCTGGTTGTTGAATAGCAGGCTGCTGAGGAAGCTCTAATTCAGGTTGAGGCAATGGTTCGTGTTACAAACCTAGGCACGTATGTGGGACCCCTATTCTTTTCTCCACATGACTCACTCTATTTATCTTTCCTTTTATATCTATTTGAACCCTCACACTTATCTGCCCCTGTTTCACAAACACATGCTTACTGATACACGAGGTGGCATTGTGTCATTATGACTCCACATGACTCGTTCATAACAATCATGTGATAGTTGTATTGCTGTGCAGTAGTAGAGTATTTATACAGGGCTTGTAGCTGACTTAGCCCTCAGCTTGACCTCTTGCTTCTTAATTGAACCAAAGTTGTTTACAACAGTCTTGCTCAAATTCTAATTGATACCTCAGGACAGAGGGCTTAAGCGCATCTGCTAGTGATAGCACAAGAGGATCTTGTTGCTAACATCCTAACTAAGACAGTGTTGAGTCTTACTCAGTGATCGACGACTTCTAAACTCGAACATCAAATTGCAAGACTTAGTGTTTTCCTTAACAGTTCGGGTGGTATAATATTTTCTTGTGCAGCCTGCAAAGAGGGGTTTTGATTGAGGTAAAGCTGAGTCTCAGCTTGTTGACGCTCAGACCATTCTTATTGCAAAATAGTTATAGCTTCTTCATTAGAACATCCTAATTGCCTACATTTTCTAGCGCGAGAAGGAGCATACCCATTTGTGGAAAAATTGGGCATAATTGTAAGTCAGGGATCGGAGTGTATTATGCATCTGTGGGGCATAGTTTGGTATTTTTATTCGATGATGTTTTGGAGATTGGGGTTCGCTACGTGGTGGCAAGAAGTCAGAAAGAGATGTGTCTCATTTCTGCCACCACTCTATGACCTACGTCACAGATGTTCATCTGTTATTTACTTTTGTTTATGACAGACTACCCTCAGCATATAAGAGGTAGTGATATGTTTCGCAGTATCTATAAATCTAAAGAAGCGTTGAGCTCTTCACCAGAAACTTGAGGTGTAGATAACCCATTTTGAAAAAAAAAAAGTGTTTGTGGATATTATTTGCCTGGGTATCATTACAAAGGAAAAGTGAGGTAATAGTAGTAAATAGACCTAAATAAACCTAAAAATAGGTAAATTCAGCCTGTAGAATGACATAGTCGATATCTTGGGCTGGATTAACTAAATTTTTTCTTAAATGCCAGAAGTATACTATTCCGTAACCTGATTATTACAACGAGTGCACAATTATCAAAAAGGTTCCAGAATCATTTTTTTGTATTAGAAAAGTTACGAGTAAATAATGACAAATATGATCAAAGGTATAGTCTTCCTACCTATAGAGTCCAAGCGATAAATTAAATATAATATAATAAAGTCAAACAGAATAACAGGTATAGAGGTTAGCTTGTTACCCAAGATTTCGATGGCTACATAATAACTATTAGGATACTATGCTTATAAATCACAAGAAGCCATCACCATCACTCAATCAAGGCATATCCCGATCATCCCCTTCGCCCTTCCCTCTAATTCTCAAATACTCGTCGTTATCATGCTCATTATCTATATTGCACACCTGGTACTGATACTATCCAGACAGTAGATATCCCTTCCTACAAAGTATAACCTCCCAGATTACATACAACAAACAACCTACACTCAAAATAGACGATATATCTGCTTTTTGATTCTCCTTCAAGTTTTGCTTCTACCTCAACGAGTAATAATATTGAAAAATACCATTTTTTCTCTTACTCTACCCCCACCCATCGCTTTCAACCTTCTTTATCATCTTACGAACTTACTCTAATACAATCACTACCCCTATTTCTCAATCTCAATGCCATTCACCTAGTCTGGCTCCAGTTCTTCTGCTACCTTTGGCACTTATCATAACATACAGTAATGGACAAAAGTATTGCACTACTATAAAATTTTAATTTTTTTATTATAATGAAAAGACTTTTTTGCTTCAAGTATATATATAAATATCTCTATTCTATATGAATAAAATACATATTAAATCTAGTAAAAAATATAAGAATTTAATAATAATAAAATATTGTAAAAAAAGTGATAAATTACTAATAATTTATATTAATTTATTTTTTCTTATAAAATATATTAAATCATAGCTCTATATATTCTAAATAAATCAGCATTTATTTTAAAGTAGATTTATTTTGTGAAAAACTAGCTATAAGTCTTGAAAAGTTGGTATTTTCTATTACTTTTGACTAAAAATACTAAAAATAACTCAAAATCACAGGATCATGGGACGGGACTATTCTCGTTTGGAATGCATTCACGAGAGAGGTGTTGCGCAAGATTAAATGTGAGGGTGAAGTAAACACAGTCACATACTCTCCCAATGAATTCTTTATTCTTGCGGCTGGATCGCAGTGGATTCGTATGTGGAAGGTAGACGATGTGAAAGCCCCGCCAAAAGTATTTGAAGTAGGTTATGAGTCTATCTTTCGAGTTGCCTTCTCGCCCGACAGTAGTCGTTTCGTATCCCTAAATGGCCGTCAAGATGTGATTCAGATATGGGATGCTACATGGAGGGTAGAAGAAACAAAGACGACATTTGAAGAACAAGGAGAGATCTGGTCGATGGCTTTGTCTCCCAGCGGCAAGTTCATCGCGTCGGCGTCTCGAGAGACGGAAGACAAACGCAGCATCTATTTATGGAACGTGCCCAGCGGTGAACTTGTCAAAAAGTTGAAACTCCGCAGTCACGTCAGATCAGTCTCTTTCTCTCCCGTCAACGAGAAACTCATTGCTTTTGGCACTTGGGACGGGACAGGGACAGGGACGGTGCAAGTATGGGACGTCACAAACGAAGAGCCTGTCACAATTGGAAATCACGAGCAATTAGTCAATTCTATTGCGTTTTCACTGCCAGATGGAAATCATGTTGCCTCGGGCTCCCGGGATGAGACAATTTGTATTTGGAACGTCGAACGTAGGGAATTGGCAGTCGGTCCATTGACAGGGCATGAACATTCGGTTCGGGCAGTAGCATATTCTCCGGATGGAACGAAGCTCGTCTCTGGTTCCCACGATAAGACTGTCCGTATTTGGAATTCGGAAACTGGACAGCTACTTTCAACACTCGACGGTCATTCAAGTTCCGTATGCTCCGTGGCATACTCCTTCGATGGGTCACGCATCGTTTCCGGGTCCAACGATAAGACAATACTCGTTTGGAACGCTGAAAGTGGTGAAACTGTCGGTGAGCCAATCACTGGACATGATAATTGTGTGAAGTCGGTGTGCTTTTCACCGGACGGAAAGCGAATTCTTTCAGGATCCAACGATTATACTGCACGCGTATGGGACGCAGTCACTGGTAAACCTCTCTTTCCTTCATTTAGCGGTCACACCAACTACATCAACTCTGTTCGCTTCTTCCCCGACGGGACGCGCTTTGCTACTGGGTCCTTTGATGGGTCAATTAGAATATGGATATTAGACGAAATTTCAAATGAGATTAATTGGAGATCAAGAGACGATGGCTGGGTTGTCGGCGAGAATGGTGAATTGATGATGTGGATACCTACCGACCTTCGTAATCACGTTTATGGACACAGGAATATTAGTATGCTTAACCGCTCTTTCTATGTTAAACTTAATTTCGGTACCGAACAAAATATTAGTCGTAATATCCAAGTTTAATGTTTCTATACTCTTCATTTGTTATTTCTATTCATCTGATGTTTGATTTATGTCTATGGCCCTACCAACTCTTTTTTTTTTTTTTTAACTTTTTTGAAACTCTGGTTATTTGTTTCGGATTAGTTTGTATTGTATTGTATTATTGGTGCCGCTCGGTTCCGGAGATAGATTCTTATCTGTGTAAAATGTATATGTATCATGTATGTGTTTCATTGGCTAATATTGTTCGTAAATAATTGTAGATACTAGATATGAGATAGAAAACAGACATTTATTTGGTGTGGAGGAGAACAAAGGAAGGTGGGATTCATAGTTGGGAAAACGGGGATTTAGACGAGGATGGCGTGAGCTTTCTCTCTCTCTCTCCACTACACCTCTTTTTGGCTTATCCCCGTTTTGTACATGTACATCGTTGAGGACGGCCTCAGTGGTAACTTAACGAAAAGACTCGAGCTCAAAATAAATAAATAAAAAGAGAAAAAAAAGTAATGTTGCGGCAAGACTGATAAACTGTGTGGTGAACGGATATCATCATATTCGAAGAAAAGATATAATCTTTTAAGTTATTAATCCTCCAGTCACGTATGCATGCCCGCCTGTCCGTTCGTCCGTCTTTCTATGTCTTTCTGTCTGTCTTTCTGTCTGTGTCTGTGTCTATGTCTGTGTCTGTGGGACCATCTATCTGTTTGTCTGTCCGCCTGTCTGTCCGTAAGCAGACATGTGGGTGTTATGTACGTGTGGACCGTAGTTATTTAGGTATATAGGTATGTAGTTAGGTAGTTAGGTATGTAGTTAGACAGTCATGTACGCATGCACGCAAATTTTATACTACTAACTAACTAACTAATATTTAAAAAGGACCCGAGTACGAGTACAGATATCAGATATCAGATATATGTATATAACACAAAATGAAAAAATGAAAAATTACACATGATTAATAAGATTTTTTCGTACTCTCGTCGAGGGATTCCGTTGGGGTGGGAGAGAGGGAGGGAAGGTGGTTGTGATTGTGTGTGTGAGGGGTGAGGATGAAATTAGGACAGTTGAGAATGGAGTGAGAAAGAGATATGAAGGGTAAAGGGAAAGTAAGGAGAGAAAAGGTGAGGGGGGGGGGAGGTGAAAAGTTGAACAGGGCCGTAGGGTAGCAGTTGAAGGAGAAGGGAGAGAAGAGAGGGATAAAGAGAAGGAGATAATCCAGCTACATAGGTTATGTTCACGTTCACGTTCACAAACGATTTGTGTCTGTAAAGAACAAAAAAGAAGAAAGAAACGAGGAGAAAAAGAGAAGAAACGTAAGGAAGGAGGGAAAGACGAGATGAGCATAACGGAGAAGGAAACCGGTAATCCAAGTAAGGGGAAAAGGGATAGAGAGGAGAGGAAAGGAGAAGAAAAGTGATAGAGAAGAAGAGTGTCAGAGAAGAAAAAGAAAAGAAGAAACAATGAGCAACGAGCGTGTAAGGGTTATTCGCGTATCTACTACATGGATATATATAGTCTTTTTTAGATACTAGTAGGCCAAAGGGGTGTAAATGAGTGACTATAGCGTGATTAGTGTAAAAAACCATAATGAGAAAAAAAAAAAGGAAAAGAGTTCGATGTAACTGATATAGAGAACCAAAACGGGAAGACCATAAGAAGAAAAGAAAAACAAAAAACAGAAAAAAAAAAACAGAAAAAAACAGAAAGGGAAAGGGGGATAATAGAACTACAAGTCCCCAACCGCGTCCAAAACATACAAAACCTGTTGAGGTCTCACGAACAAACCCCGATACTCAGCAGTAGACACATCAGACACAGATGGCGACCCACTCCGCATTCTCTTCTTCCTCTCAATACTCAACCCGTCGCCCTCGCGCTTCGTACCCTTGTAATGATAACTACCATAATTATTATTATTATGATGGTGGTGGTGGTGATGGCTCCTCTGGCTCGAGAAGCTCGAAGATAGGTCGTTACGACGCCGTCTGGTGAGACGTTCGTCGTCGCCCCATTCCGATGTGTATCACCCCACATCGAAGTATTTTACCCCGCCCCAGGATCCGTCGTGCCATGCTCGACCGTCCCATTGTTGTTGGTCGTCCCATCCATCACCTGTTACAGGTACTTCCAGCCCTACCCATGGTCCGGTCTCGCCCTCGACTTCACCAATGTAGCGAGCGAATGCACGGAACCTCTTTCGTTTTGAGAATATAAGACAGGGGATTCCGATGTCGAGTGTAGCACCTTTGGGTTCTACCACCGGAGCAGCGACGGGTGTTCCCTCTTCACTTGGTGTAGAGCTAGATCCAGTCTTTGCTTTCCCAGCCGTTGACGATACAACTTTCTTTTTCTTTGAAAGAGTGATGGTGTCGTTTGATCCTTTCCGGCGGACAGTGGCTCGGGTTGCGGTAGAGCCGCTGTCGCTAGAGGGAGATTGGACATTCCTCTTGTCCTCTTTCATAGTTGCCTCCACACGACTCTTGCTCTTGATTGTTTTATTGTTGTTGCTACCCGTGTTTCCGGTTCGCTCTGGATCGATGTTCTCTTTTGAAGGTGATTTGGTTAATGGTTTATTTGGAGAACTGTTCGCGTTCACAGCTGTAACCGGTGCTTTACTCTGAGGAGTCGTCATCGTCGCCGACGTTGTCGTTGTTGACTTCTTTGTCCCTGACAAACACTTCCTATCGTCCGCGCTTGCAGACTTCGTCATCCCAGGCCCGACAACAGTTTTCCTAGCTGCAGAAGTAGCAGTCGAATTCGTCGTCCGCAACAAAGTTGCCGACGGAGATTTACGAATCATCGTCTTCTTTTGGCCCGCCGCTGTTGTGGCAGTTGTTGTTGATGTTGTTGAGATGCGACGGTTTCGTGCTGCACCGGCTGTTGTTGTTGAGCTTACACTGGCTTCGGAGAGTCTACAACTTCGGACGGGGGCTTTGGGTAGTGAGGGAGCTGTGACGATACGGGGAGATCGCGATGTACCAGTACTTCGCATTGAGACGTTTGAAGTTATTGAGGCTGTTGATATTTTTCTTGACCTGCCAATTGAGTCCCGAGAAGTCATGCTGTCCCTAGGAGTCCTGAATCCAGACGTTGAATCGTCCTTGGGGCTCGATAGAGATGCATTCGAGAGGGAGAAAGATGAACGGACAGGAGAAGGAGGTGGTCGAAGTGTTTGTTGTGTGGTGGATGAGGGGACGGTGTTTGCAGTGTTTCGTCGAATCGTTGATCCATGAGATCGAGTTGACATGACCGATGCTGTCGACTTTGGACGTTGTACAGTGACAACATTCCCTTCATGTACGCTTAACACACTCGCGGTGTCACTGGTGTCCTTTATATTACTCGTAGATATTCGAGGACGGTGTCCTTTAGTGATACTAGCCCTCCTTGCAGAAGATAGTGTCGGTGATGTCGCAGTGCTGACATGACCACTATTACTGGGTGTATCTTCATCATCAACGTCCATATCCGAATGAGTAGAATTAACATTTGGTGCACGGTTTACTGTTGGACTTATACTACGTCCACCAAATGGAACAAATTTAGAGTCCGGTCGAGATTCCTTGCGCTCTCTTTCCGTGGCTGTTGTAAGCCGGGACGAAGCACGACTTTTTGTGGATGCAACACTTCGAGCAACACTACAAACAGAAGCAGAAGAAGATTGGATTTGTGAAGGTGTACCCGTCCGGGTATGATTTTTGTTTAATACAGAGGTACGCAGTGAGTGATTCGTGCTCATGCTGTCTCGCTCAGTTACATCTTCTACTCGACTCAGAGTTGGTCGCAGTCCAGTCCGTGTCATAGGACCTCTGGGATTAGCTCCTGAAGGTGTTGTAAGATCTTTAGCAGGAACATTGATTTCTATAGAATAAATCAAGTTAATAACGAATTAAGGTTATAAGGTTCAGGATAAGCCCTTACCATCGCTAATCTCTGCCGTTACCCAAGTCTCCATATTATCAAGTCCACCTTCTTGTCTAATCGACACCCATCGTCTGCGAATCATACACAGTATGTCCAGACGGGTCTGCTCTACTTGAACACGGATTTGAGAAGTACTTGAGAGGAGAGATTTATCGGACTCTTGTGGATGAGGTCGAAGTAATACTACTGAAACTAGGGCCTGTGTAGGATATTAATTATTAAGATATTACTATTCGTTGAGTAAAAAAGAAACACCCACCTGATAGAGTTTGAC
The DNA here is from genome assembly GCA_002287475.2 of Pyrrhoderma noxium. NCBI lineage: Eukaryota > Fungi > Basidiomycota > Agaricomycetes > Hymenochaetales > Hymenochaetaceae > Pyrrhoderma > Pyrrhoderma noxium. Next base: position 430,898 of record CM008262.1, read on the forward strand.
AACATTATTATCATTCATCCCCCTCCGAATTGAATCCATGACCCATTCAACACGTTCTCCATCTTCAAATCTTCCCATTCCATCATTTTCCATAATATCAACCCAATCCTTCTCATTAAACACTTTCTCTGCCTCGCTGCAAAGTGCACAGTCAACAAACGATCTCGCCGTCAGTATCATATCTTTGACAGTATTACCTTATCCATCCCGCACCGGGCTCAATTTCTTCAATCCAGAATGTGCCGCAAAAAGCATCAATAATACATTCATAGGTAAACATCTCTTCTTCACACCAGACAATAGTCTATCACCCGTCTAGACGACATCAGGGAAACGGACCTTGGCACGATGAAACAAGGTTTGAAGATCTTCCCGTCATGTTGAAGTAGATTGATTTGTTATTTCTGCAAGTGCATGGGGCCGCAGAGGCGGAGCGTCTGTTGCAACTTCCGTTGCTTGAGTTCGCTAGTTCTAAGAGTGTGAGAGAGATATGTTGAGGATGAGAAGGAAAGAAAGCAAGAGATAGACAAAAACACAAAAGATGATGGTGAGAAAAAGGAAAGGGGGGGGGACGAGAAGGGTTATCAGCGGAAAGACACTTTAAAGTATGCAAGTTGGTAAATAAAAGCAAAGGGGAAGTAGGATTGTGGATTTTGGATTTTGGAATTTGGAATTTTGTTCACTGACTGACAACGCGGCGACAACTCACTCACTACACTACACGAACGATAACAAGCACGTGAACTCTCAACGTCACCGTCACTCTCTGGTCTAACTCTAAACATTGAAACAAAGGGGGGCTAGTGTGGTCCATCCCCAAAAGCATACACTCCCAGGCCAGACCACAATCACACAGCCTCTGACGGCACATCCGCACGACCACTTTCGGATGTGCGCATAAAATGGGCCTTGAAGAAACAACGAGTGCCCTCGACTGACGTGTACGGAATCAAGCAGCTGGAAAACCCCTCTTCTCAATGGAAGATGCTTTGTTACTGCATCTAAGGGTGGGACAATTAGGATAACGACATTGGATGAGACTCCAAACGATACCGTTTTGGAGCTAAGAGACAATAACTGGTTTTACTGCCCTATGAATATCCGTGTATCTAATCATCCTTCCTATCTTAAACTTCATTTCGGTGCCGAATGAGATATTTGCCGGAATATGTAGTTTTAATCTTCTAATTTCCTTGATTTTTATTCTTATATTATTCCGAAATATCTTAGATTTTAGTAATCTCAAATTTTCATATTTTCTGACCTGTGTTTATGTTTTATTTTGACGAAACTATGATTATACGTACGCATTGCATGTGGTATATTGGGCATGTACAAAGATCTATTTAAAAAGTTTGAAGAGAAGTTGAAATATCAGAAACAGGGAGTATAGTTTACAGGATATCAATGATAGTAACGAGCTCAGATGGGAGTGAGAAAGGGGAATTATATGTGAAGAAAGAGAATATTGGGAGAAAACTGAAGGATTTTATATAACTGATGGTTTTATGAGGTTTTTTATATCTCATAGAGAATAAATATCAGCTCTTACTTAGCATATAAGAGGTAGTGGTAGGTCTCGTAGTATCTAGATATCTAAATAAGCGTTGAGCTCTTCACCACCAGAAACTTGAGGTGTACATCAAATGTGGCTATTGTTTGCTCAAGTATCATTACAAAGGAAAAGTGACGTAAGATTAGTAAATAGACACAAATAAACCTAAAAATAGGTAATGTTAACCAGTAAAACGACCTAGTCGGTATCTTGGGCTGGATTAACTCAATATCTTCTTAAATATCCGAAGTATACTCTTCTGTATCCTGATTATTACAATAAGTAGACGATGATTAAAAAGTTTCCAGAATCATTTTCTCGTATTGTAAAAGTTACGAGTAAACAATGACAAATTTGATCAAAGGTATAGTCTTCCTACCCATAGAGTCCAAGCGACAGCTTAAATATAAGATAATAAAATTAAATATTGTAACAGTTATAAAGGTATGCTCGACACCCAAGATTTTGATGGCTACATAATAGCTGTTGGGATATTGTGCTTATAAATTACAAGAAGCCATCACCATCACTCAATCAAGGCATATCCCGACCATCCCCTTCGCCCTTCAATTCTCACATAATCATTCTTATCACGCTCATCGTCTACTCTGCACACCTGGTACCGATACTATCCAGACAGCAGATATCCCTTCCTACAAAGTATAACCTCCCAAGTTACATACAACAAATAACCTACACCCGAAGTAGACGGATATATCCGTTTTCTTATTCTCCTTCAAGTTTTGCTTCTACTTCAACGAGTGCTAATATTGAAAAATATTATTTATCCTTTTATTACATCCCCAATCATCGCTTTTAACCCTTTCTATCATCTTACGAACTTACTCCAAAACATTCACTACCCTCGTTTCTCAATCTCAATGCCGTTCACTCAGTCCGGCTCGGGTCCTTCAGCGGCTTTTGACACTTACAACGATATCAATCAGGCCATCATAGCACCCCATGGAAACGTAAATGGTAGATGTTTTAGTTTTAATAGCCCAAGCACTCCGGCTGACGAGTGGTAATAAAATAGTGCAAAATAATATTGCCATTAGCAGGGATTCAAATGGCCATAGTGAGCTTAAACGTGGTATGATTCGACATATTCAGAACACAGGGGAATATACGACTGATACAGTTTACTTAGAACTGAAGAATATATTGAATCCTTCCATCTTCACTGGAGACCATCGTCCTGAATGCCTAGAAAACACGAGGAATAAAACCTTAGAATATATATACGATTGGGCAAATGCTAAAGGACGTCCAAACGTACTGTCGTTGATCGGAGCAGCGGGTACGGGCAAAAGTACCATTGCGACGACAGTTGCGGGGGTGTATCAGAAGAAGGGTCAACTTGGATGTCATATATTCTTCATCCGGGAGAGGAGTCATCCAGGAAATGTCTTGCAAACCATCGCGTATCTACTGGCTGAATATAGTCAGCCCATAGCCGAGTCTCTTTCTGAACAATTGAAGAAATCTGGAAATTTAGATTCCTCAAATGTAAAAACAAAATTCGATATTCTTCTCCAACAACCATTATCTGCCGTTGCCGCTAAAGTAGCCCATCCTGTACTTATCGTATTAGATGCTCTCGATGAGTGCGGTACTCCAGAACTCCGTCAAAGTCTCCTAGATGTTCTTCGAGATTGTCTGACAACCCTCCCTGATAACTTCCGAGTTCTTATCACTTCACGACCCGATGAAGACATTGATATCCTCATCGACTCACCCAATCTTCGAGTTAAGATCCTTGATCAGCACTCTAACGAGAGCAAAGACAATGTTTCTACATATATCAAGTTCCAATTTAACCAGATGAAGTCTTCAGGGAAATTGAAGATTCCTAGTGGGTGTGACTGGGATGATAGTATAAATAAACTAGTACAAGGTGCAGATGGGTTGTTTATCTGGGCGTCTACAGCAATCAAGTTTGTGAGGGAAGAGAAATGGACCCGGTATAGATGTTTCCAAAATCTTGTCTCGAATGCAAATTCTCTGAAACTTGACGAGCTATACAAAACGGTTCTTTTTCATGCATTGAAATGGGACGAAGGAGATAAGGAGACCTTCAAGAGTATATTCTCACTCATCTTCTTTGCAAAACATCCTTTGTGCGATAAAGAGATAAACGAAATCCTCGATGTAGAGATGGATGTTACATCGAATTTACTATCTTACTTCCGGTCATTGGTTAGATATGAGGAAGGTCAGCCAATAAGGATACATCACACATCATTCTACGATTATCTTATATCGTGTGAAGGGAGTGCGTGGCACATTGATGTGGAAGTGGAAAGAGCAAATATTGCTTCGAGGTGCCTCGAACGAATGAGCGACTCGCTTAAATACAATATTTGCAATCTTCAATCCGGTTTATTAAATTCAAATGTACCTAACCTCGATAATCGCGTGGCACAATGTATTCCTCCATCCTTAGAGTACATATGCTATAATTGGGCTCATCACCTACGAGATGTGTCGTATTCACAAGGACTATGCACCCAGCTGCGATTATTCGTGTATAATCAATCATTGTTCTGGTTCGAGGCACTTAGTCTGACCAATACATTTGACAACAATGTCGGGCCTGCTCTTCAATTTGCAATTGATTGGGTTGGGGTAAGTGCATTGTATTGATTCAAATATTTAGTGACTAAATATTTATCTAGAACAATGACACGGAATTATCATCTTTCCTTAGAGATGCATATCGACAGGCAAGCATATATTCGGAGCCAATCTCGATGAGCGCATTGCAAGTGTATAATTCGCTGCTACCTCTAACTAAAGAGGATTCGCTGATGTCGATACACTATGCAAAATACGCGTCTACGGGATATCGAGTAGAGTATATCGGTAGAAAACGGCGTAGTGACTGTATCAAGACAATACAAGTTGATCGGGAGCGGGAACGGGAATGGGAGCGGGAATGGGATCGGGAATGGGGACGGGAACGAGAATGGGAATGGAGACGGGATCGAAAACGAAGATGGAGAACTTCATCACTCAGTTTCTTGTTATTTTCTCCTGATGGTACTCGAATTCTGTCCGATCCAGTACGAGTTGTTTGTATATGGGAAGCAACTAGTGGTAAATTCATCGCTGGTCTGCTTACAGGAGACGATAAATCCGATGCGTTGACTGCCACTTACTCACCCGACGGGAGATATATTATCGTAGCCAGCGATGATGGTATTATTAGAAAATGGGACGCATTCACGAATTGTCCCGTTTGGGAAAGGGAAATAGATAGAGAGCAGATAGATTTGAGTCAAGTGGTGTCAGCAGCATTCTCGCCGGATGCAAAGTCAATTGTATTCGGGAATAACCAAAGGACAATCATAGTGTTTAATGTAGATACTGGAGAGCAAAGCGGCGAACCGTTAGAGGGACATACCGACTCCGTTCGCTGCCTCTCGTTCTCGTATGACGGTCAATATTTTGCATCAGGGTCGGATGACGAGACAATCAATATATGGGACGTGGATAGAAGGAAGGTGAAGATTAGTACACTCAAAAAACATACCAAGGCAGTTACGGCGGTCAATTTTTCTCCTAGTGGGAAAAACGTCATCTCAGGTTCTAAGGATAGGACTATTCTCGTTTGGGATGTATTCACGGGAGAGGTGTCGCGCGAGATTGAATGTAAGGGTGAAGTAAACTCGGTCACATACTCTCCCAATGGACTCTACATTCTTGCGGGTGGGTGGCAGTGGATTTATATGTGGAATGTAGACGATGTGAAAGCCCCGCCAAAAGTATTTCAAGTAGATAAGTCTATCCTGCGAGTTGCCTTCTCGCCCGATAGTAATCGTTTCGTGTCCGTAGATGACGGTCGAGATGAGATTCAGATATGGGACGCTTCATGGGGCGAGGAAGAAACAAAGCCTACATTTGAAGAACAAGAAGCGATCTGGTCGATGGCTTTGTCTCCCAGCGGCGAGTTCATCGCCTCGGGGTCTTCTTATGGTAGCATCTATTTATGGAACGTGCGCAACGGTGGACTTGTCAAAAAGTTGAAACTCCGCCGTCACGTCAACTCAGTCTCGTTCTCAACCGTCAACGAGAAACTCATCGCTTTTGGCACTCAGGACGGGATAGGGACAGGGACAGGGACAGGGACAGTGGAAGTATGGGACGTCACAAACGAAGAACCTGTCACAATTGGAAATCACAAGCAACCAGTAGAATGTGTTGCGTTTTCACTGCCAGATGGAAATCATGTTGCCTCGGGCTCATATGACAACACAATTTGTATTTGGAACGTCAAAAGTAGGGAATTGGCAGTCGGTCCATTGATAGGGCATGAAGATTGGGTTTGGGCAGTAGCGTATTCTCCGGATGGAACGAGGCTCGCCTCTGGTTCCTACGATAGGACTGTTCGTATTTGGAATTCGGAAACTGGACAGCTACTTTCAACACTCGACGGTCATTCAAGTTCCGTATGCTCCGTGGCATACTCCTTCGATGGGTCACGCATCGTTTCCGGGTCCAACGATAAGACAATACGTGTTTGGAACGCTGAAAGTGGTGAAATTATTGGTGAGCCAATCACTGGACATGATAGTTACGTGAAGTCGGTGTGCTTTTCACCGGACGGAAAGCGAATTCTTTCAGGATATTCCGATAATATTGCACGCGTATGGGACGCAGTCACTGGTAAACCTCTCTTTCCTCCATTTAGCGGTCACACCTACTGGATCCACTCTGTTTGCTTCTTCCCCGACGGAACACGCTTTGCTACTGGGTCCTTGGATGGGACAATTAGAATATGGACATTAGATGAGATTGCAAATGAGATTAATTGGGAATTAAGAGACGATGGCTGGGTTGTCGGCGAGAATGGTGAATTGATGATGTGGATACCTACCGACCTTCGTGATCGCGTTTGTAGACACAGGAATATTAGTATGCTTAACCGCTCTTTCTATGTTAAACTTAATTTCGGTACCGAACAAAATATTAGTCGTAATATCCAAGTTTAATGTTTCTATACTCTTCATTTGTTATTTCTATTCATCTGACGTTTGATTTATGTCTATGGCCCTACCAACTCTTTTTTTTTTTTTTAACTTTTTTGAAACTCTGGTTATTTGTTTCGGATTAGTTTGTATTGTATTGTATTATTGGTGCCGCTCGGTTCCGGAGATAGATTCTTATCTGTGTAAAATGTATATGTATCCTATATGCGTTTCATTGGCTAATATTGTTCATAAATAGTTGTAGATACTGGATATCAGATAGAAAATGGACATTTATTTGTTATAGAGGAGAACAAAGGAAGGTGGGATCCATAGCTGGGTAAACGGGGATTTAGACGAGGTTGGCCTGAGCTTTCTCTCTCTCTCTCTCTCTCAACACTACACCTCTTTTTGGCTTATCCTCGTTTTGTACATGTACATCGTTGAGGACGGCCTCAGTGATAACTTAACGAAAAGACTCGAGCTCAAAATAAATAAATAAAAAGAGAAAAAAAGTATTGTCGCGGTAAGACTGATAAACTGTGTGGTGAACGGATATCATCATATTCGAAGGAAGGATCTAATCTTTTAGGTCCTCAATCTCCCAGTCACATACTCACGCCTATCTATCCGTTCGCCCGCTTGTCTATGCCCGTCTGTTCACCCGTTTCTGTATCTGTGAGACCATCTATCTGTTTGTCTGCCCGCCTGTCTGTCTGTAAGCAGACATGTGGGTGTTATGTACGTGTGGACCGTAGTTATTTAGGTATTTAGGTATGTCATTAGGTATGTAGTTATGTAGTTATGTAGCCACGTAGCCACGCATGCACATAAATTTTATACTACTAACTAGCTAACTAACTAATATTTAGAAAGAGGTAACCCGAGTCCCGAGTACGAGTACAGATATCAGATATCAGATATATGTATATATGTATATAACGCAAAAAGAAAAAAAAAAAGAAAAAATTACACATGATTAATAAGATGTTTTCGTACTCTCGTCGAGGGATTCCATTGGGGAGGGAGGAAGGAAGGGAGAAATGCTGATTGGTTGATTGTAGGAGGATAGGGGGTGGAGAGAGAAAGGGCTCGTATGGAATTAGGACGGTTGAGAATGGATTGAGAAAGAGATATGAAGGGGTAAAGTAAAAGTAAGGAGAGAAAAGGCGAAGGGTGGGGGAAGGTGAAAAGTTGAACAGGGCCGCGGTGGTGGAAGAAGATGGTAGTAGAAAGAGAAGAGAGAGATAAAGAGGGAGATAATCCAGCTACATAGGTTATGTTCACGTTCACAAACGATTTGTGTCTGTAAAGAACAAAAAAGAAGAAAGAAACAGGGAAAAAAAAGAAGAAAGGTAAGGAAGGAAGGAAGGGTTGATGAGCATAACGGAGAAGGAAACCGGTAATCCAAGTAAGAGGAAAAGGGATAGAGAGGAGAGGAAAGGAGAAGACAGGTGATAGAGAAGAGGGTCAGAGAAGAAGGGAAAAAGAAAAGAAGAAACAACGAGCAACGAGCGTGTAAGGGTTATTCGCGTATCTACTACATGGATATATATAGTCTTTTTTAGATACTAGTAGGCAAAGGGGTGTAAAGGAGTGACTATAGCGTGATTAATGTAAAAAAAAAACCATAATGAGAAAAAAAAGAAAGAAAAGAGTTCGATGTAAGTGATATAGAGAGCCAAAACGAGAAGACCATAAGAAGGAGAAATGATAAACAGAAAAAAAATAGAAGAGAAAAGAAAGGGGAAAGGGGTAATGGAACTACAAGTCCCCAACCGCATCCAAAACATACAAAACCTGCTGAGGTCTCACGAACAAACCCCGATACTCAGCAGTAGATACATCAGAAACAGAAGGCGACCCACTCCTCATCCGCTTCTTCCTCTCAATACTCAACGTATCGCCCTCGCGCTTCGTACCCTTATAATGATAACTACCATAGTTATTATTATTATTATGGTGGTGGCTCCTCTGGCTCGAGAAGCTCGAAGATAGGTCGTTACGACGCCGTCGAGTCAGACGTTCGTCATCGCCCCATTCTGAGGTGTATGACCCAACATCGAAGTGCTTCACTCCGCCCCAGGATCCGTCGTGCCACGCTCGACCGTCTGATTGTTGTTGGTCGTCTCATCCATCACCTGTCACGGGTACTTCTACGCCCACCCATGGTCCAGTCTCGCCCTCGACTTCACCGATGTAGCGAGCGAATGCGTGGAACCTCTTTCGTTTTGAGAATATTGGACAGGGGATTCCGATGTCGAGTGTAGCACCTTTGGGTTGTACCACTGGAGCAGCGATGGGCGTCCCCTCCTCGCTTGGTGTCGAGCTAGATCCGGTCTTTGCTTTCCCGGGAGTTGACGACACTACCTTCTTTTTCTTTGAAAGAGTAATGGTGTCGTTTGATCCTTTCCGGCGGACGGTGGCTCGGGTTGCGGTAGAGCCGCTGTCGCTAGAGGGAGATTGGACATTCCTCTTGTCTTCTTTCATAGTCGCCTCTACACGACTCTTGCTCTTTATCGTTTTATTGTTGCTATCTGTATTTCCGGGTCGCTCGGGATCAATCTTCTCTTTTGAAGGTGATTTAGGTAACGGTTTATTTGGTGAACCGTTTGTATTCCTCTGAGGAGTCCTCATCGTCGCCGGCGTTGTTGTTGCTGTCTTCTTTGTCCCTGACAAACATTTCCTATCATCCCCACTTGCGGACTTCGCCATTCCAGGCGCAACCACAGTTTTCCTAGCTGCAGAACCAGCAGTCGAATTTGTCGTCCGCAACCAAGTTGCCGATGGAGATTTACGAATCATCGTTTTCTTGAGGCCTGTCGCTGTCGTAGCGGTTGTTGTTGTTGATGTAGTTGAGATACGTCGGTTTCGGGCAGCTCCAGCAGTAGTTGTTGAGCTAACACTGGCTTCGGAGAGCCTACGACTTCGGACGGGGGCTTTGGGTAATGAGGGAGCTGTGACGATACGGGGAGATCGCGATGTACCGGTACTTCGCATTGAGATGTTTGAGGTTGTTGAGGCTGTTGATATTTTTCTTGACCTAGCAATTGAGTCTCGGGAAGTCATGCTATCTCTAGGAGTCCTGAGTCCAGACATTAAATCGTCCTTTGGGCTCGATAGTGATGCATTCGAGAGGGAGAAAGATGAACGGACAGGAGAAGGAGGAGGTCGTAGTGTTTGTTGTGTGGTGGATGAGGGGACGGTGTTTGCAGTGTTTCGTCGAATCGTTGATCCATGAGATCGAGTTGACATGACCGATGCTGTCGACTTTGGACGTTGTACAGTGACAACGTTTCGTTCATGTACGCTCAACACACTCGCGGTGTCACTGGTGTCCTTTATATTACTCGTAGATATTCGAGGACGGTGTCCTTTAGTGATACTAGCCCTCCTTGCAGAAGATAGTGTCGGTGATGTCGCAGTGCTGACATGACCACTATTACTTGGTGCATCTTCATCATCAATGGACATATCCGAATGAGTAGAATTAACACTTGGTGCACGGTTTACTGTTGGACTTATACTACGTCCACCAAATGGAACAAATTTAGAGTCCGGTCGAGATTCCTTGCGCTCTCTTTCCGTGGCTGTTGTAAGCCGGGACGAAGCGCGACTCTTTGTGGATGCAACACTTCGAGCAACACTACGGACAGAAGCAGAAGAGGATTGGATTTGTGAAGGAGTACCCGTCCGGGTGTGATCTTTGTTTAATACAGAGGTACGCAGTGAGTGATTCGTGCTCATGCTGTCTCGCTCAGTTACATCTTCTACTCGACTCAGAGTTGGTCGCAGTCCAGTCCGTGTCATAGGACCTCTGGGATTAGCTCCTGAAGGTGTTGTAAGATCTTTAGCAGGAACATTGATTTCTATAGAATAAATCAAGTTAATAACGAATTAAGGTTATAAGGTTCAGGATAAGCTCATACCATCGCTAATCTCTGCCGTTACCCGAGTCTCCATATTATCGAATCCACCTTCTTGTCTAATAGACACCCATCGTCTGCGAATCATACACAGTATGTCCAGACGGGTCTGCTCTACTTGAACACGGATTTGAGAAGTACTTGAGAGGAGAGATTTGTCGGACTCTTGTGGATGAGGTCGAAGTAATACTACTGAAACTAGGGCCTGTGTAGGATATTAATTATTAAGATATTACTATTCGTTGAGTAAAAAAGAAACACCCACCTGATAGAGTTTGACAACATTATTGTCATTCATTCCCCTCCGAATTGAATCCATAACCCATTCAACACGTTCTCCATCCTCAAATCTTCCCATTCCATCATTCTCCATAATATCAACCCAATCCTTCTCATTAAATACTTTCTCTGCCTCGCTGCAAAGTGCACAGTCAACAAACGATCTCGCCGTCAGTATCATATCTTTGACAGTATCACCTTAGGCCATCCCGCACCGGGCTCAATTTCTTCAATCCAGGCGTCTCATAATTACTCGTCTTTTCGGTAAATTTACTCAATTACCGGAAGAGTGAGTTCCTAATAAAAGAGCTCTACACTAGTTTTTTAAAGAAAAATATACTATAAAAAATCATTGGATAGTAGATGGATATCTAAAGAATATGCAAAAAAAGTTTAAAATATTAGTGAAAAGAATTGGGCGTGTAAGTAAGGAATTAGTGAGAGAACTTGCCATTTAAGTAAGCATATAGATCTCTTTCGTATTTAAATTATTTTATTTTTTTCACAAATTAAATCTAATCTAAAAATTGATAATTTAAGAGTAAATAAGTATAGCTATCAGCTATGATAGCTTATATAGAGTAAAAATGCGTTAGTCTAAGTATATTTAAAACATAAGCTCGGATTGTGTGTTTTTTGCAGTTAGCCAAAAAAGGCTATTTTTATAGGGTCTCTGATTTTAGCCCTTTTCTTGGTAAAACTTAGTATTAACAACTCATAAAAATTTATACTTTAGTATCTAACTAGATATTCTTCAATAATATGAAGATTTTACATTAAAATATTTTAATTTTATATTAAAAATCAACAGAGTTTGGAGACCCTATAAAAATAGCCTTTTTTGGCTAACTGCAAAAAACACACAATCCGAGCTTATGTTTTAAATATACTTAGACTAACGCATTTTTACTCTATATAAGCTATCATAGCTGATAGCTATACTTATTTACTCTTAAATTATCAATTTTTAGATTAGATTTAATTTGTGAAAAAAATAAAATAATTTAAATACGAAAGAGATCTATATGCTTACTTAAATGGCAAGTTCTCTCACTAATTCCTTACTTACACGCCCAATTCTTTTCACTAATATTTTAAACTTTTTTTGCATATTCTTTAGATATCCATCTACTATCCAATGATTTTTTATAGTATATTTTTCTTTAAAAAACTAGTGTAGAGCTCTTTTATTAGGAACTCACTCTTCCGGTAATTGAGTAAATTTACCGAAAAGACGAGTAATTATGAGACGCGTCTGTACATTCATAGGTAAACATCTCTTCTTCACACAGACAATAGTCCATCACCCGTCTTCTGAGGCAACTCTGCAAATTCACTCATAACCCATCCCGATCTAAATAGTCATACCAGTGCACGTCGAGCACCACGGTCAAGATATACATTTTGTACATCTGGAAAAACTGAGAATTGAAGTACACGAGGTGCACGCCGAGCACATTGACGCCATCGACAACCATTCCCCCATTTACCACCCGTTATCCTCTCATATTCTGTAAATTCAAGGAAAGCATGGAATAGTCCGTGTATCATTTCAACTACAATCTGAGCTTGGATTTCATCATATAATGGTTGAATTTGTAAATAGTTTGCTGAACACATGATGGTAAATGTTGTGTCAAGGTCATACGTTCTGTTCGAAAACGCCAGCGTACTGGTGTACAGAAAACCAAGAGTGAAATGGAGTGCCGGCGCAGTAAAAGGCGGGGAGGGTAGTCGGAGTTTAGCAGGTTCACCTGGAGGGGGTAAGTTCTTGAGTCCATATATAAGTTGATCATAGAAATATGAAGCTCTTGTAGCAAGGATAAATCGGTGGGAGTAAAAACCAGGAGCAGTCTCCTCTTCTGTTGTAGTAGAATTACCTATGGTATGCACATCTTCATGTATCTCGACGATGATATCCGAGTATAGTCTCGATCTCCACATATATACAACATCTTTACGTAGTTTTGCGATACGTCCTCGCCTTCGGTCACATACTTCTCGTTGGCATCGAAGAGAAACTCAAAAGCGTCACCGAATCATTTCCTGGTGTATAGGTACTCGAGTTCATTTGAGAAAAGGGCAGGATTGTGATTTAATGAGATGCGGGTGAGAGAACCTATGACTGAAGGAGCTGGAGAGGTAGGTCTGAAGTTTGAAGGGGAGACAGAACGGACTGAGGCATTAAGAGAGAGGGCGGATGTGCTAGGCGTTGGAAGAGATGGAGTAGGAGAAGCGCCAAAGGGAAGAGGAGAAGTAATCGGAGGAGCACGAGCATATACCACTGCTAATAAAGATAAATAAAGATGACAGGAAACAGGTTGAGTATTTGAGAGAGGGTAGTACCCCTAGGACCCCAGACTTCTTCGTTTGAGGAGTCGTCCATTGCGTCTTCATCGACGAGATCCTAGACGACATCGGGGAAACGGACCTTGGCACGATGAAACAAAGTTTGAAGACCTTCTTGTCATGTTGAAGTAGATTTATTTGTTATTTCTGCAAGTGCGTGGGGCCGCAGAAGCGGAGCGTCTGTTGCAGCTTCCATTGTTTGAGTTCGCTAGTTCTAAGAGTGTGAGAGAGAGATGTTGAGGATGAGAAGGAAAGAAAGCAAGAGATAGACAAAAACACAAAAGATGATGGTGAGAAAAAGGAAAGGGGGGGGGGGGACGAGAAGGGTTATCAGCGGAAAGACACTTTAAAGTATGCAAGTTGGCAAATAAAAGCAAAGGGGAAGTAGGATTGTGGATTTTGGATTTTGGAATTTTGTTCACTGGCTGACAACTGCGGCAACACGGCGACAACTCATTCACTACACTACACGAACGATAACAAGCACGTGAACTCTCAACGTCACAGTCACTCTCTGGTCTAACTCTAAACACAAAGGGGGGCTAGTGTAGTCCATTCCCAAAAGCATACACCCCAGGTCAGACCACAATCATACAACCTCTGACGGCGTATCCGCACGACCACTTTCGGATGTGCGCATAAAATGGGCCTTGAAGAAACAACGAGTGCCCTCGACTGACGTGTACAGGATCAAGCAGCTGGAAAACCCCTCTTCTCAATGGAAGATGCTTTGTTACTGCATCTAAGGGTGGGACAATTAGGATAACGACATCGGATGAGACTCCAAACGATACCGTTTTGGAGCTAAGAGACAATTACTGGTTTTACTGCCGTATGAATATCCGTGTATCTAATCATCCTTCCTATCCTAAACTTCATTTCGGTGCCGAATGAGATATTTGTCGGAATATGTAATTTAAATCTTCTCATTTCCTCGATTTTTACTCTTATATTATTCGGAAATATTCTAGCTTTTAGTAATCTTAAATTTTCACATTTCTCTGACTGTATTTATGTTTTATTTTGACAAAAATATGATTATACGTACGCATTACAGGTGATATATTGGGCATGTACAAAGATCTATTTAAAAAGTTTGAAGAGAAGATGAAATATCGGAAAAAGGGATTATAGGTTACAGGATATCGATGATGGTAACGAGCTCAGATTGGAGTGAGAAAGGGGAGTTATATGTAAAGAAGGAGAATATTGGGAGAAAACTGAAGGATTTCAAATAACTGATGGTTTTATGAGGTTTTTTATATCTCATAGAGAATTAGTATCACCTCGAACTCAGCATATAAGAGGTAGTGATATGTTTCGCAGTATCTATAAATCTAAAGAAGCGTTGAGCTCTTCACTAGAAACTTGAGGTGTAGATAACCCATTTTGAAGAAAAAAGTGTTTGTGGATATTATTTGCCTGGGTATCATTACAAAGGAAAAGTGACGTAATAGTAGTAAATAGACCTAAATAAACCTAAAAATAGGTAAATTCAGCCTGTAGAACGACATAGTCGATATCTTGGGCTGGATTAACTAAATTTTTTCTTAAATGCCAGAAGTATACTATTCCGTAACCCGATTATTACAACTAGTGCACAATTATCAAAAAGGTTCCAGAATCATTTTTTCGTATTAGAAAAGTTACGAGTAAATAATGACAAATATGATCAAAGGTATAGTCTTCCTACCCATAGAGTCCAAGCAATAAATTAAATATAATACAATAAAGTCAAACAGAATAACAGGTATAGAGGTTAGCTCGTTACCCAAGATTTCGATGGCTACATAATAACTATTGGGACACTATGCTTATAAATCACAAGAAGCCATCACCATCACTCAATCAAGGCATATCCCGAGTATCCCCTTCCCCTTCGCCCTTCGATTCTCACTCACATACTCATTCTTATCGTGTTCATCATCTACTTTGCACACTTGGTACAGATACTATCCAGACAGCAGATATCTTTTCCTAAAAGTATAACACCCCAAGTTAGATACGACATACGACTTTTAACTGAGATAGACGATATATCCGTTTTCTGACTCTCTCTCGAGTCTTCCCCGTATTCTAACAGGCGCTGATATCAAAAAACACATTTACCTTGCTCTTCCATCACTTTCAATCTTCTCAGAGATATCATAAAATTGCTCTCATTCAATCACTACCCTTTTTCACAATCTCAATGTCATACAATCAATCTGGTCCTAATTCTTCCACGTCTATTGGCACTTGCAACAACGTCACGGGAAATCAGGACAATACAACAATCGAGAGTAAGTATTTTATCCTTCCGATTTCGGTTCTCTGACTAAGGAGTAATATTAACACAGTACAGCAATTGAACGTCTTTAATCAACATCCAAACACGCACGAAACTCTTAAACGCGGTACGATTTCATATATTCAGAACGAAGAAGGATATACGGGCTGACATAGCTTACTTAGACCTGAAGAAGATATTGAATCCTTCCATCTTCACTGGAGACGATCGCCTCGAATGTCTAGAAAATACAAGGAAGAAAACGCTAGAAGATATATACGATTGGGTGAATGCTGAAGGGCCTCCGAACGTACTTTTATTGATCGGAGCGGCTGGCACGGGGAAGAGCACCATTGCGACGACAGTTGCGGGGATGTATCAGAGAAAGCGTCAACTTGGTTGTCATATGTTCTTCGTTCGGGAGAGGAGTCATCCAGGAAATGTCTTGCAAACCATCGCGTATCTACTATCTGAGTATAGTCAGCCTATTGCTAAGTCTCTTTCTGAACAGTTGAAGAAATCTGGAAATTTAGATTCCTCAAACCTAAAAGTAAAATTCGATATTCTCCTTCAACAATCATTATCTGCCGTTGCCAATGAAGTTGGCCATCCTGTACTTATTGTATTAGATGCTCTCGATGAGTGCGGTACTCCAGAACTCCGTCAAAGTCTCCTAGATGTTCTCCGAGATTGTTTACCAGCCCTCCCCGTCAATTTCCGAGTTATTATTACTTCGCGGCCTGATGAAGGCACCGATACCCTCATCTCCTCATCCCGTTTTCAAATTATGGAACTTGACCAGCACTCTGATGAGAGCAAGGTCAATGTTAAAACATATATCAAGTTCCAATTTGACCAAATGAGGTCTTCGAGAAAATTGAAGGTTCCTAGCGACTGTGACTGGGATAACAGTATACAAACACTGTCAGAAAGTGCAGACGGTCTATTTATCTGGGCATCGACTGCAGTCAAGTTTGTGGAAGGGGAGAGATCGTCCCGGTATAGATGTTTCCAAAATCTTGTCTGCAAAGCAACTTCTTTGAAACTCGATGAGTTATACACGGAGATTCTTTTTCAAGTATCGAAATGGAGTGAAGGGGATCAAGAGACTCTCAGGAATATATTCTCACTCATCTTGTTTGCGAAACGACCCCTACTTGACAGAGAAATAAACGAAATCCTCGATGTAGAGATGGACGTAACATCGAATTTACTATCTTACTTCCGGTCATTGGTTAGATATGAGGAAGGACAACCAATAAGGATATATCACGCTTCATTCTACGATTATCTTATATCGTGTGAAGGGAGTGCATGGCACATTGATGTGGGAGTGGAAAGAGCAAATATTGCTTCGAGGTGCCTCAGACGAATGAGCGACTCGCTTAAATACAATATTTGTGATCTTCAATCTGGCTTATTAAATTCAAATGTACCTAACCTCGATAATCGTGTGGCACAATGTATTCCTCCATCCTTAGAGTACACATGTTGTAACTGGGCTCACCATCTTCGAGATGTACCGTATACACAAGAACTATGCTCGCAACTACAATCCTTTGTACATAATCAGTTGCTGTTCTGGTTCGAGGTACTTAGCCTCACCAATACATTTGACAACAATGTCGGGCCCGCACTTCAATTTGCAATTGATTGGGTTGGGGTGAGTGCATTGTATTGATTGTTATGTTTAGTGACTAAATATTGATCTAGAACAATGACCCGAAATTATCATCTTTCCTTAGAGATGCATATCGACAGGCAAGCATATATTCGGAGCCAATCTCGATGAGCGCATTGCAAGTGTATAATTCCCTACTACCTCTAACTAAAGAGGATTCGCTGATGTCGACACACTATGCAAAATACGCGTCTACGGGATATCGAGTAGAGTATATCGGTAGAAAACGACGTAATGACTGTATCAAGACAATACGAGTTGATCGGGAGCGGGAACGGGAATGGGAGCGGGAACGGGAACGGGAACGGGAACGGGAACGAAGATGGGGAACTCCATCATTCAGTTTCTTGCTATTTTCTCCTGATGGCACTCGAATTCTCTCAGATCCAGTACGAGTTGTTTGCGTATGGGAAGCAACTAGTGGTAAATTCATTGCCGGACCGCTTGCGGGAGATGATGAATCCGATGCGTTGACTGCCATTTACTCACCCGACGGAAGATATATTATCGTAGCCAGCGATGACGGTATTATTAGAAAATGGGATGCACTCACGAATTGTCTCACTTGGGAAAGGGAAATAGATAGAAAGCAGGTAGATTTGAGTCAAGTGGTGTCAGCGGTATTCTCACCAGATGCGAAGTCAATTGTATTCGGGAATAATCAAGGGGAAATCCTAGTGTTTAGTGTAGATACTGGAGATCAAGTCGGCGAATCGTTAAAAGGTCACACCGAGTCCGTTCGTTGTCTCTCATTCTCGCCCAACGGTCAATGTTTTGCATCAGGGTCGGACGACATGACAATCAATATATGGGACGTGGATAGAAGGAAGGTGAAGATATGTCCACTCAAAAAACATACCAGGGCAGTTACGGCGGTCAATTTTTCTCCTAGTGGGAAAAACGTCGTCTCAGGCTCATTGGATGGGACTATTCTCATTTGGGATGCATTCACGGGAGAGGTGTTGCGCGAGATTGAATGCGAGGGTGAAGTAAACTCAGTCACGTACTCTCCCAATGAACTCTACATTCTTGCGGGTGGACCGAAGTGGATTCGTATGTGGAAGGTAGACGATGTGAAAGCCCCGCCAAAAGTATTTGAAGTACGTTATGAGTTTATCTTTCGAGTTGCCTTCTCGCCCGACAGTAGTCGTTTCGTGTCCCTAAATGGCCGTCGAGATGCGATTCGGATATGGGACGCTTCATGGAGCGAGGAAGGCACGAAGCCTACATTTGGAGAGCAAGAAGCGATCTGGTCGATTGCTTTGTCTCCCAGCGGCGAGTTCATTGCGTCGGGGTCTTTAGGTGGTAGCATCTATTTATGGAACGTGCAAAGCGGTGAACTTGTCAAAAAGTTAAAACTCCGCAGTCACGTCATATCAGTCTCGTTCTCTCCCGTCAACGAGAAATTCATTGCTTTTGGCACTCGAGAAGGGACAGTGACAGGGACAGTGGGAGTATGGGACGTCACAAACGAAGAGCCTGTCACAATTGGAAATCACAGGGGATCAGTCAATTCTGTTGCGTTTTCACTGCCAGATGGAAATCATGTTGCCTCGGGCTCCTTGGATGAGACAATTTGTATCTGGAACGTCGAACGTAGGGAATTGGCACTCGCCTCATTGACAGGGCATGGAGGTTGGGTTCAGGCATTAGCGTATTCTCCGGATGGAATGAGACTCATCTCTGGTTCCTCCGATAACACTGTCCGTATTTGGAATTCGGAAACTGGACAGCTACTTTCAACACTCAACGGTCATTCTGATCTGGTATTCTCCGTGGCATACTCGTCCGATGGATCACGCATCGTTTCTGGGTCCAACGATAATACAATACGTGTTTGGAACGCTGAAAGTGGTGAAATTGTCGGTGAGCCAATCACTGGACATGATAGTTACGTGAAGTCGGTGTGCTTTTCACCGGACGGAACGCGAATTCTTTCAGGATCTGGAGATTATACTGCACGCGTATGGGACACAGATACTGGTAAACCTCTCTTTCCTCCATTTAGCGGTCACACCGACTGCATCAAGTCTGTTTGCTTCTTCCCCGACGGAACACGCTTTGCTACTGGGTGCTTGGATGGGACAATTAGAATATGGACATTAGACGAAATTTCAAATGAGATTAATTGGGAACTAAAACGTGATGGCTGGGTGGTGGGCGAGAATGGTGAATTGATGATGTGGATACCTACCGACCTTCGTGATCGCGTTTGTGGGTACAGGAATATTAGTATGCTTAACCGCTCTTTCTATGTTAAACTTCATTTCGGTACCGAACGAAATACTAGTCGTAATATCCAAGTTTAATTTTTCTATACCCTTCGTTTGTTATGTCCATTCGTGTATATCATCTAGTGTTTGATTTATGTCTATAGCCCTATCAACTTTTTTTTAACTATTTTCAAACTCTAGTCATTTGTTTATACTGCTCGGTTCCGGAGATCGATTCTTATCTGTGTAAAATGTATATGTATCCTGTATGGGTCTCATTAACCAATACTGTTCGTAAATAGTTGTAGATACCAGATAAAAACGAGCTTACCTGGATCCTCCGTACTTCGTTGAAAACGACCTCAGTGATAGTGATAATTTAACGAAACGATTCGAGCTCAAAATGAAACAATAAAAAAGGGAGAAAAAAGGTAATGCCGCGGCGAGATTGATAAACTGTGTGGTGAACGGATATCACCATATTCGAAGGAAGGATCTAATCTTTTAGGTTCTAGGTTCTTAATCCTCTAGTCACGTATGCATGCCCGCCTGTCCGGCTGACTATGCCCATCTGTCCACCTGTGTCTGTCTATGAAGCCAACTATCTGTTTGTCTAACCGCCTGTCTATCTGTAAGCAGACATGTGGTGTTATGTACGTGTGGACCGTAGTTATTTAGATATTTAGGTACGTAGGCACGTAGGCATGCACGTAAATTTTATACTACTAACTAGCTAACTAATATTTAGAAAAGTAACCCGAGTACGAGTACAGATATCAGATATCGGATATATATATATATATATATATGTATATAACAAAATGAAAAAAATGAAAAATTACACATGATTAATAAGATTTTTTCGTACTCTCGTCGAGGGATTCCGTTGAGGAGGAAGGAAGGGAGAAAGGCTGATTGGTTGATTGTAGGAGGGTTGGGGGTGTAGAGAGAAAGAGCGAGAATGGAATTAGGACGGTTGAGAAAGAGATATGAAGGGAGAGAAGGGAGAGAAAGGGTAAAGGGAAAGTAGAGAGAGAAAAGGTGAGGGGGGGCGGGGGAAGGTTGAAAGTTGAACAGGGCCGTAGGGTAGTGGTAGAAGGAGAAGAGAGAGAAGAGAGAGAGAAAGAGAGGGAGATAATCCAGCTACATAGTTTATATTCACGTTCACGTTCACAAACGATTTGTGTCTGCAAAGAACAAAAAAGAAGAAAGAAACGGGGAGAAAAAGAGAAGAAATGTAAGGAAGGAAAGACGAGATAAGCATAACGGAGAAGGAAACCGGTAATCCAAGTAAGATGAAAGGGAATAGAGGGGAGAGGAAAAGAGAAGACAAGTGATAGAGAAGAAGAGGGTCAGAGAAGAAGAGGGATAGAGAAGAAAAAGAAAAGAGGAAACAATGAGCAACGAGCGTGTAAGGGTTATTCGCGTATCTACTACATGGATATATATAGTCTTTTTTAGATACTAGTAGGCAAAGGGGTGTAAAGGAGTGACTATAGCGTGATTAGTGTAAAAAAAAAACCATAAAGAAAAGGAAAGAGTTCGATGTAAGTGATATAGAGAACCAAAAAGGGAAGACCATAAGAAGAAAAGAAAATCAGAAAAAAAATAGAAGAGAAAAGAAGAAAAACGGGAAAAGAGGTAATGGAACTACAAATCCCCAACCGCGTCCAAAACATACAAAACCTGCTGAGGCCTCACAAACAAACCACGATACTCAGCAGTAGACACATCAGACACAGAAGGCGACCCACTCCGCATTCGCTTATTCCTCTCAATACTCAACGTGTCGCCCTCGCGTTTCGTGCCTTTATAATGATAACTTCTATAGTTATTATTATGATGATGGTGATGGTGGTGGTGATGGCTCCTCTGGCTCGAGAAGCTCGACGATAAGTCATTACGACGCCGTCTGGTGAGACGTTCGTCGTCGCCCCATTCCGAGGTGTATCACCCCACATCAAAGTATTTTACTCCACCCCAGCACCCGTCATGCCACGCTCGACCGTCGGATTGTTGTTGGTCGTCCCATCCGTCACCTGTCACGGGTACTTCCACGCCCACCCATGGTCCAGTCTCTCCCTCGACTTCACCGATGTAACGAGCGAATGCGCGGAATCTCTTTCGTTTTGAGAATATTAGGCAGGGGATTCCGATGTCGAGTGTAGCACCCTTGGGTTGTACCACCGGAGCAGCGATGGGCGTACCCTCCTCACTTGGTGTTGAACTGGATCCTGTCTTTGCTTTCCCGGGAGTTGACGATACCGTCTTCTTTTTCTTGGAAAGGGTGATTGTGTCATTTGATCCTTTCCGGCGGACCGTTGCTCGAGTTGCGGTAGAGCCGCTGTCGCTAGAGGGAGATTGGACATTCCTTTTATCCTCTTTCATAGTCGCCTCTACACGACTCTTGCTCTTTATCGTTTTGTTGTTGTTGCTATCCGTGCTTCCGGTTCGCTCGGGATCGATGTTCTCTTTTGAAGGTGATTTAGGTAACGGTTTATTTGGAGAACCGTTCGCATTCACAGCTGTCACTGGTGCTTTACTCTGAGGAGTCGGAGTCGTCGCCGACGTCGTTGTTGCTGTCTTCCTTGTCCCTGACAAACATTTCCTATCATCTGCTCTTGCAGACTTCGTCATTCCAGGCGCGACAACAGATTTCCTATCTGCAGAACCAGCAGTCGAATTTGTCGTCCGAAACGAAGTTGCTGATGGAGATTTACGAATCATAGTTTTCTTTTGGCCCGCAGCTGTTGTGGCTGTTGTTGTTGTTGATGTTGTTGAAATACGACGGTTTCTGGCAGCTCCAGCAGTAGTTGTTGAGCTAACACTGGCTTCAGATAATCTACGACTTCGGACCGGGGCTTTGGGTAGTGAGGGAGCTGCGACGATACGGGGAGATCGCGATGTACCGGTACTTCGCATTGAGACGTTAGATGTTGTGGAAGCTGTTGATATTTTCCTTGACCTGTCAATTGAGTCTCGGGAAGTCATACTATCTCTAGGAGTCCTGAATCCAGACGTAGAATCGTCTTTGGGACTCGATAGTGATGCATTCGAGAGAGAAGAAGTTGAACGAACGGGAGAAGGAGGCGGTCGCAGTGTTTGTTGTGTGGTGGATGAGGGGACGGTATTTGCAGTGTTTCGTCAAATCGTCGATGCATGAGATCGGGTTGATGTCACCGACGCTGTCGACTTTGGACATTGTACAGTAACAACGTTTCGTTCATGCACGCTTAGCACACTCGCGGTGTCACTTGTGTCCTTTATATTACTCGTAGATATTCGGGGACGGTGTCCTTTAGTGATACTAGCCCTCCTTACAGAAGATAGTGTTGGTGATGTCGCAGTGCTGACATGACCACTATTACTGGGTGTGTCTTCATCATCAACGTCCATAGCTGAATGGGTAGAATTAACATTTGGTGCACGGTTTACTGTTGGACTTATACTACGTCCACCGAATGGAACAAATTTAGAGTCCGGTCTGGACTCTTTACGCTCCCTTTCCGTGGCTGTAGTAAGCCGAGACGAAGCACGACTCTTTGTAGATGCAACACTGCGAGCAACACTACGAACAGAAGCTGAAGAAGATTGGATTTGTGAAGGTGTACCTGTCCGAGTATGGTTCTCGTTTAATACAGAGGTACGCAGTGAGTGATTCGTGCTCATACTGTCTCGCTCAGTTACATCCTCTACCCTACTCAGAGTTGGCCGCAGTCCAGTCCGTGTCATTGGACCTCTGGATTAGCTCCTGAAGGAGTTGTAAGATCTTCAGCAGGGACGTTGATTTCTATAGAGTAGATCAAGTCAATAATGAATTAAGGTTATAGAGTTCAGGATAGACCCGTACCATCGCTAATCTCTGCTGTCACCCAGGTCTCCATATTATCAAATCCGCCTTTTTGTCTGATCGACACCCAGCGTCTGCGGATCATACGCAGTATGTCTAGACGGGTTTGTTCTACTTGAACGCGGATTTGAGAAGTAATTGAGAGGAGAGATTTATCAGATTCCTGTGGATGGGGTCGAAGTAATACTGCCGAAACTAGAGCCTGTGTATGAGGAATATTATTTATTGAGAATAGTACTACGATTTGAAAAAAAAAGGACCCCACCTGATAGAGTTTGACGAGATTATTGTCATTCATTCCCTTCCGAATTGAATCCATCATCCATTCAACACGTTCTCCATCTTCAAATATTCCCATTCCATCATTTTCCATAAAATCAACCCAATCCTTCTCGTTAAACACTTTCTCTGCCTCACTGCAAAGCGCAGTGTCAACAAACGATCTTGCAGTGAGTATCATATCCTTGACAGTATCTCCCCATCCATCCCGCACTGAACTAAGTTTCTTCAACCCAGCGTGTGCCGCAAAAAGCATTAGCAATACATTCATAGGTAAACATCTCTTCTTCACACCCGATAAAAGCCCATCCCGCGTCTTCTGAGGCAACTCTGCGAATTCACTGGTTACCCATCCTTCTCCAAATAATCCTACCAGCGCTCGTCGAGCACCGCGGTCAAGATATACATTTTGTACATCCGGACGAACTGAGAATTGAAGTACACGAGGTGCACGTCGTGCGCATTGACGGCACCGACAACCATTTCCCCATTTACCACCCGTTATCCTCTCATATTCTGTAAATTCGAGGAATGCATGAAACAGGCCGTGCATCATTTCAACAACAACACGAGCTTGGATCTCATCATATAATGGTTGGATTTGTAAATAGTTTGCGGAAGACATGATGGCAAATGCTGTATCGAGATCATACGTTCTGTTTGAGAACGCCAGGGTACCAGTGTACAGAAAACCAAGAGTGAAATGAAGTGCCGGCGCAGTGAAAGGCGGAGAGGGTAACCGGAGTTTAGCAGGTTCGTCTGGAGGGGTTAAGTTCTTGAGTCCATATGTTATAAGTTGATCATAGAAATATGGAGCTCTGGTAGCAAGGATAAATCGGTGGGAATAAAAACCAGGGGCAGTCTCCTCTTCTGTTGTAGTGGAATTACCTATGGTAGGTACATCTTCATGTATTTAGATGATGATATCCGAGTATAGCCTCGATCTCCACATACATACAAGATCCTTACGTACTTTTGCGATGCGGGCTTCATCTGCCTCGCCCTCAGACGCATTTTTCTCATTGGCATCGAAGAGAAACTCGAAAGCGTCACAAAATCCTTTCCCAGTATACAAGTACTCGAGTTCATTTGAGAAAAGGGCAGGATTGTGATTTAATGAGATGCAGGTGAGAGAACCTATGACTGAAGGAGCTGGAGAGGTAGGTCTGAAGTTTGAAGGGGAGACAGAGCGGACTGAAGCATTATAAGAAAAGTCGATGCCAAGATTAAGTGAGAGAGCGGATGTTGCAGGCATTGGAAGAGATGGGGTGGGGGAAGTACCAAATGGAAGAGGAGAAGCAATTGGAGGCGGTCTGAATGAAAAGCAGCAAGCTTGAAAGCTTGGAGGAGCACGAGCATATACCGTTGCTAGTAAAGATAGGTAAAGATAACAGGAAACAGGTTGAGTAGTTGAAAGAGGGTAGTACCTTTATGACCCCAGACTTCCTCGTTTGAGGAGTCGTCCATTGCGTCTTCATCGACAAGATCTCAGACAGCATCGGGGAAGCGGTCCTTGGCACGATGAAACAAGGTTTGGAGATCTTCCTGTCATGTTGAAGTAGATTTATTTGTTATTTCTGCAAGTGCGGGGGGCCGCAGAGGCGGAGCGTCTGTTGCAACTTCCATTGCTTGAGTTCCCCCAGTTTAAGAGAGAGAGAGAGAGAGAGAGAGAGAGAGATGTTAAGGAGGAGAGAAAGCAAGAGATAGCCAAAAGCCTAGAAGATGATGATGAGAAAAGGAAGAGGAAGGGGGGTAAAGCGAGAAGGGGTATCAGCAGAAGCAGGCTTTAAAGATGGCGACGAGAGGCAAAGGGGAAGTAGGATTGTGGATTTTGTGTTTTGGAATGTTATTCACTGACTGACAACTGCGGCAGCGGCGACAACTCACTCAGTAGAATGATAACAAACAACCGTGTGAACTCTCAATGTCACAGTCACACACAATGGTTTTCCATTCCAAAAGCATACAGTCTCAGCCCAAACCACAATGACGACAGCATATACTCACAACCACCCTCAGGTATCCGCCAAAGATGGGGCCCTGAAGGGGAACAAAGAGCGCTGTCGACTGAGAGAGTCATTGTTTGGACTGAAAGCGTATGCTGTGACAATCGGAGGTGTGACCATGTACCGGTTACAGAACGCACACTCGCACACTTACTGCGTTACGACTACCCGTGTATTTAATCATCCTTCCTATCTTAAACTTCATTTCGGTCCCGAATGAGATATTTGTCGGAATATGTAGTTTTAATCTTCTCATTTCCCTGGTTTTTATTCTTATATTATTCCGAAATATCCTAGATTTTAGTAATCTCAAATTTTCACATTTCTCTGACCCATATTTATGATTTATTATGACGAAAATATAATTATACGTACGCATTATAAGTGGTATATTGGGCATGTACAAAGATCTATTTAAAAAGTTTGAAGAGAAGTTGAAATATCGGAAACAGGGAGTATAGTTTACAGGATATCAATGATAGTAACGAGCTCAGATTGGAGTGAGAAAGGGGAGTTATATGTAAAGAAAGAGAATATTGGGAGAAAACTGAAGGATTTCAAATAACTGATGGTTTTATGAGGCTTTTTATATCTCGTAAAGAATAAATATCAACTCGTACTCAGCATATAAGAGGTAGTGGTAGGTTTCGTAATATCTATCAATCTAAATAACCGTTGAGCTCTTCACCAGAAACTTGAGGTGTAGATAAACAATTGTGGTTATTGTTTACTCAAGTATCATTACAAAGGAAAAATGACATAAGATTAGTAAATAGACTTAAATAAACCTAAAAATAGGTAAATTCAACCAGTAAAACGACCTAGTCGGTATCTTGGGCTGGATTAACTCAATATCTTCTTAAATACAAGAAGTATACTCTCCTGTATCCTGATTATTACAATAAGTAGACGATGATTAAAAAGTTTCTAGAATCATTTTCTCGTACTGTAAAAGTTACGAGTAAACAATGACAAATTTGATCAAAGGTATAGTCTTCCTACCCATAGAGTCCAAGCAATGGCTTAAATATAATATAATAAAGTCAAACAACATGACAGGTATAGAGGTAAGCTCGTTACCCAAGATTTTGATGACTACATAATAACTATTGGATATTGTGATTATAAATCACAGAAGCCATCACTGTCACTCAATCAAGGCATATCCCGACTATCCCCTTCCCCTTTGCCCTTCAATTCTCACATACTCGTTCTTATCGCGTTCATCATCTACTTTACCACTTGGTACAGATACCATCCAGACAGCAGATATCTCCTCCTACAAAGTATAACACCCCAAGTCACATCCAAGATACAACTTTCAACCGAAATACACGATATATCCGCTTTTTGATTCTCCTTCAAGTTTTGCTTCTACTTCAACGAGCGCTTATATTGAAAAATACCATTCCTCTCTTACTCCACCCCCACTCATCGCTTTCAACCTTCTCTATCATCTTACGAACTTACTCTAATACAACCACTACCCTTATTTCTCGATCTCAATGCCATTCACTCAGTCAGGCTCCGGTTCTTCCGCTACCTTTGGCACTTATCATGACATAAGTGGGACTAGAAACACAATTAGCAATGTAACTCATGGTAAACCTTTAATTTTCTATAACATCTAATACTCTGACTAATTGTTAATTTAATACAGTACGAAACGTCTACAATCAAGATAATCAAGATTCAAGTGAGCACGGAGCTCTTAAACGCGGTACGATTTAATATATTTAGAATGAAGAGGGACATACAGGCTGACACAGCTTACTTAGACCTGAAAAATGTATTGAATCCTTCCATCTTCACTGGAGACCATCGTCCTGAATGCCTAGAAAATACGAGGGAGAAAACGCTAGAAGATATATACGATTGGGCAAATGTTAAAGGGCGTCCGAACGTACTTTTACTGATCGGAGCAGCGGGTACAGGCAAAAGTACCATTGCGACGACAGTTGCGGGGGCGTATCAGAGGAAGGGTCAACTTGGTTGTCATATGTTCTTCGTTCGGGAGAGGAGTCATCCAGGAAATGTCTTGCAAACCATCGCGTATCTACTAGCTGAATATAGTCAGCCTATTGCTAAGTCTCTTTCTGAGCAATTAAAGAAATCTGGAAATTTAGATTCCTCAAACCTAAAAGCAAAATTCGATATTCTCCTCCAAAAACCACTATCTGCCGTTGCCACTAAAGTAGCCCATCCTGTACTTATCGTATTAGATGCTCTCGATGAGTGCGGTACTCCAGAACAACGTCAAAGTCTACTCCATGTTCTCCGAGATTGTTTACCAGCCCTCCCCGTCAATTTCCGAGTTCTTATCACTTCGCGGCCCGACGAAGACATCGATACCCTCATCTCCTCATCCCGTTTTAAAATTATGGAACTTGACCAGCACTCTGATGAGAGCAAGGTCAATGTTTCTACATATATCAAGTTCCAATTTGACCAAATGAGGTCTTCGAAGAAATTGAAGGTTCCTAGCGACTGTGACTGGGATAACAGTATACAAACACTATCAGAAAGTGCAGACGGTCTATTTATCTGGGCATCGACTGCGGTCAGGTTTGTGGAAGGGGAGAGATCGTCCCGGTATGATTGTTTCCATAATCTTGTCTGCAAGGCAACTTCTCCGAAACTCGACGAGTTATACATGACGGTTCTTTCTCAAGTATCGAAATGGAGTGAAGGGGATCAAGAGACTCTCAGGAATATATTCTCACTCATCTTGTTTGCAAAACGACCCTTACTCGACAGAGAGATAAGCAGAATCCTAGGTGTAAAGATGGACGTAACATCGAATTTACTATCTTACTTCCGATCATTGGTTAGATATGAGGAAGGACAACCAATAAGGATATATCACGCTTCATTCTACGATTATCTTATTTCGTGTAAAGGGAGTGCATGGTACATTGATGTGGAAGTGGAAAGGGCTCATGTTACTAGGAGGTGCTTAGAACGGATGGGGGACTTACTCAGATACAATATCTGTAACATCCCTTCCAGCTTCGTATCGAATTCTAATGTAACTGACCTCGATGAACGCGTGGCACAATGTATTCCTCCATCCTTAGAGTACATATGTTGTAACTGGGCTCACCATCTACGAGATGTGCCGTATTCAAGGGAACTATGCTCGCGACTACAATCCTTCGCACATAATCAATTGTTGTTCTGGTTCGAGGTACTTAGCCTTACCAATACATTTGACAACAATGTCGGGCCTGCACTTCGATTTGCGATTGATTGGATTGGGGTGAGTGTATTGTATTGATTGTTATGTTTAGTGACTAAATATTGATCTAGAACAATGACCCGGAATTATCATCTTTCCTTAGAGATGCGTATCTGCAGGCAAGCATATATTCGGAGCCAATCTCGATGAGCGCATTGCAAGTGTATAATTCGCTGCTACCTCTAACTAAAGAGGATTCGCTGATGTCGATACACTATGCAAAATACGCGTCTACGAGATATCGAGTAGAGTATATTGGTAGAAAACGACGTAATGACTGTATCAAGACAATAGAAGTTGATCGGGAGCGGGAACGGGAACGGGAACGGGGACGGGGACGGGAACGGGGACGGGAACGGGACGGGAACGGGGACGGGGACGAGGATGGGAATGGAGACGGGATCGGGAACGAAGATGGGGAACTTTAGCACCCAGTTTCTTGTTATTTTCTCCTGATGGTACTCGAATTCTGTCCGATCCAGTGCGAGTTGTTTGTATATGGGAAGCAACTAGTGGTAAATTCATCGCTGGTCCGCTTACAGGAGACGATGAATCCGATGCATTGACTGCCACTTACTCACCCGACGGAAGATATATTATCGTAGCCAGCGAAGACGGTGTTATTAGGAAATGGGATGCATTCACGAATTGTCTCATTTGGGAAAGGAAAATAAATAGAAGCAGGTAGATTTGAGTCTGGTGGTGTCAGCGGTATTCTCACCAGATGCGAAGTCAATTGTATTCGGGAATAGTAGGAGGTGAAGATATGTCCACTCAAAAAACACACCTGGACAGTTACGACAGTCAATTTTTCTCCTAGTGGGACTAACGTCATCTCAGGCTCTAAAGATGGGACTATTCTCGTTTGGAATGCATTCACGGGAGAGGTGTCGCGCGAGATTAAACTTGAGACCGGAGTATATTCCGTTACATACTCTCCCAATGAACTGTACATTCTTGCAGGTGATTCGAAGCGGATTCGTATGTGGAAGGTAGACGATGTGACAGCCCCGCCAAAAGTATTTGAAGTAGGTTATGAGTCTATCCTGCGAGTTGCCTTCTCGCCCGACAGTAGTCGTTTCGTGTCCCTAAATGACGGTCGAGATGAGATTCGGGTATGGGACGCTTCATGGGGCGAGGAAGAAACAACGTCAATATTGGAAGAACAAGGAAACATCCAGTCAATTTCTTTGTCTCCCGGCGGCGAGTTCATCGTGTCAGGGTCTTTAGGTGGTAGCATCTATTTATGGAACGTGCTCAGCGGTGAACTTGTCAAAAAGTTGAAACTCCGCAGTCGCACTGTCAACTCAGTCTCTTTCTCTCCCGTCAACGAGAAACTCATCGCTTTTGGCACTCAGGACGGGACAGTGGGAGTATGGGACGTCACAAACGAAGAGCCTGTCACAATTGGAAATCACAAGCAACCAGTCAGTTCTGTTGCGTTTTCTCGAATGGATGGAAATCATGTTGCCTCGGGCTCCTGGGATGGGACGATTTGTATTTGGAATGTCGAACGTAGAGAATTGGCAGTCGGTCCATTGATAGGGCATAAGAGTGTGGTTCAGGCAGTAGCATATTCTCCGGATGGAACGAGGCTCGTCTCTGGTTCCCTCGATAAGACTGTCCGTATTTGGAATTCAGAAACTGGACAGTTACTTTCAACACTCAATGGCCATTCTGATTGGGTATACTCCGTGGCATACTCGTTCGATAGATCACGCATCGTTTCCGGATCCAACGATAATACAATACTCGTTTGGAACGCTGAAAGTGGTGAAATTGTCGGTAAGCCAATCACCGGACACGATAACTGCGTGAGTTCTGTGTGCTTTTCACCGGACGGAAAGCGAATTCTTTCAGGATCTTCCGATAATATTGCACGCGTATGGGACGCAGTCACTGGTAAACGTCTCTTTCCCCCATTTAGCGGTCACACCAACTGGATCAACTCTGTTTGCTTCTTCCCCGACGGAACACGTTTTGCTACTGGGTGCTTGGATGGGACAATTAGAATATGGACATTAGACGAGATTGCAAATGAGATTAATTGGGAATTAGGAGACGATGGCTGGGTTGTCGGTGATAATGGTGAATTGATGATGTGGATGCCTACCGACCTTCGTGATCCCGTTTGTGGACACAAGAATATTAGTATGCTTAACCGCTCTTTCTATGTTAAACTTAATTTCGGTGCCGAAACAAATACCAGAGAAAATACACAATCACAATCTCAGTCTCTACATGTGCATCATTCAATACGACCATATCGTCTAGTGTTATATATGCCTGTATTTCTACTAGCTTTTTACCTTCTCTTCGAATTCTATTCGTGACGGTAACGATTACAATGTATTATTTAAATACTAAAGAAGTCTATATGTTTACTTAAATAGCAAGTTCCCTCACTAGTTCCTTATTTACACGCCCAATTCTTTTCACTGATGTTTCAAACTTCTTTTGCATGTTCTTTAGATATTCATCTACTAGTCTATTGGTTTTTTTTTTTTAGTATATTTCTAGTATAGAACCCTTTTATTAGGAGCTCACTTTTCTGGCAAAATTTACTGAAAGAGTGAGTAATTAATTATGAGATGTGTCTGTAGGTAGGTATGTAGCCTGGTAGGCACATAGCCATGCACACATGCATGTAAATTTTATACTACTAAGAAACTAATATTTAGAAAGGTAACTCGAGTCCCGAGTCCCGAGTACGAGTACAGATATCAGATATCAGATATATGTATATAACACAAAAAGAAAAAAAAGAAAAATTATACATGATTAATAAGATGTTTTCGTACTCTCGTCGAGGGATTCCGTTGGGGAGGAAGGAAGGAAGGGAGAAAGGGAAGGATTGGTTGTGCGCGTGGGGGGGAGGGGGGTGGAGAGAGAAAAGGCGAGAATGGGATTAAGATGGTTGAGAATGGAGTTAGAAAGAGATATGAAGGGATAGAAGGGGTAATAAGGAAGTAGAGAGAGAAAAGGCGAGGGAGATGGAGGGAGGTGAAAGGTTGAATAGGTCTGCAGCGATGGCAATGGTAGTAGGAGAAGAGGGAGATAAAGAGAGGGAGATAATCCAGCTACATAGGTTATATTCACGTTTACAAACGATTTGTGTCTGCAAAGAACAAAAAAGAAAAAAGAAACAGGGAGAAAAAGAGAAGAAAGGTAAGGAAGGAAGGAAGGAAAGACGAGATGAGCATAATGGAGAAGGAAACCAGTAATCCAAGTAAGAGGAAAAGGGATAGAGAGGAGAGGAAAGGAGAAGACAAGTGATAGAGGAGAAGAGGGTCAGAGAAGAAGAGAGATAGAGAAGAAAAAGAAAGAGGAAACAATGAGCAACGAGCGTGTAAGGGTTATTCGCGTATCTACTACATGGATATATATAGTCTTTTTTAGATACTAGTAGGCCAAGGGGGTGTAAAGGAGTGACTATAGCGTGACTAATGTAAAAAAACCATAATGAGAAGAGAAAAAAAGAAAAGAGTTCGATGTAGGTGATATAGAGAGCCAAAACGGGAAGACCATAAGAAGAAGAGAAAAACAGAAAAGAAAAGAAAAACAGAAAAGAGAAAAGAAAGGGAAAAGGGGGATAACGGAACTACAAGTCCCCAACCGCATCCAAAACATACAAAACCTGTTGAGGCCTCACAAACAGTCCCCGATACTCAGCAGTAGACACATCAGAAACAGACGGCGACCCACTCCGCATCCTCTTCTTCCTCTCAACACTCAACGTGTCGCCCTCGCGCTTCGTGCCCTTATAATGATAACTACCATAGTTATTATTATTATGATGGTGGTGGTGGTGGCTCCTCTGGCTCGAGAAGCTCGAAGATAGGTCATTACGACGCCGTCGAGTCAGACGTTCGTCGTCGCCCCACTCGGATGTGTATGATCCTACGTCGAAGTACTTCACCCCACCCCAGGACCCGTCGTGCCACGCTCGACCGTCTGATTGTTGTTGGTCGTCCCATCCATCACCTGTTACGGGTACTTCCACCCCTACCCATGGTCCAGTCTCTCCCTCGACTTCACCGATGTATCGAGCGAATGCACGGAACCTCTTTCGTTTTGAGAATATTAGACATGGGATTCCGATATCGAGTGTAGCACCTTTGGGCTGTACCACTGGAGCAGCGACGGGTGTTCCCTCCTCGCTCGGTGTAGAGCTAGATCCAGTCTTTGCTTTCCCAGCCGTTGAGGACGCCGCTTTCTTTTTCTTTGAAAGAGTGATGGTGTCGTTTGATCCTTTCCGGCGGACGGTGGCTCGGGTTGTAGTATACCCGCTGTCGCTAGAGGGAGATTGGACATTCCTTTTATCCTCTTTCATAGTCGCCTCTACACGACTCTTACTTTTGATCGTTTTGTTGTTGTTGCTATCTGTGCTTCCGGTTCGCTCGGGGTCGATGTTTTCTTTTGAAGGTGATTTAGGTAACGGTTTATTTGGAGATCCGTTCGCGTTCGCAGCTGTTACTGGTGCCTTACTCTGAGGAGTACTCATCGTCGCCGACCCGTCGTTGTTGACTTCTTTGTCCCTGACAAAGACTTCCTATCATCCGCACTTCCAGACTTCGTCATTCCAGGCGCGACAACAGATTTCCTAGCTGCAGGGCCAGTAGTCGAATTCGCCGTCCGCAACCAAGTTGCCGATGGAGATTTACCAATCATCGTTTTCTTTTGGCCCGCCGCTGTTGTAGCAGTGGTTGTTGTTGATGTCGTTGAGATGCGACGGTTTCGTGCGGCTCCGGCTGTTGTTGTTGAGCTAATACTGGCTTCGGAGAGCCTACAACTTCGGACGGGGGCTTTGGGTAGTGAGGGAGCTGTGACGATACGGGGAGATCGCGATGTACCAGTACTTCCCATTGAGACGTTTGAAGTTGTTGAAGCTGTTGATATTTTTCTTGACCTAGCAATTGAGTCTCGGGAAGTCATGCTATCCCTAGGAGTCCTATATGCAGAAGTTGAATCGTCCTTTGGACTCGATAGTGATGCATTCGAGAGAGAAGAAGTTGAACGGACAGGGGAAGGGGGCGGTCGGAGTGTTTGTTGTGTGGTGGACGAGGGAACAGTGTTTGCAGTGTTTCGTCGAATCGTCGATGCATGAGATCGAGTTGACGTGACCGATGCTGTCGACTTTGGACGTTGTACAGTGACAACGTTCTGTTCATGTACGCTTAACACGCTTGCCGTATCACTGGTTTCCTTTATATTACTCGTACATATTCGAGGATGGTGTCCTTTAGTAATACTAGCCCTTCTTGCAGAAGATAGAGTCGGTGATGTCGCAGTGCTGACATGACGACTATTACTAGGTGTCTTCATCATCAACGTCTATGGCTGAATGAGTAGAATTAACACTTGATGCACGGATTACTGTTGGACTTATACTACGCCCACTAAATGGAACAAATTTAGAGTCCGGTCTGGACTCTTTATGTTCTCTTTCCGTGGCTGTTGTAAGACGGGACGAAGCACGACTCTTAGTGGATGCAACGCTTCGAGCAACACTACGGACAGAAGCAGAAGAAGATTGGATTTGTGAAGGAGTACCTGTCCGAGTATGGTTCTTGTTTAACACAGAGGTACCCAGTGAGTGATTTGTGCTCATACTGTCTCGCTCAGTCACATCCTCTACTCTACTCAGAGTTGGTCGCAGTCCAGTCCGTGTTATTGGACCTCTGGGATTAACTCCTGAAGGTGTTGTAAGATAATTTCTATAGAGTAGATTAAGTTAATAACGAATTAAGGTTATAGAGTTCAGGATAGACCCGTACCATCGCTAATCTCAGCCGTCACCCAAGTCTCCATGTTATCAAATCCGCCCTCTTGTCTGATCGATACCCATCGTCTGCGAATCATACGCAGTATGTCTATACGGGTCTGTTCGACTTGAACGCGTATTTGAGAAGTACTCGAGAGGAGAGATTTATCAGACTCCTGTGGATGAGGTCGAAGTAATACTGCCGAAACTAGGGCCTGTGTAGGATATTAATAGGTAAGATAATACTATTCGTTGAGTAAAGAAAATACCCACCTGATAGAGTTCGACGACATTATTGTCATTCATTCCCCTCCGAATTGAATCCATGACCCATTCAACACGTTCTCCATCCTCAAATCTTACCATCCCATCATTTTCCATAATATCAACCTAATCCTTCTCATTAAATACTTTTTCTGCGTATAGCCTTGATCTCCACATATATACAACATCCTTACGTACTTTTGCGATCCGTGCTTCATCTGCCTCGCTCTCAGACGCATTTTTCTCGTTTGCACCGAAGAGAAACTCGAAAGCGTCACCAAATCCTTTCCCGGTGTATAGATACTCGAGCTCATTTGAGAAAAGGGCAGGATTGTGATTTGATGAGATGCGGGTGAGAGAGCCTATAACTGAAGGAGCTGGAGAGGTGGGTCTGAAGTTTGAAGGGGAGACAGACCGGACTGAAGCATTATAAGAAAAGTCGGCGCCAAGATTATGTGAGAGAGCGGATGTTGCAGGCATTGGAAGAGATAGGGTGGGGGAAGTGCCAAAGGGAAGAGGAGAAGCTATCGGAGGAGGCCTGAATGAAAAGTAGCGAGCTTGAAAGCTTGGAGGAGCACGAGCATATACCATTGCTAATAAAGATAAATAAAGATGACAGGAAACAGGTTGAGTAATTGAGAGAGAGTAGTGCCCCTATGACCTCAGACTTCTTCGTTTGAGGAGTCGTCCATTGCGTCTTCATCGACGAGATCCCAGACGACATCGGGGAAACGGACCTTGGCACGATGAAACAATGTTTGAAGATCTTCTTGTCATGTTGAAGTAGATTGATTTGTTATTTCTGCAAGTGCATGGGGCCGCAGAGGCGGAGCGTCTGTTGCAACTTCCATTGCTCGAGTTCGCTAGTTCTAAGAGTGTGAGAGAGAGATGTTTCGGATGAGAAGGAAAGAAAGCAAGAGATAGCCAAAAACGCAAAAGATGATAGTGAGAGAAAGGAAAGGGGGGAGGAGGGACGAGAAGGGCTATCAGCGGAAAGACACTTTAAAGTATGCAAGTTGGCGAATAAAAGCAAAGAGGAAGTAGGATTGTGGATTTTGGATTTTGGAATTTTATTCACTGACTGACAACTGCGGCAACGCGGCGACAACTCATTCACTACATTACACGAACGATAACAAGCACGTGAACTCTCAACGTCACAGTCACTCCCTGGTCTAACTCTAAACACAAAGGGGGCTAGTGTGGTCCATTCCCAAAAGCATACACCCCAGGTCAGACCACAATCATACAACCTCTGACGGCGTATCCGCACGACCACTTTCGGGTGTGCGCATAAAATGGGCCATGAAGAAACAACGAGTGCCCTCGACTGACGTGTACGGAATCAAGCAGCTGGAAAACCCCTCTTCTCAATGGAAGATGCTTTGTTACTGCATCTAAGGGTGGGACAATTAGAATAACGACATCGGACGAGACTCCAAACGATACCGTTTTGGATCTAAGAGACAATTACTGGTTTTACTGCCCTATGAATATCCGTGTATATAATCATCCTTCCTATCTTAAACTTTATTTCGGTCCCGAATGAGATATTTGTCGGAATATGTAATTTTAATCTTCTCATTTCCCTGGTTTTTATTCTTATATTATTCCGAAATATCCTAGATTTTAGTAATTTCAAATCTTCACATTTCTCTGACCTGTATTTTATGTTTTATTTTGACGAAAATATGATTATACGTATGTATTGCAAGTGGTATATTGGGCATGTACAAAGATCTATTTAAAAAGTTTGAAGAGAAGATGAAATATCAGAAATAGGGAGTATAGTTTACAGGATATCAATGATAGTAACGAGCTCAGATGGGAGTGAGAAAGGGGAGTTTACATGTAAAGAAAGAGAATATTGGGAGAAAACTGAAGGATTTTATATTACTGATGGTTTTATGAGGCTTTTTATATCTCGTAAAGAATAAATATCAACTCGTACTCAGCATATAAGAGGTAGTGGTAGGTTTCGTAATATCTATCAATCTAAATAACCGTTGAGCTCTTCACCAGAAACTTGAGGTGTAGATAAATTGTTTACTCAAGTATCATTACAAAGGAAAAGTGACGTAAGATTAGTAAATAGAATTAAATAAACCTAAAAATAGGTAAATTCAACCAGTAAAACGACCTAGTCGGTATCTTGGGCTGGATTAACTCAATATCTTCTTAAATACCCGAAGTATACTCTTCTGTATCCTGATTATTACAATAAGTAGACGATGATTAAAAAGTTTCCAGAATCATTTTCTCGTATTGTAAAAGTTACGAGTAAACAATGACAAATTTGATCAAAGGTATAGTCTTCCTACCCATAGAGTCCAAGCAATGACTTAAATATAATATAATAAAGTCAAACAACATGACAGGTATAGAGGTAAGCTCGTTACCCAAGATTTTGATGACTACATAATAACTATTGGATATTGTGATTATAAATCACAGGAAGCCATCACCATCACTCAATCAAGGCATATTCCGACCATCCCCTTCCCCTTCGCCCTTCAATTCTCACATACTCATCGTTACCGTGTTCATCATCTACTTCGTACTCCTCGTGCTGGTACTACCCAGAGAGCAGGTATCCCTTCCTACAAAGTATAATCCCCCCAGCTACATCCAAGATACGACTTTCAACTGAAATACACGATATATCCCTTTTCTGATTCTCCTCTAACTCTCGCTTCTATATCAACGGGCGCTGATATCAGTTTGAAACCTTTTCACAACCATTCTATCCCTACTTTCTGCTTTCAATCTACCTGTAACCCTTGCGAAATCATATTTAATACCGTTCACTACATCTTCGTCTCGACGTAAATGTCATTCAATCAGACCGGTCCTAGTTCTTCTGCGAACTTTGGTGCTTACAATGATATTAGTGGAGATCAAAACACAGTAAATAACAATACATACAACAGTAAAGGTTTTCATGTATATGTATAATAATACTCTGACTGACTAAATTACTAACACAGTACAAAACAATAATGTCTCTAATCAACATTTAAACGAACACGAAGCCCTTATACGTGGTATGTTGATACGTTCAGAGCACAAGAGAGTTTTGAGGTTGATACAGTTTATTTAGAATTAAGGGGGAAATTGAAACCTTCCAATTTCTCTGGAGACGATCGTCCCGAATGCTTAGGAAACACAAGGAAGCGGACCCTAGAAGATATATACGATTGGGCAAATGCCAAAGGACGTCCGAACGTACTGTTGTTGATCGGAGCGGCGGGTACAGGCAAAAGTACCATTGCGACGACAGTTGCAGGAGCGTATCTGAGAAGGGGTCACCTTGGTTGCCACATGTTTTTCGTCCGGGAGAAGAGCGATCCAGGAAATGTCCTACAAACCATCGCATATCTACTGGCTGAATATAGTCAGCCCATAGCAGAGTCTCTTTCTGAACAATTGAAGAAATCTGGAAATTTAGATTCCTCAAACATAAAAGCAAAATTCGATATTCTCCTCCAAAAACCACTATCTGCCGTTGCCACTGAAGTAGGCCGTCCTGTACTTATCGTATTAGATGCTCTCGATGAGTGCGGTACTCCAGAACTCCGTCAAAGTCTCCTCCACGTTCTTCGAAATTGTTTACCAACCCTCCCTGATAACTTCCGAGTTCTTATCACTTCACGACCTGATGAAGACATTGACATCCTCATCTCCTCCACCCGTTTTCAAATTATGGAACTTGACCAGCACTCTGATGAGAGCAAGGTCAATGTTTCTACATATATCAAGTTCCAGTTTGACCAAATGAGGTCTTCGAGAAAATTGAAGGTTCCTAGCGACTGTGACTGGGATAACAGTATACAAACACTGTCAGAAAGTGCAGATGGTCTATTTATCTGGGCATCGACTGCAGTCAGATTTGTGGAAGGGGAGAGATCGTCCCGGTATAGATGTTTCCATAATCTTGTCTGCAAAGCGACTTCTCCGAGACTCGATGAGTTATACACGACGATTCTTTCTCAAGTATCGAAATGGAACGAAGGGGATCAAGAGACTCTCAAGAATATATTCTCACTCATCTTGTTTGCAAAACAACCCCTACTCGACAGAGAGATAAACGAAATCCTCGATGTAGAGATGGACGTAACATCGAATTTACTATCCTACTTCAGGTCGTTGGTTAGATATGAGGAAGGACAACCAATAAGGATATATCACGCTTCATTCTACGATTATCTTATATCGTGTAAAGGGAATGCATGGCACATTGATGTGGGAGTGGAAAGGGCGAATATTGCTTCGAGGTGCCTCAAACGAATGGGCGACTCGCTTAAATACAATATTTGCAATCTTCAATCCGGCTTATTAAATTCAAATGTACCCAACCTCGATGAACGCGTGGCACAACATATTCCTCCATCCTTAGAGTACATATGTTGTAACTGGGCTCACCACCTACGAGACGTGTCGTATTCACAAGAACTATGCTCCCAACTGCGATCATTCGTGTATAATCAATTACTGTTCTGGTTCGAGGCACTTAGCCTTACCAATACATTTGACAACAATGTCGGTCCCGCACTTCAATTTGCGATTGATTGGATTGGGGTGAGTGCATTGAATTGATTCAAATATTTAGTGACTAAATATTGATCTAGAACAATGACCCGAAATTATCATCCTTCCTTAGAGATGCGTATCGGCAGGCAAGCATATATTCGGATCCAATCTCGATGAGCGCATTGCAAGTGTATAATTCGCTGCTACCTCTAACTGAAGAAGATTCATTGATGTCGATACACTATGCAAAATACGTGCCCACGGGATATCGAGTAGAGTATATTGGTAGAAAACGACGTAATGACTGTATCAAGACAATAGAAGTTGATCGGGAGCGGGAACGGGAATGGAGTCGGGAACGGGGACAGGAAGAGGAACGTGACTGGGAACGGGAACGAAGATGGGGAACTTTAGCACCCAGTTTCTTGTCATTTTCTCCTGATGGTACTCGAATTCTGTCCGATCCAGTACGAGTTGTTTGTGTATGGGAAGCAACTAGTGGTAAATTCATCGCTGATCCGCTTACAGGAGACGATGAATCTGATGCGTTGACTGCCACTTACTCCCTCGACGGAAGATATATTATCGTAGCCAGCGATGACGGTATTATTAGAAAATGGGATGCATTCACGAATTGTCTCATTTGGGAAAGGGAAATAGATAGAAAGCAGATAGATTTGAGTCTGATGGTGTCAGCAGCATTCTCACCGGATGCAAAGTCAATTGTATTCGGGGATTTTCGAGGGACAATCGTAGTGTATAATGTAGAAACTGGAGAGCGAGACGATAAACCCTTAGAGGGTCATACCAAGTCCGTTCGTTGCCTCTCTTTCTCTTCCGATGGTCAATATTTTGCATCGGGATCGATGGACACGACAATCATAATATGGGGCATGGACAGAAGGAAGGTGAAGATTAGTCAACTAAAAAAACATACCC
The DNA here is from genome assembly GCA_002287475.2 of Pyrrhoderma noxium. Lineage (NCBI taxonomy): Eukaryota > Fungi > Basidiomycota > Agaricomycetes > Hymenochaetales > Hymenochaetaceae > Pyrrhoderma > Pyrrhoderma noxium. The sequence continues at coordinate 471,010 of CM008262.1, forward strand.
ATGCAGTTATGGCAGTCAATTTTTCTCCTAGTGGGAATAACGTCGTCTCTGGATCATGGGACGGGACTATTCTCGTTTGGAATGCATTCACGGGAGAGGTGTTGCGCGAGATTGAATGCGGGTGTGAAGTACTCTCAGTCACATACTCTCCCAATGAAGTCTACATTCTTGCGGGTGGATTACGGTGGATGAGTATGTGGAAGGTAGACGATGTGACAGCCCCGCCAAAAGTATTTCAAGTAGATAAGTCTATCCTGCGAGTTGCCTTCTCGCCCGACAGTAGTCGTTTCGTGTCCCTAAATGGCCGTCGAGATGAGATTCGGGTATGGGATGCCTCATGGAGGTTGGAAGAAACAAAGACGACATTTGAAGAACAGGGAGCGATCTTGTCGACTTCTTTGTCTCCCGGCGGCAGTTTCATCGTCTCGGGGTCGTGGGATGGTAGCATCTATTTTTGGAACGTGCAAAGCGGTGAACTTGTCAAAAAGTTGAAACTCCGCTGTCACGTCAGATCAGTCTCTTTCTCTCCCGTCAACGAGAAACTCATTGCTTTTGGCTCAAGTGACGGGACAGTGAAAGTATGGGACGCCACAAACGAAGAGCCTGTCACAGTTGGAAATCACAAGAAACCAGTAGAATGTGTTGCGTTTTCACTGCCAGATGGAAATCATGTTGCCTCGGGCTCCTGGGATGAGACAATTTGTATCTGGAACGTCGAACGTAGGGAATTGGCACTCGCCTCATTGACAGGGCATGAAGATTGGATTCAGGCATTAGCGTATTCTCCGGATGGAACGAGGCTCATCTCTGGTTCTGACGATAAGACTATTCGTATTTGGAATTCGGAAACTGGACAGCTACTTTCAACACTCAATGGCCATTCAGATCGGGTGAACTCCGTGGCATACTCCTTCGATGGGTCACGCATCGTTTCCGGATCCGACGATAATACAATACGTGTTTGGAACGCTGAAAGTGGTGAAATTATTGGTGAGCCAATCACTGGACATAAGCATGGAGTGAATTCGGTGTGCTTTTCACCGGACGGAAAGCGAATTCTTTCAGGATCTGACAATAATACTGCACGCGTATGGGACACAGATACTGGTAAACCTCTCTTTCCCCCATTTAGCGGTCACACCAACCCGATCAACTCTGTTTGCTTCTTCCCCGACGGAACACGCTTTGCTACTGGGTCCGGGAGTGGGACAATTAGAATATGGACATTAGACGAGATTGCAAATGAGACTAATTGGGAATTAAGAGACGATGGATGGGTGGTGGGCGAGAATGGTGAATTGATGATGTGGATACCTTACGACCTTTATGATCGCGTTTGTGGACACAGGAATATTAGTATACTTAATCGTTCTTTCTATGTTAAACTTCATTTCGGTACGGAACGAAATACTTCGTAATATCCAAGTCTAATGTTTCTATACTCTTCATTTGTTATTTCTATTCATCTGATCTTTGATTTATGTCTATGGCCCTACCAACTCTTTTTTCTTTTTTACTTATTTCAAACTCTGGTTATTTGTTTCGGATTAGTTTGTATTGTATTATTGGTGCCGCTCGGTTCTGGAGATGGATTGTTACCTGTGTAAAATGTATATGTATCCTGTATGCGCTTCAATAGGCTAATATCGTCTGTAAATAGTTGTAGATACTAGATATCAGATACGAAACAAACATTTATTTGGTGTGGAGGAGAACAAAGGAAGGCGCGCTCTATAGCTAGGTGAACGGGGATTTAGGCGAGGTTGGCATGAGCTTCTCTTTCAACAGTATACCCCTTTTTGGCTCATCCCCGTTTTGTACATGTACATCGTTGAGGACGGCCTCAGTGATAAGTTAACGAAAAGACTCGAGCTCGAATTAAATAAATAAAAAAAGAGAAAAAAAGGAGAGAAAAAAGTAATGTTGCGGCGAGACTGATAAACTATGTGGTGAACGGATATCATCATATTCGAAGGAAGGATCTAATCTTTTAGGTTCCAGGTTCTTAATCTTCCAGTCACGTATGCATGTCCGCCTGTCCGTTCACCCGCCTGCCTGTCTGTCTGTCTGTCTGTGTCTGTGAGACCATCTATCTATCTGTTTTTCTCACCGCCTGTCTGTCTGTAAGCAGTGGGTGTTAAGTACGTGTGGACCGTAGTTATTTAGGTATTTAGGTACGTAGCCACGTAGCCATGCACGCACGCATGCACGTAAATTTTATACCACTAACTAGCTAACTAACTAATATTTAGAAAGGGGTAACCCGAGTCCCGAGTACGAGTACAGATATCAGATGTCAGATATATGTATATATGTATATAACACAAAAAGAAAAAAGAAAAATTACACATGATTAATAAGATTTTTTCGTACTCTCGTCGAGGGATTCCGTTGCGGTGGGAGAGAGGAAGGGAAGGTGGTTGTGATTGTGTGTGTGAGGGGTGAGGATGAAATTAGGACAGTTGAGAATGGAGTGAGAAAGAGATATGAAGAGTAAAGGGAAAGTAAGGAGAGAAAAGACGAGGGGGAGGGTAAGGTGAAAGGTTGAACAGGGCCATGGTGGTGGCAATGGTGGGAGAAAATGGTAGTAGAAAGAGAAGAGAGAGATAAAGAGATAAAGAGGGAGATGATCCAGCTACATAGGTTATGTTCACGTTCACGTTCACAAACGATTTATGTCTGCAAAGAACAAAAAAGAAAAAAGAAACCAGGAAAAAGAGAAGAAATGTAAGGAAGGAAAGACGGGATGAGCATAACGGAGAAGGAAACCGGTAATCCAAGCGAGAAAAGGGATAGAAAGAGAAAAAGGGAAGAAAAAGAAAAGAGGAAACAATGAGCAACGAGCGTGTAAGGGTTATTCGCGTATCTACTACATGGATATATATAGTCTTTTTTAGATACTAGTAGGCCAAAGGGGTGTAAAGGAGTGACTATAGCGAAATTAATGTAAAAAAAAAAACCATAATGAGAAAAAAAAAAGAAAAGAGTTCGCTGAAGTGATATAGAGAACCAAAACGGGAAGACCATAAGAAGAGAAGAAAAGAAAAACAGAAAAAAATAGAAGAAAAAAGAAAGGGGTAAGGGTAATGGAACTACAAGTCCCCAACCGCATCCAAAACATACAAAACCTGCTGGGGCCTCACAAACAAACCCCGATACTCCGCAGTAGATACATCAGAAACAGACGGCGACCCACTCCGCATTCGCTTCTTCCTCTCAATGCTCAACGTATCGCCCTCGCGCTTCGTGCCCTTATAATGATAACTACCATAATTATTATTATTATGATGGTGGTGGTGGTGATGGCTCCTCTGGCTCGAGAAGCTGGAGGATAGATCGTTACGACGCCGTCTGGTAAGACGTTCGTCATCGCCCCATTCCGATGTGTATGATCCTACGTCGAAGTACTTCACTCCACCCCAGGATCCGTCGTGCCATGCTCGACCGTCCGATTGTTGTTGGTCGTCCCATCCATCACCTGTTACGGGTACTTCTACACCTACCCATGGTCCGGTCTCACCCTCGACTTCACCGATGTAACGAGCGAATGCACGGAACCTCTTTCGTTTTGAGAATATTAGACATGGGATTCCGATGTCGAGTGTAGCACTCTTGGGTTGTACCACCGGAGCGTACCCTCCTCACTTGGTGTTGAACTGGATCCTGTCTTTGCTTTCCCGGGAGTTGACGATGCCGCTTTCTTTTTCTTTGAAAGTGTGATTGTGTCGTTTGATCCCTTGCGGCGGACGGTGGCTCGAGTTGCGGTAGAGCCGCTGTCACTAGAGGGAGATTGGACATTCCTCTTGTCTTCTTTCATAGTCGCCTCTACACGACTCTTGCTCTTTATCGTTTTATTGTTGTTGCTATCTGTGCTTCCGGTTCGCTCTGGATCAATGTTCTCTTTTGAAGGTGATTTAGGTAACGGTTTATTTGGTGAACCGTTTGTATTCCTCTGAGGAGTCCTCATCGTCGCCGACGTTGTTGTTGCTGTCTTCTTTGTCCCTGACAAACATTTCCTATCATCCCCACTTGCGGACTTCGCCATTCCAGGCGCAACCACAGTTTTCCTAGCTACAGAACCAGCAGTCGAATTTGTCGTACGCAACGAAGTTGCTGATGGAGATTTACGAATCATAGTTTTCTTTTGGCCTGTCGCTGTTGTAACGGTTGTTGTTGTTGATGTCGTTGAGATACGTCGGTTTCTGGCAGCTCCAGCAGTAGTTGTTGAGCTTACACTAGCTTCGGAGAGCCTACGACTTCTGACGGCAGCTTTGGGTAGTGAAGGTGCTGTGACGATACGGGGAGATCGAGATGTACCGGTACTTCCCATTGAGACATTGGAAGTTGTTGAGGCTGTTGATATTTTTCTTAACCTTGCAATCGAGTCCCGGGAAGTCATACCGTCCCTAGGAGTCCTGAATGTAGACGTAGAATCGTCTTTTGGACTCGAAAGTGATGAATTCGAGAGAGAAGAAGTTGAACGGACAGGAGAAGGAGGAGGTCGAAGTGTTTGTTGTGTGGTGGACGAGGGGACAGTGTTTGCAGTGTTTCGTCGAATCGTTGACGCATGAGATCGTGTTGATGTGACCAATGCTGTCGACTTTGGACGTTGTACAGTGACAACGTTTCATTCATGTACGCTCAACAAGCTCGCCGTGTCACTGGTGTCCCTTATATTACTCGTAGATATTCGAGGTCGGTGTCCTTTAGTGATACTAGCCCTCCTTGCAGAAGATAGTGTTGGTGATGTCGCAGTGCTGACATGACGACTATTGCTTGGTGTATCTTCATCATCGACCTCCATGGTCGAATGAGTAGAGTTAACACTTGGTGCACGGTTCACTGTTGGACTTATACTACGTCCACCGAATGGAACAAATTTAGAGTCTGGTCTGGACTCTTTACGTTCTCTTTCCGTGGCTGTAGTAAGCCGGGACGATGCACGACTTTTTGTGGATGCAACACTGCGAGCAACACTGCGAATAGAGGCAGAAGAAGATTGGATTTGTGAAGGAGTACCTGTCCGAGTATGGTTCTTGTATAATACAGAGGTACGCAGTGAGTGATTCGTACTCATACTGTCTCGCTCAGTTACATCCTCCACCCTACTCAGAGTCGGGCGGAGTCCAGTCCGTGTCATAGGACCTCTAGGGTTGGCTCCTGAAGGTGTTGTAAGATCTTCAGCGGGAACGTTGATTTCTATAGAGTAGATCAATTTAATAACGAATTAAGGTTATAAAGTTTAGGATACGCTCGTACCGTCGCTAATCTCTGCCGTCACCCAAGTCTCCATATTATCGAATCCACCCTCTTGTCTGATTGATACCCAACGTCTGCGAATCATACGAAGTATGTCCAGACGGGTTTGTTCGACCTGAACGCGTATTTGAGAAGTACTTGAGAGGAGAGATTTATCAGACTCCTGTGGATGGGGTCGAAGTAATACCACCGAGACTAGAGCCTGTGTAGGATATAGGTAAGATAATACTATTCGTTGAGTAAAAAAGAAACACCCACCTGATAGAGTTTGACAACATTATTGTCATTCATTCCCCTCCGGATTGAATCCATAACCCATTCAACACGTTCTCCATCCTCAAATCTTCCCATTCCATCACTCTCCATAATATCAACCCAATCCTTCTCATTAAATACTTTCTCTGCCTCACTACAAAGAGCAGAGTCAACAAACGATCTCGCCGTCAGTATCATATCTTTGACAGTATCACTCCATCCATCCTGCACCGAACTCAATTTCTTCAACCCAGCAGGTGCCGCAAAAAGCATTAATAGTACGTTCATGGGTAGACATCTCTTCTTCACGCCTGATAAAAGTCCGTCACGCGTCTTCTGAGGTAACTCTGCAAATTCACTCGTAACCCATCCCGACCCAAAAAGCCCTACTAGTGCTCGTCGAGCACCACGGTCAAGGTATACATTTTGTACATCCGGACGAACTGAGAATTGAAGTACACGAGGAGCACGCCGAGCGCATTGACGGCATCGACATCCGTTCCCCCATTTACCACCCGTTATCCTCTCATATTCTGTAAATTCGAGGAAAGCATGAAATAGTCCGTGCATCATTTCAACAACAATGCGAGCTTGAATTTCATCATATAATGGTTGGATTTGTAAGTAGTTTGCGGAAGACATGATGGCAAATGCTGTATCGAGATCATACGTTCTGTTTGAGAACGCCAGGGTACCAGTGTACAGAAAACCAAGAGTGAAATGAAGTGCTGGCGCAGTGAAAGGCGGAGAGGGTATCCGGAGTTTAGCAGGTTCTCTTGGAGGGGGTAAGTTCTTGAGTCCATATGTTATAAGTTGATCATAGAAATATGGAGCTCTGGTAGCAAGGATAAATCGGTGGGAATAAAAACCAGGGGCAGTCTCCTCTTCTGTTGTAGTGGAATTACCTATGGTAGGTACATCTTCATGTATTTAGATGATGATATCCGAATATAGTCTAGATCTCCACATATATACAAGATCCTTACGTAGTTTTGCGATGCGGGCTTCATCTGCCTCGCCCTCGGACGCATTTTTCTTGTTGGCATCGAAGAGAAACTCGAAAGCGTCACCGAGTCCTTTCCCAGTATACAAGTACTCGAGTTCATTTGAGAAAAGGGCAGGATTGTGATTTAATGAGATACGGGTGAGAGAACCTATAACTGAAGGAGCTGGAGAGGTAGGTCTGAAGTTTGAAGGAGGACAGAGCGGACTGAAGCATTATAATAAAAGTCGACGTCAAGATTAAGTGAGAGAACGGATGTTGTAGGCATTGGAGGAGATGGAATAGGAGAAGTGCCAAATGGAAGAGGAGAAGCAATTGGAGGAGGTCTGAATGAAAAGTAGCGAGCTTGAAAGCTTGGAGGAGCACGAGCATATACCATTGCTAATAAAGATAGGTAAAGATGACAGGAAACAGGTTGAGTAGTTGAGAGAGGGTAGTACCTTTATGACCCCATACTTCTTCGTTTGAGGAATCGTCCATTGCGTCTTCATCGACGAGATCCCAGACGACATCGGGGAAGCGGTCCTTAGCACGATGAAACAAGGTTTGAAGATCTTCCTGTCATGTCGAGGTAGATTTATTTGTTATTTCTGCAAGTGCGGGTGGCCGCAGAGGCGGAGTGTCTGTTGCAATTTCTATTGCTTGAGTTCGCCAGTTCTAAGAGTGAGAGAGAGATATGTTGAGGATGAGAGAAAGCAAGAGATAACCAAAAGCCCAGAAAATGATGATGAGAAAAGAGGAAGGGGGTAAAGCGAGAAGGGGTATCAGCAGAAGCAGGCTTTAAAGATTGCGAATAGAAACAAAGGGGAAGTAGAATTGTTGACTTTGGAATGTTGTTCACCGACTGACAACTGCGGCAACGGCGACAACTCACTCACTCGAAGACGAATGAACGATAACAAACAACCGCGTGAACTCTCGCTGTCACAGTCACACACAATGGGGCCAAGTGTATACTCCGTTTTCCATTTCAAAAGCATACACGCCCAGTCCAAACCACAATGACGACAGCATATACTCACGACCACCTCCAGGTATCCGCACAAGGTGGGGCCCTGAAGGAAAACAAAGAGCGCGGTCGACTGAGAGTGACATTGTTTTTGGACCTTTAGTGTATGCTGTGACAATCGGAGGTGTGACCATTTACCAGTTACACACTTACTGCGTTACGAATATCCGTGTATCTAATCATCCTTCCTATCTTAAACTTCATTTCGGTGCCGAATGAGATATTCGCCGGAATATGTAATTTTAATCTTCTCATCTCCTTGATTTTTACTCTTATATTATTCCGGAATATCCTAGATTTTAGTAATCTCAAATCTTCACATTTCTCTGACCTGTATTTTATGTTTTATTTTGACGAAAATATGATTATACGTACGCATTACAAGTGGTATATTGGGCATGTACAAAGATCTATTTAAAAAGTTTGAAGAGAAGTCGAAATATCAGAAATAGGGAGTATAGTTTACAGGATATCAATGATAGTAACGAGCTCAGATGGGAGTGAGAAAGGGGAGTTTACATGTAAAGAAAGAGAATATTGGGAGAAAACTGAAGGATTTTATATAACTGATGGTTTTATGAGGTTTTTTATATCTCGTAGAGAATAAATATCAACTCGTACTCAGAGTATAAGAGGTAGTGATAGGTTTCGTAGTATCTATAAATTTAAAGAAACGTTGAGCTCTTCACCAGAAACTTGAGGTGTAGATAAACAATTGTGGTTATTGTTTGCCCAAGTATCATTACAAAGGAAAAGTGAGGTAATAGTAGTAAATAGACCTAAATAAACCTAAAAATAGATAACTTCAGCCTGTAAAACGACCTAGTCGATATCTTGGGCTGGATTAACTCAATATCTTCTTAAATACAAGAAGTATAATATTCTGTATCCTGATTATTACAATAAGTAGACGATGATTAAAAAGTTTCCAGAATCATTTTCTCGTATTGTAAAAGTGACGAGTAAACAATGACAAATTTGATCAAAGGTATAGTCTTCCTACCCATAGAGTCCAAGCAATGGATTAAATATAATATAATAAAGTCAAACAACATGACAGGTATAGAGGTAAGCTCGTTACCCAAGATTTTTGATGGCTACATAATAACTATTGGATATTGTGCTTATAAATCACAGGAAGCCATCACTCAATCAAGGCATATTCCGCCCATCCCCTTCCCCTTCGCCCTTCAATTCTCACATACTCGTTCTTATCGCGCTCATCATCTACTTCGTATTCCTCGTGTTGATATTATCCAGATAGCAGATATCTCCTCCTGCAAAGTATAACACCCCAAGTCACATCCAAGATACAACTTTCAACCGAAATACACGATATATCCGTTTTCTGATTCTCCTTCAAGTTTTGCTTCTACTTCAACGAGCGATAATATTGAAAAATACCATTCCTCTCTTACTCCATCCCAACCCATCGCCTTCAACCTTCCCTACCATCTTACGAACTTACTCTAATACAATCTCTACCCTTGTTTCGCGATATCAATGCCATTCAATCTGTTCGGCTCGAGGTCTTCTGCGATATTTGGCACTTATAACGACATAAGTGGGACCAGAAACACAATCAACAACAACCAAACTCGTGGTGAGCGCTTTCATTTGTATAATGTCTAATACTTTGCTCAATTGTTAATACTAATGCAGTGCGAAACGTCTACAACCAAGTTAATCAATATTCAAGTGAGCATGGAGCTCTTAAACGCGGTACGATTTAACACATCCAGAGCGAAGAGGGATATACGGGCTAACAGAGCTTACTTAGAACTGAAGACTATATTGAACCCTTCTATCTTCATTGGAGACGATCGCCTTGAATGCCTAGAAAACACTAGGAAGCGGACACTAAAAGATATATACAATTGGATAAATTCTAAAGGGCGTCCGAATGTATATTTATTGATTGGAGCAGCTGGCACGGGGAAGAGCACTATTGCAACTACAGTTGCGGGGGTGTATCAGAGAAAGCGTCAACTTGGGTGTCATATGTTCTTCGTTCGGGAGAGGAGTCATCCAGGAAATGTCTTGCAAACCATCGCGTATCTACTAGCTGAATATAGTCGGCCTATTGCTAAGTCTCTTTCTGAACAATTGAAGAAATCCGGAAATTTAGATTCCTCAAACCTAAAAACAAAATTCGATATTCTCCTCCAACAACCACTATCTGCTGTTGCTACTAAAGTAGGCCGTCCTGTACTTATCGTATTAGATGCTCTCGACGAGTGCGGTACTCCAGAACTCCGTCAAAGTCTCCTCCATGTTCTCCGAGATTGTTTACCAGCCCTCCCCGCTAATTTCCGAATTCTAATTACTTCGCGACCTGATGAAGACATTAACCCCCTCATCTCCTCATCCCATTTTCGACGTATGATACTTGATCAGCACTCTATCGAGAGCAAAGACAATGTTTTCACATATATCAAGTTCCAATTTGACCAAATGAGGTCTTCGAAGAAATTGAGGGTTCCTAGTGACTGTGACTGGGATAACAGTATACAAACATTGTCAGAAAGTGCAGACGGTCTATTTATCTGGGCATCGACTGCAGTCAAGTTTGTGGAAGGGGAGAGATCGTCCCGGAATGATTGTTTCCATAATCTTGTCTGCAAGGCAACTTCTCTGAAACTCGATGAGTTATACATGACGGTTCTTTCTCAAGTATCGAAATGGGGTGAAGGGGATCAAGAGACTCTCAGGAATATATTCTCACTCATCTTGTTTGCAAAACGACCCCTACTCGACAGAGAGATAAGCGGAATCCTAGGTGTAGAGATGGGCGTAACATCGAATTTACTATCTTACTTCCGATCATTGGTTAGATATGAGGAAGGACAACCAATAAGGATATATCACGCTTCATTCTATGATTATCTTATATCATGTGAAGGGAGTGCATGGCACATTGATGAGGGAGTGGAAAGAGCGAATATTGCTTCGAGGTGCCTCAAACGAATGAGTGACTCGCTTAAATACAATATTTGCAATCTTCGATCCGGCTTATTAAATTCAAATGTACCCAACCTCGATGATCGCGTAGCACAATGTATTCCCCCATCCTTAGAGTACATATACTATAATTGGGCTAACCACCTACGAGACGTGTCGTATTCACAAGAACTATGCTCCCAACTGCGATCATTCGTGTATAATCAATTACTGTTCTGGTTCGAGGCACTTAGCCTTACCAATACATTTGACAACAATGTCGGACCTGCTCTTCAATTTGCAATTGATTGGGTTGGGGTGAGTGCATTGTTTTGATTGTTATGTTTAGTGACTAAATATCGATCTAGAACAATGACCCGGAATTATCATGTTTCCTTAGAGATGCATATCGACAGGCAAGCATATATTCGGATCCAATCTCGATGAGCGCATTGCAAGTGTACAATTCCCTACTACCTCTAACTAAAGAGGATTCGCCGATGTCGACACACTATGCAAAATACGCGTCTACGGGATATCGAGTAGAGTATATCGGTAGAAAACGACGTAATGACTGTATCAAGACAATACGAGTTGATCGGGAGCGGGAACGGGAATGGGATCGGGAACGGGGACAGGAACGAGGATGGGAATGGAGACGGGATCGGGAACGAAGATGGGGAACTTCATCACCTAGTTTCTTGTTATTTTCTCCTGATGGTACTCGAATTCTGTCCGATCCAGTGCGAGTTGTTTGTGTATGGGAAGCAACTAGTGGTAAATTCATCGCTGGTCCGCTTACAGGAGACGATGAATCCGATGCGTTGACCGCCATTTACTCACCTGACGGGAGATATATTATCGTAGCCAGCGAAGGCGGTATTATTAGAAAATGGGATGCATTCACGAATTGTCCCGTTTGGGAAAGGGAAATAGATAGAAAGCAGGTAGATTTGAGTCAAGTGGTGTCAGCGGTATTCTCACCAGATGCGAAGTCAATTGTATTCGGGAATAATCAAGGGGAAATCCTAGTGTTTAGTGTAGATACTGGAGAGCAAGTCGGCGAATCGTTAAAAGGTCACACCGAGTCCGTTCGTTGTCTCTCATTCTCGCCCAACGGTCAATGTTTTGTATCAGGATCGGACGACATGACAATCAATATATGGGGCGTGGATAGAAGGAAGGTGAAGATATGTCCACTCAAAAAACATACCGAGGCAGTCACGGCGGTCAATTTTTCTCCTAGTGGGAATAGCGTCGTCTCAGGCTCTGAGGATAGGACTATTCTCGTTTGGGATACATTCACGGGAGAGGTGTTGCGCGAGATTAAATGTGACAGTGGGGTAAGAATAGTCATATACTCTCCCAATGAACTGTACATTCTTGCGGGTGGATGGCGGTGGATTCGTATGTGGAAGGTAGATGATGTGAAAGCCCCGCCAAAAGTATTTGAAGTAGGTTATAAGTCTACCCTGCGAGTTGCCTTCTCGCCCGACAGTAGTCGTTTCGTGTCTCTAAATGAGGATCGAGATGAGATTCAGATATGGGACGCTTCATGGGGCGAGGAAGAAACAACGACGACATTTGGAGAGCAAGAAGCGATCTGGTCGATTGCTTTGTCTCCCAGCGGCGAGTTCATCGCGTCAGGGTCTTTAGGTGGTAGCATCTATTTATGGAACGTGCAACGCGGTGGACTTGTCAAAAAGTTAAAACTCCGCTGTCACGTCATATCAGTCTCGTTCTCTCCCGTCAACGAGAAATTCATTGCTTTTGGCACTCGAGAAGGGACAGTGACAGGGACAGTGGGAGTATGGGACGTCACAAACGAAGAGCCTGTCACAATTGGAAATCACAGGGGAATGGTCTCTTCTGTTGCGTTTTCACCATTGGATGTAAATCGTGTCGCCTCTGGCTCAGATGACAAGACAATTTGTATCTGGAACGTCGAAAGTAGGGAATCGGCACTCGGTTCATTGACAGGGCATAAGGGTGCGGTAAGGGCAGTAGCATATTCTCCGGATGGAACGAGGCTCGTCTCTGGTTCCTACGATAACACTGTCCGTATTTGGAATTCGGAAACTGGACAGCTACTTTCAACACTCAACGGTCATTCTGATCTGGTATTCTCCGTGGCATACTCGTCCGATGGATCACGCATCATTTCTGGGTCTAACGATAAGACAATACGTGTTTGGAACGCTGAAAGTGGTGAAATTGTCGGTGAGCCAATCACTGGACATGATAGTTACGTGAATTCGGTGTGCTTTTCACCGGACGGAACGCGAATTCTTTCAGGATCTGGAGATTATACTGCACGCGTATGGGACACAGATACTGGTAAACCTCTCTTTCCTCCATTTAGGGGCCACACCGGCTGGGACAACTCTGTTTGCTTCTTCCCCGACGGAACACGCTTTGCTACTGGGTCCTGGGATGGGACAATTAGAATATGGACATTAGACGAAATTTCAAATGAGATTAATTGGGAACTAAAACGTGATGGCTGGGTGGTGGGCGAGAATGGTGAATTGATGATGTGGATACCTACCGACCTTCGTGATCGCGTTTGTGGGTACAGGAATATTAGTATGCTTAACCGCTCTTTCTATGTTAAACTTCATTTCGGTACCGAACGAAATACTAGTCGTAATATCCAAGTTTAATTTTTCTATACCCTTCGTTTGTTATGTCCATTCGTGTATATCATCTAGTGTTTGATTTATGTCTATAGCCCTATCAACTTTTTTTTAACTATTTTCAAACTCTAGTCATTTGTTTATACTGCTCGGTTCCGGAGATCGATTCTTATCTGTGTAAAATGTATATGTATCCTGTATGGGTCTCATTAACCAATACTGTTCATAAATAGTTGTAGATACCAGATAAAAACGAGCTTACCTGGATCCTCCGTACTTCGTTGAAAACGACCTCAGTGATAGTGATAATTTAACGAAACGATTCGAGCTCAAAATAAAACAATAAAAAAGGGAGAAAAAAGGTAATGCCGCGGCGAGATTGATAAACTGTGTGGTGAACGGATATCACCATATTCGAAGGAAGGATCTAATCTTTTAGGTTCTAGGTTCTTAATCCTCTAGTCACGTATGCATGCCCGCCTGTCCGGCTGACTATGCCCATCTGTCCACCTGTGTCTGTCTATGAAGCCAACTATCTGTTTGTCTAACCGCCTGTCTATCTGTAAGCAGACATGTGGTGTTATGTACGTGTGGACCGTAGTTATTTAGATATTTAGGTACGTAGGCACGTAGGCATGCACGTAAATTTTATACTACTAACTAGCTAACTAATATTTAGAAAAGTAACCCGAGTACGAGTACAGATATCAGATATCGGATATATATATATATATATATATATATGTATATAACAAAATGAAAAAAATGAAAAATTACACATGATTAATAAAATTTTTTCGTACTCTCGTCGAGGGATTCCGTTGAGGAAGGAAGGGAGAAAGGCTGATTGGTTGATTGTAGGAGGGTTGGGGGTGTAGAGAGAAAGAGCGAGAATGGAATTAGGACGGTTGAGAAAGAGATATGAAGGGGTAGAAGGGAGAGAAAGGGTAAAGGGAAAGTAGAGAGAGAAAAGGTGAGGGGGGCGGGGGAAGGTTGAAAGTTGAACAGGGCCGTAGGGTAGTGGTAGAAGGAGAAGAGAGAGAAGAGAGAGAGAAAGAGAGGGAGATAATCCAGCTACATAGTTTATATTCACGTTCACGTTCACAAACGATTTGTGTCTGCAAAGAACAAAAAAGAAGAAAGAAATGGGGAGAAAAAGAGAAGAAATGTAAGGAAGGAAAGACGAGATAAGCATAACGGAGAAGGAAACCGGTAATCCAAGTAAGATGAAAGGGAATAGAGGGGAGAGGAAAAGAGAAGACAAGTGATAGAGAAGAAGAGGGTCAGAGAAGAAGAGGGATAGAGAAGAAAAAGAAAAGAGGAAACAATGAGCAACGAGCGTGTAAAGGTTATTCGCGTATCTACTACATGGATATATATAGTCTTTTTTAGATACTAGTAGGCAAAGGGGTGTAAAGGAGTGACTATAGCGTGATTAGTGTAAAAAAAAAACCATAAAGAAAAGGAAAGAGTTCGATGTAAGTGATATAGAGAGCCAAAAAGGGAAGACCATAAGAAGAAAAGAAAACCAGAAAAAAAATAGAAGAGAAAAGAAGAAAAACGGGAAAAGAGGTAATGGAACTACAAATCCCCAACCGCGTCCAAAACATACAAAACCTGTTGAGGCCTCACGAACAAACCCCGATACTCAGCAGTAGACACATCAGACACAGAAGGCGACCCACTCCGCATTCGCTTATTCCTCTCAATACTCAACGTGTCGCCCTCGCGTTTCGTGCCTTTATAATGATAACTTCCATAGTTATTATTATGATGATGGTGATGGTGGTGGTGATGGCTCCTCTGGCTCGAGAAGCTCGACGATAAGTCATTACGACGCCGCCTGGTGAGACGTTCGTCGTCGCCCCATTCCGATGTGTATGACCCCACATCGAAGTATTTTACTCCACCCCAGGATCCGTCGTGCCATGCCCGACCGTCTGATTGTTGTTGGTCGTCCCATCCATCACCTGTCACGGGTACTTCGACGCCTACCCATGGTCCAGTCTCACTCTCGACCTCACCGATGTAGCGAGCAAATGCACGGAACCTCTTTCGTTTTGAGAATATTAGACATGGGATTCCGATGTCGAGTGTAGCACCCCTGGGTTGTACCACCGGAGCAGCGACGGGCGTACCCTCCTCGCTTGGTGTAGAGCTAGATCCAGTCTTTGCTTTCCCAGCCGTTGACGATACAACTTCCTTTTTCTTGGAAAGGGTGATTGTGTCGTTTGATCCTTTGCGTCGGACGGTGGCTCGGGTTGCGGTAGACCCGCTGTCGCTAGAGGGAGATTGGACATTCCTCTTGTCTTCTTTCATAGTCACCTCTACACGACTCTTGCTCTTCATTGTTTTATTGTTGTTGCTATCTGTGCTTCCGGTTCGCTCTGGATCGATGTTCTCTTTTGAAGGTGATTTAGGTAATGGTTTATTTGGTGAACCATTCGCGTTCACAGCTGTTACTGGTGCCTTACTCTGAGGAGTCGGAGTCGTCGCCGATGTTGTTGTTGTTGTCTTCTTTGTCCCTGACAAACACTTCCTATCATCTGCACTCGCAGACTTCGTCATCCCAGGCGCGACAACAGATTCCCTAGCTGCAAAACCAGCAGTCGAATTTGTCGTCCGCAACGAAGTTGCCGATGGAGATTTACGAATCATAGTTTTCTTTTGGCCCGCTGCTGTTGTGGCAGTGGTTGTTGTTGATGTTGTTGAGTTGTTGAGGCTGTTGATATTTTTCTTGACCTTGCAATCGAGTCTCGGGAAGTCATGCTGTCCCTAGGAGTCCTGAATCCAGACGTTGAATCGTCTTTTGGACTCGATAGTGATGCATTTGAGAGAGAGGAAGTTGAACGGACAGGGGAAGGAGGTGGTCGCAGTGTTTGTTGTGTGGTGGACGAGGGGACGGTATTTGCAGTGTTTCGTCAAATCGTCGATGCATGAGATCAAGTTGATGTCACCGACGCTGTCGACTTTGGACGTTGTACAGTGACAACATTTCGTTCATGTACGCTTAGCACACTCGCAGTGTCACTGGTGTCCTTTATATTACTCGTAGATATTCGGGGACGGTGTCCTTTAGTGATACTAGCCCTCCTTACAGAAGATAGTGTTAGTGATGTCGCAGTGCTGACATGACGACTATTACTGGGTGTGTCTTCATCATCAACGTCCATAGCTGAATGGGTAGAATTAACATTTGGTGCACGGTTTACTGTTGGACTTATACTACGTCCACCGAACGGAACAAATTTAGAGTCCGGTCTGGACTCTTTACGCTCTCTTTCCGTGGCTGTAGTAAGCCGAGACGAAGCACGACTCTTGGTAGATGCAACACTGCGAGCAACACTACGAACAGAAGCTGAAGAAGATTGGATTTGTGAAGGTGTACCTGTCCGAGTATGGTTCTCGTTTAATACAGAGGTACGCAGTGAGTGATTCGTGCTCATGCTGTCTCGCTCAGTTACATCCTCTACTCTACTCAGAGTTGGCCGCAGTCCAGTCCGTGTCATTGGACCTCTGGGATTAGCTCCTGAAGGTATTGTAAGATCTTCAGCAGGGACGTTGATTTCTATAGAGTAGATCAAGTCAATAATGAATTAAGGTTATAGAGTTCAGGATAGACCCGTACCATCGCTAATCTCTGCTGTCACCCAGGTCTCCATATTATCAAATCCGCCTTCTTGTCTGATCGACACCCAGCGTCTGCGGATCATACGCAGTATGTCTAGACGGGTTTGTTCAACTTGAACGCGGATTTGAGAAGTAATTGAGAGGAGAGATTTATCAGATTCCTATGGATGGGGTCGAAGTAATACTGCCGAAACTAGAGCCTGTGTATGAGGAATATTATTTATTGAGAATAGTACTACGATTTGAAAAAAAAAGGACCCCACCTGATAGAGTTTGACGACATTATTGTCATTCATTCCCTTCCGAATTGAATCCATTACCCATTCAACACGTTCTCCATCTTCAAATATTCCCATTCCACCATTTTCCATAATATCAACCCAATCCTTCTCATTAAACACTTTATCTGCCTCACTGCAAAGTGAACAGTCAACAAACGATCTCGACGTCAGGATCATATCTTTGACAGTATCACCCCATCCATCTCGCACTGAACTAAGTTTCTTCAATCCAGAATGTGCCGCAAAAAGTATCAATAATACATTCATGGGTAAACATCTCTTCTTCACATCCGACAAAAGTCCATCACGCGTCTTTTGAGGCAACTCTGCAAATTCACTCATAACCCATCCCGATCCAAATAGTCCTACCAGTGCCCGTCGAGCACCACGGTCAAGATATACATTTTGCACATCTGGACAAACTGAGAATTGAAGCGCACGGGGTGCACGTCGTGCGCATTGACGACATCGACAACTATTTCCCTATTTACTACCCGTTATTCTCTCATATTCTATAAATTCAAGGAAAGCATGGAATAGTCCGTGCATCATTTCAACAACGACACGAGCTTGTATTTCGTCATACAATGGTTGGATTTGTAAATAGTTTGCTGAACACATAATGGCAAATGCTGTATCGAGATCATATGTTCTATTTCAAAATGCCAGCGTACCGGTGTACAGAAAACCAAGAGTGAAATGGAGTGCCGGCACAGTAAAAGGAGGAGAGGGTAACCGGAGTTTAGCAGGTTCGTCTGGAGGGGTTAAGTTCTTGAGTCCATAGGTTATAAGCTGATCATAGAAATATGGAGCTCTGGTAGCAAGGATAAATCGGTGTGAATAAAAAGCAGGGGCAGTCTCCTCTTCTGTCGTAGTAGAGTTGCCTATGGTAGGTACATCTTCATGTATTTCGATGGTGATATCCGAGTATAGCCTCGATCTCCACATATATACAATGTCTTTACGTACTTTTGCGATCCGTGCTTCATCTGCCTCGCCCTCGGACCCATTTTTCTCGTTGGCATCGAAAGCATCATCAAATCCTTTCCCGGTATACAAGTACTCGAGTTCGTTTGAGAAAAGGGCAGTGTTGTGATTTAATGAGATGCGGATGAGAGAACCTATGACTGAAGGAGCTGGAGAGGTAGGTCTGAAGTTTGAAGGGGAGACAGAACGGACTGAAGCATTATAATAAAAGTCGACACCAAGAATAAGAGAGAGAGCGGATATCGCGGGCATTGAAGGATATGGGGTGGGGGGAGTGCCAAAGGGAAGAGGAGAAGCTATCGGAGGAGATCTGAATGAAAAGTAGCAAGCTTGAAAGCTTGGAGGAGCACGAGTATATGCTATTGCTAATAAAGATAAATAAAGATGACAGGGAGCAATTCGAGTAGTTGAGAGAAAGTAGTACCTTTATGACTGTGGAATATTTCGTTAATGGAGTCATCCATTGAGTCTTCATAAACAAGATCTCAGACAGCATCGGGGAAACGGACCTTGTCACGATGAAACAAGGTTTGAAGATCTTACTGTCATGTTGAAGTAGATTTATTTGTTATTTCCGCAAGTGCATGGGGCCGCAGAGGCGGAGCGTCTGTTGCAACTTCCATTACTTGACTTCGCTAGTTCTAAGAGTGTGAGAGAGATATGTTGAGGATGAGAAGGAAAGAAAAGAGATAGCCAAAAACGCAAAAGATGATGGTGAGAAAAAGGAAAGGGGGGGGGGGGACGAGAAGGGTTATCAGCGGAAAGACACTTTAAAGTATGCAAGTTGGCGAATAAAAGCAAAGGGGAAGTAGGATTGTGGATTTTGGATTTTGGAATTTTGTTCACTGACTGACAACTGCGGCAACGCGGCGACAACTCATTCACTACACTACACGAACGATAACAAGCACGTGAACTCTCAACGTCACAGTCACTCTCTGGTCTAACTCTAAACATTGAAACAAAGGGGGGCGAGTGTGGTCCATTCCCAAAAGCATACATCCCAGGCCAGACCACAATCATACAACCTCTGATGGCACATCCGCACGACCACTTTCGGGTGTGCGCCTAAGATGAGCCTTGAAGAAACAACGAGTGCCCTCGACTGACGTGTACGGGATCAAGCAGCTGGAAAACCCCTCTTCTAGATGGAAGATCCTTTGTTACTACATCTAAGGGTGGAACAATTAGGATAACGACATCAGATGAGACTCCAAACGATACCGTTTTGGATCTAAGAGACAATAACTGGTTTTACTGCCCTATGAATATCCATGTATCTAATCATCCTTCCTATCTTAAACTTCATTTCGGTGCCGAACGAGATATTTGTCGGAATATGTAGTTTTAATCTTCTCACTTCCCTGGTTTTTATTCTTATATTATTCCGAAATATCCTAGATTTCAGTAATCTCAAATTTTCACATTTCTCTGACCTGTATTTTATGTTTTATTTTGACGAAAATATGATTATACGTACGCATTACAAGTGGTATATTGGGCATGTACAAAGATCTATTTAAAAAGTTTGAAGAGAAGTTGAAATATCAGAAACAGGGAATATAGTTTACAGGATATCAAAGATAGTAACGAGCTCAGATGGGAGTGAGAAAGGGGAGTTATATGTAAAGAAGGAGAATATTGGGAGAAAACTGAAGGATTTTATATAACTGATGGTTTTATGAGGCTTTTTATATCTTGTAAAGAATAAATATGAACTCGTACTCAGCATATAAGAGGTAGTGGTAGGTTTCGTAATATCTATCAATCTAAAGAAGCGTTGAGCTCTTCACCAGAAACTTGAGGTGTAGATAACCCATTTTGAAAAAAAAAGTGTTTGTGGATATTATTTGCCTGGGTATCATTACAAAGGAAAAGTGAGGTAATAGTAGTAAATAGACCTAAATAAACCTAAAAATAGGTAAATTCAGCCTGTAAAACGACATAGTCGGTATCTTGGGCTGGATTAACTAAATTTTTTCTTAAATGCCAGAAGTATACTATTCCGTAACCCGATTATTACAACGAGTGCACAATTATCAAAAAGGTTCTAGAATCATTTTTTCGTATTAGAAAAGTTGCGAGTAAATAATGACAAATATGATCAAAGGTATAGTCTTCCTACCCATAGAGTCCAAGCGATAAATTAAATATAAGATAATAAAGTCAAACAGAATAACAGGTATAGAGGTTAGCTTGTTACCCAAGATTTCGATGGCTACATAATAACTATTGGGATACTATGCTTATAAATCACAAGAAGCCATCACCATCACTCAATCAAGGCATATCCCGACCATCCCCTTCCCCTTCGCCCTTCGATTCTCACTCACATACTCATTCTTATCGTGTTCATCATCTACTTTGCACACTTGGTACAGATACTATCCAGACAGCAGATATCTTTTCCTAAAAGTATAACACCCCAAGTTAGATACGACATACGACTTTTAACTGAGATAGACGATATATCCGTTTTCTGACTCTCTCTCGAGTCTTCCCCGTATCCTAACAGGCACTGATATCAAAAAACACATTTACCTTGCTCTTCCACCACTTTCAATCTTCTCAGAGATATCATAAAATTGCTCTCATTCAATCACTACCCTTTTTCACAATCTCAATGTCATACAATCAATCTGGTCCTAATTCTTCCACGTCTATTGGCACTTGCAACAACGTCACGGGAAATCAGGACAATACAACAATCGAGAGTAAGTATTTTATCCTTCCGATTTCGGTTCTCTGACTAAGGAGTAATATTAACACAGTACAGCAATTGAACGTCTTTAATCAACATCCAAACACGCACGAAACTCTTAAACGCGGTACGATTTAATATATTCAGAACGAAGAAGGATATACGGGCTGACATAGCTTACTTAGACCTGAAGAAGATATTGAATCCTTCCATCTTCACTGGAGACGATCGCCTCGAATGTCTAGAAAATACAAGGAAGAAAACGCTAGAAGATATATACGATTGGGTGAATGCTGAAGGGCCTCCGAACGTACTTTTATTGATCGGAGCGGCTGGCACGGGGAAGAGCACTATTGCGACGACAGTTGCAGGGATGTATCAGAGAAAGCGTCAACTTGGTTGTCATATGTTCTTCGTTCGGGAGAGGAGTCACCCAAGAAATGTCTTGCAAACCATCGCGTATCTACTGGCTGAATATAGTCAGCCTATTGCTAAGTCTCTTTCTGAACAGTTGAAGAAATCTGGAAATCTAGATTCCTCAAACCTAAAAGTAAAATTCGATATTCTCCTCCAACAACCACTATCTGCCGTTGCCACTGAAGTTGGCCATCCTGTACTTATCGTATTAGATGCTCTCGACGAGTGCGGCACCCCAGAGCTCCGTCAAAGTCTCCTCCATGTTCTCCGAGATTGTTTACCAGCCCTTCCCGCCAATTTCCGAATTCTAATTACTTCGCGACCTGATGAAGACATTAACCCCCTCATCTCCTCATCCAATTTTCGACGTATGATACTTGATCAGCACTCTATCGAGAGCAAAGACAATGTTTTCACATATATAAAGTCCCGATTTGACGATATGAAGTCTTCAGGGAAGTTGAAAGTTCCTGAGGACTGTGACTGGGATAACAGTATACAAACACTATCAGAAAGTGCAGATGGTCTATTTATCTGGGCATCGACTGCAGTCAGATTTGTGGAAGGGGAGAGATCGTCCCGGTATGATTGTTTCCATAATCTTGTCTGCAAGGCAACTTCTCCGAAACTCGATGAGTTATACATGACGGTTCTTTCTCAAGTATCGAAATGGAGTGAAGGGGATCAAGAGACTCTCAGGAATATATTCTCACTCATCTTGTTTGCAAAACGACCCTTACTCGACAGAGAGATAAGCGGAATCCTAGATGTAAAGATGGACGTAACATCGAATTTACTATCTTACTTCCGGTCATTGGTTAGATATGAGGAAGGTCAGCCAATAAGGATATATCACGCTTCATTCTATGATTATCTTATTTCGTGTGAAGGTAGTGTATGGTACATTGATGTGGGAGTGGAAAGGGAGAATATCGCTAGGAGGTGCCTAGAACGAATGGGAAAGTCACTCAGACACAATATCTGCAAAATCCCTCCCACCTACGTATTGAATTGTGATGTACCTGACCTCGATGAACGCGTGGTACAATGTATTCCCCCATCCCTAAAGTACATATGTTGTAGCTGGGCTCACCATCTTCGAGATGTACCGTATTCACAAGAACTATGCTCCCAACTACAATCCTTCGCACATAATCAGTTGCCGTTCTGGTTCGAAGCACTTAGTCTGACCAATACATTTAATAACAATGTCGGTCCCGCACTTCAATTTGTTATTGATTGGATTGGGGTGAGTGTATTGTATTGATTCAAATATTTAGTGACTAAATATTTATCTAGAATAATGACCCGGAATTATCATCTTTCCTTAGAGATGCATATCGGCAGGCAAGCGTATATTCGGAGCCAATCTCGATGAGTGCACTACAAGTGTATAATTCGCTGCTACCTCTAACTAAAGAAGATTCGTTGATGTCGATCCACTACGCAAATTACGTGCCCACGGGATATCGAGTAGAGTATATTGGTAGAAAACGACGTAATGACTGTATCAAGACGATACGAGTTAGTCGGAAGCGGGAGTGGGAGTGGGTTAGGGAATGGGCACGGGAACGGGAACGGGAACGGGAACGAAGATGGGGAACTTCATCACCTAGTTTCTTGTTATTTTCTCCTGATGGTACTCGAATTCTGTCCGATCCAGTACGAGTCGTTTGTGTATGGGAAGCAATTAGTGGTAAATTGATCACTGGTCCGCTTACAGGAGACGATGAATCCGATGCGTTGACTGCCACTTACTCACCCGACGGAAGATATATTATTATAGTCAGCGATGACGGTATTCTTAGAAAATGGGATGCATTCACGAATTGTCCCGTTTGGGAAAGGGAAATAGATAGGGGGCAGGCAGATTTGAGTCAAGTGGTGTCAGCAGCATTCTCACCGGATGCAAAGTCAATTGTATTCGGGAATAACCAAGGGACAATCCTAGTGTTTAGTGTAGATACTGGAGAGCAAGGCGGCGAACCGTTAAAGGGTCACACCGACTTCGTTAGTTGCCTCTCTTTCTCGTCCGACGGTCAATATTTTGCATCAGGGTCGTACGACAAGACAATCAATATATGGGACGTGGATAGAAGGAAGGTGAAGATTAGTCCATTCAAAAAACATACCCAGGCAGTATCGGCGGTCAATTTTTCTCCTAGTGGGACTAATGTCATCTCAGGATCATGGGACGGGACTATTCTCATTTGGGATGCATTCACGGGAGAGGTGTTGCGCGAGATTAAATGTGACAGTGGGGTAAGAATAGTCATATACTCTCCCAATGAACTGTACATTCTTGCGGGTGGATGGCGGTGGATTCGTATGTGGAAGGTAGAGGATGTGAAAGCACCGCCAAAAGTATTTGAAGTAGGTTATAAGTCTATCCTGCGAGTTGCCTTCTCGCCCGACAGTAGTCGTTTCGTGTCTCTAAATGAGGATCGAGATGAGATTCAGATATGGGACGCTTCATGGAGCGAGGAAGAAACAACGTCAATATTGGAAGAACAAGGATTGATCTACTCGATGGCTTTGTCTCCCAGCGGCGAGTTCATCGCGTCAGGGTCCTGGGGTGGTAGCATCTATTTATGGAACGTGCTCAGCGGTGAACTCGTCAAAAAGTTGAAACTCCGCAGTGACGTCAACTCAGTCTCCTTCTGTCCCGTCAATGAGAAACTGATTGCTTTTGGCACTTGGGACGGGACAGGGACAGGGACAGTGGAAGTATGGGACGTCACAAACGAAGAGCCTTTCACAATTGGAAAGCACAAAAAAACAGTAGAATGTGTTGCGTTTTCACTGCCAGATGGAAATCATGTTGCCTCGGGCTCGTGTGACAACACAACTTGTATTTGGAACGTCGAAAGTAGGAAATTGGCGCTCGGTCCATTGATAGGGCATAAGGGTGGGGTTCGGGCAGTAGCATATTCTCCGGATGGAACGAGGCTCGCCTCTGGTTCCTCCGATAAGACTGTTCGTATTTGGAATTCGGAAACTGGACAGCTACTTTCAACACTCAATGGTCATTCTGGTTGGGCGAAGTCCGTGGCATACTCGTTCGATGGATCACGCATCGTTTCCGGGTCCAATGATAATACAATACGTGTTTGGAACGCTGAAAGTGGTGAAATTATTGGTGAACCAATCACTGGACATGATAACTGGGTGAAGTCGGTGTGCTTTTCACCGGACGGAAAGCGAATTCTTTCAGGATCTGACGATAATACTGCACGCGTATGGGACACAGATACTGGTAAACCTCTCTTTCCTCCATTTAGGGGCCACACCGGCTGGGACAACTCTGTTTGCTTCTTCCCCGACGGAACACGCTTTGCTACTGGGTCCTGGGATGGGACAATTAAAATATGGACATTAGACGAGATTCCAAATGAGATTAATTGGGAATTAAGAGACGATGGCTGGGTGGTGGGCGAGAATGGTGAATTGATGATGTGGATACCTAGGGACCTTCGTGATCGCGTTTGTGGACACAGGAATATTAGTATACTCAAAAGTTCTTTCTATGTTAAACTTGATTTCGGTACGGAACGAAATACTTCGTAATATCCAAGTTTAATGTTTCTATACTCTTCATTTGTTATTTCTATTCATCTGATCTTTGGTTTATGTCTATGGCCCTACCAACTCTTTTTTTATTTACTTTTTTCAAACTCTAGTCATTTGTTTCGGATTGGAATGTATTATTGGTGCTGCTCGGTTCCGGAGATGGATTGTTACCTGTGTAAAATGTATATGTATTCTGTATGGGTTTCATTGACCAATACTGTTCGTAAATAGTTGTAGATACCAGATATGAGATAGAAAATAGACATTTCTTTGGTGTGTGGAGGAGAACAAAGAAAGGTGGGATCCATAGTTGGGAAAACGGGGATTTAGACAAGGATGGCGTGAGCTTTCTTTCTCTCTCTCTCTCTCTCTCCCTCTCTCTCTCCACTACACCTCTTTTTGGCTTATCCCCGTTTTGTACATGTACATCGTTGAGGACGGCCTCAGTGATAAGTTAACGAAAAGACTCGAGCTCGAATTAAATAAATAAAAAAAGAGAAAAAAGGGAGAAAAAATTTAATGTCGCGGCAAGACTGATAAACTGTGTGGTGAACGGATATCATCATATTCGAAGGAAGGACCTAATCTTTTAGGTTCTTAATCCTCTAGTTACGTACTCACGCCTATCTGTCTGACCGCCTGTCCGTAAGCAGACATGTGGGTGTCTTGTACGTGCGGTCCGCAGTTATTTAGGTGTATAGGTATTTAGGTGTCTCATAATTACTCGCCCATTCGGTAAATTAACTCAATTACCAGAAGTGTGAGCTCCTAATAAAAGAGCTCTATACTATAAAAACCAATAGACTAGTAGATGGATATCTAAAGAATATGCAAAAGAAGTTTAAAATATTAGTGAAAAGAATTGGGCGTGTAAATAAGGAACTAGTGAGGGAACTTGCTATTTAAGTAAGCATATAGACCTGTTTAGTATTTAAATTATTTTATTTTTTTTCACAAATTAAATCTAATCTAAAAATTGGTATTTTGAGAATAAATAGGTATAGGTATTATCTATGATAGCTTATATAGAGTAAAAATATGACTGTCTAAATATATTTAAAACATAAGCTCGGATTGTGTGTTTTTTGTTAGCCAAAAAAGGCTATTTCTATAGGGTCTCTAGTTTTAGCCCTTTTCTTGGTAAAACTTAGTATTAACAGGTCTTAAAAATTCATAGTATAATATTTAAATAGATATTAATCAATAATATGAAGGTTTTTTTATTAAAATAATATGATTTTATGTTAAAAATTAATAAAGTTTGGAGACTCCACAAAAATTGCCTTTTTTTGGCTCACTACACACAATCCAAGCTCGTTTTTTTAATATATTTAGACAATCATATTTTTACTCTATATAAGCTATCATAGATAATACTTATACTTATTTATTCTTAAAATACCAATTTTCAGATTAGATTTAATTTGTGAAATAAATAAAATAATTTAAATACGAAAGAGGTCTATATGCTTACTTAAATAGCAAGTTCCCTCACTAGTTCCTTATTTACACGCCCAATTCTTTTCACTAATGTTTCAAACTTCTTTTAGATATTCTTTAGATATCCATCTATTATCCTATTGATTTTTGTAATATATTTTTGTTTTAAAAACTAGTATAGAGCCCTTTTATTAAGAACTCACTATTCCGGTAATTGAGTAAATTTACTGAATGGGCGAGTAATTATGAGACGTGTCTGTAGGTAGGTACGTAACCACGTATGCACGCATGCACATAAATTTTATACTACTAACTAACTAACTAACTAACTAACTAACTAACTAACTAATACTTAGAAAGGACCCGAAGTTATTTAGATATGTAGGTATGTAGTTAGGTACGTAGCCACGTAGCCATGCACGCATGCACATAAATTTTATACCACTAACTAGCTAACTAACTAATATTTAGAAAGGTGACCTGAGTACGAGTACGAGTACAGATATCAGATATATGTATATATGTATATAACACAAAAGGAAAGAGAAAAAATTACACATGATTAATAAGATGTTTTCGTACTCTCGTCAAGGGATTCCGTTGGGGAGGGAGAGAGGAAGGGAAGGTGGTTGTGATTGTGATTGTGTGTGTGAGGGGCGAGGATGGAATTAGGACGGTTGAGAATGGAGTGAGAAAGATATATGAAGGGGTAGAAGGGGTAAAGGGAAAGTAAGGAGAGAAAAGGCGAGGGGGAGGTGAAAAGTTGAACAGGGCCGTGGTGGTGGCAATGGTGGAAGAAGATGGTAGTGAGAAAGAGAGAAAGAGAGAGAAAGAGAGAAAGAGAAGAAAGAGAGAAAGAGAGGGAGATAACCCAGCTACATAGGTTATGTTCACGTTCACAAACGATTTGTGTCTGTAAAGAACAAAAAAGAAGAAAGAAACAGGGAAAAAAGAGAAGAAATGT
The DNA here is from genome assembly GCA_002287475.2 of Pyrrhoderma noxium. Classification (NCBI taxonomy): domain Eukaryota; kingdom Fungi; phylum Basidiomycota; class Agaricomycetes; order Hymenochaetales; family Hymenochaetaceae; genus Pyrrhoderma; species Pyrrhoderma noxium. The sequence goes on from CM008262.1 coordinate 498,102, forward strand.
AAGGAAGGAAGGAAAGACGAGATGAGCATAACGAAGAAGGAAACCGGTAATCCAAGTAAGAGGAAAGGGAATAGAGGGGAGAGGAAAGGAGAAGACGAGTGATAGAGGAGAAGAGGAAAAGAGAAGAAAAAGGATAGAGAAGAAAAAGAAAAGAGGAAACAATGAGCAACGAGCGTGTAAGGGTTATTCGCGTATCTACTACATGGATATATATAGTCTTTTTTAGATACTAGTAGGCCAAGGAGTGTAAAGGAGTGACTATAGCGTGATTAATGTAAAAACCATAATGAGAAGAGAAAAAAAGAAAAGAGTTCGATGTAAGTGATATAGAGAGCCAAAACGGGAAGACCATAAGAAGAGAGAAAAAGAAAAAAAAAATAGAAGAGAAAAGAAGAGAAAGGGAAAGGGAGATAATGGAACTACAAATCCCCAACAGCGTCCAAAACATACAAAACCTGCTGAGGCCTCACGAACAAATCACGATACTCCGCAGTAGACACATCAGACACAAAAGGCGACCCACTCCCCATCCGCTTCTTCCTCTCAATACTCGACCTGTCGCCCTCGCGTTTCGTGCCTTTATAATGATAACTACCATAATAATAATAATTATTATGATGGTGATGGTGGTGATGGCTTCTCTGGCTCGAGAAGCTCGACGATAGGTCATTACGACGCCGTCTGGTGAGACGTTCATCGTCGCCCCATTCCGAGGTGTATCACCCCACCTCGAAGTATTTCACTCCACCCCAGCACCCGTCGTGCCATGCCCGACCATCGGATTGTTGTTGGTCGTCCCATCCGTCACCTGTTACGGGTACTTCGACGCCTACCCATGGTCCGGTCTCGCCCTCGACTTCACCGATGTAGCGAGCAAATGCACGGAACCTCTTTCGTTTTGAGAATATCAGACATGGGATTCCGATGTCGAGTGTGGCTCCTTTGGGTTGTACCGCTGGAGCAGTGACGGGCGTCCCTTCCTCACTTGGTGTTGAGCTAGATCCAGTCTTTGCTTTCCCGGGAGTTGACGATGCCGCTTTCTTTTTCTTGGAAAGGGTGATTGTGTCGTTTGATCCTTTCCGGCGGACCGTTGCTCAGGTTGCGGTAGAGCCGCTATCGCTAGAGGGAGATTGGACGTTCCTTTTATCCTCTTTCATAGTCGCCTCTACACGACTCTTGCTCTTGATCGTTTTGTTGTTGTTGCTATCTGTGCTTCCAATACGCTCGGGATCGATGTTCTCTTTTGAAGGTGATTTAGGTAATGGTTTATTTGGAGAACCATCCGCGTTCACAGCTGTAACTGGTGCTTTACTCAGAGGAGTCATCATCGTCACCGACGTCGTTGTCGCTGTCTTCTTTGTCCCTGACAAACATTTCCTATCATCTGCACTTGCAGACTTCGTCATCCCAGGCGCGACAACAGATTTCCTAGCTGCAGAAGTAGCAGTCGAATTCGTCGTCCGCAACGAAGTTACCGATGGAGATTTTCGAATCATCGTCTTCTTTTGGCCTGCCGCTGTTGTGGCAGTTGTTGTTGTTGATGTCGTTGAGATGCGACGGTTTCGTGCTGCCCCGGCTGTTGTTGTTGAGCTTACACTAGCTTCGGAGAGCCTACGACTTCGGACGGGAGCTTTGGGTAGTGAAGGAGCTGTGACGATACGGAGAGATCGCGATGTACCAGTACTTCGTATTGAGACATTGGAAGTTGTTGAGGCTGTTGATATTTTTCTTGACCTAGCAATTGAGTCTCGGGAAGTCATACTATCCCTAGGAGTCCTGAATCCAGACGTTGAATCGTCCTTTGGACACGATAATGATGCATTCGAGAGAGAAGAAGTTGAACGGACAGGAGAAGGAGGAGGTCGAAGTGTTTGTTGTGTGGTGGACGAGGGGACAGTGTTTGCAGTGTTTCGTCGAATCGTTGACGCATGAGATCGAGTTGATGTCACCGATGCCGTCGACTTTGGACGTTGTACAGTAACAACGTTTCGTTCATGTACACTCAACACGCTTGCCGTGTAACTTGTGTCCTTTATATTACTCGTAGATATTCGAGGACGATGTCCTTTAGTGATACTGGCCCTCCTTGCAGAAGATAGAGTTGGTGATGTCGCAGTGCTGACATGACGACTATTACTTGGTGTATCTTCATCGTCGACGTCCATGGTCGAATGAGTAGAATTTACACTTGGTGCACGGTTCACTGTTGGACTTATACTACGTCCACCGAATGGAACAAATTTAGAGTCCGGTCTGGACTCTTTACGCTCTCTTTCCGTAGCTGTTGTAAAACGGGACGAAGCGCGACTCTTGGTAGATGCAACACTTCGAGCAACACTACGAACAGAAGCAGAAGAAGATTAGACTTGTGAAGGTGTACCTGTCCGAGTATGGTTCTTGTTTAATACAGAGGTACCCAGTGAGCGAGTCGTGCTCATGCTGTCCTGCTCAGTTACATCCTCTACTCTACTCAGAGTCGGTCGCAGTCCAGTCCGTGTCATGGGACCTCTAGGGTTGGCTCTCGAAGGAGTTGTAAGGTCTTCAGCGGGAACATTGATTTCTATAGAGTAGATTAAGTTAATAACGAATTAAGGTTATAAACTTCAGGATAAGCTCGTACCATCACTAATCTCTGCTGTCACCCAAGTCTCCATATTATCGAATCCACCCTCTTGTCTGATCGACACCCAACGTCTGCGAATCATACGAAGTATGTCTAGACGGGTCTGCTCTACTTGGATGCGTATTTGAGAAGAACTTGAGAGGAGAGATTTATCGGACTCCTGTGGATGAGGTCGGAGTAACACCGCCGAAACTAAAGCCTGTGTAAGAGGAATATTAAATATGATATTATGATTTTTGTTTTTTAAAAAAAGGACCCTACCTGATAGAGTTTAACAACGTTATTGTCATTCATTCCCCTCCGGATTGAATTCATGACCCATTCAACACGCTCACCATCTTCAAATCTTCCCATTCCATCATTTTCCATAATATTAACCCAATCCTTCTCATTAAACACTTTCTCCGCCTCACTGCAAAGAGCGGAATCAACAAATGATCTCGCCGTCAGTATCATATCTTTGACAGTATCTCCCCATGCATCTCGCACTGAACTCAGTTTCTTCAACCCAGCATGTGCCGCAAAAAGCATTAATAGTACATTCATGGGTAGACATCTCTTCTTCACACCAGACGATAGTCCATCACGTGTTTTCTGAGGTAACTCTGCGAATTCACTAGTTACCCACCCTTCTCCAAATAGTCCTACTAGTACACGTCGAGCACCGCGATCAAGATATACATTTTGCACATCTGGACGAACTGAGAATTGAAGTACACGGGGAGCACGTCGTGCACATTGACGACATCGACAACCGTTTCCCCATTTACCACCTGTTATCCTCTCATATTCTGTAAATTCAAGGAATGCATGGAATAATCCGTGCATCATTTCAACAACAATACGAGCTTGGATTTCATCATATAATGGTTGGATTTGTAAGTAGTTTGCTGAAGACATGATAGCAAATGCGGTGTCAAGGTCATATGTTCTGTTGGAAAATGCCAGAGTACCGGTGTACAGAAAACCAAGAGTGAAATGGAGTGCCGGCGCAGTGAAAGGCGGGGAGGGTAACCGGAGTTTAGCAGGTTCACCTGGAGGGGGTAAATTCTTGAGTCCATATGTTATAAGCTGATCATAGAAATATGGAGCTCTAGTAGCAAGGATAAATCGATGGGAGTAAAAAGCAGGAGCAGTCTCCTCTTCTGTTGCTGTAGAGTTGCCTATGGTGGGTACATTTTCATGTATTTCGATGATGATATCCTCTATAGTCTAGATCTCCACATATATACGTAGTTTTGCGATGCGTGCTTCGTCTGCCTCGCCCTCTGACGCATTTTTCTCGTTGGCGTCGAAGAGAAACTCGAAAGCGTCACCAAATACTTTCCCAGTATACAAGTATTCGGGTTCGTTTGTTAAAAAGGGCAGGATTGTGATTTAATGAGATGCGGGTGAGAGAACCTATGACTGAAGGAGCTGGAGAGGTAGGTCTGAAGTTTGAAGGGGAGACAGAACGGACCGACGCATTATAATAAAAGTCGACGCTAAGATTAAGAGAGAGGGCGGATGTTGTAGGCATTGGAAGAGATGGAGTAGGAGAAGCGCCAAAGGGAAGAGGAGAAGCAATTGGAGGAGGCCTAAATGAAAAGTAGCGAGCTTGAAAGCTTGGAGGAGCACGAGTATATGCCATTGCTAATAAAGATGAATAAAGATGACAGGGAACAATTCGAGTAGTTGCGAGAAAATAGTACCTTTATGATTATGGACCCGTTCATTAATGGAGTCATCCATTGAATCTTTATCGACAGGATCTCAGACAGCATCGGGGAAACGGACCTTGGCACGATGAAACAAGGTTTGAAGATCTTCCTGTCATGTCGAAGTAGATTTATTTGTTATTTCTGCGAGTGAAGAGGGCAGTAGAGACGGGGCGTCTGTCGCAACTGCCATTGCTTGAATTCGCCAGTTCTAAGAGTGTGAGAGACGGGAACAGATCGAGAAAGAGGGAGAAAGCAAGAGATAACCAAAAGCCCAGAAGATGATGATGAGAAAAGGAAGAGGAAGGGGGGTAAAGCGAGAAGGGGTATCAGCGGAAGCAGGCTTTAAAGATTGCGACGAGGAACAAAGGGGAAGTAGAATTGTTAACTTTGGAATGTTGTTCACCGACTGACAACTGCGGCAACGGCGACAACTCACTCACTCAGTAGACGAATGAATGATAACAAACAACCGCGTGAACTCTCACTGTCACAGTCACACACACAATGGGCAAGTGGACTCCGTTTTCCATTCCAAAAGCATACAGTCCCAGTCCAAACCACAATGACGACAGCATATATTCACGACCACCTTCAGGTATCCGCACAAGACGGGGCCCTGAAGGGAAACAAAGAGCGTGGTTGACTGACGGTGCCATTGTTTGGACTGAAAGTGTATGCTGTGACAATCGGAGGTGTGACTATGTACCGGTTACACTCAAACACTTATTGCGTTACGACTATCCGTGTATTTAATCATCCTTCCTATCTTAAACTTCATTTCGGCCCCGAATGAGATATTTGTCGGAATATGTAATTTTAATCTTCTCATTTCCTTGACCTTTATGCCTATATTATTCGGAAATCTTCTATTTTTTATTAATGTCAAATTTGCACATTTCTCCGTATTGTATACTATAATTTATTATGGCGAAAATAAGAATATTGCGAGCGATATATTGTACATGTCCGTCCGAAGATCTATTTAAAAAGTTTGAAGAAAAGTTGAATTATTGGATACAGGAGATATGGGTTATTAATTATAGTAAAGAGCTCAGATGAGAAAAGCGTTGAGCCCTTCACCAGAAACTTGAGGTGAGGTGTAGATAAACAATTGTGGTTATTGTTTGCTCAAGTATCATTACAAAGGAAAAATGACATAAGATTAGTAAATAGACTTAAATAAACCTAAAAATAGGTAAATTCAACCAGTAAAACGACCTAGTCGGTATCTTGGGCTGGATTAACTCAATATCATATTAAATACCCGAAGTATACTCTTCTGTATCCTGATTATTACAATTAGTAGACGATGATTATAAAGTTTCCAGAATCATTTTCTCGTACTGTAAAAGTTACGAGTAAACAATGACAAATTTGATCAAAGGTATAGTCTTCCTACCCATAGAGTCCAAGCAATGGCTTAAATATAGTATAATAAAGTCAAACAACATGACAGGTATAGAGGTAAGCTCGTTACCCAAGATTTTGATGGCTACATAATAACTATTGGATATTGTGATTATAAATCACAGGAAGCCATCACTCAATCAAGGCATATTCCGACCATCCCCTTTCCCTTCGCCCTTCAATTCTCACATACTCATCGTTATCGTGTTCATCATCTACTTCGTACTCCTCGTGTTGATATTATCCAGACAGCAGATATCTCCTCCTGCAAAGTATAACACCCCAAGTCACATCCAAGATACAACTTTCAACTGAAATACACGATATATCCGCTTTTTGATTCTTCTTCAAGTTTTGCTTCTACTTCAACGAGCAATAATATTGAAAAATACCCATTTCTTCTCTTACTTCACCTCCACCATTACCCATCGCTTTCAACCCTCTCTGACATCTTACGGACTTACTTTCATAAAATCATTACCCTTATTTCTCAATCTCAATGCCAGTCAATCATTCCGGTCCGAGTTCTTCCGCAACCTTTGGTACTTATAACGACCCAAGTGGGAACGGTAACATAATTAACAGCGTAACTAATGGTATACCCTTTCACTTGTATAACACTTAATATTCTGACTAATTGTTAATTTAATGCAGTGCGAAACGTCTACAATCAAGATAATCAAGATTCAAGTGAGCACGGAGCTCTTAAACGCGGTACGATTTAATATATTTAGAATGAAGAGGTATATACAGGCTGACACAGCTTACTTAGAACTGAAGAATATATTGAATCCTTCCATCTTCACTGGAGATCATCGTCCTGAATGTCTAGAAAATACAAGGAAGCGGACCCTTGAAGATATATACGATTGGGCAAACGCTAAAGGGCGTCCGAACGTATTGTTGTTGATCGGAGCAGCGGGCACGGGCAAAAGTACCATTGCGACGACAGTTGCAGGAATGTATCAGAAGAAGGGTCAACTTGGTTGTCATTTGTTCTTCATCCGGGAGAGGAGTCATCTAGGAAATGTCTTGCAAACCATCGCGTATCTACTAGCTGAATATAGTCAGCTCATAGCAGAGTCTCTTTCTGAACAATTGAAGAAATCTGGAAATTTAGATTCCTCAAACCTGAAGGCAAAATTCGATATTCTCCTCCGACAACCGACATCTGCCGTTGCCACTGAAGTAGGCCGTCCTGTACTTATCGTATTAGATGCTCTCGACGAATGCGGCACCCCAGGACTCCGTCAAAGTCTCCTCCATGTTCTTCGAGATTGTTTGCCAACCCTCCCTGATAACTTTCGAGTTCTTATTACTTCACGACCTGATGAAGACATTGACATCCTCATCGACTCACCTCATCTTCGAGTTAAGATCCTTGATCAGCACTCTAACGAGAGCAAGGACAGTGTTTCTACATATATCAAGTTCCAATTTAACGAGATGAAGTCTTCAGGGAAATTGAAGATTCCTAATGGGTGTGACTGGGATGATAGTATACATAAACTAGTACAAGGTGCAGATGGGTTGTTTATCTGGGCGTCTACAGCAATCAAGTTTGTGAAGGAAGAGAAATGGTCCCGGTATAGATGTTTCCAAAATCTTGTCTCGAATGCAAATTCTCTGAAACTTGACGAGCTCTACAAAACGGTTCTTTTTCATGCTTTGAAATGGGACGAAGGAGATAAGGAGATCTTCAAGAGTATATTCTCACTCATCTTGTTTGCAAAACGACCCCTACTTGATAGAGAGATAAACGAAATCCTCGATGTAGAGATGGACGTAACATCGAATGTACTATCCTACTTCCGGTCATTGGTCGTGTTTGAACCAGACAACCCCATCTCGATACGACACGCGTCGTTTTATGATTATCTCGTGTCGTGTAAAGAGCATCCATGGTACATTGACGCCGAGGTGCAAAAATCGTATATTGCAACGAAGTGTTTAGAACGGATGGGAGAGTTACTTAAATACAACATTTGTGATCTTCAATCCGGCTACGTATTGAATAGAGATGTACCTGACCTTGAGAATCGCGTGGTACAATGTATTCCCCCATCCCTAAAGTACATATGTTGTAACTGGGCTCACCATCTACGAGATGTACCGTATACACAAGAACTATGCTCCCAACTACAATCCTTTGCATATAATCAGTTGCTGTTCTGGTTCGAAGTACTTAGCCTTACCAATACATTTGACAACAATGTCGGGCCCGCACTTCAATTTGCAATTGATTGGGTTGGGGTGAGTGCATTGTATTGATTGTTATGTTTAGTGACTAAGTATTCATCTAGAACAATGACCCGGAATTATCATCTTTCCTTAGAGATGCATATCGGCAGGCAAGCATATATTCGGATCCAATCTCGATGAGCGCATTGCAAGTGTATAATTCCCTGTTACCTCTAACTAAAGAGGATTCGCTGATGTCGATACACTATGCAAAATACGCGCACACGGGATGTCGAGTAGAGTATATCGGTAGAAAACGACGTAATGACTGTATCAAGACAATAGAAGTTGATCGGGAGCGGGAACGATTCAGAGTTGGAGACTGGAATGGGAACAGGGACTTTTTTTTTTCTTGTTATTTTCTCCTGATGGCACTCGAATTCTCTCAGATCCAGTACAAGTTGTTTGTGTATGGGAAGCAACTAGTGGTAAATTGATCACTGGTCCGCTTACAGGAGACGATGAATCTGATGCGTTGTCTGCCACTTACTCACCCGACGGAAGATATATTATTGTGGCCAGCGATGACGGTATTCTTAGAAAATGGGATGCACTCGCGAATTGCCCCGTTTGGGAAAGGGAAATAGATAGAAAGCAGGTAGATTTGAGTCAAGTGGTGTCAGCAGCATTCTCACCGGATGTAAAGTCAATTGTATTCGGGGATAGGGAAGGGACAATCGTAGTGTTTAGTGTAGATACTGGACAGCAAGTCGGCGAACCATTAAAGGGTCACACCGAGTCCGTTCATTGTCTCTCATTCTCGTCTGACGGTCAATGCTTTGTATCAGGATCGGACGACATGGCAATCAATATATGGGACGTGGATAGAAGGAAGGTGAAGATTAGTCCACTCAAAAAACATACCGAGGCAGTTACGGCGGTCAATTTTTCTCCTAGTGGGAGTAACGTCGCCTCAGGCTCTGAGGATAGGACTATTCTCGTTTGGGATGCATTCACGGGAGAGGTGTTGCGCAAGATTGAATGCAAGGGTGAAGTAAACTCAGTCATATACTCACCCAATGGACTCTTCATTCTCGCTTGTGGACAGTGTTGGATTCATATGTGGAAGGTAGAGGATGTGAAAGCCCCGCCAAAAGTATTTGAAGCAGGTTTTGACTCCATCTTTCGAGTTGCCTTCTCTCCCGACAGTAGTCGTTTCGTGTCCCTAGGTAACCGTCGAGATATGATTCGGATATGGGACGCTTCATGGGAGGTGGAAGAAACAAAGACGACATTTGAAAAACTAGGATTGATCAAATCGATGGCTTTGTCTCCCAGCGGCGAGTTCATCGCGTCAGGGTCCTGGGGTGGTAGGATCTATTTATGGAACGTGCAACGCGGTGAACTTGTCAAAAATTTAAAACTCAGCAGTCACGTCATATCAGTCTCGTTCTCTCCCGTCAATGAGAAACTCGTCGCTTTTGGCTCAAGTGACCATACAGTGAAAGTATGGGACGTCACAAACGAAGAGCCTGTCACAATTGGAAATCACAAGCATTCAGTCGATTCTGTTGCGTTTTCACTGCCAGATGGATGTCATGTTGCCTCGGGCTCATATGACACAATTTGTATCTGGAACGTCAAAAGTAGGGAATTGGCAGTCGGTCCATTGATAGGGCATACATCTTACGTGTTTGCAGTAGCGTATTCTCCGGATGGAACGAGGCTCGTCTCTGGTTCCAACGATAACACTGTCCGTATTTGGAATTCGGAAACTGGACAGCTACTTTCAACACTTAACGGTCATTCTGATCTGGTATTCTCCGTGGCATACTCGTCCGATGGATCACGCATCGTTTCCGGGTCCAACGATAAGAAAATACTCATTTGGAACGCTGAAAGTGGTGAAATTATTGGTGAGCCAATCACTGGACATAAGCGTGGGGTGAAGTCGGTGTGCTTTTCACAGGACGGAAAGCGAATTCTTTCAGGATCTTCCGATAATACTGCACGCGTATGGGACGCATTAACTGGTAAATCTCTCTTTCCTCCATTTAGCGGTCACACCAACTCGATCGAGTCTGTTTGCTTCTTCCCCGACGGAACACGTTTTGCTACTGGGCCCTGGGATGGGACAATTGGAATATGGACATTAGACGAGATTCCAAATGAGATTAATTGGGAATTAAGAGACGATGGCTGGGTTGTCGGCGAGAATGGTGAATTGATGATGTGGATACCTAGGGACCTTCGCAGAGACGTTTGTGGGCCTAGAAATATTAGTATGCTTGATCGTTCTTTCTATATTAAACTTCATTTCGGTACCGAAAGAAATACTAGTCGTAATATCCAAGTTTAATGTTTCTATACTCTTCATTCGTTATTTCTATTCATCTGATCTTTGATTTATGTCTATGGCCCTACCAACTCTTTTTTTTTTTTTTTTTTTTACTTTTTTCAAACTCTGGTTATTTGTTTCGGATTAGTTTGTATTGTATTGTATTATTGGTGCCGCTCGGTTCCGGAGATCGATTCTTATCTATGTAAAATGTATATGTATCCTATATGCGTTTCATTGGCTAATATTGTTCGTAAATAGTTGTAGATACCAGATATCAGATAGAAAATAGACATTTATTTAGTGTGGAAGAGAACAAAGGAAGGTGAGATCCATAGTTGGGAAAACGGGGATTTAGACGAGGATAGCGTGAGCTTTCTTTCTCTCTCTCTTAAAAACACTACACTTCTTTTTGGCTTATCTGCATCCGTTTTGTACATGTACTTCGTTTAAAGCGGCCTTCGTAATAGTGATAACTTAACGAAAAGATTCGACCTCGAAATAAAATTAAAAAAGAGAAAAAAGGAGAAAAAAAGTAATGTTGTGGCAAGACTGACAAACTGTGTGGTGGACGGATATCATCATATTCGAAGGAAGGACCATATCTTTTAGGTTCTTAATCCTCTAGTTACGTACTCACGCCTATCTGTCTGTCTGACCGCCTGTCTGTAAGCAGACATGTGGGTGTCTTGTACGTGCGGTCCGCAGTTATTTAAGTGTATAGGTATTTAGGTGTCTCATAATTACTCGCCCATTCGGTAAATTAACTCAATTACCAGAAGTGTGAGCTCCTAATAAAAGAGCTCTATACTATAAAAATCAATAGGATAGTAGATGGATATCTAAAGAATATGCAAAAGAAGTTTAAAATATTAGTGAAAAGAATTGGGCGTGTAAATAAGGAACTAGTGAGGGAACTTGCTATTTAAGTAAGCATATAGACCTGTTTAGTATTTAAATTATTTTATTTTTTTCACAAATTAAATGTAATCTAAAAATTGGTATTTTAAGAATAAATGAGTATAGGTATTATCTATGATAGCTTATATAGAGTAAAAATATGACTGTCTAAATATATTTAAAACATAAGCTCGGATTGTGTGTTTTTTGTTAGCCAAAAAAGGCTATTTCTATAGGGTCTCTAGTTTTAGCCCTTTTCTTGGTAAAACTTAGTATTAACAGGTCTTAAAAATTCTTATTATAATATTTAAATAGATATTACTCAATAATATGAAGAAATTACATTGAAATATCTTAATTTTATATTAAAAATCGATAGAGTTTGGTAACTCCATAAAAATAGCCTTTTTTTGGCTCACTACAAAAAACACACAGTCCGGGCTTATATTTTAAATATATTTACACTAACAAATTTTTACTTTATATAAGATATCATAGATAATACCTATACTTATTTACTCTTAAAATACCAATTTTTAGATTAGATTTAATTTGTGAAAAAATTAAAATAATCTAAATACTAAAGAGGTCTATATGTTTACTTAAATGACGAGTTTCCTCACTAATTCCTTATTTACATGCCCAATTCTTTTCACTGATGTTTCAAACTTCTTTTAAATATTCTTTAGATATCCATCTACTAGTCTATTGGTTTTTATAGTATATATATATTTTTTTTTTTAAAAACTAGTATAGAACCCTTTTGTTAGGAGCTCACTTTTCCAGTAATTGAGTAAATTTACTGAAAGAGCGAGTAATTAATTATGAGACGCGTCTGTAGGTAGGTATGTAGCCACGTAGCCATGCACGCATGCACATAAATTTGAAATACTAACTAACTAACTAATATTTAGAAGGGACCCGAGTCCCAAGTACGAGTAAGAGTACAGATATCAGATATCAGATATATGCATATAACACAAAAAGAAAAGAAAAAAGAAAAAATTACACATGATTAATTAATAAGATTTTTTCGTACTCTCGTCGAGGGATTCCGTTGGGGCGGGAGGGAAGGGAGAAAGGGAGAAAGGGAGAAAGGGAGAAAGGGAAGGTGGTTGGTTGTGGGAGAGGGGGAGAGAGAAAGGGCGAGAATGGGGTTAGGACGGTCGAGAAAGATATATGAAAGGAGAGAAAGGGTAAAGGAAAAGTAAGGAGAGAGAAAAGGCGAGGGGTGGGGAAAGGTGAAAAGTTGAACAGGGGCGTGGCGATCGCAATGGTGGGAGAAAATGGTAGTAGAAAGAGAAGAGAGAGATAAAGAGATAAAGAGGGAGATGATCCAGCTACATAGGTTATGTTCACGTTCGCGTTCACAAACGATTTGTGTCTGCAAGGAAGAATGAACAAAAAGAAGAAACAAGGAAAAAAAAGTAAGAAATGTAAGGAAGGAAAGACGAGATGAGCATAACGGAGAAGGAAACCGGTAATCCAAGTAAGGAAAGGGATAGAGAGGGGAAAAAAGAGGAAAAAGAAAAGAGGAAACAATGAGCAACGAGCGTGTAAGGGTTATTCGCGTATCTACTACATGGATATATATAGTCTTTTTTAGATACTAGTAGGCCAAAGGGATGTAAAGGAGTGACTATAGTGTGATTAATGTAAAAAAAACCATAATGAGAAGAAAAAAAAAGAGTTCGATGTAAGTGATATAGAGAGCCAAAACGGGAAGACCATAAGAAGAAGAGAAAAACAGAAAAAAAAGAAAAGAAAAGAGGCAATGGAACTACAAGTCCCCAACCGCATCCAAAACATACAAAACCTGTTGAGGCCTCACGAACAAACCCCGATACTCAGCAGTGGATACATCAGACACAGACAGTGACCCACTCCTCATCCGCTTCTTCCTCTCAATACTCAACGTGTCGCCCTCGCGCTTCGTGCCTTTATAATTATAACTACCATAGTTATTATTATTATTATTATGGTGGTGGTGGTGGTAGTGGCTCCTCTGGCTCGAGAAGCTCGAAGATAGGTCATTACGACGCCGTCGAGTCAAACGCTCGTCGTCACCCCATTCCGATATGTATCACCCCACATCGAAGTACTTCACTCCACCCCAGGACCCTCCGTGCCACGCCCGACCGTCTGATTGTTGTTGGTCATCCCATCCATCACCTGTCACGGGTACTTCCACCCCTACCCATGGTCCAGTCTCGCCCTCGACTTCACCGATGTAGCGAGCGAATGCACGGAACCTCTTTCGTTTTGAGAATATTAGACATGGGATTCCGATGTCGAGTGTAGCACCCCTGGGTTGTACCGCCGGAGCAGCGATGGGCGTACCCTCTTCACTTGGTGTAGAGCTAGATCCAGTCTTTGCTTTCCCAGCCGTCGATGATACAACTTTCTTTTTCTTTGAGAGAGTGATTGTGTCGTTTGATCCTTTCCGGCGGACGGTGGCTCGAGTTGCGGTTGAGCCGCTGTCGCTAGAGGGAGATTGGACATTCCTTTTATCTTCTTTCATGGTCGCCTCTACACGACTCTTGCTCTTTATCGTTTTGTTGTTGTTGCTATCCGTGTTTCCGGTTCGCTCTGGATCAATGTTCTCTTTTGAAGGTGATTTGGGTAATGGCTTGTTCGGTGAACCGTTCGCATTCGCAGCTGTTACTGGTGCTTTACTCTGAGGAGTCGGAGTCGTCGCCGAAGCCGCTGTTGTTATCTTCTTTGTCCCTGACAAACATTTCCTATCATCCGCACTTACAGACTTCGACATTCCAGGCGCGACAACAGATTTCCTAGCTGCAGAAGTAGCAGTCGAATTCGTCGTCCGTAACCAAGTTGCTGATGGAGATTTACCAATCATAGTTTTCTTTTGGCCCGTCGCAGTTGTTGTTGATGTAGTTGAAATACGTCGGTTTCAGGCAGCTCCAGCAGTCGTTGTTGAGCTTACACTGGCTTCAGATAATCTACGACTTCTGACGGGGGCTTTGGGTAATGAGGGAGCTGTGACGATACGGGGAGATCGCGATGTACCGGAACTTCGCATTGAGACATTAGAAGTTGTTGAAGCTGTTGATATTTTTCTTGACCTAGAAATCGAGTCCCGAGAAGTCATACTATCCCTAGGAGTCCTGAATGCAGATGTTGAATCGTCTTTTGGACTCGACAGTGATGCATTCGAGAGAGAAGAAGTTGAACGGACGGGGGAAGGAGGCGGTCGAAGTGTTTGTTGTGTGGTGGATGAGGGAACGGTGTTTGCGGTGTTTCGTCGAATCGTCGACGCATGAGATCGAGTTGATGTGACCGACGCTGTCGACTTTGGACGTTGTACAGTGACAACGTTTCGTTCATGTACGCTTAGCACACTCGCTGTGTCACTGGTGTCCTTTATATTGCTTGTAGATATTCGAGGACGGTGACCTTTAGTGATACTAGCCCTCCTTGCGGAAGATAGCGTCGGTGATGTCGCAGTGCTGACATGACGACTATTACTGGGTGTATCTTCATCGTCGACGTCCATAGCTGAATGAGTAGAATTAACACTTGGTGCACGGTTCACTGTTGGACTTATACTACGTCCACCGAATGGAACAAATTTGGAGTCTGGTCGGGACTCTTTACGCTCTCTTTCTGTTGCCGTCGGATCGTCGATGCATGGGATCGAGTTGATGTCACCGATGCTGTCGACTTTGGACGTTGTACAGTGACAACATTCCTTTCATGTACACTCAATACACTCGCCGTGTCACTGGTGTCCTTTATATTACTTGTAGATATTCGAGGACGATGTCCTTTAGTGATACTAGCCCTCCTTGCGGAAGATAGCGTCGGTGATGTCGCAGTGCTGACATGACGACTATTGTTGGGTGTATCTTCATCATCAACGTCCATAGCTGAATGGGTAGAGTTAACACTTGGTGCACGGTTCACTGTTGGGCTTATACTTCGCCCGCCGAATGGAACGAATTTAGAGTCCGGTCGAGACTCTTTCCTTTCTCTTTCGGTTGCTGTCGTAAGCCGGGACGAAGCACGACTCTTGGTGGATGCGACACTTCGAGCAACACTACGGACAGAAGCAGAAGAAGATTGGACTTGTGAAGGTGTACCTGTCCGAGTATGATTCTTGTTTAATACAGATGTACGCAGTGAGTGATTCGTGCTCATGCTGTCTCGCTCAGTTACGTCCTCTACCCTACTTAGAGTCGGCCGGAGTCCAGTCCGTGTCATTGGACCTCTAGGATTGGCTCCTGAAGGTGTTGTAAGATCTTCAGCAGGAACATTGATTTCTATAGAGAAGATCAAATCAATAACGAATTAAGGTTATAGAGTTCAGGATAAGCTCGTACCATCGCTAATCTCTGCTGTCACCCAAGTCTCCATGTTATCAAATCCGCCCTCTTGTCTAATCGACACTCAGCGCCTGCGAATCATACGCAGTATGTCCAGACGGGTCTGTTCAACTTGAACGCGGATTTGAGAAGTACTTGAGAGGAGAGATTTATCAGACTCCTGTGGATGGGGTCGAAGTAATACTGCAGAGACTAGGGCCTGTATATTGGGAGTATTATTTATTAAGAATAGTACTACGATTTGAAAAAAAAAAGGATCGTACCTGATAAAGTTTGACGACATTATTGTCATTCATTCCCCTCCGGATTGAATCCATAACCCATTCAACACGTTCTCCATCTTCGAATCTCCCCATTCCATCATTTTCCATAATATCAACCCAATCCTTCTCGTTAAACACTTTCTCCGCCTCACTGCAAAGTGCAGTGTCAACAAACGATCTTGCAGTGAGTATCATATCTTTGACAGTATCACCCCATCCATCTCGCACTGAACTCAGTTTCTTCAATCCAGCATGTGCCACAAAAAGCATTAGCAATACATTCATGGGTAGACATCTCTTCTTCATACCCGACAAAAGCCCATCCCGCGTCTTCTGAGGCAACTCTGCGAATTCACTGGTTACCCATCCTTCTCCAAATAATCCTACCAGCGCTCGTCGAGCACCACGGTCAAGGTATACATTTTGCACATCCGGACGGACTGAGAATTGAAGTACACGGGGTGCACGCCGAGCACATTGACGGCACCGACAACCATTCCCCCATTTACCACCCGTTATCCTCTCATATTCTGTAGATTCAAGGAAAGCATGAAACAATCCGTGCATCATTTCAACGACAATCCGAGCTTGTATTTCATCATACAATGGTTGGATTTGTAAGTAGTTTGCTGAAGACATTATAGCAAATGCGGTGTCGAGGTCATATGTTCTGTTGGAAAATGCCAGAGTACCGGTGTACAAAAAACCGAGAGTGAAGTGAAGTGCTGGCGCAGTGAAAGGAGGAGAGGGTAGTCGGAGTTTAGCAGGTTCTCTGGAGGGGGTAAGTTCTTGAGTCCATATGTTATAAGCTGATCATAGAAATATGGAGCTCTAGTAGCAAGGATAAATCGGTGGGAATAAAAACCAGGGGCAGTCTCTTCTTCTGTTGTTGTAGAATTACCTATGGTAGGTACATCTTCATGTATCTCAATGATGATGTCCGAGTATAGTCTCGATCTCCACATATATACAAGATCCTTACGTAGTTTTGCGATGCGGGCTTCATCTGCCTCGCCCTCAGACGCATTTTTCTCGTTGGCGTCGAAGAGAAACTCGAAAGCGTCACCGAATCCTTTCCCAGTATACAGATACTCGAGTTCATTTGAGAAAAGGGCAGTATTGTGATTTAATGAGATGCGGGTAAGAGAACCTATAACTGAAGGAGCTGGAGAGGTGGGTCTGAAGTTTGAAGGGGAGACAGAGCGGACTGAAGCATTGTAGGAAAAGTCGACGCCAAGATTCAGAGAGAGGGCAGAAGTTGCAGGCATTGGAAGAGATGGGGTGGGGGAAGTGCCAAAGGGAAGAGGAGAAGCTATCGGAGGAGGTCTGAATGAAAAGTAGCGAGCTTGAAAGCTTGGAGGAGCACGAGCATATACCATTGCTAGTAAAGAGTAAAGATAGTAAAGATGACAGGAAACAGATTGAGTAGTTGAAAGAGGGTAATACCTTTATGACCCCATACTTCTTCGTTTGAGGAGTCGTCCATTGCGTCTTCATCGACGAGATCCCAGACGACATCGGGGAAGCGGTCCCTGGCACGATGAAACAAGGTTTGAAGATCTTCCTGTCATGTCGAGGTAGATTTATTTGTTATTTCTGCGAGTGAAGAGAGCCGTAGAGGCGGAGCGTCTGTTGCAACTTCCATTGCTTGAATTCGCCAGTTCTAAGAGTGTGAGAGACGGAAACAGATCGAGAAAGAGGGAGAAAGCAAGAGAGCCAAAAACCCAAAAGATGATGAGAAAAGGAAAAGGGGGGAAACGAGAAGGGGTATCAGCAGAAGCAGGCTTTAAAGATTGCGACTCAAAACAAAGGGGAAGTGGAATTGTGTACTTTGGAATGTTGTGCACTGACTGACAACTGCGGCAACGGCGACAACTCACTCACTAGTAGACGAATGATAACAAACAACCGCGTGAACTCTCACTGTCACAGTCACACACACAATGGGCAAGTGGACTCCGTTTTCCATTCCAAAAGCATACAGTCCCAGTCCAAACCACAATGACGACAGCATATACTTACGATCACACTCAGGTATCCGCTAAAGACGGGTCCCTGAAGGAAACAAAGAGTGCGATCGACTGACGGTGCCATTGTTTGGACTGAAAGTGTATGCTGTGACAATCGGAGGTGTGACAATGTACCAGTTACAGAACACACACTTACTGCGTTACGACCATCCGTGTATTTAATCATCCTTTTTATCTTAAACTTCATTTCGGTCCCGAATGAGATATTTGTCGGAATATGTAGTCTAATCTTCTAATTTCCTTGATTTTTATTCTTATATTATTCCAAAATATCCTAGATTTTAGTAATTTTAAATTTTCACATTTCTCTGACCTGTATTTTATGTTTTATTTTGACGAAACTATGATTATACGTACGCATTACAGGTGATATATTGGGCACATACAAAGATCTATTTAAAAAGTTTGAAGAGAAGTCGAAATATCGGAAACAGGGAGTATAATTTACAGGATATCAATGATAGTAACGAGCTCAGATGGGAGTGAGAAAGGGGAGTTTACATGTAAAGAAAGAGAATATTGGGAGAAAACTGAAGGATTTTTCATAACTGATGGTTTTATGAGGCTTTTTATATCTCGTAAAGAATAAATATCAACTCGTACTCAGCATATAAGAGGTAGTGGTAGGTTTCGTAACATCTATCAATCTAAATAACCGTTGAGCTCTTCACCAGAAACTTGAGGTGTAGATAAACAATTGTGGTTATTGTTTACTCAAGTATCATTACAAAGGAAAAGTGACGTAAGATTAGTAAATAGACTTAAATAAACCTAAAAATAGGTAAATTCAACCAGTAAAATGACCTAGTTGGTATCTTGGGCTGGATTAACTCAATATCTTCTTAAATACTAGAAGTATACTCTTCTGTATCCTGATTATTACAATAAGTAGATGATGATTAAAAAGTTTCCAGAATCATTTTCTCGTATTGTAAAAGTTACGAGTAAACAATGACAAATTTGATCAAAGGTATAGTCTTCCTACCCATAGAGTCCAAGCAATGGCTTAAATATAATATAATAAAGTCAAACAACATGACAGGTATAGAGGTAAGCTCGTTACCCAAGATTTTGATGGCTACATAATAACTATTGGATATTGTGATTATAAATCACAGGAAGCCATCACTCAATCAAGGCATATTCCGACCATCCCCATCCCCATCCCCTTCGCCCTTCAATTCTCACATACTCATCGTTATCGCGTTCATCATCTACTTTACCACTTGGTACTGATACCATCCAGACAGCAGATATCCCTTCCTACAAAGTGTAACACCCCAAGTCACATCCAAGATACGACTTTCAACTGAAATACACGATATATCCGCTTTTTGCTTCTCCTTCAAGTTTTGCTTCTACTTCAACGAGCGCTAATATTGAAAAATACCATTCCTCTCTTACTCCATCCCAACCCACCGCCTTCAACCTTCCCTACCATCTTACGAACTTACTCTAATACAATCTCTACCCTTGTTTCGCGATATCAATGCCATTCCATCAGCCCGGCTCTGGTTCTTCTGCGAACATTGGTACTTATAACGACCCAAGTGGGAACGGAAACATAATTTACAGCGTAACTAATGGTAGACCCTTTCACTTGTACGACGCTTAATACTCTGACTAATTGTTAATTTAATACAGTGCAAAACGTCTACAATCAAGATAATCAAGATTTAAGTGAGCACGGAGCTCTTAAACGCGGTACGATTTAATATATTTAGAACGAAGAGGGATATACAGGCTGACACAGCTTACTTAGAACTGGAGAATATATTGAATCCTTCCATCTTCACTGGAGACCATCGCCCCGAATGTCTAGAAAATACAAGAAAGCGGACCTTAGAAGATATATACGATTGGGCAAATGCTAAGGGGCGTCCAAACGTACTGTTGTTGATCGGAGCAGCGGGTACGGGCAAAAGTACCATTGCTACGACAGTTGCAGGGATGTATCAGAGGAAGGGTCAACTTGGATGTCATATATTCTTCATCCGGGAGAAGAGCGATCCAAGAAATGTCCTACAAACCATCGCGTATCTACTGGCTGGTTATAATCAGCTCATAGCCAAGTCTCTTTCTAAACAATTGAAGAAATCTGGAAGCTTAGACTCCTCGAGCCTAAAAGCAAAATTCGATATTCTCCTCCAACAACCACTATCCACCGTTGCCACTGAAGTAGGCCATCCTGTACTTATCGTATTAGATGCCCTCGATGAGTGCGGCACTCCAGAGCTCCGTCAAAGTCTCCTAGATGTTCTTCGAGATTGTCTGACAACCCTCCCTGATAACTTCCGAGTTCTTATTACCTCACGACCCGATGAAGACATTGATATCCTCATCGACTCACACCATCTTCGAGTTAAGATCCTTGATCAACACTCTAACGAGAGCAAAGACAATGTTTCTACATATATCAAGTTCCAATTTAACGAGATGAAGTCTTCAGGGAAATTGAAGATTCCTAATGGGTGTGACTGGGATGATAGTATAAATAAACTAGTACAAGGTGCAGATGGGTTGTTTATCTGGGCGTCTACAGCAATCAAGTTTGTGAAGGAAGAGAAATGGTCCCGGTATAGATGTTTCCAAAATCTTGTCTCGAATGCAAATTCTCTGAAACTTGACGAGCTCTACAAAACGGTTCTTTTTCATGCATTGAAATGGAACGAAGGAGATAAGGAGATCTTCAGGAGTATATTCTCACTCATCTTCTTTGCAAAACGTCCTTTGTGCGATAGAGAGATAAACGAAATCCTAGATGTAGAGATGGACGTAACATCGAATGTACTATCCTACTTCCGTTCATTGGTTAGATATGAGGAAGGACAGCCAATAAGGATACACCACACATCATTCTATGATTATCTTATATCGTGTGAAGGGAGTGCATGGTACATTAACGCCGAGGTGCAAAAATCGTACATTGCAACGAAGTGCCTAGAACGGATGGGAGAGTTACTTAAATACAACATTTGTAATCTTCAATCCGGCTACGTATTGAATTCTGATATACCTGATCTTGAGAATCGCGTGGTACAATGTATTCCCCCATCCCTAAAGTACATATGTTGTAGCTGGGCTCACCATCTACGAGATGTACCGTATACACAAGAACTATGCTCCCAACTACAATCCTTCGCACATAATCAGTTGCTGTTCTGGTTCGAGGTACTTAGCCTTACCAATACATTTAATAACAATGTCGGACCTGCACTTCAATTTGCAATTGATTGGGTTGGGGTGAGTGCATTGTATTGATTGTTATGTTTAGTGACTAAATAATCATCTAGAACAATGACCCGAAATTATCATATTTCCTTAGAGATGCATATCGACGGCAAGCGTATATTCGGAGCCAATCTCGATGAGCGCATTGCAAGTATATAATTCGCTGCTACCTCTAACTAAAGAGGATTCGTTGATGTCGATATACTATGCAAAATACGTGCCCACGGGATATCGAGTTGAGTATATCGGTATAAAACGGCGTAATGACTGTATCAAGACGATACAAGCTGATCGGGAGCGGGAGCAGGAATGGAGACGGGAACAGGAACAGGAACGGGAACAGGAACAGATACAGGAACAGGGACGATTACTGAGACTGAGACTGCGACTGCGACTGCGACTGCGACGGGAACGGGAACGGGAACGAAGATGGGGAACTTCATCACCCAGTTTCTTGTTATTTTCTCCTGATTGTACTCGAATTCTGTCCGATCCAGTGCGAGTTGTTTGTGTATGGGAAGCAACTAGTGGTAAATTCATTGCTGGTCCGCTTACAGGAGACGATGAATCCGATGCATTGACTGCTACTTACTCACCCGACGGAAGATATATTATCGTAGCCAGCGAAGACGGTGTTATTAGGAAATGGGATGCATTCACGAATTGTCTCATTTGGGAAAGGAAAATAAATAGAAAGCAGGTAGATTTGAGTCTGGTGGTGTCAGCGGTATTCTCACCAGATGCGAAGTCAATTGTATTCGGGGATCGTGAAGGGACAACCCTAGTGTTTAATGTAGATACTGGAGAGCAAAGCGGCAAACCGTTAGAGGGCCATACCGAGTCCGTTAGTTGTCTCTCTTTCTCGTCCGACGGTCAATATTTTGCATCAGGGTCGGACGATATGACAATCAATATATGGGACGTGGATAGAAGGAAGGTGAAGATATGTCCATTCAAAAAACATACCCAGGCAGTTACGACGGTCAATTTTTCTCCTAGTGGGAATAACGTCGTCTCAGGATCATGTGACGGGACTATTCTCGTTTGGGATGCATTCACGGGAGAGGTGTTGCGCGAGATTAAAAGTAAGGGTGGAGTAAACTCAGTTGTATACTCTCCCAATGAACTTTACATTCTTGCGGGTGGACCGGGGTGGATTCGTATGTGGAAGGTAGACGATGTGAAAGCCGTGCCAAAAGTATTGGAAGTAGATAAGTCTATCCTGCGAGTTGCCTTCTCGCCCGACAGTAGTCGTTTCGTGTCCCTAAATGACGATCGAGATGAGATTCGGATATGGGACGCTTCATGGGGGTGGAAGACACAAAGACGACATTTGAAGAACAAGGAGAGATCAGGTCGATTGCTTTGTCTCCTAGCGGCGAGTTCATCGCGTCAGGATCAGCGGGTAGCATCTATTTATGGAACGTGCAAAGCGGTGAACTCGTCAAAAAGTTGAAACTCCGCAGTGACGTCAACTCAGTCTCCTTCTGTCCCGTCAATGAGAAACTGATTGCTTTTGGCACTTGGGACGGGACAGGGACAGGGACAGTGCAAGTATGGGACGTCACAAACGAAGAGCCTTTCACAATTGGAAAGCACAAGCAATCAGTAGAATGTGTTGCGTTTTCACTGCCAGATGGAAATCATGTTGCCTCTGGCTCCTGGGATGAGACAATTCGTATCTGGAACGTCGAACGTAGGGAATTGGCACTCGATCCATTGATAGGGCATAAGGATGGGGTTCGGGCAGTAGCATATTCTCCGGATGGAACGAGGCTCGTCTCTGGTTCCGAAGATAAGACTGTCCGTATTTGGAATTCAGAAACTGGACAGTTACTTTCAACACTCAATGGGCATTCTGGTTGGGTGAAATCCGTGGCATACTCTTTTGATGGGTCACGCATCATTTCCGGATCCGACGATAATACAATACGTGTTTGGAACGCTGAAAGTGATGAAATTATTGGTGAGCCAATCACTGGACATGATAGTTGGGTGAACTCGGTGTGCTTTTCACCGGACGGAAAGCGAATTCTTTCAGGATCTTCCGATAATACTGCACGTGTATGGGACACAGATACTGGTAAACGTCTCTTTCCCCCATTTAGCGGTCACACTAACTGCATCAACTCTGTTTGCTTCTTCTCCGACGGAACACGCTTTGCTGCTGGGTCCTCCGATGGGACAATTAGAGTATGGACATTAGACGAGATTCCAAATGAGATTAATTGGGAATTAAGACACGATGGCTGGGTTGTCAGCGAGAATGGTGAATTGATAATGTGGATACCTAGGGACCTTCGCAGATACGTTTGTGGGCATAGAAATATTAGTATGCTTAATCGTTCTTTCTATATTAAACTTAATTTCGGTACGGAACGAAATACTAGTCGTAATATCCAAGTTTAATGTTTCTATACTCTTCATTTGTTATTTCTATTCATCTGATGTTTGATTTATGTCTATGGCCCTACCAACTCTTTTTTCTTTTTTACTTTTTTCAAACTCTGGTTATTTGTTTCGGATTAGTTTGTATTGTATTATTGGTGCCACTCGGTTCTGGAGATGGATTGTTACCTGTGTAAAATGTATATGTATCCTGTATGCGCTTCATTAGGCTAATATCGTCTGTAAATAGTTGTAGATATTAGATATCGGATACGAAACAAACATTTATTTGGTGTAGGGAACAAAGAAAGGTGGGATCCATAGTTGGGAAAACGGGGATTTAGACGAGGATGGCGTGAGCTTTCTTTCTCTCTCTCTCAACACTATACCTCTTTTTGGCTTATCCCCATTTTGTACATGTACATCGTTGAGGACGGCCTCGGTGATAAGTTAACGAAAAGACTCGAGCTCGAAATAAATAAAAAAGGGAGAAAAAAGGGGAAACAAATGAACATTGCGGCGAGATTGATAAACTGTGTGGTGAACGGACATCGTCATATTCGAAGGAAGGCCCTATCCTTTTAGGTCCTTAATCCCCCAGTCACGTACTCACGCCTATCTATCTGTTCGCCCGCCTGTCTATGCCCGTCTGCCTGTGTCTGCCTGTCTGCCTGTGTATGTGAGACCATCTATCTGTTTGTCTGACCGCCTGTCTGTCTGTAAGCAGACATGTGGGTGTTATGTATGTGTGGACTGTAGGTATTTAGGTGTATCTGTAGTTATTTAGGTGTATAGGTATTTAGGTATGTACGTAGGTATGTAGTTAGATAGTTAGGTACGTAGCCACGTAGCCATGCACGCATGCACATAGATTTTATACTACTAACTAACCAACTAATATTCAGAAAGGTAACCCGAGTCCCGGGTACGAGTACAGATATCAGATATATGTATATATGTATATAACACAAAAGAAAAAATTACACATGATTAATAAGATTTTTTCGTACTTTCGTCGTGGGATTCCGTCGGGGTGGGAGAGAAAGGAAAAAAGGAGAAAGGGAAGGCGGTTGGTTGTGTTAGTGGGGGCGGGGGGTGGAGAGAGAAAGGGCAAGAATGGAATGAGGACGGATGAGAATGGAGTGAGAAAGACATATGAAGGGTGAGAAAGGGTGAGGAGAGGGTAAGAGGAAAGTAAAGAAAAGAGAGGGTAGGGAAGACGTGAGAGAGGAAAAGGAAAAGAAAAGTTAAGCAGAGAGAAAGAGAGAGAAAGAGAAAGAGAGGGGGATAATCCAGCTACATAGGTTATGTTCACGTTCACAAACGATTTGTGTCCGTAAAGAAGAAGGAACAAAGAAGGAACGAGAGGAAAGAGAGAAGAAATGTAAGGAGGGAAAGACGAGATGAGTATGACGGAGAAGGAAACCGGTAATCCAAGTAAGAGGAAAGGGAATAGAGAGGAGAGGAAAAAAAGAGGAAAAAGAAAAGAGGAAACAATGAGCAACAAGCGTGGAAGGGATATTCGCGTATCTACTACATGGATATATATAGTCTTTTTTAGATGCCAAGGGGTGTAAAGGAGTGGCTATAGCGTGATTAATGTAAAAAAAAAAAAAAAAACCATAATGAGAAAAAAAAAAGAAAAGAGTTCGCTGAAGTGATATAGAGAACCAAAACGGGAAGACCATAAGAAGAAAAGAAAAACAGAAAAACAGAAAAGAAAAGAAGAGAAAGAGAAAAGAAAAGGAGGTAATGGAATTACAAGTCCCCAACCGCATCCAAAACATACAAAACCTGCTGAGGTCTCACGAACAAACCACGATATTCAGCAGTAGACACATCAGACACAGAAGGTGACCCACTCCCCATCCGCTTCTTCCTCTCAATACTCAACGTATCGCCCTCGCGCTTCGTGCCCTTATAATGATAACTACCATAGTTATTATTATTGTTATGATGATGGTGGTGGTGATGGCTCCTCTGGCTCGAGAAGCTCGAAGATAGGTCATTACGACGCCGTCGAATCAGACGTTCGTCGTCGCCCCATTCCGATATGTATCACCCCACCTCGAAGTATTTTACTCTGCCCCAGGATCCTTCGTGCCACGCTCGACCGTCCGATTGTTGTTGGTCATCCCATCCATCACCTGTTACAGGTACTTCTACGCCTACCCATGGTCCAGTCTCGCCCTCGACTTCGCCGATGTAGCGAGCGAATGCACGGAATCTCTTTCGTTTTGAGAATATGAGACAGGGGATTCCGATGTCGAGCGTGGCTCCTTTGGGTTGTACCACCGGAGCAGCGATGGGCGTACCCTCTTCACTTGGTGTAGAGCTAGATCCTGTCTTTGCTTTCCTGGGAGTTGACGGCACCACTTTCTTTTTCTTTGAGAGAGTGATTGTGTCGTTTGATCCTTTCCGGCGGACAGTTGCTCGCGTTGCGGTAGAACCGCTATCGCTAGAGGGAGATTGGACATTCCTTTTATCTTCTTTCATGGTTGCCTCCACACGGCTCTTGCTCTTGATTGTTTTGTTGCTGATATCTGCGCTTCCAATACGCTCGGGATCAATGTTCTCTTTTGAAGGTGATTTAGGTAATGGTTTATTTGGAGATCCGATCGCGTTCACAGCTGTAACTGGTGCTTTACTTTGAGGAGTCGTCATCGTCGCCGACGTCATTGTTGTTGCCTTCTTTGTCCCTGACAAACATTTCCTATCATCCGCACTTGCAGACTTCGCCATCCCAGGCGCGACAACAGATTTCCTAGCTGCAGAACCAGCAGTCGAATTTATCGTCCGCAACCAAGTTGCTGAAGGAGATTTACGGATCATCGTTTTCTTTTGGCCCGCCGATGTAGTAGCGGTTGTTGTTGTTGATGTTGTTGAGATGCGTCGATTTCGGGCAGCTCCGGCTGTGGTTGTTGAGCTTACACTGGCTTCGGAGAGCCTACGACTTCGGACGAGAGCCTTGGGTAATGAGGGAGCTGTGACGATACGGGGAGATCGCGATGTACCTGTACTTCGCATTGAGACATTGGAAGTTGTTGAGGCTGTCGATATTTTCCTTGACCTTGCAATCAAGTCTCGGGAAGTCATGCTGTCCCTAGGAGTCCTAAATGCAGACGTTGAATCATCCTTTGGACTCGACAGTGATGCATTCGAGAGAGAAGAAGTTGAACGGACGGGAGAAGGAGGCGGTCGAAGTGTTTGTTGTGTGGTGGATGAGGGAACGGTGTTCGCTGTGTTTCGTCGGATCGTCGATGCATGGGATCGAGTTGATGTCACCGATGCTGTCGACTTTGGACGTTGTACGGTAACAACATTCCGTTCATGTACGCTTAACACACTCGCTGTGTCACTGGTGTCCTTTATATAGCTTGTAGATATTCGAGAACGGTGACCTTTAGTGATACTAGCCCTTCTTGCAGAAGATAATGTTGGTGATGTCGCGGTGCTGACATGGCGACTATTACTGGGTGTATCTTCATCATCAACGTCCATAGCTGAATGAGTAGAGTTAACACTTGATGCACGGTTTACTGTTGGACTTATACTACGTCCACCGAATGGAACAAATTTAGAGTCTGGTATGGACTCTTTACACTCTCTTTCGGTAGCTGTAGTAAGCCGAGACGAAGCACGACTCTTGGTAGATGCAACGCTGCGAGCAACACTACGGACAGAAGCAGAAGAAGATTGGATTTGTGAAGGTGTACCTGTCCGAGTATGGTTCTTGTTTAATACGGAGGTACCCAGTGAGTGATTCGTGCTCATATTGTCTCGCTCAGTTACATCATCTACCCTACTTAGAGTCGTTCGGAGTCCAGTCCGTGTCATAGGACCTCTGGGATTAGCTCCTGAAGGAATTGTAAGATCTTCAGCAGGGACGTTAATTTCTATAAAGTATATCAAGTTAATAACGAATTAAGATTATAAACTTCAGGATAAGCCCTTACCGTCGCTAATCTCTGCCGTCACCCAAGTCTCCATATTATCGAATCCGCCTTCTTGTTTGATCAATACCCAGTGTCTGCGAGTTATACGCAGTATGTCTAGGCGGGTCTGATCTACTTGAACGCGGATTTGAGAAGTGCTTGAGAGGACAGATTTATCGGACTCCTATGGGTGAGGACGAAGTAATACTGCCGAGACTAGAGCCTGTGTAAGGGGAATATTAAATATGACATTATGATTTTTGTTTTTTTAGAAAAAGGACCCCACCTGATAGATTTTGACCACATTATTATCATTCATTCCCCTCCGAATTCAATCCATGACCCATTCAACACGTTCTCCATCTTCAAATCTCCCCATACCATCATTTTCCATAATATCAACCCAATCCTTCCCATTAAATACTTTCTCTGCCTCACTGCAAAGTGAACAGTCAACAAACGATCTCGACGTCAGTATCATATCTTTGACAGTATCACCCCATCCATCCCGCACCGAGCTCAATTTCTTCAACCCAGAGTGTGCCGCAAAAGGCGTTAATAGTACGTTCATGGGTAGACATCTCTTCTTCACGCCTGATAAAAGTCCGTCACGCGTCTTCTGAGGCAGCTCCGCAAATTCACTCGTAACCCATCCCGATCCAAAAAGCCCTACCAGTGCACGTCGAGCACCACGGCCAAGGTATACATTTTGTACATCTAGACGGACTGAGAATTGGAGTACACGACGTGCACGCCGAGCGTATTGACGACATCGACACCCGTTCCCTCATTTACCACCTGTTACCCTCTCATATTCTGTAAATTCAAGGAAAGCATGAAACAGGCCGTGCATCATCTCAACAACGATACGAGCTTGGATTTCATCATACAATGGCTGAATTTGTAAATAGTTTGCTGAAAACATGATAGCAAATGCGGCATCGAGATCATATGTTCTGTTCGAAAATGCCAGGGTACCCGTATACAGAAAACCAAGAGTGAAATGAAGTGCTGGCGCAGTAAAAGGAGGAGAGGGTAACCGGAGTTTAGCAGGTTCTCCTGGAGGAGGTAAATTCTTGAGTCCATATGTTATAAGCTGATCATAGAAATATGGAGCTCTTGTAGCAAGGATAAATCGGTGTGAATAAAATGCAGGAGCGGTTTCCTCTTCTGTTGTTGTAGAGTTGCCTATGGTAGGTACATCTACATGTATTTCGATGATGATATCCGAGTATAGCCTTGATCTCCACATATATACAATGTCTTTACGTACTTTTGCGATACGTGCTTCATCTGCCTCGCCCTCGGACCCATTTTTCTCGTTGGCATCGAAAGCATCACCAAGTCCTTCCCTGTATACAGATACTCGAGTTCATTTGAGAAAAGGGCAGGGTTGTGTTTTAATGAGATCCAGGTGAGAGAACCTATGACTTCAGGAGCTGGAGAGGTAGGTCTGAAGTTTGAAGGGGAGACAGAACGGACTGAAGCATTATAATAAAAGTAGACGTCAAGATTAAGTGAGAGGACGGAAGTCGCAGGCATGGGAGGATATGGGGTAGGGGAAGTGCCAAAGGGAAAAGGAGAAGCTATCGGAGGAGATCTGAATAAAAAGTAAAGAGCTTGAAAGCTTGGAGGAGCACGAGTATATGCCATTGCTAATAAAGATGAATAAAGATGACAGGGAACAATTCGAGTAGTTGTGAGAAAGTAGTACCTTTATGACTGTGGACTCGTTTATTAATGGAGTCATCCATTGAATCTTCATAGACAGCATCTTAGACAGCATCGGGGAAACGGTCCTTGTCACGATGAAACAAGGTTTGAAGATCTTCTTGTCATGTTGAAGTAGATTTCTTAGTCGCTTCTGCGAGTGCAGGGGGGCGCAGAGGCGCAGCATCTGTAGCAACTTCCATTGCTTGAGTTCGCCAGTTCTAAGAGTGAGAGAGATATATGTTGAGGATGAGAGAAAGCAAGAGATAGCCAAAAACGCAAAAGATGATGATGAGAAAAGGGAAAAGGGGGGAATTGAGAAGGGGTATCAGTGGAAGCAGGCTTTTAGGATGGCGAATAGAAGCAAAGGGGAGATAGGATTATGGACTTTGGAATGTTGTGCACTGACTGACAACTGCGGCAACCGCGACAACTCACTCATTCACTACACGAACGATAACAAGCACGTGAGCTCTCAATGTCACAGTCACACACAAATCGGGGCGAGTGTAGTCCGATCCATTCCAAAAGCATACACTCCCAGTCCAAACCACAATGACTCAGTCTATGACGGCATACACTCACGACCACACTCGGATATCCGTACAAGACGGGGCCCTGAAGAAACAGAGAGTGCCTTCGACTGACGATACCGCACATGTATGGGATCAAGTAGCTGACTGCATCCAAAGATGGGACATCTGGAATAACGACACCAGACGAGATTCCAAACGACACTGCTTGGGAACTAAGAGACAATAGCTGGGGTATCCAAGGAATTCGATACACATCTTTACTACCCTACGAATATCCGTGTATTTAATCATCCTTCCTATCTTAGACTTCATTTCGGTGCCGAATGAGTTATTAGTCAGAATATGTAGTTTTAATCTTCTCATTTCCTTGATTTTTATTCTTATATTATTCCGAAATATCCTAGATTTTAATAATCTCAAGTTTTCACATTTTCTGACCTGTATTTTATGTTTTATTTTGACGAAAATATGATTATACGTACACATTACAAGTGATATATTGGGCATGTACAAAGATCTATTTAAAAAGTTTGAAGAGAAGTTGAAATATCTGAAACAGGGATTATAGGTTACAGGATATCAATGGTAGTAACAAGCTCAGATGGGAGTGAGAAAGGGGAGTTATATATAACGAAGGAGAATATTCGGAGAAAACTGAAAAATTTTATATTACTGATGGTTTAATGAGGTTTTTTATATCTCATAAAGAATAAATATCACCTCGCACTCAGCATATAAGAGGTATTAATAGGTTTCGTAGTATCTATAAATCTAAGGAAGCGTTGAGCTCTTCACCGGTGTAGATAATCAATTGTGGTTATTGTTTTGCTCAAGTATCATTACAAAGGAAAAGTGACGTAATATTAGTAAATAGACATAAATAAATCTAAAAATAAGTGATTTCAACCAGTAAAACGACCTAGTCGATATCTTGGGTTGGATTAACTAAATCTCTTCTTAAATACCCGAAGTATACTCTTCTGTATCCTGATTATTACAATAAGTAGACGATGATTAAAAAGTTTCCAGAATCATTTTCTCGTACTGTAAAAGTTACGAGTAAACAATGACAAATTTGATCAAAGGTATAGTCTTCCTACCCATAGAGTCCAAGCGATAGATTAAATATAAGATAATAAAGTCAAACAGAATAACAGGTATAGAGGTTAGCTCGTTACCCAAGATTTCGACGGCTACATAATAACTATTGGGATACTATGCTTATAAATCACAAGAAGCCATCACCATCACTCAATCAAGGCATATCCCGACCATCCCCTTCCCCTTCGCCCTTCGATTCTCAATCACATACTCATTCTTACCGTGTTCATCATCTACTTTGCACACTTGGTACAGATACTATCCAGACAGCAGATATCTTTTCCTAAAAGTATAACACCCCAAGTTAGATACGACATACGACTTTTAACTGAGATAGACGATATATCCGTTTTCTGATTCTCTCTCGAGTCTTCCCCGTATCCTAACAGGTGCTGATATCAAAAAACACATTTACCTTGCTCTTCCACCACTTTCAATATTCTCGGAGATATCATAAAATTG
The DNA here is from genome assembly GCA_002287475.2 of Pyrrhoderma noxium. Taxonomy (NCBI): domain Eukaryota; kingdom Fungi; phylum Basidiomycota; class Agaricomycetes; order Hymenochaetales; family Hymenochaetaceae; genus Pyrrhoderma; species Pyrrhoderma noxium. Next base: position 529,253 of record CM008262.1, read on the forward strand.
CTCTCATTCAATCACTACCCTTTTTCACAATCTCAATGTCATACATTCAATCTGGTCCTAATTCTTCCACGTCCATTGGCACTTGCAACAACGTCACGGGAAATCAGGACAATACAACAATCGAGAGTAAGTATTTTATCCTTCCGATTTCAGTTCTCTGGCTAACGAGTAATATTAACACAGTACAGCAATTGAACGTCTTTAATCAACATCCAAACACGCACGAAACTCTTAAACGCGGTACGATTTAATATATTCAGATTGAAGAGGGATATATGGGCTGACATAGTTTACTTAGACCTGAAGAAGATATTGAATCCTTCCATCTTCACTGGAAACGATCGCCTCGAATGTCTAGAAAATACAAGGAAGAAAACGCTAGAAGATATATACGATTGGGTGAATGCTGAAGGGCCTCCGAACGTACTTTTACTGATCGGAGCGGCTGGCACGGGGAAGAGCACCATTGCGACGACAGTTGCAGGGATGTATCAGAGGAAGGGTCAACTTGGTTGTCATATATTCTTCATCAGGGAGAAGAGCGATCCAGGAAATGTCCTACAAACCATCGCGTATCTACTGGCTGAATATAGTCAGCTCATAGCCAAGTCTCTTTCCGAACAATTGAAGAAATCCGGAAATTTAGATTCCTCGAGCCTAAAAGCAAAATTCGATATTCTCCTCCAACAACCACTATCTGCCGTTGCCACTGAAGTTGGCCATCCTGTACTTATCGTATTAGATGCTCTCGATGAGTGCGGTACTCCAGAACTCCGTCAAAGTCTCCTAGATGTCCTTCGAAATTGTTTGACAACCCTCCCCGCCAATTTCCGAGTTCTTATTACTTCGCGACCTGATGAAGACATTAACTCCTTCATCTCCTCACCCCGTTTTCGAATGAGGATACTTGACCAGCACTCTGACGAGAGCAAGGACAATGTCTCTACATATATCAAGTTCCAATTTAACGAGATGAAGTCTTCAGGGAAATTGAAGATTCCTAATGGGTGTGACTGGGATGATAGTATAAATAAACTAGTACAAGGTGCAGACGGATTGTTTATCTGGGCGTCTACAGCAATCAAGTTTGTGAAGGAAGAGAAATGGTCCCGGTATAGATGTTTCCAAAATCTTGTCTCGAATGCAAATTCTCTGAAACTTGACGAGCTCTACAAAACGGTTCTTTTTCATGCATTGAAATGGAACGAAGGAGATAAGGAGATCTTCAGGAATATATTCTCACTCATCTTGTTTGCAAAACGTCCTTTGTGCGATAAAGAGATAAACGAAATCCTAGATGTAGAGATGGATGTTACATCGAATGTACTATCTTACTTCCGGTCGTTGGTTAGATATGAGGAAGGTCAGCCAATAAGGATACACCACACTTCATTCTATGATTATCTTATATCGTGTGAAGGAAGTGCATGGCACATTGATGTGGAAGTGGAAAGGGCTCATGTTGCTAGGAGGTGCTTAGAACGGATGGGGGACCAACTCAGATACAATATTTGCAACATCCCTTCCAGCTTCGTATCGAATTCTAATGTAACTGACCTCGATGAACACGTAATACAATATATTTCGACATCCTTGAAGTACATATGTTGTAATTGGGCTCACCATCTACGAGATGTGCCGTATTCAAGGGAACTATGCTCGCGACTACAATCCTTCGCATATAATCAGTTGCTGTTCTGGTTCGAAGTACTTAGTCTGACCAATACATTTGACAACAATGTTGGTCCCGCACTTCAATATGCCATTGGTTGGGTTGGGGTGAGTGCATTGTATTGATTCAAACGTTTAGTGACTAAATATTGATCTAGAACAATGACCCGAAATTATCATCTTTCCTTAGAGATGCGTTGAGGCAGGCAAGCGTATATTCGGAGCCAATCTCGATGAGCGCATTGCAAGTGTATAATTCGCTGCTACCTCTAACTAAAGAGGATTCGTTGATGTCGATACACTATGCAAAATACGCGTCTACGGGATGTCGAGTTGAGTATATTGGTAGAAAACGACGTAATAACTGTATCAAGACGATACAGGTTGATCGGGGGCGGGAACGGGAATGGGAGCGGGAACAGAAACGGGGATGGGAATGGGAATGGGAACGGGAACGAAGATGGGGAATTTCATCACCCAGTTTCTTGTTATTTTCTCCTGATGGTACTCGAATTCTGTCCGATCCAGTACGAGTTGTTTGTGTGTGGGAAGCAACTAGCGGTAAATTCATCGCTGGTCCGCTTACAGGAGACGATAAATCTGATGCGTTGACTGCCACTTACTCACCTGACGGGAGATATATTATCGTAGCCAGCGATGACGGTATTATTAGGAAATGGGATGCATTCACGAATTGCCTCGTTTGGGAAAGGGAAATAGATAGAGAGCAGGTAGATTTGAGTCAAGTGGTGTCAGCGGTATTCTCACCAGATGCGAAGTCAATTGTATTCGGGGATCGTGAAGGGACAATCCTAGTGTTTAATGTAGATACTGGAGAGCAAGGCGGCGAATCGTTAAAGGGTCACACTAAGTCCGTTCGTTGTCTCTCATTCTCGTCCGACGGTCAATGTTTTGCATCAGGGTCGGACGACATGACAATCAATATATGGGCCGTGGATAGAAGGAAGGTGAAGATATGTCCACTCAAAAAACATACCCAGGCAGTATCGGCGGTCAATTTTTCTCCTAATGGGAATAGCGTCGTCTCAGGCTCTGAGGATGGGACTATTCTCGTTTGGGATACATTCACGGGAGAGGTGTTGCGCGAGATTAAATGTGACAGTGGGGTAAGAACAGTCATATACTCTCCCAATGAACTTTACATTCTTGCGAGTGGACCGGGGTGGATTCGTATGTGGAAGGTAGAGGATGTGAAAGCCCCGCCAAAAGTATTTGAAGTAGGTTATGACTCTATTCTGCGAGTTGCCTTCTCGCCCGACAGTAGTCGTTTCGTGTCTCTAAATGGCGGTCGAAGTGAGATTCGGATATGGGACGCTTCATGGAGGTTGGAAGACACAAAGACGGCATTTGAAGAACAGGGAATGATCTTGTCGATGGCTTTGTCTCCCAGCGGCGAGTTCATCGCGTCAGGGTCATGGGGTGGCATCTATTTAAGGAACGTGCTCAGCGGTGAACTTGTCAAAAAGTTGAAACTCCGCAGTTGCAGTGACGTCAACTCATTCTCGTTCTCTCTCGTCAACTCATTCTCTTTCTCTCCCGTCAACGAGAAACTCATTGCTTTTGGCACTCAGGACGGGACAGGGACAGGGACAGTGAAAGTATGGGACGTCACAAATGAAGAGCCTGTCACAATTGGAAATCACAAGTATTCAGTCCTTTCCGTTGCGTTTTCACTGCCAGATGGAAATCATGTTGCCTCGGGCTCAGATGAGACAATTTGTATTTGGAACGTCGAAAGTAGGGAATTGGCGCTCGGTCCATTGACAGGGCATGAACATTTGGTTCAGGCAGTAGCGTATTCTCCGGATGGAACGAGGCTCGCCTCTGGTTCCTACGATAGGACTGTTCGTATTTGGAATTCGGAAACTGGACAGCTACTTTCAACACTCAATGGTCATTCAAATTCCGTATACTCCGTGGCATACTCCTTTGATGGGTCACACATCGTTTCCGGGTCCAAAGATAAGAAAATACTCGTTTGGAACGCTGAAAGTGGTGAAATTATTGGTGAGCCAATCACTGGACATGATAGTTGGGTGAAGTCGGTGTGCTTTTCACAGGACGGAAAGCGAATTCTTTCAGGATCTTCCGATAATACTGCACGCGTATGGGACGCAGATACTGGTAAACCTCTCTTTCCCCCATTTAGCGGTCACACCAGCTGGGACAACTCTGTTTGCTTCTTCCCCGACGGAACACACTTTGCTACTGGGTCCTTTCACGGGACAACTAGAATATGGACATTAGACGAGATTCCAAATGAGACTAATTGGGAATTAAGAGACGATGGCTGGGTTGTCGGCGAGAATGGTGAATTGATGATGTGGATACCTAGGGACCTTCGTGATCGCGTTTGTGGACACAGGAATATTAGTATATTTGGCCGTTCTTTCTATGTTAAACTTCATTTCGGTGCCGAAACAAATACCAGAGAAAATACACAATCACAATCTCAGTCTCTACATGTGCATCATTCAATACGACCATATCGTCTAGTGTTATATACGCCTGTATTTCTACTAGCTTTTTACCTTCTCTTCGAATTCTATTCGTGACGGTAACGATTAGAATGTATTATTTAAATACTAAAGAAGTCTATATGTTTACTTAAATAGCAAGTTCCCTCACTAGTTCCTTATTTACACGCCCAATTCTTTTCACTGATGTTTCAAACTTCTTTTGCATATTCTTTAGATATCCATCTACTAGTCTATTGATTTTTATAGTATGTTTTTCTTTCAAAAACTAGTATAGAACTCTTTTATTAGGAGCTCACTTTTCCGGTAATTGAATAAATTTACTGAATGGGCGAGTAATTATGAGAAGTGTCTGGAGTTACGTAGCCATGTAGCCATGCACGTAAATTTTATACCACTAACTAACTAACTAACTAATATTTAGAAAGAGGTAACCCGAGTCCCGAGTCCCGAGTACGAGTACAGATATCAGATATGTATATAACACAAAAAGAAAAAAAGAAAAATTACACATGATTAATAAGATTTTTTCGTACTCTCGTCGAGGGATTCCGTTGGGGAGGAAGGAAGGGAGAAAGAAAGGGAAGGTGGTTGTATGTATGAGGAGGGGGAGAGAGAAGGGGCGAGAATGGGATTAGGACGGTTGAGAAAGATATATGAAAGGAGAGAAAGGGTAAAGGAAAAGTAAGGAGAGAGAAAAGGCGAGGGGGGGGAGGTGAAAAGTTGAACAGGGCCATGGTGGTGGCCATGGTGGTAGTGATGGAAGAAGATAATAACGAGAAAGAGATAAAGAGAGGGAGATAATCCAGCTACATAGGTTATGTTCACGTTCACAAATGATTTGTGTCTGCAAAGAACAAAAAAGAAAAAGGAAACAAGGAGAAAAAGAGAAGAGATGTAAGGAAGGAAAGACGAGATGAGCATAACGGAGAAGGAAATCGGTAATCCAAGTAAGAGGAAAAGGGACAGAGAGGAGAGGAAAGGAGGAGACAAGTGATAGAGAAGACAAGTGATAGAGAAGTAGAGGAAAGGAGAAGAAAAAGGATAGAGAAAAAGAAAAGAGGAAACAATGAGCAACGAGCGTGTAAGGGTTATTCGCGTATCTACTACATGGATATATATAGTCTTTTTTAGATACTAGTAGGCCAAAGGGGTGTAAAGGAGTGACTATAGCGTGATTAATGTAAAAACCATAATGAGAAGAAAAAAAAAAGAGTTCGATGTAAGTGATATAGAGAGCCAAAACGGGAAGACCATAAGAAGAAGAGAGAAAAAGAAAAGAGAAAAGAAGAGAAAAGAAAAGAGGCAATGGAACTACTACAAGTCCCCAACCGCGTCCAAAACATACAAAACCTGCTGGGGTCTCACGAACAAACCACGATACTCAGCAGTAGACACATCAGAAACAGAAGGCGACCCACTCCGCATTCGCTTCTTCCTCTCAATACTCAACGTATCGCCCTCGCGCTTCGTGCCTTTATAATGATAACTACCATAGTTATTATTATTATGATGGTGGTGGTGGTGATGACTCCTCTGGCTCGAGAAGCTTGAAGATAGGTCGTTACGACGCCGTCGAGTCAGACGTTCGTCGTCGCCCCATTCCGATGTGTATGATCCTACGTCGAAGTACTTCACCCCACCCCAGGAACCGTCGTGCCATGCCCGACCGTCCGATTGTTGTTGGTCGTCCCATCCATCACCTGTTACAGGTACTTCGACGCCTACCCATGGTCCAGTCTCGCCCTCGACTTCACCGATGTAGCGAGCGAATGCGCGGAACCTCTTTCGTTTTGAGAATATCAGGCAAGGGATTCCGATGTCGAGCGTGGCACCCTTGGGTTGTACCACCGGAGCAGCGACGGGCGTCCCTTCCTCACTTGGTGTTGAGCTAGATCCAGTCTTTGCTTTCCCAGCCGTCGAAGACGCCGCTTTCTTTTTCTTTGAGAGAGTGATTGTGTCGTTTGATCCCTTGCGGCGGACGGTGGCTCGTGTTGCGGTAGATCCGCTGTCGCTAGAGGGAGATTGGACGTTCCTTTTATCTTCTTTCATAGTTGCCTCTACACGACTCTTGCTCTTTATCGTTTTGTTGTTGTTGCTGTCTGTGCTTCCGGTCCGCTCAGGATCGATGTTTTCTTTTGAAGGTGATTTAGGTAACGGTTTATTTGGAGAACCGTTCGCGTTCACAGCTGTCACTGGTGCTTTACTCTGAGGAGTCATCATCGTCGCCGACGTCGTTGTCGCTGTCTTCTTTGTCCCTGACAAAGACTTCCTATCATCCGCGCTTGCAGACTTCGCCATTCCAGGCGCGACAACAGATTTCCTAGCTGCAGAAGTAGCAGTCGAATTTGTCGTCCGCAACGAAGTTGCTGATGGAGATTTACGGATCATTGTTTTCTTTTGGCCTGCCGCTGTTGTAGCGGTTGTTGTTGTTGATGTCGTTGAGATACGTCGGTTTCGGGCTGCCCCGGCTGTGGTTGTTGAGCTCACACTGGCTTCAGATAATCTACGACTTCTGACGGGGGCTTTGGGTAATGAGGGAGCTGTGACGATACGGGGAGATCGCGATGTACCAGTACTTCGCATTGAGACATTGGAAGTCGTTGAGGCTGTTGATATTTTTCTTGACCTAGCAATCGAGTCTCGGGAAGTCATGCTATCCCTAGGAGTCCTGAATGCAGACGTAGAATCGTCTTTTGGACTCGATAATGATGCATTCGAGAGAGAAGAAGTTGAACGGACGGGAGAAGGAGGAGGTCGAAGTGTTTGTTGTGTGGTGGACGAGGGGACGGTGTTTGCAGTGTTTCGTCGAATAGTCGATGCATGGGATCGGGTTGATGTCACCGATGCTGTCGACTTTGGACGTTGTACAGTAACAACATTCCGTTCATGTACGCTCAATACACTAGCTGTGTCACTTGTGTCCTTTATATTACTCGTAGATATTCGAGGACGGTGACCTTTAGTGATACTGGCCCTCCTTGCAGAAGATAGTGTCGGTGATGCCGCAGTGCTGACATGACGACTATTACTAGGTGTGTCTTCATCATCAACGTCCATAGCTGAATGGGTAGAATTAACACTTGGTGCACGATTTACTGTTGGACTTATACTACGTCCACCGAACGGAACAAATTTAGAGTCTGGTCGGGACTCTTTACGCTCTCTTTCCGTGGCTGTTGTAAGCCGGGACGAAGCACGACTCTTGGTGGATGCAACACTGCGAGCAACACTACGGACAGAGGCAGAAGAAGATTGGATTTGTGAAGGAGTACCTGTTCGAGTATGGTTCTTGTTTAACACAGAGGTGCGGAGTGAGTGATTCGTGCTCATGCTGTCTCGCTCAGTTACATCCTCTACCCTACTCAGAGTCGGTCGGAGTCCAGTCCGTGTCATGGGACCTCTGGGATTAGCTCCTGAAGGAGTTGTAAGATCTTCAGCAGGAACGTTTATTTCTATAGAGTAGATTCAGTCAATAACGAATTAAGGTTATAGAGTTCAGGATAAGCTCGTACCATCGCTAATCTCTGCTGTCACCCAAGTCTCCATGTTATCGAATCCACCTTCTTGTCTAATAGACACCCAGCGTCTGCGGATCATACGAAGTATGTCCAGACGGGTTTGTTCTACTTGAACGCGGATTTGAGAAGTACTTGAGAGGAGAGATTTGTCGGTTTCCTGTGGGTGAGGTCGAAGTAATACTGCCGATACTAGGGCCTGTGTATGGGGAGTATTAATTGTTAAGAATGGTACTATGATTTTTTTTTAAAAAAAAGGACCCTACCTGATAGAGTTTAACAACATTATTGTCATTCATTCCCCTCCGGATTGAATCCATTACCCATTCAACACGTTCTCCATCTTCAAATCTTCCCATCCCATCATTTTCCATAATATCAACCCAATCCTTCTCATTAAACACTTTCTCTGCCTCACTGCAAAGCGCAGAGTCAACAAACGATCTTGCAGTGAGTATCATATCTTTGACAGTATCTCCCCATCCATCCCGCACTGAACTCAGTTTCTTCAACCCAGCGTGTGCCGCAAAAAGCATTAGCAATACATTCATGGGTAGACATCTCTTCTTCACACCCGATAATAGTCCATCACGCGTCTTCTGAGGCAACTCTGCAAATTCACTGGTTACCCACCCTTCTCCAAAAAGCCCTACCAGCGCTCGTCGAGCACCACGATCAAGATATACATTTTGCACATCTGGACGAACTGAGAATTGAAGTACACGAGGTGCACGCCGAGCACATTGGCGGCATCGACAACCATTGCCCCATTTACCACCCGTTATCCTCTCATATTCTGTAAATTCGAGGAATGCATGGAATAGTCCATGCATCATTTCAACAACAATACGAGCTTGAATTTCATCATATAATGGTTGGATTTGTAGATAGTTTGCTGAGGACATGATGGCAAATGCTGTATCAAGGTCATATGTTCTGTTTGAGAATGCCAGGGTACCCGTGTACAGAAAACCAAGGGTAAAGTGAAGTGCTGGTGCAGTAAAAGGCGGGGAGGGTAACCGGAGTTTAGCAGGTTCGCCTGGAGGGGGTAAGTTTTTGAGGCCATAGGTTATAAGTTGATCATAGAAATATGGAGCTCTGGTAGCTAGGATAAATCGGTGGGAGTAGAAAGCAGGAGCAGTCTCCTCTTCTGTCGTAGTAGAATTACCTATGGTAGGTACATCTTCATGTATTTCGATGATGATATCCGAGTATAGCCTCGATCTCCACATATATACAAGATCCTTACGTAGTTTTGCGATCCGTGCTTCGTCTGCCTCGCCCTCGGACGCATTTTTCTCATTGGCATCGAAGAGAAACTCGAAAGCGTCACCGAATCCTTTCCCGGTGTACAAGTACTCGAGTTCATTTGAGAAAAGGGCAGGATTGTGATTTAATGAGATGCGGGTGAGAGAACCTATGACTGAAGGAGCTGGAGAGGTAGGTCTGAAGTTTGAAGGGGAGACAGAGCGGACCGAGGCATTATAGGAAAAGTCGACGCCAAGATTAAGAGAGAGTGCGGACGTTGCAGGCATTGGTAAGGATGGGGTAGGGGAAGTTCCAAAGGGAAGAGGAGAAGCAATTGGAGGAGGCCTGAATGAGAAGTAACGAGCTTGAAAGCTTGGAGGAGCACGAGCATATACCATTGCTAGTAAAGAGTAAAGATAGGTAAAGATGACAGGAAACAGGTAGAGTAGTTGAGAGAAGGCAGTACCTTTATGACCCCATACTTCTTCGTTTGAGGAGTCGTCCATTGCGTCTTCATCGACGAGATCCCAGACGACATCGGGGAAGCGGTCCTTGGCACGATGAAACAAGGTTTGGAGATCTTCCTGCCATGTTGAAGTGGATTTCTTTGTTGCCTCTGCAAGTGCGGGTGGCCGCAGAGGTGGGGCGTCTGTTGCAACTGCCATTGCTTGAGTTCGCCAGTTCTAAGTGTGTGTGAGAGATATGTTGAGGAAAGCAAGAGAGAGAGCCAAAAACCCAAAAGATGATGATGAGAAAAGGAAGAGGAAGGGGGGTAAAGCGAGAAGGGGTATCAGCAGAAGCAGGCTTTAAAGATTGCGACTCAAAACAAAGGGGAAGTAGAATTGTTAACTTTGGAATGTTGTTTACTGACTGACAACTGCGGCAACCGCGACAACTCACTCACTCAGTAGACGAATGATAACAAACAACCGCGTGAACTCTCGCTGTCACAGTCACACACACAATGGGCAAGTGCACTCCGTTTTCCATTCCAAAAGCATACACTCCCAGTCCAAACCACAATGACGACAGCATATATTCACGACCACACTCACGTACCCACCAAAGGCGGGGCCCTGAAGGGAAACAAAGAGCGCGGTCGACTGAGAGTGACATTGTTTTTGGACCTTTAGTGTATGCTGTGACAATCGGAGGTGTGACCATGTACCGGTTACAGAACTCACACTCACACACACAGAGATTCAAATTTGTTTCCTCCGGGCATTCGGAAGTAGACAACAGCAATGGCCGTCCACCCGTCTCCATCCAAAAAACACAAATCAGGCGCAGCTTCTCGTACTCAAAAATCAATAACCGAATTCGAGAACTCTTTGGCAATCGCCTTGAAATCAAATGCTTCTCTCAACCCTCTCAACGATCTCCTCCAGCTCGCTCAGTCTGCCGAAACAACAGATATTGCTCTCAAATGCATATTTGCCCTGTACAGGACGTTCACTCTTATCATTAGAAAGGGCATACTCTCTTCTTCTTCAAATAACAACGACGGCGGACAAGAGCTGAATGAAGAAAGGAGGACAGTGCGCTCCTGGGTCATCGTTCGTTTAGAAGCATACACTGCTCTCTTGTGTTCTCTTCTGCAAGACGAAGAGAAGACTCTCCGCGTACGTAGTCACTTAAACACACTACGCTACCCAAACGTCATACACTACTAACACATCTCTACTCTCGGTCCAGCTATCCTCTTTAAAAATTCTTTTTTCCCTCCTCCGTGAACTCTCTTCGACCATTATTCCCGCTGAGGCCTCCGACTCGTCTTCGAATCACCTCCAATTCGACGTCCCTTTCTTCCAAAAAATCGTTCGGGCGTTGCTTATCTGCCCGTCATCCACCTACCAATACAAAAAACGCAAAAACGATCGGTCAAGTAACGAGATACAGCTTGACGTGCGCGATTTATTCCTTGATACATGGCTCAACGTCTATGCGGACATCAGGTGGTTCTTCCTCCGAGAATCTGCGATTTTGATGGAGAACCGGGAGTTGGTATCTAAGAACCCGAATGTTCCTGTTAATGCCCTGTCGATCCTGGAGAAACTTACTGGGATGCCTGCTTCTGAGGACAAGACCAAGACCAAGTCCGAGTCTCAGCAGCAGCAGTTTTGGATAGAGGCTCTTAACAAGGCTCCGAAGCTCAAAAAGAGGGGCAAGAACATGGATGCGCAGGACGAAGACGAAGACGAAGACGATGATGATGATGAGACGGCTGATGCGGATACGGATGACTGGCGCAAGTTTTTTGAGGACCCGAAGCCGGAACAGACGAAGGCAAAGGGGGGAAGGCGGTTGTACACGTTACCTGTACATGCGCAACTGCATACGCCTGCGTCTCATCGGGCTGTGTTTACGAGGGCGTGGCTTTCTTTGCTCCCTTTGCTTTCGACTTCTGGTACCAACACTACCACCACCTCTGCACGGGGGTCCGGGGACCAGAACGATGGGGATGGGGACGAGGACGAGGGTGAGGAACAGATGCATCTTGCGCTCGTTGCGCGTGCACTTGTCGTTATGCACCAGCGCGTCCTCCCATACTTGACCCGCGCAGTCCTCATCATGGACTGGACAGCCTCCCACGTCTCCTCAGGCGGGTACGTCGGGCTCCTAGCCCTCAACACGCTCTTCACACTCATGACCCTCTACAACCTCGACTACCCCGCGTTCTACACGCGCTTGTATGCGTACGTGGATAGACGGGTGCTGCATATTAGGCATCGGGCGCGGTTTTTTAGACTGATGGAGAGGGTGTTGGGGAGCACGCATTTGCCGAAGGGGGTGTTGGCGAGTTTTGTGAAGAGGGTTGGGAGGGTTAGTTTGGGTGCGGGGGGTGCGGGGGTGGTTATGTGTGTGCCGTTTGTGTATAATGTGTTGAAGAGGCATCCGGCGTTGATGTGTATGATTCATAAGATCGATGCCGATGCCAACAACGACAATGGAGTGGGGGCGGGGGAGTGGGTGGACCCGTTTGATATGGAGGAGGAGGACCCGATGAAGACGGGGGCGCTGGAGAGCTCGTTGTGGGAGTTGGCGTCTCATAGGAGTCATTATCATGGACCGGCGGCGACGCTGGCGAGGTTGCTGGAGGAAGCGTTTACGAGGCCGGGCTTCTCGATGGAGGATTTTTTGGATCATACGTATGCGACTGTAAGTAGTCTTTTTTTGGTTTGGTTATCTTACTCTTCTTTGGGGGGGTTTTTATCGGGATGTTTTGGTTTTTTTTTATTGGGATGTTTTGGTGTGATGGGAGTACTAATTTTGATTCTGATTTTGATTTTTTTTGGTAGTTGTTTGAGACGGAGGTGAATCGGAGGATGAGGAAGGAGCCCGTTGTAATCGAGAAAGAGTTCTTTGAGCCGTTGGTTGTGAACACGAAGGAAGACGGGCAGGAGGAGGGTGTACATCATGCCTCGACTGATGTTGTTAATGATATCTGGGTGTTTTCCTAGGAGGTTTTAGTCTTGATTTCGTTTACCTCCCTCTAGTTTGGGTTGTTTTTTTTTACCTCCCCTCTAGAAAAGGGTCGTATTTATAAAAGTTAAAAGTAGAATAGTAATTTAGTAATAATGCATTTTTTATTGTATGTATGTATGTATGTTAATGTACTGATTACAGTTACAGTTGCAGTTGCAGTCTGTCACACACGTCTATTACGCGCTGAGTCATTCATCTGTCACGGCACGGCGATTACTGGAAATTAGGTTTTGTTTTGGTTATTGTGTAATTAAAATACCCTCGAACTCCTCGAGCATACACCCATCCACCCACCCCATCCGACCATCCCAAAAAAAAAGTGCACTTGGGGATATAGACCAAGTTCTTCTCTGGTATAGACACTTTTAGAAGAGAGATAAAAAACGGCGAGCATATCCTAAACCCAACCCCGATCCCTGAAGAAAACAAAAACACGAACGAAAACACGAAAGCACGATGCGGTACTATGAACAGAGGTATCCCGAGGTCGACGAGCTTGTTATGGTGCAGGTTCGTCAGATTGCGGAGATGGGGGCGTATGTGAAGCTTGTGAGTGGTCCCTCTCGTATCATACCATATCTATCGTTTTTGTTCTTTCTACTAATGAGTTGTGTTTTTTAACTCGACGTTTTTTTTTTTTTGGATTTTGGACTTGGGGGGCGGATTTGGGATTTGGGGGCGATTTTGGGAATGGGATGACTTATTTTTTTTTTTTGTAGTTGGAGTATGACAATATCGAGGGGATGATCTTGCTTTCTGAGTTGTCTCGTCGACGTATTCGATCGATTCAGAAACTTATTCGTGTGGGGAGGAATGAGGTTGTTGTTGTGCTTCGTGTGGATAAGGAGAAAGGTATGCGATTGTTTTATGTGTATATGCGATGGCTTATTGATTTTTGACAACCTTTTTTTATTTATTGTGATACTTTACGATGTCGTTGGCGTTGTTGTCGAACGTGTGTCTACTCTATCTATTCTATCCACTTATCTATGGGATGGAACGAAATGATCAGGGTACATCGATCTGTCGAAACGACGTGTGTCCCCGGAGGATATCACGAAATGCGAAGAACGGTTTATGAAGTCGAAAACTGTCTCTTCGATCTTACGACACGTCGCCTCCAAACTCTCCTCTGAGGAGGTCGCCGCTGGTTCTGAAGGTACTACTACCGCTGCACCCGTCCCCAAAGCTGAAGCAGCAGCAGCAGACGAAGAAGCAGCAGGTGCTGGTGCTAACGGAGCGCCCTCAGGCTCCGAAGAAGCCCGCCTCGAACAGCTCTACGAAACCATCGCCTGGCCACTCGGCAAAACCTACGGCCACCCCTACGACGCCTTCAAACTCGCACTAACAGAGCCCGAAAAAGTGTTTGCGACGTTGACACCGCAGCCGTCTGCGGGAGCGGTGAGTGTGTTGACGCAGACGATTGCGAGGAGGTTGACGCCGCAGCCGATCAAGTTGCGTGCGGATGTGGAGTTGACGTGTTATACGGATGCGGGGATTGAGGCGATTAGGAGGGCGTTGAGGGAGGGGGAGGGGGTGGGGACGGAGCAGGTGCCGATTAAGGCGAAGTTGGTTGCGCCGCCGTTGTATGTGCTTACGACGAATGCTACGGATAAGGTGAGTGCGGGGGAGGGGCAGAGAGAGGATTTGTTTGCATATTGTTGACTCTTTTTTATTGTGTGTAGTACGCTGCGACTGAGAGACTGGAGCGCGCGATTGAGACTATCCAGAGCAAGATTGAAGAGGAAGGAGGTAATTTGGTGGTCAAGATGAAGGTGAGAGAGAATATAATTATTATGATATTTCAATATTTAATTAACGTCTATTATTTCTATTATAGCCCAAGGCTGTTTCAGAAACGGACGAGGCAGAGTTGTCGCAGCTCATGGCCAAAGCAAGTGCCGAAAATGCAGAGGTTTCTGGTGATGAAGAGGAGGAGGAGTGATCCATCTCGTGTTTCTTTCTGTGCTCTTGATTCTATACGCGTGTTTCTTTCTGCTTTGTTTTCTTTTTTTTTTGTTTTAAAAAAAAAAGTGTATATATGTAGCGATGCGATGAAAAAAAAAAGCGAGGAAAAATGAGACACACACGAGAATGGGAGTGATTTGTCAGCACAGAGACGGAGTGTGACGGATAGGATGCGTGACTGATTGTAGCGCATTTGGTGTGCATTTTGTCTGCTTGAAGACTTTGCAGTCTACAAGGCACAGCTGCCCATTTCTCTCGACCTCTCATCCACTTCCCATAAAATATCACTGCTTCTCCTCTTCTCCCCGCTCACAGTCTCTTCTCACTCTCCAAAATGTCGCTCGACGTCGTGGCTGCTCCTGAAGCTCCTGATGACGACACTCTTGGTGGTCTGGACACTATAACGAAAATTGACAAGGATAAGACACCAAAGTCTAAACAAGCCTCTGGCTCAACAAAAGGTTCGCCTAGGCTTCTTCCATTCCTCCTCTTTCTTTCTTTCTTGCTCTCTTCCACCACCTAGCGTCTTAAATTCTAAAAATTCATTTACTCCTTTCTCTCTCAACCCCCAACCAACGTGCACACACACACATCACTTCTACGCTTCGTTTTTACCCCCACCCCCACTGTTTACATATTTTTTATTGATATGAATAAATTAGCCAAGGATCTTTCGCACGTCCCATGCAAGTTCTTCCGCGTAGGATCTTGTACTGCAGGTTCATCCTGTCCTTTCTCGCATAACATCCTCGAACCGGGGCAGCAGAAGGACGTCTGCGCTTGGTTTGTGAAAGGAAATTGTAAATTCGGACATAAATGCGCCTTGGCACATATTTTACCGGGCCAGGCGATGTCGATGGACCGCCGTAATAAGAAGGCCGCGCAGCTTGCGGCTGCGTCGGGTGGAGGTCAGAAGGATAGGGATCGTGAGAGGGATAAGGAGGCGAGGGCGGAAAGGTCTGCGGGTGTGGGTGCGGTTGCGGTTGCTTCTGGTGGTATCACTGGTTCTGCGAATGCGGGTGGTACTAACAACAACAATAATAATAACGCTGCTAATGCTAATGCTACGGGAGGAAATGCGAGGAAAAATGTTGTGGGTGGTCCGGTGTCTGGTGTGGGTAGACCGGGCTCTACGACTACCCAGAGGAGTAATTCTCTGTTGTCGGGCTCGACTGCGCCTACGCGAATGCTCCCTTCTGGTATGGGAGCCCGACCGCCACTTCCCATCTCCAAGGCTGTTCCCGCTCCTGCAGAGCCCGCGCCATCACTCAATGACACAGACTTTACTTCCTCATTTGACGAGCTCGGCAAACAAGAAAATGGCGTTAATGGAAATGAGATAATTAATCTTGGGCGGAATGGTGGTGGTGTTGATGACGGCCGTACTCACAACGCTGTTCCCATCAACAATAGTCTTTCACCACCACCGGGAGATAATAAGGGTGCTTTCCCGGTCTCGACTCCTTCTCAACCACATCGATTTACTGGACGTCATGGTTCTTCCTCATCTGTTGATTTTGGACCTGTTGGGTCACCTCCCAGGGCATCACCGACGAATCCTATCAGGATTAACGGGTTCTCTCCAGGGACATCTCCCCTTGATGGCGTTCAGAACACTATGTCACTGACTGCAAATCTTAGTGCTCCCGGGCAGCCATCTTCACTCTTTATGACTGGCACTGAGAATAGAAGCAGCCTAACGGCTTCACTTAGTACTGGACCGGCCTTTAATGTCGGTTCTCTCCCGATTTTATCCCGAAACACTTCTACTATTACGGATTCTTTTGCTGATGTCTTGGAAGAAGACAATATGGAAGAATTTGTTCCTTCTTCTCTGAAAGACTTGCTTACTCCTGAAGAGCAAAACCGACGTATGTCGCGTACGGCGTCTAGTGCCGCCACTGCGGTTGTGGGGGGTATTGCGACGTCACAGAGTCGTGGTGGCGTGGCTGGTTTGCAACAGCAGGAATCTGCACGACATAAACATTCACGATCTGTTCCTGGAAATTCACTTCTTTCTCAGGATCTTCGTTCGATTTGGGCTGATGCTGGTGGTGAATTGGGTACGCCACAGAAGGATCAGTTGGGGTCTGGTGTTGGGTTTGGGATTTCTCCGTCTACTGGGAATCTTGGGACACCGTCTTCGTTCAAGGCGTTCCATACTGGGTTTGAGAATGATGGGCCGAGCCCGAGTATGCTTCACCCTTCGAATGCGAGTGCGGCGTTCTTGGGGCTTCATCATTATATGAATCGACCACAGGTGACGGGTGTTCGTGCGGTCTCGCAAGGGAATATACATCATACCCAGGCTCATCCAGGACTTTTGCAATCGGATCTTAATGGAAACTCACATGGAATTTCTTCGTCGCCTTCACATCCCAATACATCGGCGTCGCTGTTGACGAGTGGACGACCACCGTTCGGTACGGATATTTATGGTAATAATAGCAACAACAATGGTAATAGTAGTAGTAATTTGGCGACGAGCAAGCAGAGGCCTATACCACCTCAGCATGGCGTTGGCGGTGTGTCGTCGTCCTCGTCGGGATTTTTGGCGGGGGTGGAAGGTGGGAATCAGCACCTTTCGCCGTCGGCGCGTGCGTTGCAGTCTCATGCGCCTGGGCAGTCGTTGCCGCAGGGACTGGCGGCGGGGTATTCGAGGATTCATTTGCAGCCGCCTATGGCGTCGTTTTCGCCTAGTTCGGTGGGGTCGGCGCATCATTTGGCGGAGGGGACGGGGAGTCCGGGGGCGATGACTACGACGACAGGGGCTGGAGGGGAGTGGGGAGGGGCGAAGCCACAGTATGGGTCGTATAGTGATGCTGTTTCGGGACATCTTTCATCTCATAATACGCCTACTATTAGTGCTGCTTCTGCTGTAGGAGGTGGTGCTGGTGGTGTACCCTCGGAAACCTCTGGGACGGGTGAACAGGCGAGTGCGACCTCGACTTCTACGCTTGCGGGCAAGGGTGAAGGACATGGACATGGGGATATGGGACAATTGACACAGATGTTTTCGCACCTTTCGTATTCTTCTGTTGCTGCGTCTGGGTTACGTGGTGCTTCTGGACCTGCTTCTGCGGGGCTGGGGATGGGACATGCACATGCTATGCTTTCGCATGGGCATGGACATGGGCCTAGTGGTGTTAGTGGCAGCGTTGGTAGTGGTGGTATTAGCGGGACTGGTGTTGGGGTGGTGTCGGTGTTGGTGTTGGTGTTGGTGGTGGTGTTGGTGTTAGTGGTAGTCCTGCTGTGTCTGTGCCGCTTTCGGTGTCGAGGAGGCCTAGTGCTCGTGGATGGGGGAATTCGCACCCGCTTTCGAGTCCGTTGAGTGGACCTGTGTTGACGAATGATGATGATGATCTTTTCTCGATGGATGAGGAGAAGTAGAGTAAAAACAAAAATGAAGTGGAGATGATGGAAAAGATAAAAGGATACCCCGATGCTGGCAAAGGTTGTGAAGGCTTTGGGCTTCAGGCTTTAGGGATCTTGGGTGTTTTGGTGCGATGATCTTGATGATCTAGGTATTAAAAAAAAGAGGAATACAAAAGGAGGGACCTGATCTTGGCTTCATTAAAAAAGACTGCTACTGTTTATTGGAATTTTTGAGGTTTGAGGTTTAAGGTTTTGGTCACTTTGGGACTCGAAATGATTTCTTTTTTTTTTTGTTTGGTTTGGTTTTAAAACTCTTTCTCTTTTTTTCGTTTTTTTTTACACCTTCAAACATCCCCCCGTTTTACTATACTATAATGTTCTGATGAATGTTTATATCGTGTTGTAATATTTTTCCCCTTTTTCTCTCTTTCTTACTTTCTTTTTCTTTTGCCTTTGGTGGTGCACAGTATAGATAGAGGCTTGGCTTCGGAATAACTATCGTGCATGTTATATTACCTTTTCCTCTTCTTTTCTTTCTCTTTTCGTTTGTTCGCGTTTGTTTGTTGTTTGGTTTTTGAGACGGCGTTGGTGCTACAAGTTAGGGCTTGGGCATAGGTTCAGACTCGTATTCGTCCGTCCATTATCTGCTACTATTACTGCTGCTAATCTCCACCTCGACCGACCCCCCCCCCTCTGTGAACCTACGTAAATTCCTCCCCTTTTGCTGTTCACCCGCCCTTCTTCCCCTTAACCCTTGGCCCGAACCCAATCTGACCCGACCCCCGACTTAATGCCGCTTATAACTAAGTAACTGACAACCTAACTAGCAGTTTGGACTAATTGGATTTGATTTTTGCAATTTTTCTAACTTTTATGTCCAACTTGTTTCTACTTCTTTTCTCTCTTTTCTTCTCTTTTTACTCTTTCTCTCTTTTTTTTTCGTTTTTTTCGTTTCTCTTTTTTCATCACACAATTTAATTACTACTACGTACTATTACTACTGAGCACATGAATCCTCTCTCTCCCTTATCACAGATCACAGATCAACAGAGTCCTGAAATTTTGTCATGTATTCTTATGTACAGCATTGAACGTTGATATTTTTTGTTTGTTTGTTTGTTTGTTTGTTTTAATTAATTTTATTGGTTTTACGAGCACGTATATGCTTACACTCGCATACGCTCACATACGCACTAGTTCTTCTCTTTTTTTTTTGGATGACCTTTTTTGGAGATGTGTATTCTAGATTTGGTAAGGATGTGTTGTAGTTGTGGGGGACGTTTTGACTAGAGGATAGGAGGCATTATGAGATAAGATGAGATATATTATTGGGGATGGTAATGGTAATTAATTGGATTTGTATTGGGGTGTCTTGGGGTATTGGGACGTGTTGGGCACCTATTCTCTATTATTTGCTGGTTTGGTTACTGGCTGTGTATATGATACTGTTTGTTGGTTTGGTTGTTTGTTTTGTTACTTGTGTTACTTGTGGGTAGATCGTGTAATCGTACGTGTATGTGTTCGTTCGAAGTTGGGTGTTTATGGATTAAAAGAGACGGATGGGTAAATGGATTAAAAGATATGGATGGGTGCATGGATGAGTGGATGAGTGGATGATGTTACATCGGACGTGTGGGTTGAATTTGGGAAGAAGGAACGGGCGGATGGACGGAGGTGGGTGGATGGTCCGGTCCGGGATGGTGGAAGGAAGGAATGGTTTATTAGGTGATTTATGGTATATCGTGTTACTGTTGCTAATACTTCTACTAGTGTTACTATTGTTACTATTACTTTGGTGTGTGTTGTTGGGAAGGGTGAGTTGTGAGTTGTGTGCTGTGCGGTGAGTTTTGTATTATGAGCTGTGAGTTGCCTGTTATGAGTTTTGAGTTGTACAGACGCACTCATATAAATTATATAAATACTTGCTCATATATGCACTTTCTCTTTTTCGGGGGACCAATTTTTTTTTTTTGATCATATATGTATTCTCTCTCCTCTCCTTCTTTCTCTGCGTGCCTTTCTCTGATTACAATTATCTATCTCTATCTCTTTATCTATTTACTTTAAGCTTTGTAGAGATGAGTATGATATGAGAAGGTGATTACTAGTTGAGGTGGCTGATTTTAATGGACGAGGTGGGTCATTGTGAAGGGTAAAATGTGTATTTATGATTGTTTTAAGTGATAGATAAGGTATATTAAGATATAAAGTATAATAGTAACAGTTTATATTGGTATTGGATGAATTGGGTGCGTTAGGTCCCCTTTTCGATTAATTTTTTCCCCCTTTGTTTACGTTTACTTGTTGCTTGTGTTATTTGTAGGTAGTCCGTGTAACCGTACGCATACATCCGTAGCTGGATGAAATGGATCAGAAATGAATGAAGAGATGAATGATATTGTATGTATGGGCGGACGTGTGGTTGAATTTGAGATTCAGGAACGGACGGATGGGCGGAAGGCCGGGACGTTGGAAGGAATCTTTATTAATTGATTTATGGTATATTGTGCTATTGTTGCTATTACTTCGGTATGTATTATTGGGGAAGGGTGAGTTGTGAGTTGTGTGCTGTGCGGTGAGTTTTGTATTATGAGCTGTGAGTTGCGTATTATGAGATGTGAATTGAGTGAGTTGTGAGTTGTAGTAAGTAGGTATGAATTTGAATATGAACTCAAGTTGATGGGCCATAGAAGGTTGGTACTACTACACGGTAATTTAATGATACTGCTACGACTGCTATGCGTGCTGTTTCGCGACGTGCGGCCGATTTAAGGTTCAGGAACGAACAGATGTGATGAGTGGAGAGATAGATGGACGGACGACCGGGTGGGGGTGGGGGTTGGGGGCAGAGAAGAAAATGGTTGGTACATGCTCATGCATGATGTGAATGTGTAGAACGTGTATAAGGGACGCCCCTTACTCCCCACCCTCCTTCTCTCCTCAAGCTTTAGTATTTGGAAAATCAAGAAGAAAAGAAGGACAAAGAGATAATGAATGGCATAGAAGAAAAATTGAATGAACTTTGTATTGGTTGCAAGCGTCGTTCCGAAGAATTAATTCGATGGCCTTGCTGGCCCGTGACTGGAATGAAAGGTGGATGACGACGGAACCTGAACTACTAGCCCGAAGACACCGTAGCATAAAGTATCCATGAAAACGGACAGATCTGGTTCCTGAAACGGAATCAAGAATCATGCCGCGCCAATAAATCTTAAATAAACATCTCATCTCATTACCCAGTAGCAAAGGAAATAAATAAGTGGATAATCATATGCCACGCGACCATATGCCAAAGGGGTTCCCCAGGACAAAGAGAAAAAAGAAATCATTAAGGTAGGTTCAACGGGACGATCCCAAGACTGATAATAACAAATCTCGAATGACGATTAATAATTAACCTACCTACCCACTCGGGCCCTGGAATAAAATATAATATAAAAACCTATTTTCGAACTAAGCAACCGTGACCGAGCGCGTGAGATTCGTTGCTTTGCAAGCATAAAGGCTCTTTTTGGTTCCTTTTTCTTCCCTCTCTCCCTCACATCATCCACTTCATTTCTCCCGATAAGCTTTAAGGAGGGGATTACCTCTCCCCCCTCCCTCTAATTTAATGTTGCTAAGGTGCACTTTGTCCGTCCCACAGGAACAGAACATAATTGGTAGGTTATAGCTTTATAGTAGTAATAGTAGCTGTAGTAGCATCATTTAGCCATAACAAAAAGGTTTTTTCTTTCTTTCTTTTTCTACCAATGTTCCCCATCTCCCCCCTATTCCAGGCCCTTCTTTTGAGTTACCCCTTGTCGTTGCGGTCTTCGAGCACATGGCAAGTTATACGTCCGTAACCAGATAATCTATACTCTTAATGACTACTCCACTAAAAAATTGAGTTATGTATGCACTGTTGTTCCTCGCATAAACTTGGGACTCTGGTATTTGGCGATCCGACCGCCGAGACGTACCAACACGTAAATTGAATAGCACTAACTCTCCCGGATCGTCATTACAATAAACTCGGACTCGAGGATTTTCGGTCTTAGGGCAGGGGAAGGGGTGCTACCTACTTATGGAAGGAAGAAAAGGGAAGAAACGAAGGGAAGTGGGGAGTTTCAAGGAGCTTATTTCTTCCTTTATCCCTGTTCTTTTTTGTTTCATCATTTTGAATATTTATTTTATTGATTTATTCCCTTTTTTCTTTCTTTTCCGACCAGCGGCTGTATTTACTTTGCCTTCACAACTAGAAACTCACGGAAAATTTATATATATGTTCTGGATCTTTCAAATCGTTCATTCCATTTGGAAGAGGGGGGCCGGGTTCGGCGTTACCTACTACTATTCCTCAGACCTGTACAAAAGGAAAGAAAAAGAAAACGGAAGAAGAAAGAGGGAAATATATGTATATATATAAAATAGAAAACCTAGAAATCTAAAATGGACCACAACGATCAACTCGGGATCTATCATTATGGACTTACTACTGGCCCTCAATCTTGAAATAACGTAAAGCATATGGGGTGCAACACACTAAATAGGTAAAAGCTATATCATGTCCCGTACGACTCCCTTCCACTACCCTCTCTCCCAAGAGGTCTTGTTGCATAGTTCAATATGAGATGTTTCCCTCGTCGATGCCCTTACACATTGCCTGTGAAAAAACTTTCTCTCTCGACCCTGTCTGCTTCTTTTCATCTTGATTTCAAACCGCGACCCTCCTATACCGTTGTCCGGGGCACCGAACGACATAAACTCCCTCCAGTTCAATTTCATTAATTTGCTCTAACTTTCTTTCTTTCTCCCTCTCTCGGAATTAAAAAAAAGGGAGGGAGGGAAGGCTCGTCATTTTTTCTTTCTTTCTCTTCCTTCCTTTCTCTTTAATTTTCTTCCTTTCCTCTTCTTTTCTCTGGCTCTTTCTATATTCTATATGGACGAGAGAAGCTAGGCTACGTAAAGTCAATATTCCTGAGTAGTATATAATACCCTAGCTAGCTGACCGGGTCAAGTCATCATGCTACATAGATTTCTCTACCCTCCCCTTCTCGCCCCCTCCTTTTCTCTACCCTTTTGCATATGCTCCTTTGACCTGGGGTCTTCTTTTTATTTGTTCCTAGCTGATTTCTCACTTAGTTGTGCATTCTACTTTCGTTCTTCGCCCACTCTCTCTTTAAACCTCATTCTTTTTTTTTTGCGTTTTAAACGTTTTATAAAGATTTATATTCGAATTTCATACTTTTCTTTCCCTCTTTCTTTTTCGTTCTTTAGCACTTTTAGATTGGGATTGTATAGACATGGTTTTCCGTCTCCCAACACCTTTTGATTCACTACGTCCACTTCCTCCGGCCCCACTACAACGCCGTCTATGGCGGGGATCATTTAGGTTTACCGATACTAACCTATTCAATGGCTCTAACGGACCGCAAGAGCTTTTCGTTGCCTCCGCTGAGACCGAGGGTGATAAGTAAGTAGTAACCCTACTCCAGAGCAAAAACCTCCTCTATCTCTCGCTCTCTTTCCTTAAAAAGAAAGAAATATATTAAAACTAATTCTGATCAAATTGAGGAGTAGTCGAACGGACCTCTGGCCGAGACGATTAGATGTGCGTCTTGTACACCAAGCATATAGTATTACGGATATCCAGGCTTGGATGGCTAATAATGATATACCGTTGTGCATGTTCATGCCCGATCGACATGCTATGGGATATAACTCTCGTAATAACGAAACTCAATTCCGGCTTGTTACTCGTTACCTTACGGAGAACCAGATGGTGAGTAAAGATGAAGGAAATAAATTAATATTTAAAAATAGTTGAAACTTTGGCTTATTCAAATGATCAATGAATCTACTACACCCACCCTACCCACCTTACAATTCTTATATTTTCCCTTTGTTACCAACCTTAATAATGTAATCTCTATTCTTATTGTTTAAACATTTTAGGTTTGCATCGCATCTTGGCCGAATGATACTCTACCCGGATCCGGCCTTCTCATGTTTCCAAACCCTTCCTCATCAGGTCTTCTCACAGGCGCAGTCTTCCTTACGGAGAACTTCCCAAACTTTCTGTTCTCCACTTCAGGGTCTTCAGGAAGTCGGAGGAGCCCGTCTTCTGCTTCTGAGCAAGCGCACTCGGGTCGTAGTCAGCCGTTATCTCCATCTGCATCTAACCAGAATCAAGGTCCAAACTCAGTTTATATGAATACTGGTTCATCACCGTCTTCAGGTTCTCAGGGTGACCAAATTTCGGCGCATATGGATTATGGACACGCACAGGTTTTTGTTACTGGTCAAGGTCAAGGTCCTTTTATAGCAAATGAGAGACTTACGATGGGTGGCACCACACATGGTATGGTCGCGGATTACTGTAAACCCCAGACTCAACCCTACTTTGAACTACACCAAGCCTTGACTGGTGCATCGATCGACTGGACCATGTTTGATGATACTACTGATGGCTCCGGTAGTACATCTCCGGGATCCATACGCTGGTAAATAAGGGAGATAGTAATAATTCTCATTCATATATGTGAAAAAAAGTTTGTTCTTCCCCCACCTTCTTGGTATACTACCTTCTCTTTTTCTTAAAACTAGTCTTAAAAAAAAGGACTCTAAGACGGACCATGGACACTATCTATTTCAATCCTGTTTAACTTTTCTCCGTCCCGTGTATAACTTCTTGTCTTCCCTTCTCTTCTCGTCTCTCTATTTCTTCTAATTTTTTCTCCTTCCATTCCGATTTCCTTTTTCTGTCAAGCCTCCTGTCTGTCGTAACTGTATCCAACACACCCCTGAGATTGGTCTAGACTTCTGTTGTCGTTCTAATTTGTAGCTTTTATCTATCTGGTTGTTTTTTCCTGTCTTTATATTATCCATTAACTCTGTCTACGGATTTCGCAAATGTGCGTACATACCCTCCAAATAAATGTTTGTGTTTGTTTTGTAATAACTCTGTTCTGCATTTGTTAACAATGGCATATACATGTTGACACTAGTGAGTATATCTCTAAGGTCACGATAATCGTCTTTTATAACTTCAAAAGAGTTAGCAAAAGAGTCAAAATATGTTATAGGAAGGATATCGGGTATTGTCCAACGACATTGTATAGAGTAAATATAGACTAAAAGGTAAGATAAAATGACACAACAGACGAACTATTCATGACAATATAGAACATTGTACAACAAATCTATGCCTTTCCACCTCTCCGGTAAGCTGCTTCCTGCTTGTATTGGCGTGGCAGTAAAGCAAGTCCCGCAACATAAAGTACCCAGAAGACCTACAGTCAACCGAAATCAAAAAAAAAAAAAAAAGTTGTGTGTTAGCTAAATTTAGAATACATCACAAAGTGATTAATTCGGTAACTTACGACCACAAGCGCTTCCCACGCATGCATCGCCGCTGGAACTACGAACGTACCATCACCAGTGCCCTCGTACCATTCTGTCACGATCCCGTAATGTACTTGATAGAATGCGAGTGCGATTATTGCGAGACCTAATATTGCATGGAAGTAGTTCTGCGGAGGACGGTGGCCCTTGAATAGTGAGGGAGTCTTGAAGTAGTGGATTATAACTCCTCCAGCCAATTGTAACAGATACATGATCAACAGGGCTAGGCCAGTTTTCTATTGGTTGTCAAGTTCCCAATACGAGTGAGCCCATTAGTCAAATGAGTCCCTTTATTCCCTAGTTATGATTCTAAATACAAGAGATGCTTACTTTGTGCGGATCGACAAAATGACCACCGGTATTCAACGTTTCTGTGGTTTTGTAACCATAATACCATCCTGCAAAGATGACTGGCCCAGCGATGATAAATTGAATAAGAGCATGAGTCCAAAACCACCTTTCGGACAGCCATCAGAGAAAATCTTGATTCTAAGTGTTAAGCTTTGCTCACCCTCTGAAGAAGGTTCGTGTAGACCGAGCAACGAGTGCTCCAAGTGGTAAGAGAATGATAAACCCAATGGAACACAGGAGCGCATGCGTTCTTATTTGCTTATCGAGTGTGGACAATGGGATAGTGAACTGTGGGATAGAAGACATGACGACCACAAAGTTCTAGTCTACTCTAGTCTCTTGAAGGAAGGAACGATCCGACGACAAATAAGAGGGACTTGGGGGGCAGAGAGTCGCAGGTTTGATGGGGGGTAGAGGGATAAATTATAAGAGAGATGGATGGCTGTGAGCAAGTCAATAGTAATGTAATCTAGTATTGCCAAATAGCGGCGAAAGCACGCAGATCCTGGGAGGGGACAGCGCATCTAGTATAGATTCTTTGCCCATTATTGGCTGAAATCCTCGACAGATGACCGGCAGAGAGGTCGGCAGTCAGATTATCTTGCTGCGGAGAACGTTTTCAAACACACGAAAGAGGCGCGCCGACTTCTTCCCTTCTCACGATTTTGCCACCGTGATGGGCGGGATAAGTATTCTATAAGCGGGAGAACGCCCACTAGTCAGTGATGAGCGTGAATAAGCCAACTTAAACCGTAATACTGCGGACGTCATTCGTGCAGATAAGAATCATATATCGTGCGAGAGTATCTTAGTAGACCAAAGCAAAGAGAGAGACATGACATGATGTTCTAGAGCAGCCTTATCGCCCGTGATAAACCTTGAGCTTCTTACAAAGTCGTATTTTTCATCGTAGTCACAGTACATAATTTGAAGGTTTGAACAAAGTTAGCTCACAGATTGATATACACAAGGTAAGCCTTTTCGAGTACTTTGATAAATAAATCAGAGCATCTTGGGAGTATTCGCGATCAACGCTGTGAATTAAGGACAGTGGAAACACTCTTAGCTAACAAAGGAGCCGCTAAGGAGACTTTCCCACGTATTGCGTTATTGTTGATGAGTGCGACCTTTACTCAATAATATTATGCGGTCTTCTTTTTCATTTTCATTTGGTCATTCCGAATGACAAGGTGATATAACCCTTTCAATTCAGATTCATATTTACGTTTTTTCTTGGACTGCGGACGGATGTACCCTCGGGGTTGAAGACAATGTTGAGATGGAAACAAACTAGAAAGTGAGACAAAGACCGACGATGTTCCTGACTGACATGTTACCTGTCCCTTAGAATTTTTAAAACTGTCTGCTATAATGTCCAGCATATCGCGCTAGACATGAATAAGAAACTGCAATTTTAAATATAAAAGAACATCATCATACGGGTTCTACTCATTTATCTCCGCCTCTCGATCGTCTCAGGCTATTGCCGGTAGTATACACATTACATTTATTTCATTCCCGTCTATTTTGTATGGGGAACGAAGTATTCGCCTTAGGGATGGTCTCGGACTTTTGGATCGAGATTTCACGAGCTAGTGTGTAAATACTTTCCTCTCAGAAGCCCATTGGAATTTCTCAGAGAGACTCCGAAACGCGGAGCATAAAGAAGAGAGGTATTAATAGAGGAGGTAATAATAGCTACTAAGACATTGTCATTTGCTACAGTCGCTTCTTTACTGACCGTTAAATGACCAGCGAAGGCACCAGCATGAATCCAGTTACGATGGGATAAGAGACGTACCTTTTAAATGTGCATGCAACCATACTGTGTATGCCTGGGCAAACTTCTCAAAATCAAGCAGAGAATCCATTAAAGTAGCGTTACATATTTACATATACACCTCCGCTCTGTAGGTTAAGGAGAAAGAAAAACAGATATCCGGGGTTTGTAAGTTCAAGATTAATCGATAGCAATAATAATGCATCTTTCATATATAGCTAGAGTGATGGGACCGTTATTCAAAAATATTATTCAGCCAAGAAGTCACTAACTCACCATTAGTCATGATAGTCGTAACATACAAACATATATGGTCCATCCAAATTTAAACTTCAATCAAATCAACAATGAGTTGCGCACCCATTCTGCATCGTCTTCGTCATCATCTAATTCTTCACCAGACGAACGGACACCACTGTCGAAGACATCACGTCTTATCTGCTTCTTAGGCAAGCCCGTTTGCTCAAATTCTACTCCTGGTTCACCCGCATGGCGTTTAGGTTTTGATACCTTTTTGGGACTATCGCCGGAGTTCAATCCCCTATCTGGCTGATTTGTTGCTTCTTCAAAAGGATTGCGATCTGTGGCCTTCTGCTTTCGGGATTTCCGGCTGTCAATATCACTTTCCTCATCTGAGTCACTCTGTTCCCTATCAAGTACGCTAGATTCTACTACATCCAAAGTGGATGCATTAGCATTGCGAGTCCCACCCTGGGTTTTCTTCGAATGCCGAGGAATGAAGGGCACATTGTTGTTGACTGCATATTCAATCTCGATGATGCTTAATGTGCTATTAGTTATCTGTGAGTTCTACCTTAAGTACAGGAAAGTCACGTACCGGCTCTTTAGTTTCATATTATCAGGGACGTAGGTCTCAGCTTTACGGTATAGGTCAAGTGCAACTGCTAGATCCCCCCTAAAAAGTTTAGGCCATTAATTACCATTCCATCAGTTATAAGGAGGTTCATTATACTTCTCAGAGTGTGCTCGTGCGAGGGCAACATATGCTCTTCCAGTCTTCTTTTTTGATGAAGGTGATAATACATCAGCTAATTGTATTTCGTGGCTACGTTCTCTGTTATGATTTTGTTCACTGGTTAATTTCAGACATATGAGGCGTACCGTAAAATTAGTAGATTTATATAGCAAAGGTATTATGAGTAAACTACATAAGTTGAAGTAAAGAAAGGCACCTACTATTTTTCTTCTAGCTCAACTAGGCGGCGTCTCAATTCATTATCAAGGTCTTCATGTCTTTTCAATAATGGTGTTAGTACTCCTGATGGCAAGCCGGAGCGAGATCTCATGTCTGGTGGAATAAGGTCTGGAGTCGATGAAAGACTAGAAGGGGGTTTTGCCACCTGCTGCTCTGCTTCTTTCTTCTCGGCTTCTGCCCGTCGTTTCTCAAGTTGCTCAAGCCTGCGTGCAACTTCAATTTCCACTGCTTTTGATATCTAGATAAATTAAGTATGTTAGTATGGCGTACTCATCTATCAGTATTCTATTGAAAGAAATACCCTCTCATCAATTTCTTCCTCCGTCAATCCCAGAATCCCGGAGCTGTTATTACTCCCTCGTCCTCCACTTTTTGTGGATTCAGCGCTTGGTCTTCTCGCGCTCGCACTAGCACCAGAAGTGGCGGCAGAGAATGACTGATAAGCTGAGCTATTACTTAAACCAAAGGTTGACAAGCGTCCTTTGGAAGCCCCTAATAGCTTAGAAGACCCAGCAGTTGGTAATAGTGATGGACGCCCAGACTGTCCTGTAATGACGGAATAAGTGAGAAAACTAAATCACATGGCTCAGCAATTGTGAATTATATACATACGAGATGATGAGGCAACATTTGCGGAAGGCAATGATGGGGCTTGCTGGGCAAGTGCAGCAAAGTGTGGCTTTGGTGCAGGCTGGTTATCCCGAACGTTAACAACCGGTCTGTTCTCTATCTCTTTCGTACGAGTTGCAAAGCTAGAGTATGGTAGTTAGTTTATATGTCAAATTACGAGGTTTTGGGACATATAGGTGATTCCAAAAAGGGGGGAAACATACTTCAGCGTGTTCCAAGTATCCTGTCTGAATTTCGTTCCAGGAGCCAAATTACAGATCAGAAGACCAACCGCTGACCCTCCAAGAGCGTCTTGTAGAATACGAGTAAGCTTCGAATTTCGATAGGGAATCCTCGACTAAACAATATTTAGAAATATAAAGTAAGTAATAGTAAAAAGAACATACAGCTCCTTGATTCAGTGCATGGACAACCTGACCAAGTACACTGAGAGACTTGTTGATTGCTGCGGATTCCGCCATACGAGAAGGGTCATTTCCAGTAAGCTAAGATATTAGGGACTGTTACTGAAGAGTCCATGAGACATTAGTAGTACAAACCTTATTATTTTCTGAACCAGCAAGGTCAACCAGATTTATTTTCCCGGTAATTGCTAAAGACGCGTGTTAGTATATTTTCTTTTAGTCATAAAACACGACAAACTTTGATTATTAGCAGAATCAATCATTTGGACATGTAGAGTCAAAATTGCATGTGACCGTGACGAAGCATGATTGAGATTAGTCGAGCCAACGGAACGACGCTTTGTTGCAGCACTATATTGAAATAATAAGTTGAAATAGCATCTTTCTTGTCCATAAATTTTGCCCACGAGTATATTCTATCAAATTCCGAGACGCTGGACAGAGGAATAGCACTCAGGTAGGCCACAAACACTTGTCCGGCTTCGTTTTCTCTGACAGGAAGTTTAGGAGCCTTGAAAAACAAATAAGAAATAGTTAGGCTTAAGACAAATAAATGACTTACACTCTCACGATCAACAAGAAGGTCATACACCTCTTCCTTGTATATCTCCATGTATGAAGCTGAAATATTCACTTGAACATCGGTAATCGACGCTTGCCGATCAAAAAGATCCTGACGTGAAGAGTTAGCCTTTCAATACACGTATTTACTGAAAGACAAATTACCTGGACTACACGAGGAATAATTCCGGGCTGGGTCTTTGACCCCTGAATTGTGTGCGTCTTCCCTGAAGAAGTCACACCATATGCAAAAACGGTAACCGTCTATAACAATTATATTAGCGCATCTCAATGCAATGTGGTGGCACAAAATCCCTACCACACCATCAAAGACAACATCAAGAAGAGGTTTGACATCATTTTTATAAATTTCTTCTTGAACTGAGTTCGGACCATAACAAGAAGAGAATGGGAATTTGAACCTCTGCGTTTGATCGCGAGGATGATTGACCATAACAAATGAGCCAGTATCGTCATTCTGAACCGAAACAGCCTCGTCGTTCACTTCTCCCTGAATTTTTGGCCGGAGACGCGCAGCAATTCTTATTTTTGTCGCCATGGCTTGTTTGATGATTTACAGGGTCCAGTTTTAAGGTAGCAAAGAGTGGTCAAATTGGGCAAAACGGAGTAAACTCACAACCCCTCCTCAGAGTCACGTGTACGCGTTTGCTCGCGTCGTTTCTTATTGACACTCACTGGGCTGAATCCTAGTGCCGTCACTTGTATACGACAGAAATGGCTAGTTCTCTTTTACCAACAACTCGGACATCTTTGAGCAGCTCAGAGGCTAATGTCGAAATCGAAAAGGCAAATGCCATCATATCAGCTTTCGGGAAAGCACCACTCGCAATTACTCGGGCACAAGGGGATTTTGAAAACAAACTCAGTGAATTGAGTGATAATGATCCTGGGACCTCAATAACTCCACGCCAGATTCCAGCGCATATTGCTACTGAAGTGGAAGCACAGCTAGTGCGTTGTATCAGCTAATAGTTACTTTTACAATATTCCTGATGTTGTTATTATAGTCATTTTTGCGCAAATTGAAATTTAACTATCTCGAACAGAGTGCGAAGGATAAATACATTAAAACTATTGTCGATGATGAAGCAGAGATCATTACTGTGGACGATAATGAAGCCCTTCGTCGTGGTAATGAAGAAAAGAAAGCTCGCCTTAAAGAAGCTAAGGACAGTCTTGCAATGCGTAATGATCAAGTCCATGAACTTGCTCTTGATGTAGAACAGAGTGGGTAAATACTCCTTGTGAAGCTGAGAAAAACATCACCTTATATACTGCTCTAGAATACAAAGCTGCAGAAAGACTGAGGGATGAAATTTCTCGACTTAGTTCCGAGATCTTGGACTCTCGTCTTGCAATTTCTCGGCTTCGGACAACTTATCCGCCCGATTCGCGTTTATCCGTTGCATCTGCGAATTCCAAACTTGAGGAACAGACAGAACAAATGGCTGCCTATGACGTCCAGGTATCAGAGAATGCGACACGTACCGAGCGGATGAAGGAGCAAGTTCAAGACGCCATGCGTGAGGTCGAGAGACTTCGTGTTGAGAGATCGGCAAAGGAGGAAGAAGCTCGTCAGACAAGAGGAGAAGAAGAGGATGAACGTGTTGGAGCTTTGTACGAGTGGTATGATAGAATATTATTCGAGTTCTAGCGAATAAACTAAACTTAAGCAACAAACCAGGTACACGGCCCTCATTGCAATGCATCGTTCGCTGTTCTCACTTACCTCAACCAAACTTGTTGCCGAGAACGAGCTAGAACTCTCTTATGAAGTCCCTGTTGCTACTTCGCGAAATCCACGTCCCGTACCTTTCACCTTGACGCTTCTTTTCCAACCCAATACTCGTGTTCTTGCCGACGCTGCAGTTTCTTCACCTTCCCCCCTGATCTCCAATCTTGATCTCGATGATGTCATAGGAATAAACGTTCAGGCTAATGATGTACAGGGACTTGTACGAGACATAATGTCTCGCGTCCGTGCTGGAGCCTAAGGCTTCATCATCGCAAAAATTGTATGTATTTTTCCCCGTCTTAATTAAAATTATAGGTCACCTAACTATAATGACAGTCCTTTACTATCGGTGTATTATATAAATATTGGATATTTTGTCCGTAGCGTGGCCGCTCCCTTAATTTTCTTCTTTAACCCTGTTAAGCTAACTTTAAACTTTTATTGTTATTTGTAATTCTATTTCTGGCCCCGTTGCATGTAATAGTTAATTGCTTTGAATCAAATATAACAAAAATATGTACGTGTTAATGTAAAACATAAAAGACTGTTCAAAAATAGGCATATATCACGGTCGGGCGTGTAATTGGGCATATGATCATAGAAGTATCAACGAATGTGAGCGTTAGAATGATAATAAATGGGTTCGGGGCAGACGAAGAATCAAGAACCAATTTCGGAAATTTCCTACGGAACGGAAGATTGGTCATTATCTACAAGACGCTGCTGCATCTTGGATTTCTAGGAAAGATTTTATCAGTCAAAAAGTCATTAACATAGAAACACGAAAAACGATTATTACTTACCACTATGTTCAATTTCTCCATATGAGCTGCTCGTTCCTTCGCTCTAGCAGCTTCTTGTTCTCTCCTCCTCCTTTCTTCCTCCTCCTGCTTTATAATGTCACCCTCTAAATATTGTTTCAAGTTTTCATACGCCTCCATCATATTATCTTCTGCAATCTTCAGTTTCGCTTCCATTTCTTGTAACTTCTTTGCGTATTCCTCCTTGAGTTCTTTAATCATGATGTCCTTTTGAGACAGACTCTCTTTAAGCAACTTAATCTAAAATCAAGATTTAGATCCTTGTCAAGGTCAAAAAAATTTGAATGAGGCTTACTTCTTCCTCGTGTTGGCAAACAACAGCTTTGTTAGCCAAGTATTTCTCCATGTGAATACTTTCTGCCGTGTTAGAAAAGACTTGCATGTTATTTACTTGTATTCCATTTGCCATGCAACTTTGGAGTTGCGAAGGGAATCGCAAGGGTGAGGTCTGAGGAGGAGACATCAGCTGATTGAATTGAATGTCCTCTATGCGGGCTTTGCCCTTTCCTAGTTTAGTTGGGGTGGAAGGAAGAACAGGATCATCATTAACGTATGTCACATCAGGGTCAAATGACGGTTCATTTATGAAAGAATAATCAACGTTTTCAGTACAAGGAGCGCGGGTAATCCCCAATGCGGTAGATTGGTTGGATTCCAATATATTGCCTTGGTTCATTTCAAATCCTGAAGGCAACGGTGTACCGGGAACGGAACCTATATCACTCGGGACTGGTGTCGGACATTTGCTAATCTGAGAAATTATTGAACCAGTGGCCCTCAGGCTTCCAGACTTGAAGAGAGATGTTACATTAGTAATCGTTTTCATAATACCGGATTGATGTTGTTCTATATCT
The DNA here is from genome assembly GCA_002287475.2 of Pyrrhoderma noxium. Taxonomy (NCBI): domain Eukaryota; kingdom Fungi; phylum Basidiomycota; class Agaricomycetes; order Hymenochaetales; family Hymenochaetaceae; genus Pyrrhoderma; species Pyrrhoderma noxium. The sequence goes on from CM008262.1 coordinate 562,773, forward strand.
GTGCCAGTCGACTCTTCAATCTCACAAACGTCGGTTTCGGCATAGACGCTGGGAGAATTTGGTGTGACCGTGTCCAGAGTATATTCTGATGTGTAGTCCATGTCCACATCCATGAATGAAGGTGGGTCTAGCAGCATGTCATCTTCCTCTAGTACGATGTACTCGTCGATTACAGATGTGTTTGTAACTTGAGAAAGGCTACTGAGTTCTTCCTTAAGCTGCATAACCTCGTCTAGAAGATCAAGGTGAGTATCATCCTTATCTTCTAGCTCAGATTTTAGCTTCCTATTTGCTTCTTCGAGCTCGACGATTTTTGTTAGGTAGGTACTCAATTTATTGATACCAGCAACGAGCTAAAAGAGGAATAAGTAATTAAAGTAGTTGAGTTTAAGCGTCCAAACCACTTGATGACATAATGCACACCTCAGCCTTTTTCAGTCTCATTAATTTCTTCTCGTTTCCTCCGTGTTGCAAGAGGTATTCTAAGTCAATTTGGAACTGGGGCTTTCCAGAAGCTCGGCGTTCCCATTCCTTCCGAGAAATAGATTGTGTCTCACACAAATAATTACGAATGCGTGTAGGCTCACTACAATCCGGAGCATGCGCATGCTCTGGTTGGAGCTCTAGGGCTTTGGAAGCTTCATTCAACCTATGAATTGGTATATATTTAGAATGGTATTTGACAGCAGGAAGAAATATAATAATTTACTTCTTTTTTCCTTCTGAAGTTAATACAACTTGGCCAGGGGGTGCTTGATTGTCGAGGATCCCAAGATTCATCTAAGTGGTTTTGCGTTATATTGGGTACGAGTAGGAAATTAATGAAGCCTTACAAGTTTTTCACATGCCAAATCGATCCATCTCTTCCATCCCTTGCGGAGTGGATCGTTCTGAGCTTCAGTATTCTTGATAACTTCAATCATAAGAGTTGTCAGCAGTGGTTTAGCATACGTCTATAGATCTGGCGTTATACCTTGGTTTCTGAAAGCCCTTATTGAATGCTTCTTTGACCCATTACGAACTTGTAAATCTACAAGCGCACCAAGAGCATCTGAATGCGAGCGAACGGGTTTATTTTATTGAGTTCGTTTTTTATGAAAGACTAAATTAATACGTACGATCAAGAAGGGAGAATCGTCTTGTCTTCTTGTCCCGATCTTCTGAGGACACCTTTTGTGACCTTGTTGCAACCATTACAAAATTGAGTGGTTTGATATCTCACACAGTTTTGTAATCACGTTCTAGAGAGCGTGGTTCGGTGGTTCAGTGCCGTAGCAAGGCTCTTTCCTGAAAAGCAGAGCTAGAAGATCGACGTAGACTAATAACAAGGCGTTGTTAAGTAGACCTAGTAGCCACGAGAAAGGTAGCCAATCTAGAAAAGTGAAATAAATCGCTTGCAGCACCCGCGTACCTCGCGTGCTGGGGTGGCAGGAAGAAGTGAGGGAATGAGAAGAAGGGAAGGTGGTAGTAAAAAGAGATAATTCAATTTATACATTTTATTAACAGAGGGCCTCCGGATGACCCTACCACTCGTGTTTTTCATTGTTGTTTGCATGTAAACCATAACAATCAAGGAACCACATTCATGGTACAAATTTGGAAGGTGAGTATCCTCTCATCCACGTGATCGTGAGTAATAGCTACTCGAAATGTCCATATGCGCGACATGCGTAGGACATGTCCGTCTATTGTGTTGTCGGTCTCTGCTTTGGAATTCAACGAACGCGCTTTCTCTCGAGGAGCTTAGAAGTCATTATACGTATACAGTAAAGCGCTCCGTCGCTTTGAAGGCCAGTAAAGATGAAGCTCGTCAGGTTTGTGTTCATTTTTTCTTCTTTAGAGAACGATTGCATTTACTTTCCTTCTACATATACAATCGACCTGATCTTCCTGTCGCTCATTCTCGTCATCTTTGTTGTCTATTAACGTCGTAACTATGGGACCCGGTGTATGATTGTTTATCATACTGCCGTTTTATAATTAAACGTTGGAATATACTCTTGTATGGGTTGGATATGCCTTCTGGGGACACAACCACATTCTTGGCAACCTTTCTATCAAATAATCGGGTATATACTACGGAAATTTAACCACATACTTGTGTTGTCCCGGTATGCTCATTGCAATAGGTTCTTGATGAAGCTCAATAATGAAACGGTGACCATTGAGTTAAAAAATGGCTCCGTCATTCATGGAACAATCACTGGTCTGTTTACCAATATCTCTTACAAGTAGTCGAAAAAGTTGATTAATCCAATTTTTTTACAGGAGTCGATATGCAGATGAACACACATCTTAAGACAGTCAAGCTCACAGCTCGTAACCGCCCCGTTGCAGCCCTCGATACACTATCTATTCGAGGGAACAATATCCGCTATTTCGTCCTTCCTGATGCTCTACCACTCGATACTTTATTAGTAGATGATGCCCCGAAGCCAAAGGGTGGGCGTAAGAAGGAGGATGCTGCGAGGAAAAGTGGTCCTAGGGGAAGAGGTGATAGGGCACGCGGTAGAGGACGAGGAAGAGGAAGAGGTCGGTAAATGCCTATCAGCGTTTATGTAGTGGTGGAGGGAAGATGTAAAAAAAAGAGGAGTGATGAATTTTAACCGTTTTTACCCCCTTTGCCGACCTCGCTCACTCCCGTTTGATGCTATCATTGTGTTTGTTGTACGTTTCGTGTTCTATAACTCTTTACGATTCATCCTTTTACCGAAACCCCAAGTTCTGTGTTTCTTGGCATGAAGCGAATCAATATCAATATCTTTTAGTAAGTAAGAGAATCGACTGAAAAACTTTAAGGATAGTCATAAACTACGAGTTGACTCAAAAACGTGTGTGTTGGTGTTTTGTTCAGTGCATGCAATCATACGCACGAATTACTGAATAATCACCACTAGACGAGATAATAATGTCGATGATATAAACGTAATGGAACCTTTCAGTGCCAAAGATGAAAAGGTGGTTTGTGAGGCAAAGGTACCTCTTAAGAAGATCGTTTAAGTTTAAGTAATATCCATACAAAGTTATCTAAATCAACTTCCAGAACTTAACTTAGGTAAGTTGGTCTCTCACATGAGAACGATATATTTATGTCTCCTGGCCCCTATTATTAAATGTGATACATCATTAATCACTTCCACTTGAGGTATAAGAACATCAGATAATGGAATTCACAACACAAGGCCTCCCGCTGTCTTTACCACCAGACACTACCAAGCTCTTCCGCTGTTCTCTAAAGCCAAGTGACCCCCCCCCCCTCCAAAACACATTTTAGCAACCCGATTAAACGACATACAATGTCGAATAATCCACTTTTCTCTATTTCATTAAATATATTGAATCAATTGAAGCACTTAAAGATATCAGAGCCTATCAATATATCAAAATCGAAGTTCATCGCTGGCGGCGGGTTCAGTGATGTCTTCAAAACTAATCATGTTTTTCCCGACAGCCCTACCAAGCGGGCCATAGCCATCAAACGTTTACGTTTCTATATGAAAGAAGATATCGTTATGGTACGTACTAAAGTTATCCCATCTCATATCCTAATTTAAACACCCTATACCATTCCTATGCTTCATTGACTTATCATAATCATCTACCAGTTATTTGAAAAAGAGATATCAGTCTGGTCGAATCTTCGCCATAAAAATATCGTCCCACTTCTTGGATTTGCTTTTGACAGCGAGAGTGGCTATCCTCTTCTCATTTCAGACTGGATGGACAATGGGTCGGCCTGGGATTATGTCACCAAGAACCCAAAATGTGATGTATTCCAACTGGTTTGCTTTATTTTTCTTGTGTATGTTCTTCAGGGTCCATAACTTGATTTATATACAGGTACACGATATCGCTAGAGGACTTTCATATTTGCATGATAATCGTCTAGTTCACTCTGACATCAAAACGGTAAGTCAATAGTGGACTTTATGATCGATAGAACTTATTAACACCTAATTTCATACCAAGGACAATGTTCTTATCTCCTCTGATGGAGTTGCAATGCTATGCGACTTTGGAATGACTAGAGTAATTACTTCTAGCATGTCCTATAAAACGTCCTCTTCTGGAGGTAATAAAGGGACTTCCCGTTATCTTGCCTACGAACTAGTAGCTTTGGCAGATAAATATCCTATTCATACCAAAGCTTCAGATGTCTGGGCATTCGGGATGACCGTTTATGTAAGTTATGCCTTCAAATCGATTTCGAGTATTCACAACTTTCATACGCTGGAAACAAACTTAGGAGCTACTCACATGCCAAAGGGCTTATGGAGATAGAAACGAAGTTCAAACCTCTTTTGCCATTTACAAACGAGAACTCCCCTCCTTACCGACATTTGATCAAATTAGCCACAGAATCACAGATGGCCATATTTTCCAAAAATTAGTGGAAATATGTGTGTCTTGCTGGGAACACAACCCAGAACAAAGGATCGATATGATAGCAATCCTTTATCACTTGAGTCTTTTATCAAACCACTGTAGTTCTAGCAACATCAGTGCTCTTAGTGATGTTCAGACAGATCTTGCTTTGGTTGAACCCGAAATACCACCTGAAATACCAACTGAAATGGTATTACCACCTGAGGAAACTGACCCCGTTGAAGGTAAAGAAAGAACGCTTCTATTTATATCAATAGCTTGTAAGCTAAAATACATTTTTATTCAATTTCATCAGACCTGAGGGAAATAGTTACAAAGGCCAACATCGATGATCTTACCGCATCACAAGAATGGAAAAAAGGACGTAGGCTTATAGAAAAGAGCCTACGCAAATTCGCCCTAGGTAACAATTCAGCGCGTTTATTCACTCTTCCTATCAGACTAGATTGATCGTTCTCCTCTTCTCTACTATTTTTTAGACTTTGTGAGTGATGCTCAAAAAAGGTGGCGCTAACAGTATTTGAGTGAGAGAATCATCGGGGAATGATCATCAATTATTGAAACGACGAGCGAGACTTGCCGAGAACGAGGCCTCTATAGCTGCTATAGGGTGGAGGGATATGTATACGAGCCCTGAGTACTACGTACTAATAGTAATTGTGTATTCCTCTGAAGGAACTATGCGTAATTTATATTGATTTCTCCTATTCCGTGCGCTAGTGTATACGGAAAACTATCATTTAGTCTCTCATATTTTTCACCTAGAGCCTGATTTGATAGAGATACACAATAATATGTTTATCTCTAAAAAAATACGCCACCACAATTGTGAAAATACAAGTGTATGCGTCTTTAATTGGTATAAGAGCAACATTCGGGACTGACTCTGGAAAGGAATTGTTGAGTAGCAGGCCATACACGTACAGGTACCTTTTCTTTTGTCTCTAATAAATAGTTACTTAGCACAGAGATTGTAATCTGTGAATAAAAAACCTTCTCCTCCCTTTCTATCAACTTGAAGGGCCACCGTTCTGTAGAACAAACTCTATTATTCTAGATCTCTAATCTAGTCTAGATTTTGAGCAATTAAAACAACTGAGAAGTGCTATATTATAATTTTGATTTCGTTCATTTTCCCGTTTTCCTACTATTAAACCAGAACCAGGTTATTCTCTTATCCTTTTATTGTGTGCTAAAGCACAATCCTACCAGCCCACCTAGGCACGGGTATACATTCCCTTACGCTCCCTGCCCCAGTAAGGGCCGAGACAAGTCTTTCCATACCCATCCCAAACCCTCCGTGCGGCGCGCCTCCATAAACCCTCAAATCACGATACCAGCTATACTGGCCAAACTCTCCGTCTTTCCCTTCATCTCCGACTTTACTCTCTACAGATGATGAGGCCGACCCATAATCGGCACCAGACGAAGAACCATCAAACCCAGCAATCCTCATGGCCTCGTCTAGAATTTTCACCCTTTCTTCCCTCAAACTCCCACCGGCAAGTTCTCCGATACCAGGTATAAGTAAATCAAAACACTCAACCGTCTCCCCTTCTTCCATCCCCCCTTTCTTGTCCGCAACACGCATATAAAATGGCTTAATTTTTCTCGGATAGTGTGTAACAAATACCGGAGTTGGTCTTCCCTCTCTTAAACCTGCTTTCTCTGCTAACCACCTTTCGTGCTCACTCCCAAGTGGTTCACCCCAACTAGGTCTTCCACTCTCAAAAATTGCCTCTCCTATCCCCTCCGCCCTACGAAATAGCTCAAGGGCATCTGTATACGTTATTCTTGGCCACTTCTCCGACCCGTCGGAATAAAGCGCAAACACCTTTCTTGCCCTGCTTGCGATGGTTTCCTCGCTTCTGAACCCTGGTTGTCCAGAGCCGACGTCAACCCCAGTAGAAGACGGAGAAGAAGTAGGAGCAAACATCTCCCTGACGCCTTCTTCTCCTTCTTCCGCCCTCACGACCCTCTCGACAACCTTTTTTACAACACCTTCAACAACATCACATACTTCCCCTACGCCCCCTATCCTCCCCTTTCCTTCCGTCCCAAGTCCACATCCAGCCCAAGACCATTCAGCCTCAACCATCCAAAACTCTGCGAGATGTCTCCCTGTCTGACTATATTCAGCTCTGAATGTGGGTCCAATAGTATATACCCTTCCATGTGAATGTGCCAGTGCCTCAAGATGTAGTTGAGTAGAGACCGTTAGATATCCAGGAGTATTGAAGAAATGGTGTTCTTGCTGTTGGTGAGTATTTTGCAGTAACGATGAAGAAGAAGGTGAAGGTGGAGAAGCTTGGGGCGACGAAGCCGAAGCCGACGGAGATCTTGAGTCGGGAGGTGCATAAACCATAAATGCTTCTCCCGCTCCCTCACAGTCATTTGAAGTGATTACAGGTGGGTGTACATATAAAAAACCTTCGTTCTATAATCCCAATACCGAATCCGGCGCATTGCATATAGCATATAAACGAATCATTAGTGAATTAATGTCCATGTCATCAAAGATTTAGAATAAACTCAATGATAGGTAAAGGAAGGTAGAAAAGTATGCTAAATTGAGAATTAAATGTATATAAGACAAAAATACGTACATCAAACCAATCCTGAACGCCCCTCTGAATATGATGTCTGACTCTCAGCATTTCACCAAGCTTATTTGTCCTCGTCCGTAAATGACAATGATCCCTTAGATATGCCGCCGATAATTCTTTTTTGTGAAGTGGGTACGTCTAGAGAATATGAAAACGAGTTTAAAAGAATCAGAGAAATATGGACTGTGGAGTCAGAAGACCTAACGTACCTCAGGTGGACAATCCCCGACGTACTCGAGAGCACTGACAATGAACTCTGGTTCCTTCTCACGACCAGCGGTATCGGTATGTTTAGTCAGGACGCCTTTCAACCTCACACTAGCCCCATTCCGTATCCTGCAATCCGTTATCAAGGTTCATGAGCACCTCGGAGTAGAGAAGATATGGAAAAGAGAGGTATACGTACACCTTGTCGACTCTATCATCTTTCTCTGTCTCCTTTCCTTTGCCTTTATCTAAGCTCCTTATAACATTATCCTCTCCCTTTTTTTGGTATCTAAATACAGCTTGTATATCTTTTTTCGTCGACCCATCCGTGACAACAACGAATGTCACCCATTTCATCCTTCTAACAGATTTCACCCACCCGGTTAACGTTGTCAGTTCTGATAAAGTATCTATTGTTTTTCCATCTCTATTCGCCCTGGTATTATTTTTCTCGATAGAAGCCAATATTTCCTGGATGGTAGGTGGCAGCAACCGCGTTTTATTCCCAGAACTTCCAGCTAACTCGGTCTCCCCTACTACTTCTCCGGCCCTACTTTCCCTACATACTAAGCTCGTATTAAGCCACCTATATGCACATCTATTTCCCATACTGTCTCCTAATTTCCTTATGGCAAGGATACGAGAAAATGTTGGACGTGTATAACCTCGGACCATTTTTAAACTCGGTAGTCTTGTTATCGTCCCACTCTTATAATAACTTCTCAGGGTGCATTCACGTTGTGCGTCTTATTTAAGTAGCAGTAGCGGTGAGTGTCAATATGTAGGCTTGATCTCCAAACTAGTAAGAAAGGTGAAAAAGACGCGTTCTAAATTTAGGCGCCATCATTACTCCCGCGACACACGCGAATGACAGCTGAATCAGACTCTTAAGTTGGCTATGTACTACTAAAAAGGAAACAATAATACCACTTGACTCTTCAAATTTGCTTTGATAGACGCATAACCAGTTGTCTACTCATATATACCCTATGCAAAACAATTAATCGAAAAAGGTATTATGAGTAGAATAAATAGGTCCTTTCTAGTCTTATTTACGCCGCCGTCGCTTCAGCACTAACAATAAGAATTCTAACTTTCTTCTATGATCATCTCTACGCAGAGTGACAGTCCGTAAATTTTGTTAAATCACTGGACTGCTAAAGTGATTCAAAGCTCTCACTAGTCGAATACCAACTCATCACACAAGTACATAACTTACCCATCTTATTTAAAGTGCGTTTGACGGGTATTAAATGGCGGATTTTAAATGGATAATGGTAAAAAATTATTTGTAAGGAGTGAATGATTCATAGACATAAATTATACGTTGTGTGATACAGTCAATAAACTATAATTACGCCGAAAATAATGAGACAATTCCGACTATGTGTAGTTTCTCATTCCGTATCAAAGTGAAGTTTGAGGTGGAAAGAACGACCCAGTAGATTGATAATCCTACAATCGCAAATATTTCCGTGAAGTTTGGTAGGTATTCGTATCATGAGTTCTCCCCTCTCGCCTCGTCAATCACCAGATTATCTTGTCTTAAATTCCAGATAATGACACTAAAGCTCTTGTCTAAGGTCCATACCCTGACTGTCTCATCATCGGACTCCCATCCAACAATTGACGCACAAGTATCTTGCCCACTTTTGGTGACCCAAACCAGTATTATTCTATTATCAGACCCAGAAACGATACAAGACCCGTCGTAGAAGTATGCTACAAAAGAGATGAATTTTGAGACTGAAACAATGCTATTCTTGCTTGGAGAGGATTCTACCGTTCAAACCGGGTCTTCATGTCCTCTAAGTGGACCAGCCTTCATCTCTCTCCTATGCACATCCCACATAACAGTTGCCATATCAAATGATACAGACGCAGGATATTGGTCATCGAGTTAGTATGAGGGACGACTTACAGACCCAGATTAGTACAATGGTTCACTGTCTTGCTTTCCAGTCTCTGCAATGCATATATAGATTTTCCTAAAATTTCCACCAAATATAACTAACTCTCCATTTATTGGGAATACAGCTGACTCCTGCTAGTATTCCACTGAATCATCCAATTCTTTATCTGATCTGTCTAAGACATTGGTTCAATACTTCGATTATTTATCCAATTTGTCTGAATCATATACACAGAATCTTTTGTTCCTTCATTCTTGACTTTTTCACTGGTACTCACTCCAATCCATTGAGTTGCAAGTGAAAGAGCGGTACGGGCATAATCATTGAAAATACTGGCTGCATAATTCCTCCGAGTATGATACATCACATAAATGGTGAGCCCAGTTATAGCAGATATATCGGGAAAAGGGCAAGCTGGGATGCCATATATTTTTTATAAAAGAGAAAAAGCAATCCAAACACTATCATCACAACGATATCCTATCAACTGGCTTTATATAGTTTGCCGATGGCAGAAGCCCCTTACAGAGACCTGAAGAAAAATGGGTAACTAAGGACAACAACACTTAAATACGAATTTGACACTTTCGAAAATCGTTATCCGCAGTTATATGCAAAAGAACTCTCTAATCCTCATTGCACTTGCGCTATGGATGAGCGTGGAAGAGTTTTAGCCTTCAAAAAGCTTTCGGAAGTTCTCCAAGATCGTTTACTAACCTTCCACAGTAAATTCCAGTTTCTTATTACAACAATGGGGGGGAAGACTTTCTCGATTTTATTTCTCTACCAATGTCCTAATAATTCTCATAGTCAGAACTCAGAAGAGAGCGGAAACGACGCCTCAAACACCTGAAACACGAATTCTAGAAATCAAAGTTAGGGAAGTACCTAGAGGTACTTGATGACTGGCCGTGGGATGACAGTACGTAAATACTAGTAGATGCTACTGATGGCTGGTTCGTATGGGCATCTACCGCAGCCACTTGCATCTAAGAGTATACTCCCTCTTTTTAAAAGGCCCGTTAAGAGTAAGGAGATTTTTGGCACGTATCTCAAAATGTTAAACGAGCCTTTTTTAGAGAATGTATTTGCCTGAGAAGGTAAAAAAACATCTCTTTACAAGAGTACTTTCTCTCATACTCTTTGGAGAATCTCCCCTATCTGATCAAATAGATAATATATAGATTCAATTCAAACATATACACTATAAATATAGGCATATCAGGTCCAACTTCATGGCCTATAAGTGAAAACTTTCGGGATCAACTAGTAAGTTTCATATACATCATGATTGTGATTAAGCATAGAGACAAAGATGGGACAACTTCGCTCGTGATAATCTTGGCTAGTAAAGGCAGCATTTTCAACAATACGAAGGATGAAGAAAAGATATACATAATCTTAGGTCTCGCGGCAATTATCCGTGGGTTACAAATGATCGTAATATCAAAAGAACCGTCCGTCGAGATGATACTAATCATAATTATTAAAGCAGCTCTAGGTGATTGTATGGATCTCATATATGAAGTGACCGAAAGGAGTTTGACTATGCTTGTATGATATAAGATAAAACACCCGTTACTAGTTGTTACTCAGCTCATGATCTCTTCCATATTTGATTGAACCTAAAACTACTCTTCTCTATATCACATCGCATTTCCGATGCACAGGATGCGGTGATGGTATGGATCCCTTCTTTTTCACAACCAACGAACCAAGGAAGCAGATAACCTACCGGTAAGCCACACGGTTTATCCATATACGCTAGCGTTAGACGCCCAGGTAAAAACTTGTGCGTGCAATTTATACAATTAAATTACAACATACATATCCGTTCTTCGTGAGTATATTCTTGCGGTAAAATTGTGGCCCCATTTACCCAAGAACAATATCACTATTATTAGCGTTCTCCTATCGCAACGACAATTGTAATTCCAAAACTCTGTGCTGCGCTCTCCTTATCCCCTGCCTTCTCCCGGATCCCGGTATCGACTTATGCTTTATGTTCTATAATACTTAAATTTTATTCCGAACCGATGACAGTGATAACATCACGGCATACACGCACTTGTACAAACCAATACCTCCCGTAAGTCGGATCTCGAATATACAAACAAACGGTTGAGCGAACAAGCGAGCGAAGGCTAATATCAAAAGAAGAGGGCGGGGACTCCGAGGAAGAAGGATGAGAGGAAGGAATAACACACATCTAACATCACTACCATTACTAACGTCTGCTACTATTACTAACGTTACTAAAAGTGCCACCCACCTCACATCAGTAGGTTGATTAAGATTCATAGCCACGATGTAGGCTGTGTGAGACTGACTAGTCCAATAATACGAAAGAAAGGGAGAAGGGAGAAGACAATCACCACCACGACGGCACTCAATTGATCAAGTAGTTCAGGTAGTAACAAACGCAGATAAGCAGACAACCGTCCTCACCCCCTCCCCTTAGTCAGTCCTGATTATTAGACTGGATGAGCCCTTAAAATCCCTAACACACTCAATTAGCCAGACAGTCTGGAAACAGCTAACCTGTTTTGCACGCTAAAGTTAAACCCGAGAGAATGAAGTTAAAGATTTAAGGGTCTGTATATGTGCATAAACGAGCGTCCAATCCTACAACTACGTATATGCTTCCCGATCCCTTGTACTAAGGTAGTAAGTAAAAACGACGCACACGTACGCCGCCCCCCGAAAATCAGATATAGTAGGCACGTGTTCGATGTTAACTTAATACGCCAACGGAATAAAGGGAGAGAAGAGGAGCTAGAAAGCCTCGTGTGAGGGTACTCATGTTAAATGATGATTAGTCAAAGTTTGAAGGTAAACATTTATGGAATTACTGATGCGAAAAACGAAGAAAGAAAAAAAAGGAAATTGATGTGAGAGAAAGGAGGGGAAAGGGAGAGAATTAGATAGACGAAGCGAACTTAAGCTCATGGATCGCGGATAATTGGAGGGGGAGAGTGAATGAGAGGAGGGGGGATCGAGAGCGAGTCGAGGAAATGCAAGAAAGTGCCGAAACCATCTGGTGCTGATGATAGAATGAAAGGGAAAAAAGAAAACGGGGAGGGAAACTGTTCGTTTCGCAGAAGGCTTCTGCGTGGAAAAGCGGTAAGGAGAAGATGCACAGCCACAATTCAGGGCTGTTCGGTATCTTGCGATGTTTGTACAAATTGAGATCAGATCTCTCTCCTCTTTTTCTTCCCCCAGATATGGTAACAAATAATATATAAATATATATGATGATGATATATATATAATACATATTATTCGTCCCTTTTTCGTATCCAAATCCCCATCCCCTCACTTTACTTGTCTCTTTCCTCCAGCTTGTCCGAGATAAAGATGCCATTCGTCAAAGTGAGCTCTGGAACACAGTTCCACTATCAGATCCCATCCTGCCCAGACCACAAAAACCCCTTCCTGGACCCAAGCAAACCAACGGTCCTTCTCCTCCATCCTCGTCTATTCGACTCCTACTTCTTTGCTCCCCAATGGCGTGACCCACGTCTCTCCCTCAACTACAATCTCCTTGCAATAGATCACCATTACCACGGAAAGACAAAAGCCAAGCTAGATGATTCCCCGTACGATTTCCAACTAATCGCGAAAGAAATCATCATGGCTCTAGACAAGCTTGGTGTTTCTAAATGTCATGTCTTTGGTAACTCCTTGGGAGCTCCTATCGCCTTCCGTATCTATGCACAGAAACCTTCTCTCGTCTTGTCTATGATCTTGTGTGGCAAGCACCCACCTGTGGAAACGGAGGAGAATAAGGAACAGTACAAGTTCATCCGGGACTCTTGCTTTGCAAAAGACGACCAAGGCCGCGATAGGCTCGCATCAGATGTCGTACATGGCCTACACTACGTCTATTTCGGTGATGAGACAGGCGCAGGTTAGTATACACTCCATGCATATATGCACTGACTACTTCATCACTAACTCCCCATTCTCTCTACAGATGCAATCATCGATGAATGGGCAGCAACATCCGCCTTCCGCCCCTCTAACGTACTCCTCATCACCAAAATATTCTCATCTCTTCTAGACCGTGTCCCCCTTCCTCAATCCACTCTTGACGCCATAACTTGCCCGATCCTCATCATCCATGGTGGGGCTGATGTTCCATACCCAGTCCAATGTGCCTATGACCTCTACGACGCCCTTCCTAATGCCAAAGAAAAGAAGTTGGTTATCGTCGAGAATGCACCCCATTTCTTGAGTTGGACTCATGCAAAAGATGTGAATGACGCGATGGTCGAGTTCCTGGACGGGCTGGAACATATCGATTCGAGGGAAATGGTGGAAAAAGTGGCGAGTGAAAAAGTAGGGAAAGGTGAGAGGCTTATTTCCTTGTTCTTTTACTTTTTCTTTACCTTCTGAGTCGTCGCTATACCTCCATTTCTCTCCTACATCTCTCCAACTCGGGCCTACCAACACCCTTGGGTTTGGTTGGGTACAGAGGCAGAGGCGTGGAGCGACTATCGTGCCCTCATCTTTAGTTAAAGAAGATCGATGGCTTTTTCGATTACTTGATCACGGATTCTGATTTTGGTTTTGGTACTAACGTTTTATGTGTACGTCACTAGATATGGACCCGGCAACTCAAAGTCTACAAAAGAAAAAATCGTTCTGGAAAAAGATTGTTGCATGATATACCTTCCCCAACCGGACTTTTTTTCCCTTGCTTACTTTCTCATTCACCTCATCTCTCTGTACGGGCGGACGCATTACTTCTCTACACGACTCACCAACCTCTTAAGATCTCAATCCCTCCAATTGGCGTCCGTTTCGTTCATGCATCGACTCACGAAAATACGCTAGTAAATGCCCCACATCATTTATAGACTTCTTTACAAATTCTGTATATCTTCTGTTCTTACGTATTTTTCTACCCTTCGGCTTTCACGGCTTTCTCTGACCCCTTCCTCCGTGGACTACCCAACTTCGTATCACTTTTCCCTCCCTCAGTCCAATTTCACACATCTCCCAAATCTTTAACGCCCAGTCTCTTCCATATTTTACTCGTTCATAAATCTGTTATTTTACCTTAACGTTTTGACATTTAACATTTTGACATTTTTGACGTATGACATATGGCATTATCTTGTACCATCATATCGGATCTATCATACTGGATTTTCTTTTAGAATTTTATGCCATTCGGTATTGAAATGAAATGGAAACGATGAGGCGAAAATTAAGTAATATGAGCTACTTGGAGTACACTGTAAGAAATTAAGAGAGATGGCTGAAAGAAACTTGAAGAAATGAATTCAGTTGTTATTCTTATGTGACAGTAAATTAATAATAGATGGTGTGTATGTGTTCTGTTCGTTTTATGCATAACACAAATAACTGCTTGACTATCGTATGCACTTGTGCACAACAATAATTCAATTATTTACCTTTCTCTTCACACCTCCCTCTCCACTCCTCTAAACCCCACCCCTGGGGTCCTCACGGTTCAGGTCTATAATCACCAGGACCAGATGGCAAGAATATGAAGAACTTAATATCGGTGCCTCAGTCCGGTGGACGCGGTATTCCCCTTATCACTCAGTACGCGAATGCACGCACGTATATACACATGGATGGACGCGTGAACACTAGTTACCAAAGCATTGATTATTAACTAGCACAACAAGTTAACCGGGTCCCGGATACCGGACGTCTTTTCCACCGAGTTCTACTTTCATTCTCAAAAGAGTGGGTAAAAATGAGTAAGGTATGTAAGTAAATAGGCGTCCCTTTCCTTTTGTGCGTTTCTCCCCCTTAACTATCCTTTTTTTTTTTTTACAAGAATCTCTTTATTGTCCCTGAAGAACTCGTGCAGCGAGTCTAGGCTTTAGCTATGTAGATCTGTATTGACATCAATATCTAGTAGTAGGGAGAAATAAGAGTAAATTGAACCTTGAAGGCTTGAAGGAACGTGTACTGCGGGAGGAAACTCTATTACATCCAGGCCAATGGATTCAGTTGTGTTAATTAAACTAACTTGGGTGAAAGTATACTTTTGAATGTAAGTAATTAGTTTATGCATCCCACATCGTATGATGCGACTAGTCACTTGTTAATAATCTAATATTAGGAGTTGGTTTGCTTTATTACTACTGTTAATACTAATTTCTCGTCTACCTCGTTTCCCTTCGCACTCAATTCTCATCTAAGCCACTTCATGGCTAATCTAAGATTATTGCATGCGAATTCAAAACTTTATTATTACCATCGCCGGTCCCACCTAGACTACTAACCGAAATTACTAACACTAGTACAATGATGAAATGCCATGCTTGTGTATTCTGCTCTCCACTTTCTAATTACCACCCCCAATCTTCCACTTGGAACTCTGACGCCATTCGAAAAGGAAAAAAGAGAAAAAGAGAAACTAGCACTCGACTTGTTCTAGACTCCAAAAACCTACTACTCCTCCTAGTCACCCTCAGCTCAAAACCTTAAATCCGACTTAACCAATTGACTAACCATCCGACCAACTTTACTCGAATGACCGAACAGACCATCCAATCAACTTCCTCCAAAATCCCGACCGACTGACCAGTCCTCTGAATCAGTTACCGTACCCGCATACCGATCTTTATACCTTCCCCTTTCTCCGCTCCTCCGCTCCTTCACTCCTCCTTTCGCCGATCGCAAATGGGCATGTAGATCGTAAAAATCGTAAATCACAAATCGGCTAGATCGAGAAATTGCACAAGCCCGAACTCCCGTTCTTGTCTCCGTTACTTATTTCCACAGTTCCACAGTTCCATGTCTTTTTTTCACACTTCCATGCGACCTCCTCCCACCCGTTTCCAATCCGTTCCTCCCTTTTTAGGGGATAAGAATACGCCGTTCGGGATTTGGGATTTGGGGTATCATAAACTGGTCGGATACAATAAAATGGATGAAAGGAAAACAAACCTTTTTCTATACGGATCTGTTCCCCAAATCCATTTTAATTATTATTATCATACGAAGCTACAACACTTATAGCAACACTAGGACAATTATGTAGTATTGTAAATAGTTTTCCCTTATCGGGCGTCTAGCTCAGTGGTAGAGCGTTCGCTTTGCATATTTAAGTTCCAGAGTGAAGAATAGTTTGAGACATATTTCTGCTTGCGAAAGGTCACGTGTTCGATCCGCGTGTCGTCCATTTACATTTTTTTTAATCTTCTATTCTATTTTTGCGTACTTTTTGCATCTATCTATTTACATGCATTTGATTCTATATACGTCAAGATTATGAAAGGTAAAAATAGAGTGCCTACGCAAAACAACACATGCAACAACACGTCTAAACAATAGCGAATTTATAAAGCAACGTAAGGGACGTCTTCTCAATGGGTATCTAAGGTGTCAAATTCTAGCCTAGCCTATAGCTACCTTTCTAAACAGACATAGCACATGTAATGTTGAGGAATTATCAGGCTCATACCCACGATACTCGGGCTCCTACCGCTTCAATTGATTCGTCTAATCATATCCGTTTATTCTTTAATTCAGTCTTTCAACCATACAAAAATAAAAATAAAAACTTGTTACATGTATCGGAAGTCCCCGAGAATAATTTCATTTTTTTCCCTGCAACCCTTGCTTCCGTTGACACATACCAGTCGCCATGCCCATGATCAATCTCTATCATATACCCAATGCATGAATACGCGGATATTCCCCGTAGTAAGGGGGATTGAAGGGCAGGCAGACAATTTCCGAACCCCCCCCCCCCCCCTGAAGAGATTGAACGGAAAGGAATCGTAAAGGGAAAGGGTGGGTGGGCTTCTGAAAAGGAAGAGATATGCGTGGAGCCACACCATTTTCTGGTAATTATATTAGGACTACTTGAGTGATACATACACATTATAAACATGGGTTAATCATCACTATTCTTTTCTTTGATGTCGAAATACAGTAGTCTTGCGTGATAATATTAGAGAGGTGGACCTCATATTACCCATATATTATCGAACTTCAACAATCTTCACTTACCCCGGAATGAGGATACTCATTTTGGATGGTACATCCAATCATTTGGACAAAGTCGTACATGTCAAGATAATATGTAACGCGGCAGAACAATACACATATATAAAGTTATACATTAGTTTTCTCAACCCTGTAAGACCAGAAAGTTGAGCGAAGCCGATCAAACGAGTGACACCTGATCACGACGTCCCCACCGTGAGGTAAAGAATTAGGGCAGAGAAGAAAAGGGGGAAGGAAGAGAGGAAGGGGAAACGTCAAGCCACTTCTCACACTCAGGAATCGATAGATGTGGACCTGAGGATAGGGAAGTTTATTACATACATTAAGCCACCACCAACCATTAAAAGTTAATTGCCTCTTCTCATATACTATTTTACATAATGATTTTACGAAATAACTATCTTTACGCAGATAAGAAAGGGGAGATTAGGAGGAGGTAAGATAAAGAGCTCGCTAAAGCAAGGCAGGGTAGATAAACATAAGAAAACTAGAATACTAGATAATAAGAAAAGGGTGGCTAAAAACATAAGTAATCGCAGATAAAAGGACTAATTACAATACAACGATCTCCATATATACCGGACAAAGGGGGCTATAAAAATGAAAACTTCGATTTAGACTGCGCGCTGGGGCTATCATTCCCTTATTAATTAGCTCCTTTCCCCTCCGTTTACCTTATGTACGCACTTTACCCTACCTTACCAAATATTGGGCTTTTCTTACCTTACCCTGAAGAAAAAAGCCCAAGATTGGCGGGCTTAGTAGAGGATGAACGGGGATTCGGAATTATAAATTTAATTATTGGCCACTGAAAAAGGGATGGCAAAACGAATGTGGTGCGACTGCAAAAGAATGAGCAAAAAACATTGAACCCGCGTAGCTTTTTGAGATCATACGAAGAGTAACTCAAAACACAAAACAACCTCATCTAGATAAGTTATTAAGATCTGTCTCATCCGAAATCTCAAATACGAGTATTTAGGGGTGATGACGAAGACTAATGACAAGTCTACATAACATACATAAAAATTGTACCCGCGACTTCGGAACTTTTTTATCCTCTTCCCTTTCCGGGCCCGAGGGGAAAGGATTTCTTCTCTTCTATTTCGCCAATTACCGAGCCCGTGTAACTACCCGAGGAATTGAAATGAGCCGAAATCAAATAAGAAATGAATTCAAGTTATAAAAGAGGGGGGGCTTAGACAGTCAATATATAGAGAAGGATGATTTTCGGGATTATTCTCGTCCGCATGTTTGGCGCAACTATTCATCCGTCTATCGACCCCACTTCACCGAAAACGGATCAATAGTGTAAGCTTTCCTTTTCGATGCATATTTTTAATGATACCGTACGCCCACATTTCCGTTTTCCGGTCAGGCAATTTGGTCCGTGTATCTCATTATCCGAAAAATTCGCACGAGGGAGGAAAAGAATTATCAAAAAAATACGCTTATTATCATGCTAAGATTATATGATTTTGCCTTGTCTTACTAAACTTTGAAGTCCGATATTTGTGTTCTTATTGGTGCTAGTGCTAAATCAGGTCATAAGTCTGTTTATTATCTATGGGAAGTGTTCTACAACGATCCTCATCTCGGTGGTGCTTGTGGAGAAATTCATGCCATGATCAAGGGTGGAAAGAAGTTATTAAATCCTCTCGTAGCAGCCCAGAACTTCAAATATAAAATGTCCAATATCCTAGATATCTTGAATCGTCATTCGGATATGTATTTGTGCTTCCTGGAGCGTTCTCTGCTTACCGTTACCGTGCAATCCAAGGACGTCCCCTTGAGCAATGCTTCTGGTGGTTACTCAAGAGGATTTGGGCAAGAAACGAACGGTGATTGAGGAACTCAAGAAGTTCTTTGTGAAAGTGAAGAGAGAGTGGATGAAGCCAAAGGACCAGGTCATCGGACATATCGTTTGGGCACCTCCCGTCAGCTTCTCAACCCCTCTTCACAGTTATACGAGGGATGTTTGCGTCTTCAAGCTCGACAAGGAGAGGTTGTCGCAGAACTTCAGGGGGAACGTGCTTGACTTAGGTGTGTGCTGATCCGTCTAGCTAGAGGCGTCTCGTCTTACTGTTCATACTTCAGGCCTTGAGATTGAGCCCAGCAAGTTTATCAGCTTGATGTACCCTCATACCAATGCGCCATCCGGTGTCGATTACCCAGTTGAAGGTTTGCTTGAGCCGAGGCATTCTCTCCGCCGGAGAGATACGAACACCCAACAACAAGGACCACAGCGATGACCCTATGCAATATGTGATAAAACGGGACCTCACCACGCGCACCACTATTGGCCAGTTAAATGGATTTATGTCTCACGTTCGCCGTTACTTCACTCTAGAAAATTGCGATTCAGTGAAAGTAGCAGTCTACCAGTATTACAATGACTCCGGACCGTTTTCTAGGGGCGGGGATTCTGGATGCATTGTTGTCGACGCCCTTGGCAAGTTCGTCATGCTCCTCGCTGGTGGCACGGGCTCAACCGATTCCTCTGACATTATGTTTGGTTCGCCGATGTTCTGGCTGTGGGATGTCATCAAGGAAGCCTTCTCTGATGCTAACATTTGCTTCAAAGATGGCAACTAAGTTCTCCTCTTCCTTCTACCTCATCCTCCTATACTTATGTACAACCTTAATGTCAAGGCCTTGGCGAGCCGTCCCACGGCGTCTGTTCCTGAGACTTCTATTTCTTCACTATGCAACGTCCTACACAACTCTTTATACTGCGTAGACTTGGATCTGCTGTCATTAGGGACCTCTCAGCTCCGGTGGAAAGTAAAAACTCAATTTTAAGGTTTTGATATGGCTAGTCCTCCCATATTACGCACATTTTAAATGAGTTACGCATTACAAGAAGCAAGAGTTTGAATCAATATGTGAGTCACTGTGTTAACTCGGTTACGTTTTCTCTCTCATTTTGGGGTAGTACTAAGTAATATTAAGAAAGCCAGCTCTTTCCCGCCCATATTGCTACGTGTATTCGTGTAATATTACTGGTTGGACGATTAGATTTGTTTTAGCTCAGTTTCGTTGGAAAGGGGGTAAATATCATGCGAGATATGTTTCTGATATCCAGCGCTTTGACGTATGATTGGCCAATTATAAGGCCAATTAAGTATTAGTTTACTTGTGCCGGGGGTTCGGCCTTTTGGAGACAATTTCTCTCCCTTCTTCTTTTTCGGATTTGAGTTAGCCTGTGCGTTCCTCTAAGGCGAAATTCGGGGAGACATGATATGACATATGGACATTCGGATCGGGTTGCTTGAAAGAAGCCTGGTGAAAGTCTTTTTTCAATAAAGTTAGTAATAAACACTACACCATCTTCTGATGTAACACGTTGCATCGTTACAACACATTGCATCTTTTTTCTTTATCGATTTACCCTGTTATTTCTTATTCGGACGACATATGTTCAAAGTAAGGAGGCCGTCATCTGCTGATGGAAACCCAAGAGAAAATAACAAACAAACAAAAGATATCAAGTCCACTCGTCTATTTTACGTTTTATCCGTTTACAGAAAGGTGAACAAGAAGAATCTGATTAGGCCGATTAAAGTGCTCTGGACAAGGGTGCAAGCCAATCAAAGATAAACCTTGATATAAAACTCAAATGTCACAGAAATCGGTGGCGGTTTCACTTCAAGCTCCCCGAACGCTATTAGGGATAACAAAGTTTGTCTTACAAAGGGCTTTTAAAGTTACAGAAGAAGGTTTGCAAGCTGAGAATAACAAACTCCAGATGGAGCCCTGGCCAACAAAACCATTCTAGAGGAGATAAATTAATTCTTCAAAGAGGGCTACAGAAGGTGATGATTGGCTCGTTACTGTCGAACCTGAGATTTATCCGTGATCCAGGTAAATATTTGATTGGAGGATCTTACTACCTAAGTATGCTCTAGTTTGATCATGTGAACTATTGTCCCTGAAGCTAAGATGAGGTCAAACGAAAATTTGAAGAAAGGTAGGAATATGGGCCAGACGTCGAACCATTGCGTCACGAGTCTTCATCTCTGACTAAGCAGCGATTGTTATTCATGTGCATGTGACAATCCTACACGTTCAACCACATAATTAAATAAAATCTATAGGCGATCACTTACTACAGGGATGAGTTCAGAGGAAGGTCCAAATGCATTCGAGTTGCTGAATGTAAGCGTAGAAGCTTCAGATGCGGAAATAAGAACTGCATACCGAAAGCTCTCACTCAAGGTCCATCCAGATCGAGTATGTGGATTTTTTGCTGAGTCGCGTTAAACTCGTATACTTATAGAATGTTGTATTTATATTAGAATCCAAACAACCCTACTGCAGCTCAAAAGTTTCACGAATTGAATCAAGCCTATGAGCTCCTCTTGGACCCACTTCGTCGCCTCGCTCTTACTTCTTCACTCAAGGCGTCTCTTGCACGCAAGGCTCGTTTTGCAAAGTTCGATCAAAAGAGGAAGAATTTGCAGGAGGAACTCGAGCAGCGCGAGCGAGAGTTTAAAAAACGAAAATTAGATGAAGCTAAGGAGAAACAGGAACGGGAGAGTGAGAATACAAGGATTATGGAGGAAGGCAAAAAACTGCTCGAGAGGAGGATTATAGAAGAGAGACAAAAGAAAGAGAAGTTCAAAGAGGAAGAACCCGAATCGACCGAGGAAGATGTTCCCCCACTTGGTGTGTAGACATAAGCATCTCCTCTGGATCGATACTAATTTGTTACGTAGGTGATCTTGATACAACCGTCAAACTGAAATTTACACTCTCTCGCGTTCCTCACTTTTCGACAACCACAACAATTGCAAAGAATCTGTCCCAGTTTGGAGAGATTGATGAATCCTCAGTAGTCCTCTCTTTGAAGGAAAAACCTGTTAAATCTACTTCCGACAAGAGTTCTTCCAAGAAAGCGTTGCGAACCATCGCTACGGCACTTGTCCCATTCCGTACTATCGGTGGGGCATTCGCTGCCGTGTGTGCAAGTAAGCAAAGTAGAAATGGGCTCGCAGGATGCGAAATATCGTGGGCGGGTGGTAAGGAACCTCCAATTGTTCAATGGTTGAGGCGGATAGGAAAACTTGGAAATCCAAATTCAGATTCAATCCAGGTTCCTACTGCTAAACAGGATACGTATGAGGAAATGGCTAAGTCAAAGTCAACAAAGGATGGTATCTCGTTAGGGAGTTTATTAGAGAATGCATCGAAAAAAGAGTCAATTGAATTTGGTTCAGGAGGATCATTCTCTTCTTTCCCCGATTTAGTATGTCGTTATATATTCCTCTGTACATTTATAATATCTAATCCGAAGTTACTCAGTCCTCTATACCAGCAACTCCTCAGTTACCTTCTCAAATGACGACATCGCCAGCC
This sequence comes from Pyrrhoderma noxium, assembly GCA_002287475.2. Taxonomy (NCBI): domain Eukaryota; kingdom Fungi; phylum Basidiomycota; class Agaricomycetes; order Hymenochaetales; family Hymenochaetaceae; genus Pyrrhoderma; species Pyrrhoderma noxium. The sequence continues at coordinate 585,244 of CM008262.1, forward strand.
TTACAAGCAGCAGGGCTCGACTTCGAATCGCTTACGCTCATGCGTCTTCGTCAAGCCGAGCGTGATCGACTTGAACGCGAAATACTTGAGGCGGAAGCGGCGGAGACTTAGTGCATTACCACACACCATCGTTGGCTCTTTCGGACGCTGCACAATCATAGGATGATGTATGTTTCTTAAGGAATTTTTAAGTATAATGAATTAATCAACTATTATGTTAATATTTACCGCTTCATCTTACTCGCTAGAATAGACTATCGTTAGAATTCAAGTGCACAAAAACTGGCATTCCTTACTAGGAAAATATCAATATTTCCAGAACTTCGACAAGATGAATAATATATGAGACCCTGCAAGAAGTGAAATATTGCGGAAATCAAGTACTATTGGAGTGGTAGGTCTGATTAGTGCGTGCAGAGTGAACCATCTCATCCTTACATCTTACTTCTAAAATCAATAAATTGAAAATGTACGGTTTCTACTTTTTAATTTAGTCATAAACTGAAATCTTAGGTTCTGTATTATTGACCTTATTTTAATTACTTCCTCTAGACTCCATATAATATATATATAGGCTAAGGTACAAGATGGGCAAAACTCGATCCTGGAAATATGTTCCATGTTCTACTTTGATGAAGTTTCAACCCGATATTATGGGACGAACGTCGTTAATACAACGGAAATAATGACTACAGTCATCAGATTAGAGTCACATCAACGGTGCGAATGTTAGTTTTTCATTCATTTCGCGGTCTAAGCTGAAGTGAATTCCGAGATAGGAGGAATAATTCGGCATTCTTATGGTCCTAATAGGCTTAATACTTCTACATTTAAAAAAAATGAGCATTTCAGGCTTGCAGATATCCACGCTATCAACTCCTAATTTGCACCAATCGCCCGGTTATCGTCTCGTAAGAACTGGCTGCTGTCATTCGGTTTCTCGTCCGAGGTCTATATTTTAATTCCTCCATCGCAAGATTTGGTGATAAAATGATTATCATTCGGGGAAAGCAGGTGAAGTAGGCTGAAAATCTGTATTTCCCAAATGGAGGGAAGTGAAGTTGGCAAGTGGAAGTAACTCATATACGGGCAGTACCACCATCAGATCCCAATAGTATCCATTTCCCACCTTGTGAGGAGCATACTAAATTCACATCATGCTCGTGTCCAGGGATTGATTTATAATTGGTTTGATCACTTTGAGTGTCCCACACGGTTATTGTCTTACCAAAGAACCCAGAGACGATACGTAACCCGCCGTAAGATTAGGCTACAGAGAGAAGGATACTAGAAGGTTATTCTAGTATTGAAAGCGGTTGGCTTTTTGCAGAATCCCAAATACGGACGGTAGTATCCGACAAACCGAAGACGATCTTTCTCCCATTTGGAGAGTAACTATCTGGGTAGACCGGACCACCGCTGAAAATTAGTGACCCAGTATATATGTAATTATTTACAACTAATACCTAGATACTTGTCGAGTTAACAGAAGGCCCTGAAGCTATTTATTCTCCATTTGATGAAAAGGCGACAGAAGTAACAGAACCTATGTGATTTTCAAGAAGAAGAACGAGTTCGCTATTTAATACAACCCACATTACTCCTGTAAAGCTCCTTGAGCCGTAAGCGGTGGGCTCCTTACTTTTAGGGGGAAATACGATCAAACTGATAAGATCACCTGGATTTTAACATTGTGACAAGCCTTCCGCCGCCATAAATTGATCCTGACACAACGAAGATACCACTGGAAGAAACCACAATCAGATAGACATTTCCTTGTTCTCCTACTCCTTCTACCCGAACTTATTGGAGAATAAGTGACCCTTCACAGATAAATTCAAGTAACTTCTCCCCTGTGGATATGCTCCAAATGCGGATACTTTCATCTAACGAACCCGAGACGGTATTTCTCCCGCTGGGAGAGAACCTGATCGTTTGAACTGTCTCCACATGTCCTCTTGGTGGAACGACTTTTACTCTTATTTTACGTATATGCCAAACAAGAATTAAACTATCCTCTGATCTGGATGCAAGGTGCAGGCATAGATCCGTCATGAGTGCAAGACGGAATGAATTTCCCGCCTAGTGAGAGTGCGTATGTTCTCTCCAGGTGTTACACGTGCAGATATTTTGAGTCTAGCATATCCTCATTTCGGCTCTATATATTTCTAGCCCTTCCCAAACAATATCACCCATGAATGCATCCATAATTCTAATTTTAAGGTTGTGGGGCACTGATAAGATATACTCTCCCGTCCTGTGAGATTGCAATGGATACTATCCGGGGCTTGTTCATATCTTCAAGGGGTCAGTAATCAACTCTCCGCTCTCAAAGTCAACTATACAGACAGCTCCATTCATTGACCAAGAGAATATATGAGATCCATTTGGCAAGAATGATATTGAAGTGTCCGACTCGAAGCCATTGTCACTATCTTTATAAAAGCAACGTGTTGCTTTTGACTAACATGTTCTACGCGAACAGTTGTATTTGAGTAGCGTGTATAATGCTCTGACAAAGGGGATTCATGTAGGAGCAGGTATGAAGTGTATACCCGGAGTGCACTAATTGATATAGTCTCCAAGGACATCCTGAAGGAATCAAGAAAGCTCCGGCTCATTCTCCTGGATCTATGTTAGTCTAATTTTCTATAAGTTGTGGTTAAATATCCATTCTAACCCATGTAACTACAGACAAAAACGCAGTACCAAGATGATCGTTGAATATGCGAGTAAGGTTGAGTTACTTGAACCGGAACGTCAATTTGTTGTATAAGAAAGTGATTTCAGTTGGTTACACAGCTCTTACAAGTACGACACGTCCCGTAGATGATAAGCTCAATTACAGCAGATATATCTCAGGAATGGTGGGATAACCTTTGTAACACGTTCTTCAAGCTCGGGTGAACTGGTATTGAGCACGAACGTCGGTTGGAGGCTGCAAATGCACAGCAATAAGAGCTTTTTTAACCACCCAAAACGAGATCGATGCCGTATCTATCTTGAGCCGTAGGATATTATCAATAACTTGATTGGATCTAAGTGACCTGCCAAGGAGGATGAAAGAGGGTACTCTTATGTGGAGATTTATTGAGTCAATATCCGCACAAAATAAGTATCCGAAGACTCCTGCATCAACGAGTGAGGTTAAGTGACTTTGCAATCTTGTCGATTGTTTTAGCCAATAGCTCAAAGTCAATTAGAGGGAAATGTAAAGTACTAATAACCCCAGTTTTTGAAGACTTTAATACAATGCTCAAGCAAACAAGGGGATCTGCCATGACGGTTCTCTGTTCTGGCCCAACAAGGAATATGAATTTCCGGTAGATGTTGGAAGATATAAGTATCTATATTTCGGTGATCAAGTCGATCAATTGCGTATAGATTTCAACACTTCATTAATCTAAGTGATCTCGATAAAGGAATTTGATCTAAGTGATTGCACATTTTATTTCCCAGTTAATTCTTATATACAACTTGGCGTGTATGAATAAGCAATGGGCAATAGGGTACGAACAAACAATAATGTCGCGTAATTGTGTATGTGTACCGTTGTTGTGGTTTTTTACGTGTTAACAACAACAACAAAACAGTATTTGGTTCTGTTGATTTATTGACCCAGTATGGAATAAAACCAACCGGGGTCGGTAAGATAATTTTGATTTTTGACTCGTATCATCACAACCGCTTTCACTTCCATTACCCTCTTTTTCTCGAATTTCGCTCGATCTCTTCGATTTTTTATAGAAGCAGAATAAACACCAACGTATTATCTTACGAGAGACATATCTCATCTGACTATTTAACTATGTCACTGCTCAAGTCTTTCTTTAAAAATAAGAGCTCTAGTAATAATGCAGCTAGTACGAATACTACTTCACGAGAAACCACTGGCACCGAGCGAGCCGATGACCCTACAAAGGCGAAGGACCAGGAAGGTGCTATTATCACGACTAAATTGACTGAGATAACTTTAAAGCGAGTTCAGAGAACCAGCACGGCGTCTGGAAAGACGTTCTCGCTTACTCCGAATGTTTCTTCAGCTCATCTGCGTGTTGAAGTTAAAGATGGTAATCGCAGACGTGTTGTTACACCTTTACCCGGTGCCGGTAGCTCTGTGCCCGATGAGGAGAGCGATGACGGAGGGGAAGGCGGGGAGGAGGAAGGGGAGGAGGGGGGGAATAAGAGTAATAATCGAATGATACTCATCGTCGGATCCAGGGGAAGAGCTTATCATCTGAGTCCTAACACAACGAATAAAGCCACTGAGACTAATGTATTGGCTCGTGAGGAGCAGCACTAGCTCTCTTCATACAGATAGAAACGCTGAAGACTTATATATGGTCTTGCCTAGAACTTGAAGGAGCCCAAAGGTGGGTGGATTTATTATTTGAGAGGGGCGAAAGCTGATATCAACCTCCTCTAGTTTTTTCTTTATTTTTAACTTGGGGACAATAACGAATAATAGTTGATAGCGTGGTGCTCAGGCTACTTTTTTGGGGCGGGAATCAGCATGTATTTGTAGTTTTATTCAAAGCTTGTAAAATAATGGATTTTTGAAATGAATGTTCAAACTAGTACTATTTTTTTGGTGTGTATGCCAATGGAGACTTAACCAATTACAAGGACAAAGTACATACTAAACATTTAAACCTGATGTGAGCTCCAGTGGCTACGCTCATATCTAATGCCTTATTTTCTGAAAAGACAAATAAACCACCCGAGATTGTTCGTTGGTTTGAAATTAAAGACCGGCAACTTCCGAGTGTCACGAGTTTACTAAACCGTCTGAAGCATTTTGGCCGTTTATCAACAACCCTCAATTTATCTCTATCATTTTATCAATAATACAGCCATAAGGTACGTTCATAAGATGTATTCTTATAAACAGATATCTTATCATTGAGTATATAGTATAGAGAGAAAAGGCATTGTGCGATGGGTACAATACAGGGGAAACGATTAATCAAGAGCAGCGAGTTTTACAGAGCAGAAGCCATGAAGAGAGAAAAAATCAATGACAGTGAATAAGAATGAAAAAAAAAAATGATATATAAGCTCAATGACCGAGAGGTCGAGACGGGAAAAGAGAATAAAAATACAAAAGGGAGTTTCATGAGAAAGGAAAGCACAAAGAGATATAGCGACTAACACTGACTAACAATAAGCAACAAGTATGAGGTGATGATGCCTTGAATTTCTAATGTAGGGGTGAAAAAAGAATGAATGAAAATACCGAGAAATCAAATCCTAAGAGGAGACATTGTATTGTACGGGTTGATGGATGGGAAAAGAAGGGGCCTTGGGAATTGTTCGTGCGAGAAATGAAGATGGAAAATCACGGAGGCAGAACCAGTGGAAATCTTGTAGGAAGTACATACATATAGACAGACGTTTAAAATTAGAGGACTTGACTATGCTTGAACTTCAAGCCAAGGCGTTCTCTCTTGTTGCCGTGTACGCTTCTCAAGTCCATCTATCTCTTCGCGAAGTTTGTCATTAGCAAATTTAAGCTGCTGTAATTCGTACTGCCATGAAGATTGGTGTTCTGGTTCCAACTCAGCAAGAATGTTCTTGATGGTGGACGTTTGTTGGGTAGAAGATGTTGACGAGCTTTTGGTAGCTGTCGGCGCAGTAGTTTGACGGGATAGAGAGGGGAAAGAGCTCAACGTTCTGAACTGTGCAATGATGCGTTGACTACTAGGCTGGGCTGATGCCCAGCTAGTTGACTTCGAATCAGTTCCAGTGGGGGCAAACAAAACAACCTGCATCCAAACGGCTTTCCCATCGCGCCGTTTCATGCGACAAATCAGCGTCTTCGTCTCATTCTGTTCATTTGCAGAGATGGTGACAGCTACAGAAATCCTCTCGAGAAGAGAAAGAATTTCGGAGGAGGTCACACAAGTTTCCGCGCCAACTTTCTCGGCAAAGATGGTCATATCAGAGCGCTCTTTTTCGTCCACATCTAAGAGGAAGTCCCGGATAGATCGACCAATCATTTCTCCCGTTCCCCATCCCAAGATATCACGTACAGCAACACCTGTGACAAGGAAAAGTCCATCGTTACAAAGCATGGCCCAAAATTCTCGGTCCACTTCTTGGGGTGGTTGTTGTTGACTTGAAGCGTGTTTCCTCTTATTATTAAAAGTACAAGAATCTGCTGATTCAGTCAAAGGCATAAGTCCCGCTGTGTTCCACCGAAGACTTGGCATAGTACATGTTCTTCCACTAAGAATGATTGCTTTACGACCTTTCGCTGGTTCGATGTGCATTCGACCGAGACACTCTACCCAAGTAAAGTGGTTATCGCTTGTCTTCATCCGGAACAACAGATCAACTACGCGTCGACCCGAATGCACATGAAGGTTAGCCTTCCGACCATTGTTGTTACTCTTTATACCCTGAGATTGATTGGTAATCCCGCTTTCTTTCAGTGCGCGCAGTAAAGGAATAGAGTCGTCTGGATGACAGTAATCGGCAATACTTTTCCCGACTAGATCTGCTGGTTCATGCCCAATAACATGACGTACACTAGGCGAAATATATGAGAAGGAACCTTTAAGGGAAAGGACGAGGATAAAATCTGGGGAGGTCTCAAGGAGGGACAACTGGAGCCATTGACGTTCATCTCGCGCATCTGGAGTATTGTTAGTGCCTCCATTCTTTGCCGTTGTGGGTGAAGACAGAGACGAAGCGCTCGGTTGATTTGATAATGGCACTGTTATATTACAAGACGTTGAGAGGGAGACAGAAGTCTGGAACTTCGGGTCAAGTAGAAAGGCACGAAGGGATCTTCCCATAGCCTTAACACTCTGCTCCACGGGCGTTAAAGGTTTTTGAAAAGAGCTCAACCCCGGGGAGTAAAAACTTCCTTCTTTCATCCGTCGAGCAATAATCTCTGGTTGGGTATTGAGATTAATTTGAAAACCGACATAATAAGCGATTTCCGAGGAATTGTCATCAGTTGGGATAGGAACGATGGAAACACGATTTAGGAATGGGGTACCATCTTTACGGTAGTTTATGAGACTGACTTGGACTTCCCTATTCAATGCCAAAGAATGGTAAATTTCCCTTACGGCTTCTTGATTAGTAAATTGGCGGATTTCTGAGCGTGAAACGCAGCCACCAGGGGCTTGCAGAAAACGACAATTTTTCCCAATAATCTCATTTTCCAGGTACCCGGTGAGTTCGCAAAATGTACGTGACGCATAGATAACCGGTGTATCAGGGTGGCGGGCGTCTGCAACGACGAATGAACATGAAAGGTCAACTGGGCCGAGGGAGATAGTCGGATTGGCACGTGAATCGACACGCCTAAAGATTTCCAGCATATTAAACCCGGATTGAGAATAGACGGGTAGGTTCTCAACTTCAGAAACTGAGTTTATCATGTCATGATAATTGGAGGAGGGGACAGAACGGGAAGTAGATGAAATATCGGTTGAATTAGGATGCTCATCAACAATAGTTTCCGTATGATGTGCTGAATCGACTTTGTCTGGTGGTGAGTCGATATGTATATACCCAAAGGGTGACGGAAGGTAGTTCTCGAAGTTGGGTATTGATGTGGTAGTAGATACTGAGGGTACGGCGACTGGGTCGTCGCAATTTGTTCTGTTTGAGATGAAAAAAAAATTCAGGACGCCCTCATTGATCAAAAAATCTGGGGTTTACGTACGTTGTTTGCCATGGCTTTGCATCAAGAGTTTGAGTCGAATCCACATCAGTTGATGAGTGGGAAACATTCAAACTGAGTGCATTGACAGGAGTAATAACCTCAGCGCCACCTCCAGGAGCTACAATGGAATTAAAGTCCCCAAACAGGAATGGAGGCATTTGAAAGATTCCATCGTCTTTGAGTGTGTTTTGTGGCTTTAAAGTCGCTGACAAGGGAGAATCAGAGGATGAGGGCGGTAAGTAGTGCTGATAGCCATATAGAGAAGTAGTGTGTGAGGGAGGATAAGAGGACATAGTTTTGGCTGATAAGCCAGTAGAGTCTGAGTTCTGGTGATAATATAGGTCTTGCTGTTGGTAGAAACCATTATGATGCTGGGTTATCGCGTCTAGACTGAAGTCTCCGTGGCCAGTTGAGCTACTGTTCAAGTGAGAAATAGGAGGCGTTGACCCGTTTGAGTGGGAGCTTTCTTCCAGGCCATGTTGGTGATGTTGTTGGCTGTGGACCGATTGTGGGTCTGGATCACGTAAATACGTCGAGAATGGCATACCAAAGCTGTCAGAGCGCTGAGTTTAAGTGAGGTGTAACACTTTGGAGTTCTTTTTTTTTTAATCCCCAGATAATGTCTGGCGCAGCCGACGGACGGGGAAATGGGATAGAAAAAAGAGGTGACAATGAGGCAAGGCGTTCCGTTAGGTATGACTACAAAACCCAAGCGCAAGCGCATGCGCCGTGGTGAGTGTTGAAAGGAGAAGATGGACTGCTGGTTGGCGTGTGAAGGAGGGCGTTTTGAGCAAAGTTGGCCTGGACCTGCACCTGATATTGACTGGGTGGATGGCCGAGTTGCAAACGAAATGAAATGCCTCGCGCTTTCGTGCTAACTGCAGTTTCGTGATCTCGATGCCGCCACGAAATCACGTTCTGCATACGGAAATTGATCCGTTCTGTTCCATTACATCACTCATGATTCTATTCAATTCAATAGTAGTAGACTAACTACCACACAACTAATCTAAAATCTAACCCAAACAACAGCCATGTTCCAGGTCAATATTATAAACAGTCTTCAACATAAATAAAACCGTTCGAACAATATCGATGTGGTAGATTTCATCCCTTAATCTTTGCCCCGTTTCCCCTGACCACTATCCATTGATTTGAATAGTGTAGTGAATATGAGGCATGCAAATACTCAAGCAATTCATAAAAACATCGCTTCTTGTTCTAAAACTCACACGTAAAACTTAATACCGATGTGTATGTATACATGTTAGCACAAAAAGACATGTGATAGAAAAAAATAGTCATAAAGGAAGCACCGAGAATCACAAACAACCCATTATGCCCTCAATTGTGCACGAAGGTTGGCCTCGAGGGGTCCCTTTGGACGAATGAATTGCACGTAGGCACCATCCCTGCGAGTGATTGTAAAATGTCAGTATCAAATAAAACAGGAAATCCAGTAAAAGAGTAAGAAAACGTACTGGAGTACTCGCTTGTTCTCCTTCAATTGCTGGTATTCCTGACGATCAACGTTGGTGAAACCCCACTTCTTGGAGACGATGATCTTTTGGCGACCAGGGAACTTGTAACGAGCACGACGGAGAGCTTCTTGGATCACATGGGCGTTTGAATCCTTGCATCGGATACTGAGGATGATTTGACCAATGTTTACACGGGCGACGGTTCCGTATGGTTTTCCCCAAGCACCACGCATACCGGTTTGCAGCCTATCGGCACCAGCGCAAGACAACATCTTGTTGATACGGATGACGTGGAATGGGTGGACACGGACACGCATGTGGAAAGCATCCTTTCCGGCAGTCTTAGTAATGTACTTGTTTGCACAGATACGAGCGGCTTCGAGGGCTTCAGACGAAAGCTGTTCGTATTCGTCGGAGACTAAATGACAGCAGAAGGGGAAGTCATCAACAGATGCACGTTTCCTTCCAAGGTCGTAGATACGGATCTAGTTTTATCGTCGTCAAAGTAAAGGAGTAGATAAAAATGAGTGCTTGGTAATCCAAAATCAAGGAGAGCACTCGAGTGCATACCTTTGGGTCGGGAACACCACGGTTGTATCTCGACTTGGGATACGGCTTGTTCTTGCAGTAACGGTAGCAGCGAGCGGGACGACGACCCATTTTATCCTTAAAAAAAGTGGAGGAAGAAAACAAGTCAGTCAGTCGATATCGTTCCGCGTGTGAATCTCATCCAGACGAGTCAAGGTTCATCCATCCGTTTCATTCCATATCATCCACTAAATGCTATGTTTTTGGAATGAGACGAGGTGTAGAAACCAGTCTGAAGAGTCTAGAATGAAAGGTTTTGGGGCAAGGAGACGGTACTCACAAGTTTTTGCTGGGAGAAGACGGTACCTGTGGCAAAGGGAGCGCCTTCAGTAATATAATCAAGGCCGTGAGAATGTTCTCAGTCAGCAACGGGACAAGGTGCTTACTCACGCTCCTCACGTAAACCTCTGTGGGTCAGCAAAGCTGTGTCCTCGACGACTGCGCCCCAAGACGAATTATTAATTATAAAAATAGAGGCAACAGAAAATAAGCTTGCGATGATCAAGGTTCAGAGACAGACTGAGAGAGGCTTGGACAGAAAATAGCAGCTGCCACGTCTCTTGACTGCCGTCGTCGCTTACCGTGTTACTCACATGGTTCGTCTCCTGAACTTGCTCTTTCTGCTGCAACACACGCCACGTCACGTCCAGACTTTGACATAGCAGTCCATAGCTCTTGTTGTAATATTATACTAATTTATTACTATCACACCAAGCCTGAGTTGATAGCTCGATAATGATAGCACGCACTCTGTAACTCCAGCTCTCCGTATGTGTCCACCTGTCTTATCTCGCTCTCTTCCCGCATGATCCTCTTCTTTCCTTCTGCTTCCTCTCGAACCGATATGTCATTGCCAGCTCTGAAGCCTGTCCCTTTATAATATATAAAACTATAAAACTCGACCAGGAAAAGCTCCTTCTCCCTAAGGATCAGTGCTTCCTCTCACTTCCCTGTCTCTAGAGGGCCACTATTCGCTCCAACAACTATGATATCAACACTCTCACTAACCACTCTTTTCTTTGCTTCTCTCTTTAATACTGCTACCAGCTTTGACATAACTCGGAACGATAATGTATGTAATACATCCAAGTATATTTATTTCAGATTTTTTTCTTACATAACTCTCTTCTCACAGCTGGTCTTGTGAGCTTCTTTCTGTGGCGTACCCATTTCTCTAGTCAAGATGTTAACAACGATAATATAGATACTGGGGACAGAACTCTTATGGTGCTACTCATAGTGACGTAGCCAATTGGCAGAAGCCTCTTGGCTTCTACTGTACCTCGGATAGTGTTACAAACACTTTTCCAATCGCTTTTCTTACAGTGGCATTTGGGGAAGGTGGTCTTCCAGAAATTGATCTTGCCAATGTACGTCAAATAAGTCGATAGTCGGGCGGCGACAATGAGAAACTAATATCCATCTTTGTCGTTCAGTCGTGTAACGCGAATGATAATTCTACCTTCCCCGGGACTCAGCTACCTAATTGCGGTGCTCTTGCGAGTGACATCGAAGCCTGTCAGGCGGCTGGAAAGATTATCACGCTTAGTATTGGGGGTGCGACAGGTGCTATTTCGTTCACTTCGGACACACAAGCTGAGACGTTTGCGGATACAATCTGGAATGTGTTCCTTGGCGGATCGAGTACTACTCGACCTTTTGGGACTGCTGTACTTGATGGGATTGACCTTGATATCGAGGGTGGTGGATCAAGTGGTTATGCGGCATTTGTAACGAGGATTAGGAGTCACGCATCTTCGGCAAGCAAGCCGTATTTCATTACTGCTGCTCCACAGTGCCCTTTCCCAGATGCCAACCTTGGTGCCGTACTCAACGCAGTTGGATTTGATGCCGTTTACGTTCAATTTTGTGAGTATAGTCTCGGCGTATACATATATTCTTGGAATGATCAACTTACACTTATATTCGTGCTATAGATAACAACTTTTGCGGTTTGCAGAACTTCAATAACCCGAATGCTTGGAACTTCCAGCAATGGGACGATTGGGCACATAATACCTCGCCTAACCCGAATGTAAAGATTTACATTGGAGCACCTGCTTCGAGTACGGCTGCTGGGTCCGGTTTCGTTGATGCTGCGACACTTGGAAATATTGTTCAGACGACGAAGGCTCAATTCTCGAGCTTTGGAGGTGTAATGATGTGGGATGCAAGTCAGGCCTATGGAAATAGTCGATATGATATTGCGATTAAGAACTTCCTTACTGGCGGGACGTCCGCACCGAGTACGTCCTCTACTAGATCGAGTACGAGCACCACCTCCACTTCGACATCAACGACGACATCTCCCGCATCTACGACCTCTACGACGACTACTTCTACGACTACGAGCACTTCTGCCCCAAGCAGCGGTAACTGCGCTGGAGTAGCTGCTTGGTCAAGCACAGTTGCTGTAAGCTCCCTCTAGTACCTTTTTGAAAATGTAGCTTGCTAAATTAAGATAATAATTTTTCTCTTCCTAGTATGTGGGTGGATCTCAAGTAACTTTCAATGGTCACCTGTGGACAGCGAAGTGGTGGTCATTCGCAGACCAACCTGGCGGTAAGTTTGCAACATCCTTCGTAAGCTTTTAATATGACGCTAATCCAATTGACGTTAGGCGTTGCGGGTGACTGGACCGATAACGGGCCGTGCACAGATTTGCAAGCTGCTACTGCTGAAGTTCATGCGACTGATAGTTTGCCCACTGCTTCTGCCAAGGTCTCGACCACTGAAGTTTCGTCGGATGTTGCTAAACCAACCTCGACAAGTACTGCTGTAGTTAGGAATGAGAATGAGAATATGGCTGATCAAACTGTCTTTCAAGTTTCCGTAACAGCTAGTGCTGTGTGAAACGCCTTTTCTTATTTTATCATTTGTTTTTATATTCGAGTAGTACTAGTTCTTTCCCTCTATTTCTCGTGTTATGTGTGTCAGTATAATGAATAAATAAGTTTATTATCGACTAGTCAACTAACTTCATAAGCAGACACTTTATAGGAGAGTTAAAAGTTTTTATATTATTATATCAAAAAAGAGCCTAGTTTATATTTTATAATAGAATCTACTATTATAGATATTATTAACTTTTCTTAATATGTTATTATTATTATTATAATTACACCTTTCTATACTTACTATATATTATTTTTTTTTAAAAGAGATTGTTAAAATTTATAAATTAACAATGCTAGTCTATTTTTTATAAGTTTAATACTATATTTTAATAAGTATAATTCATAATTTGCTTTTATTTATTATTTTTTATAATAGTTTTATAAGATTAAATAGTAGCTTTATTTTTTAAGTAATAGTTTCACTTTAAAGAATTAATAAAATAAAATATAAGAAAAAAAATTTTTTTTTAACTTTAAATATTAAAAAAATATAAAAAATACTTAAAAAGCTTAAAGCTTTTATCTTTAAAAAACTTAATATAGTATATATATAGATTTTTAAATATTATAAAATTATTTATTTTATAATTTATAGTACTTAGTAGTTAAGCTTAATATCTTACTTAAATAATTATAAATTATCATATAACTAGTCTAGATTACTTCTAATTATATAATCTTATTTATAATTTATTTTCTAATAACTTTATAGTTTTAATAAATTTTTATCAATATTAGACTTTAAATATATTTATTCTTTCTATTAGTTTTTATTATTTTCTTTATTAGTATAAAGTTACTATAACTAATTATTAGAGTAGAATAGTATATATAAACTTTCTATAAAATAAGTAGCTTTTTAGTCTTAATTTTGTCTATCTTTCTAAATAAATATATATACAAATACGTGTCATAATTACTTGCTCTTTTGGTAAATTTACTCAATTACCGAAAGAGTGAGTTCCCAATAAAAAAGTTCTATACTAGTTTTTAAAAGAAAAATATACTATAAAAATCAATAGGATAGTAGATGGATATCTAAAGAGTATGCAAAAGAAGTTTAAAATATTAGTGAAAAGAATTGGGCGTGTAAATAAAGAATTAGTGAGGGAACTTGCAATTTAAGTAAGTATATAGACCTCTTTCGTATTTAAATTATTTTAGTTTTTTCACAAATTAAATCTAATCTAAAAATTGGTATTTTAGGAATAAATAAGTATAGGTATTATATATGATAGCTTATATAGAGTAAAAGTGTGTTAGTCTAAATATATTTAAAACATAAGCTCGGATTGTGTATTTTTTGCAGTTAGCCAAAAAAGGCTATTTTTATAGGGTCTCCAAACCCTGTTAATTTTTAATATAAAATTAAAATATTTTAATGTACAATCTTCATATTATTGAAGAATATTTGATTAAATATTAAAGTATGAATTTTTATGACTTGTTAATACTAAGTTTTGCCAAGAAAAAGGCTAAATTCAGAGACCCTATAAAAATAGCCTTTTTTGGCTAACTGCAAAAAATACACAATCCAAGCTTATGTTTTAAATATACTTAGACCAACACATTTTTACTCTATATAAGCTATCATAGCTGATACATATACTTATTTATTCTTAAAATACCAATTTTTAGATTAGATTTAATTTGTGAAAAAAATAAAATAATTTAAATACTAAAGAGGTCTGTATGCTTACTTAAATAGCAAGTTCTCTCACTAGTTCCTTATTTATATGCCCAATTCTTTTCACTAATATTTTAAACTTCTTTTGCATACTCTTTAGATATCCATCTACTATCCTATTGATTTTTATAGTATATTTTTCTTTAAAAAACTAGTATAGAGCTCTTTTATTAGGAACTCACTCTTCTGGTAATTGAGTAAATTTACTGAAAAAGCGAGTAATTATGAGACATGTCTGTACAAGGAATACTTGATAAACTTAAGCACTAGATAATTAAACTAAAAAAGGATATATAACTATTAAGGAAAATACTAAGTCTTGTAATTTGTTATTTGAGTATAGAAGTCATTAATCACTAAGTAAGACCCAACACTATTTTAGTCAAGATATTAGTAACAAGATTCTTTTGTGCTATTATTAGTAGATATACCTAAGCCCTTTATTCTGAAGTATTAATCAGAATTAAGCAAGACTATTGTGAATAACTTAGTTTGATTAAGAAATAAGAGGTTAAACTGAAAGGCTAAGTTAACTACAAGCTTTATATAAATACTCTACTACTATGCAGCAATATAACTATCACATAATTGTTATAAATAAGTCATATAGAGTCATAATGATACAATGTTTTTTTGTGTATCAGTAAGTATATATTTATGAAATAGAGATAAATAAATGTGGAGGTCTAAATAGATATAAAAGGAAAGATAAATAAAAATGAGTTATATAAAGAAAAGAATAGGGGTCCTATATATATACCTAGGTTTGTAATAATAACACTATAAAAAAAGGGTAGCTAAGAGTATGTAAGCAGCTTTTACTCTAGGATAAGCTAGCTATATTTTAGAAAAGTTTATTATAACTTACTTTTCTTATATAAATAAAAAGATACAGTTTATAATAAAAGTGACTTGTTACCTATTTATATACATAAAAAAAGAACTTAAAAAGACTCTTGCTATTTTAATAAAAAACTACCTAGTAAAAATAACAATAATAATAATAATAAAATAGAGAATAACAAGGTAGACAAAGAAAACAAAGAAAATATACCTAAAAATGAATCACCTAAAGTATTAGCTAATAATAAAGTTATTTAAACCTCATCTGTATAAGAAGAAAAGGAATACAATTAGACTAGCAACACTAATAAGTATTAAATAGCTATCATAAACTACTCATGAAGCTGTAAGACCAAAGACCACTCTATATTTAATTGTCTCTACTATATATGTAGTAGCTATAGAAAACAAGTCTCAAAATATAGAATGCTTAAATATAAAAAATATGTCTACAAAATATATTAAGAACCAGCTCCAGGATATAACTAATTGTTAAGGAAAACACTAAGTCTTGCAATTCGATGTTCGAGTTCAGAAGTCGTCGATCACTGAGTAAGACTCAACACTGTCTTAGTCAGGATGTTAGTAACAAGATCCTCTTATGCTATCACTAGCAGATGCGCTTAAGCCCTCTGTCCTGAGGTGTCAATCAGAATTGAGCAAGACTGTTGTGAACAACTTTAGTTCGATTAAGAAACAAAAGGTCAAGCTGAGGGGCTAAGTCAGCTACAAGCCCTGTATAAATACTCTACTACTGCGCAGCAATATAACTATCACATGATTGTTATGAACGAGTCATATGGAGTCATAATGACACAATGCCACCTCATGTATCAGTAAGTATGTGCTTGTGAGACAGGGGTAGTTAAGTGTGGGAGTCCGAGTAGATATAAAAGGAAGAATGAATAGAAACGAGTCATGTGGAGAAAAGAATAGGGGTCCCGCATATGTGCCTAGGTTTGTAACATTACCCCCTCTTTAAGCACAGTTGTCCTCAACTGCAATTTAAATAAAATCATCCAAGCATGTATTGCTTAAAGTCGATAGTTGAGAAAGTGGGTAGGGGGGTGGAATAGAAGGAAAGAAAAGGAATGCCCGATAGATAAATAAATAGGGTTATAAACACTAAGAGCTTTAAAGCAGATTAGTGAGGAATCGCTTTCCTTTACAGCAATGAATTATAATGTACAAGTGCTTCCCTTGCCGGAATCATGGGCATAAATAAGAAAATTTAATCAAGAAGGAATGAAAGACGAAGTAATTGAGTGGGGGTTAAACTTTATAGATCGATACCTTCTTTTAGGCAATTCCTGAAACTGGTCCTTGTTTGTCAGAGCCCTCCTCACCGTAACTCCACCAATTGTGTCCTGGAGCTAGTTCTTAGCACATTTTGCAGAAGTACTTTTCGCACTCAACCATTCCATGTCCTGGGGCTTGTTTACCACATTCACCACATGTATAGTGGGGGCAATCAAATATCTTGTGGTCTTCTCCTTCACAGCTCCATATATGGTTCATAATAGCTACTCGGCGCTTATCACTGTCGCTAGTCCAGCTGTATTTTTCTTCTTCTTCTTGTGCAGGTGAGGTTTGGACTACTTCGTCACTGAACTGTACCTTAGGTGGTTCCTTGTCAGGTATGTTTTCTTTGTTTTCTTCGTCTATCTTGTTAACCTCCATTTCTTCGTTATTAATATCATCTTCACTGGGTAGTTCCTCATCGAAGTAGCAGGGGTCCTCTCGAGTTCCTTTTTCATGCATGTATATAGGCAATAGGTCACCTTCGTCGTAGACTGCATCCTTTTGATCAGGTGGGAACAGTGCATCGTCCATAATAAACTTCCCTAAGACATGGCTGGCTCGTTTTAGAGTAAAGGCTGCTTGCATACTTTTAGCTGCCCTTTTCTTGTGATGCTCTATGTCTTTTCTTAGTTTGGTTGTCTGGTGCTCGAGTTCGTCAAGTACATCTTGCATGATTCTACCCTGGTCTCGAGATCTTTCAAAGTTATCTAACCAGTAGTTAAGGGGTGCATGTATGGGTCTTCGAAGGATTCGGTAAAATTCTTTTTGCTGGTTACGAGTAATAGTGAGTCGGTCTGGGGTACAAAGGATAGCAGCTAGTCGTTGTTTCATTTGTAGTGTGGCTTTACTGTTAAAGTAAGGGGGGTCGCCTGGGTCCAAGGTTGGGAGTAAGGAGTCTGTAGAGGTTGGGGATTGAGAAGGGGTAGAATGTGGGTAGGATCATTTGGTTCTTCGGCCTCTTTGGGCAATAGTGTCTAGGTAGCGGATAGTGGGCATGTTTGTTTTAGCAGTAGTTGTCTTGTTTGCTGGGGTTTTACAGCAAATTATGAGTCCTTTTATATTCATCTAGAATCTTGTTTGCATGTGATAACTCCTCTGGTTTGTATCATGTGTTTTCTGATGACGGATATCCCAACTATTTTACTAAGAATTTTCGGGGTTTTCAGGCATTCTTTGGGCTGTGTCCCATGATTGCTTCTATTTCATATTCTTCCTCCCCTTCTATAATATCAGGTGGGGGTTCTGAATAGCTGGGGCCATGTGCTTCAGTGGCTTTATATGGAGATAGAAGGCAAGCGTGGAAAACAGGGAAAATTTTCTATTGTTCTGGTAACTGTAATTTATAAGCCCATGGAGATATCACCTTAGTGATAGGGAATGGTCCTTCTCGTTTTGGTTTTAATTTCTGATATAATACCCCTAAGTTAATATTCTTTGCCTCGAGCCAGACTAGATCTCCTTCTTTGAATGGTTTGAACTTTGATTGAATTCTTTGTGCCATTTATGCGTGAGCTAGTTCATGTGCTACTAGTGCTTCGCTTCTCTGTTGATTTAGCTGTTTCAATCATTCAGATAAGGAGGGGATATTGGTGTCTTCTATTACATGTGGTATTGCTTGTGGTTGATATCCAAGTAACAATGAGAAGGGTGTCTGTTTTGTTATTGAGTGAATGCAATTATTATGTGAGAACTCCATTAGTGGTAGGTGTTCTGTCCAGGTTTCAGGGTGATTAGAGCAATAGATTCGTAGATAGGCTTCGATTTCCTGGTTTGTCCTCTCTGTTTGTCCATCTGTCTGTGGATGAAAGGCTGTTGACATAAATGATGTGACTCCTAATCGTTTGTTCATTTCTTAGAATACTTGTGATGAAAATTGTGGTCCCCTATCCAATATTATCCTATTAGGAAGTCCAAATCTTCGATATATATTATCATGATAGAGTCTTGCTGTACCAATTGCATCAATTGTTTTTGTGCATGGGATAAGAACTATTGCCTTTGTTAAGTCGTGGTCCACCACTACATATAGTGCATTATATCCATTTGATTCTAGTAAATCAGTAATGAAGTCCATGGTAACCATTGAAAATGGATATGCATGAGGATCGGCTTTAATAGGTGCAAGAGGAGGTGTTGATGGATATGTGTTGACTTTCATTTGTTGACATAGTGCACATCCCTATACATAGCTCTTGACAAAAGCATGCATTCCTGGCCACCAGAAATATCTTTGTATATTTGCCATAGTTCCAAAGATTCCTGGATGACCTTGTGATGGTAAGTCGTGGTAAAGTTTAAGTAGTTCTTGCTTTAGTTCAAGATTTGCTGGTATATATGTTCGATTTTTAAATGATAGTAGTTCGTCATTGTATTTCCATCCTGCTAGCTCTTGTTTTAGTGGGGTTAACTCCTTCTCTGTGAGCCCTTTAATGACCTGTTGCACTATTTGATCTTCCTCTAGGCCCTTTTTAATCTTTTGTTGTAGTTCAGTATCTATTATGGAGATTTGAATGATGTCTCCATCATTTGAGTACCCATAGTTATCTCCTATTAGATAGTCGGGGTCTAGATCATGACCAAAGGTGTCTTCTGGTAGCATGGTGATTTTTTCCTCCTCCTCTGTTTGATTATACCCTGGCCATTATGATAGAGCATCTGACTGTATCATTTTTGTTCCTGGAATATGCATAATATGGATATTAAACTATGATAGAAAGAGGTGCCATCGTTGTTGTCGAGGAGTTAACTTTTGTGGGTTCTTGTAATAGGTTAAGTTTTGATGATCACACCATATTGTAACAGGATGTGGGGTGCCTAATAAGTAGTGTCTCCAGGTTTCGAGAGCTCGTACAATTGCTAATAACTCTCGATCATATATTTGATAGTTTCTTTCAGCTGGGTTAAAGGCTTTTAATAAATAAGAGCATGCTTTGAGTTCTCCATTATGATCATATTGCCTTAATACTGCTCCTCATGCTTCAAGCGATGCATTAGTTTCTAGTATAAAAGGCTTTGTTTTATCGGGTACTAGTAGCATTGATGGGTTCGAGAAACGTTCTTTTAGTGTGTCAAATGCTTGTTGTGCTTCTTTACTCCACTCCCATATTGCTTTAACTTATTTAAGCTTTTCCAATGGTTGTGTAATCTGAGAGTATCCTTGTATAAATTTCCTATAGAATCCACAGAATCCTAAAAATCAATGTATATCTTTGGGTTTCTTAGGTAATAGCCACTCGAGTATTCCTTTAAGTTTAGTAGGGTCTGTTGCAATATGGTTTGGTTTGATTATAAGCCCTAAGTATTCAACCTCCTGCCTGTGAAACACACATTTCTCAATCTTTATTGACAGTCTATGGTTTCGACAAACTTGTAAGATCTCCTTTGTTCATTCTTACAGTTCCATAATTGTTTGGCCCATAATAAGCAAATCGTCCATATAGATAAGTAGTCCTCCTTTCTGTTTTTGTTCATGAAAGACATCATCCATAAAAGCTTGGAATGTGGCTGGTGAATTGCAAAGTCCAAAGTACATGACCATCGGTTCATATAATCCTTTAGCTGTTTTGAATGCCGCTTTCCATTGGTCTCCATCCTTGATTCGTATATTATTATAGCCATTTCGTAAGTCCAGTTTTGTAAAGAATTTATATCCTTTTATTTGGTCTAGTAGATCACTAACCAGTGGTAATGGGTACATATTCTTAATTATTGCTTCATTTAATAGTCTGTAATCCTGTATAGGCCATAGTGTTCCATCTTTCTTTCCAACAAAGAAGAATGGAGAGGCTTGTGGCGATGTCGATGGTCGAATAAATCCTTTTTCCAAGTTTTCCTGTAAGAATATGTCCAGTGCTTCCTCCTCTTTTAATGTTAGTGGATACACTTTGCAATTCTTTGGTATAAAGTCCGATTTGAGTTTTATTGCATGATCGTAGCTTCGAGAGGGTGGTAGTTGGTTTGTTTGTGCCTTATCAAATACGTCTTTGAAGTCCCTGTACTCTGGTGGTATAGTATGAGGTTTGTTGTCTTTTACATTTTGAGCCAGAGTTATTGCAAAGGTTACTTTAGATATAGCCAAGGATCGTAGTATGTGTTCTGGTAATTCGATACTTCCATTTGCCCAATCTATCTGAGGATTTACTTGTTTTAACCATGGTAGTCCTAGTATGATTGGGGATTTGCCTGTGTTTGTTATTAAAAGCCGTTCATCTGTTGTGTTAAGTCCTAGGTTCAACTTGGTGTATCTAGTGATAACACCTTCTTTATTGATTGTATTGTCCACGTTTCGAGCTATGATAGGTCTATTTAGCGCATAGGTTGGCAGTTGGTGTTGTTTTACTAGTTCTTTGTGAATAAAGGTTCCTTCTGCTCCACAATCTATGAGGGCTGTGGTTTCAATGCTTTCATCTTTCGTGTTTATTGTTATGGGGATAGTAAGAGCACTTGTATTTGGATCACAGACAATTACACGAGAAATTTGTACATCAGGAGATCATAACATTGAACTATGTCTCCCTATTAAAAACCCTGTTCATTAAGTTCGCTGAAGATGCTGTTTCGTTCTTCTTCAGTTATTCCTCCTAAGAGAGTTGCTATATGTGCTGCACGAGCTTTACTTGATAGACCATATTCCATCATTTGTGGTGCTGGTGCCTCCGGCTGTTCTTCTGTTTCAGTCTGTCTGACCTGTCTCTGTTTAAAGAAACCACTAGATCTTGGATTACTCGATCCCTGGTTATTCTGGTTATTCTGGTTATTGTTCCAGTTATTATTGTTTCTCGGTCTCCAGGTTCCATTCGAGTTCCTTTCTGTGTTACAGTTTTGACTAATATGTCCCTTTCTTCCACAATTAAAACATTTCCCTTCCTTTAGGTACTCTGTTCTTTGATTCTTCAACAGTTGGACTCGGTCTACATCCATTGCATCAGGATCTTTCACTATAAGTGACTTCACAGCTATTCCTCTTCCCTGAAGTAGTTGATTCATGTTGTTCCACTGTATTCCAATCTTTCGTACATAGTCATACTATTTATCCATGGTATCTAGTAGTTGTGTACTGTTGTATGCGGATTCGACTAGTTTTGTGGGTAAACCTTATAAAAAGTATGGCATCAAGGCATTATATTTAGTAATTTTTGCCTGTCTAGCCAGCATCTGGAATGTGTTTATATATTCATCGTACTTCTGGTTTTTAACTTTCAGCTTATTAAGCTCTCGAATTGCTTCTCCTGCTTCATCAGAGGTGATAAATCTGTCCTTGAATGCTTGTTCGAAGTCAGCCCACAGTCCAAGATTATTCCAGTGTTGTTCCATCCATAGATCAGCCCATTTCTCTGCTTCGGACAATCCTGAGTTGTAGTCTGTGGATCGCATATAAGATAGTGCGAATAGAATCCTTTTTTCATCGCTATTATAGACTGCTTGGTTGAGCATCAAGTATGCTCGTATATCTGCTAGCCATTTTCTAGCCCTGTTTGTTGCTCCTGTAAAGATAGGAGGCTTATTGATACTTATCTCTTTTAGGTAGACCTAAGGGTTCTGTTGGGGTCCAGGGGGTGGAACTGGAGGTAGACCTGGGGGTGGACCTGGGGGTGGAACTGGAGGTGGAACTGGAGGTGGAACTGGGGGTGGTGCGCTTCCTGGATTTCCGCTCATACTATTTCCTTGGTTGGTTCATTTTGGTTCAGGTGTTTCTATTTGGTTCAAGTCGCTTCTGGGTCTCTTTTCTGCTTTATTTGCTTTTACTATCCTGTCTGGAAGTACCCTAGCAAATTCTTCATATATTCTTTCCCAGTCTGGGTTCTCTTGATGAAAGTATTCTCGTCCTTCATTTTCAGGAATAGGTTCCCAATGGTTGGTTGCCCTATCGAAGTATAGTGCTCTAGTGTCAAGCCAAAAGAGCCCTTCCTCCCACCTAGTCCCTACTGGTGGTAACTTGATGTATTTCAAAATTTTGTTATGCTTAGACTTGATAAGTCAGCAAGATGTAGAGCTTGACCTAATGTTAAGGAAAACACTAAGTCTTGCAATTCGATGTTTGAGTTCAGAAGTTGTCAATCACTGAGTAAGACTCAACACTGTCTTAGTCAGGATGTTAGCAACAAGATCCTCTTGTGCTATCACTAGCAGATACGCTTAAGCCCTCTGTCCTGAGGTGTCAATCAGAATTGAGCAAGACTGTTGTGAACAACTTTAGTTCGATTAAGAAACAAGAGGTCAAGCTGAGGGGCTAAGTCAGATACAAGCCCTGTATAAATACTCTACTACTGCGCAGCAATATAACTATCACATGATTGTTATGAACGAGTCATATGGAGTCATAATGACACAATGCCACCTTGTGTATCAGTAAGCATGTGCTTGTGAGACAGGGGTAGTTAAGTGTGGGAGTCCGAGTAGATATAAAAGGAAGAATGAATAGAAACGAGTCATGTGGAGAAAAGAATAGGGGTCCCGCATATGTGCCTAGGTTTGTAACACTAATGAAGTTGTGATGAAAATAGCTCTAACAAGTAAGAATTGACTTCAGGAATCATCTAAAAAAGTATTCAATCTATAAATTAAACCCTTACTTAATTGTTTATTTTT
The DNA here is from genome assembly GCA_002287475.2 of Pyrrhoderma noxium. Taxonomy (NCBI): domain Eukaryota; kingdom Fungi; phylum Basidiomycota; class Agaricomycetes; order Hymenochaetales; family Hymenochaetaceae; genus Pyrrhoderma; species Pyrrhoderma noxium. Next base: position 608,311 of record CM008262.1, read on the forward strand.
TTATTTTAATTAAATTTTCTTATTTATACCTATGACTCTGGTAAGGAAAGCACTTGTATATTATAATTTATTACTATAAAAAAAAATAATTCTTTATTAATCTATTTTAAAGCTCTTAGTATTTATAATCCTATTTATTTATTTATTAGGCATTTTTTCTTTTCTATTCTACTCTTCTACTCACCTTCTTAACTATTAATTTCAAATAATATATACTTAGATAATTTTATTTAAATTATAGTTAAGGATAATTGTGTTTAAAGAAAGGGTAATATTATAAATCTAAGCACATATGTGGGACCTCTATTTTTTCTCTATATAACTCATTTTTATTCATTTTTTCTTTTATATCTACTTAGACTCCCACACTTATTTACTCCTATTTCATAAATATATATTTATTGATATATGAGGAGATATTGTATTATTATGACTCTATATAACTTATTTATAATAATCATATGATAGTTATATTACTGTATAGTAGTAGAGTATTTATATAAAACCTGTACTTGACTTAGCCTCTTAGCTTGATCTCTTGTTTTTTAATTGAACTAAGTTATTTATAATATTCTTGCTCAATTCTAATTAATACTTTAAGACAGAGGGCTTAAATATATCTACTAGTAATAATAAAATAGTGTTAAATCTTACTTAGTGATTAATAACTTCTATACTTGAATAATAAATTGCAAAACTTAGTATTTTCCCTAACATATATATTATATAAACATTACTTAATAGATTATATTCTATTATTTATGTAGTGTTGGTGTTTTTGGCTATTCTTTTATTTTAGTCTGTCTAATTTATTTTTATTTAAAAAAGCTACTAAATCTTAGATTACTCAATCCTTTGTTATTCTAGTTATTATTCTAGTTATTGTTATTTCTTAGTTTTTAAGTTTTATTTAAGTTTTTTTCTATACTATAGTTTTAACTAATATATTCTTTCTTTTTATAATTAAAGTATTTCTTTATTATAAGTGCCTTTATAGTTATTTCCTTTTTTTTAAAGTAACTAATTTATATTATTTCATTATATTTTAATATTTTATATATAATTATAGTATTTATCTATTATATTTAATAGTTGTGTACTATTATATACTAATTTAACTAGTTTTATGAATAAGCTTTATAAAAAGTATAGTATTAAAGTGTTATATTTAGTGATTTTTATTTATCTTACTAGTATTTAAAATATATTTATATACTTATTATATTTCTAGTTTTTAACTTTTAGCTTATTAAACTCTCAAATTGTTTTTTTTACTTTATTAAACTCTCAAATTACTTTTTTTACTTTATTAAAAGTTATGAATTGATTCTTAAATACTTATTCAAAGTTTACTTATTGTTTAATATTGTTTTAATATTGTTTTATCTATAGATTTACTTATTTCTCTACTTTAAATAACTTTATATTATAGTTTATAAATTATATATAAGATAATGTAAATAGAATCTTCTTTTTATCATTATTATAGACTACTTAATTAAATATTAAATATATATTATGAGTAGACAATAATGTATATTAATTTTTTTTTATATCTTTTACTTTTCTCTCTTCTTACTATTTAAGGCTAAAGGCCAATCTTTCCTTTCTTGGACATTTGTCAATCATATAACTTATACAAGCTATATATATAATTTTCTCATATATACTATTATTCTTGTACTCTAACAGTATATAAGGTTATCTAGTAGCTTATATATAACTTAGTTTTATTCTTATTTTATTTTAATGCCTCTATATATTTATTTTCTTTACTTTGTAGCTCCTATTTAGTACTTATCAGGTGTGAGGTCCTTCTAGTTATTGACACAACTCTAATCTCCACAGTTTATAGCAGACAAGTAAAAACTATAGATAATTAACTTACTCACTTATATAAATAACTTATAATAGCTAATCAAGTAATAAGCTACTATGATTGCTAACTTATAGAACTAGCAAACTACTGCTGCTACTTAGAACCCTACTCTTATTCCAGCTTCTGTCCCTACTCCTGCCCCTATATCTAAACTCTTTAAAGTCTATATTACTAAACCTTTTGATTTTAATAATAATGGCTATGATACCTTCAAACGAGCAATAGAATTCTACTTGCTAGCAGCTTGTTAAGACTTTGCTATAAAGCAAGACTAGATTTTATTTATCCTCTTATATATAAAAGGAGAACATATAGGTACCTAGGCCCAAAACTATCAAGCTAACTATATTAATTAGGAGCATCAAACTTTTGTTCACTTATTTAATAAATTCATAGATAGGCTTAACAAAGCCTTTACAGACCCTAACTAAGCAGCAAATACATAATGTAAGCTTAGTAATCTATAACTAGGTAAGAAGTTATATAATAAGTTTTTCTAGCAGTTCAAAATTCATATATAAAAAGCTAAATATAACTCTTAGACTTATCAGACTTATTTAGTCTTATTTTTAAAGATAGCCTTACTCTTGGAGGCTATTACATATATTCTAAACTCTTGTTCTAAGTCAGTTACTTATAAAGCCTAAAAAACATAAGCCCTAATATATAAAAAGATAGAACTAGAAAAAAAGGCTATTCACTACTTTTTCTCAGTTTTTAGCTTTAAACCTCATAACTCTCAAAATCAGCCCCCACCCTACTCTAACCCTACTAAAACAGATATAAGTATTAGACAGAATAGCATAGAAATTATATATACAGGTACTAGATAGCCTATAAATGTCTTTATTAGATAAGCTCATTATAGAGAAGCATACTACTTATATAGCAAAACTAGATATTTTGTATGTAAATGTCTTAATCAGAAAATACAGATTAAAGCAGTTCTTTATACTATAACTGATAAGGAAAGACAAGTATGGGTAAATAAAGTGAAAAAGTTAAATAAGAGCAGTATTGAAGAGAAGTAGACTATTAAAGAGACTCCACTTAAAGAGAATTTTATAGAAGCTTAAGTATAAACATGGTATATAAGGGCAATAACTTAGCTTTTTTATTTTTATGGCCAATTTCTGAAAAAATAGATAAAAACACTAATATAAAATCACAAAATATAAAAACCTCTATAAAAATTGTTGTATTTCTAACCTTATAAAAGTTTTTAACAATTTTTTTTCTTCTACATCAAATGAAATTATTTATTCTTCTAAATTTTTGGCTGAGTCATTAAAACCCATAAAATCAAAAACATGTCGACAGGATCTATTGGTTCCTTTTTCTAACTCCTGGGTAGTTAAGAGAATTAAGGAGGATTTCAATGACTAAGTACAACCAGTGTTACTCTTTTTAGTGTGTGAAAAGAGAAATAAGGAAGTGATAAATGAACTTGTTGAGTTTATATATTAACTAAGTATAAAGAATGTGGAGGTAGCAGTTAGAACCTTAAAAGAACCAATTTGCTTTATTAAGAGAGATAGAAGAAAGTAGTTAACACTTCTAGTTATGGTTATAAGGCTAGATAACAACTTTTGGACAGACACACAAGCACTTGTAGATAGTGGATGCACTAAATCTTGTATTAACTAACAGTTCATTATTAATCATAAGATTCCTACTAAATAAATACCCCTTGTAATACCAGTTTATAATACAAATAGCACTCTCAATAAAAATAGGTCTATTAAAGAATTTGCTATATTATAATTAGCAATTAATAACCACTATGAGTATATCAACCTTACTATCATAGAGTTAGAAGACATGACTTATTTTTAGGACATAATTGGTTAAAAATCCATAATCTCTCAATTGATTAAATAAATACAATCCTATCTTTTGATTGCTACTTAAAAACTTATGGATACTAAGACAGCTCAAAACTTGATAAACTTAATTAAGATATGAACTATAAATAGGACAAAAAGGACTAAATCTTTTTCTTTGACTAGAATAACTATGTAGAAAAGACTTATCAAGTTAATTGGTTATTCAAACTAGAGACAGTCTTAGATTATATCAAAGAATTTCCTGAAGTTTTTAGTAAGGAAGAATTTGATTATTTACCCAAAAGACACTCTTAAAACTATACAATTGAGCTAACTCTTGAGTTTACCCTAGTTAATTGCAAGATTTACCTATTTAACTATAAAGAACAACAAGTCCTAGATGAGTTTCTAGCTAAAAATCTCCAAAATAGTTATATTTACTCTTCTAAGTTACCTATAGTATCTCTATTCTTTTTTATAAAGAAAAAAGATGGCAAACTATATCTAGTGCAAGATTATTATAAGTTAAACTAAGGAATAATAAAGAATAAGTATCTATTGCCCTTGATTTAAAAGCTTATTAATAAAACTAAGCAAGCTAAGTACTTTACTAAGTTAGATATTTATTAGGAATATAATAATATTTAAATCAAAGAAGGAGATAAATAAAAAACAGTCTTCAAGACCAATTAAGAGCTATTTATATTACTAACCTAGGCACACATACGGGACCCCTATTCTTTTCTCTATATGACTCATTTCCATTCATCTTTCCTTTTATATCTGTTCAGACTCTCACACTCACCTACCCCTATTTTATAAATACATGCTTACTAATACATAAGGTAACATTGTATCATTATGACTCTACATAATTTGTTCATAATAATCATGTGATAGTTATATTACTATGCAGTAGTAAAGTATTTATATAGGGCTTGTAGCTGACTTAGCCCCTCAGCTTGACCTCTTGTTTCTTAATCAAACTAAAGTTATTTACAACAGTCTTGCTCAATTCTGATTGATACCTTAGGACAGAGAATTTAAGCACATCTGCTAATGATAGCATAAGAGGATCTTATTGCTAATATCCTGACTAAGATAGTGTTGAGTCTTACTCAATGATCGACAACTTCTGAACTTGAACAACAAATTGCAAAACTTAGTGTTTTCCTTAACATTAGGTTAAGCTCTACATTTTACTGATTTATTAAGTCCAAGTATAACAAAATTTCGAAACATATCAAGTTACTACCAGTAGAGACTAGATAGGAGAAAGGGCTCTTTTGGCTTGATACTAGGGCACTATACTTCGATAAAGCAACCAACCATTGGGAACCTATTCCTAAAGACAAAGGACAAGAATATTTTTATTGAGAGAACCTAGACTAGAAAAAGATATACAAGGAATTTGCTAAAGTACTTCTAGACAGGATAGTAAAAGCAAATAAAGCAGAAAAGAGACTAAGAAGCAACTCAAACTAGATTGAAACACCTGAACTAAAGTGAACAAACCAAGGAAATAGAATGAGTGGAAACTCAGGAAGTATTGCACCCCTAGTTCCACCCCAAGGTCTACCCCCAGTTCCACCTCTAGTTCTACCCTCTGGCCCTCAACAGAACCCCCAGGTCTACATAAAGGAGATAAATATTAATAAGCCTCCTATTTTTATAGGAACAACAAATAGAGCTAGAAAATGGCTAGTAGACATATGAGCATACTTAATACTTAATCAAGTAGTTTATAATAATGATGAAAAGAGGATCCTATTCATATTATCTTATATGCAATCAATAAACTACAACATAGGATTGTCCAAAGCAGAGAAATAGGCTGATCTATGGATGGAATAACACTGGAATAACCTTGGACAGTGGGCAGACTTCAAACAAGCATTCAAAGATAGGTTTATAACTTCTAATAAAGTAAGAGAAGCAATTTGAGAGCTTAATAAGCTAAAAGTCAAAAACCAAAAGTACAATGAGTACATAAACACATTCCAAATGCTAGCTAAACAGGCAAAAATTACCAAATATAATGCCTTGATGCCATACTTCTTACAAGGTTTACTTACAAAGCTAGTCAAATCTACATACAATAGTATATAACTACTAGATACAATAGATAAATAGTATGACTATGTATGAAAGATTGGAATACAATAGAATAATATGAATCAGTTACTTTAGAGAAGAGAAATAACTGTAAAGTTACCTACAGTAAAAAATCCTAATGCAATAGATGTAGACCAAGTTTAACTATTGAAGAATCAGAGAATAGAGTATCTAAAAGAAGGGAAATGTTTTAATTGTGGAAAGAAGGGACATATTAGTCAAAACTGTAACATAGAAAGGAACTCAAATAGAATCTGGAGACTAAGGAACAATAACAACTGGAACAATAACTAGAATAACCAGAGATCAAGTAATCTAAGGCCTAGTAGTTTCTTTAAATAGAGACAGGTCAGACAGACTGAAACAGAAGAATAGCTAGAAGCACTAGCACCACAAATAATGGAATATAGTCTATCAAATAAAGCTTGTGCAGCATATATAGCAACTCTCTTAGGAGGAATAACTAAAGAAGAATGAAACAGTATCTTCAGTAAACTTAATGAATAGGGTTTTTAATAGGGAGACATAGTTCAATGTTACAATCTCTTGATATATAAGTTTCTTGTATAATTGTTTGTGATCCCAATACAAATGCTCTTACTATCTCTATAATAATAAATACAGAAGACAAAAGCATTGAAACCACAGCTCTTATAGATTGTAGAGCAGAAGAAACCTTTATTCATAAAGAATTAGTAAAATAACACTAACTACTAACTTATGCACTGAATAGACCTATTATAGCTTAAAATGTGGACAATACAATTAATAAGAAAAGTGTTATTACTAGATATACCAAGTTGAATCTAGGATTTAACACAACAGATGAATAGCTTTTAATAATAAACACAGACAAATCCCCAATCATACTAGGACTACTATGGTTAAAATAGGTGAATCCTTAGATAGATTGGGCAAATAGAAGCATTGAATTATCAAAACACATATTATGATCTTTAGCTATATCTAAAGTAACTTTTGCAACAACTCTGGCTTAAAATATAAAAGATAATGAACCTCATACTATACCACCAGAGTATAGGGATTTTAAAGATGTATTTGATAAAGCACAAACAAACCAACTACCACTCTCTCAAAGCTATAACTATGTAATAGAGCTCAAATTGGACTTTGTACCAAAGAATTGTAAAGTGTATCCACTAATATTAAAAGAGGAGGAAACACTAGACATATTTTTACAGGAAAACTTAAAAAAAGGATTTATTCGACTATTAACATTGCCACAAGTATTTTTATTCTTCTTTATTGGAAAGAAAGATGGAACACTATGACCTATACAGAATTATAGACTACTAAATGAAGCAACAATCAAGAATACGTATCCATTACCACTAGTTAGTGATTTACTAGACCAAATAAAAGGATATAGATTCTTTACAAAACTAGACTTACGAAACAGTTACAATAATATATGAATCAAAGATGGGGACCAATAGAAAGTGGCATTCAAAATAGCTAGAGGACTATATGAACTTATGGTCATGTACTTTGGACTCTGCAATTTACTAGCCACATTTTAAGCCTTTATAAATAATGTCTTTCATGAACAAAAACAGAAAGGAGGACTACTCATTTATATAGACAATTTGCTTATTATGGGTCAAACAATTATAAAACTGCAAAAATGAACAAAGGAGATCTTACAAGTTTATTGAAACTATAGACTATCAATAAAGATCAAGAAATGTGTGTTCCATAGGCAGGAAGTTGAATACCTAGAGCTTATAATCAAACCAAACTATATTGTGACAAACTCTACTAAACTTAAAAGAATACTCAAGTAGCTATTATCTAAGAAACCCAAAAATATATATTAGTTCTTAGGATTCTGTGAATTCTATAGGAAATTTATACAAGAATACTCTTAGATTATATGACCATTGGAAAAGCTTAAACAAGTTAAAATAGTATAGGAATAGAGTAAAGAAGTATAATAAGTATTTGATACATTAAAAGAACACTTTTTGAACTCATCAATGCTACTAGTACCTGATAAGACAAAGCCTTTCATACTAGAAACTAATGCATCTCTCAAAGCATAGGGAGCAGTATTAAAGCAATACAATTATAATAAAGAACTTAAAACATGCTCTTATTTGTTAAAAGCCTTTAACCTAGCTAAAAAAAACTATCAAATATATGATCAAGAGTTATTAGCAATTGTACGAGCTCTCGAAACCTGGAGACACTACTTATTGGGCACCTTACACCCTGTTACAATATAGTGTGATCATCAAAATTTAACTTATTACAAGAACCCACAAAAGTTAACTCCTCGACAATGATGATAGCACTTTTTTTTGTCACAGTTTAATATCTATATCATATATGTTCCAGGAACAAAAATGATATAGTCTAATGCCCTATCATAATAGCCAGAGTATAATCAAACAGAAAAGGAGGAAAGAATTACTATGCTACTAAAAAACACTTTTGGTCATGATCTAGACCTCGACTATCTAATAAGAGACAACTATAAGTACTCTAATGATGGAGACATTATTCAAATCTCTGTAATAGACATCGAACTATAACAAAGGATCAAACAGAGCTTAAAAGAAGATCAGATAGCACAACAAGTTATTAAAGGACTTACAGAAAAGGAATTAACCCCACTAAAATAAGAGCTAGCAGAGTGGAAATATAACAATGAACTACTGTCATTCAAAAACCAAATATACATACCAGCAAATCTTAGGCTAAAATAAGGACTGCTTAAATCATACTATGATTTACTATCACAAGGACATCTAGGAATCTTTAGAACTATAGCAAATATACAAAGATACTATTGGTGGCTAGGAATGCATACATTTGTCAAGAGTTATGTACAGAGATGTGCACTATATCAACAAATGAAAGTCAATACATACCTATCAGTACCTCCTTTTATACCTATTAAAGCTGATCCTCATGCATATCCATTTTTAACAGTTACTATAGACTTTATCACTAATTTACCAGAATTAAATGGATATAATGTGTTATATATAATAGTGGACTATGATTTAACAAAAGCAATAGTTCTTATCTCATACTCAAAAACAATTGATGTAATTGAAACAGCAAGACTTTATCATGATAACATATATTGAAGATTTAGACTTCCTAACAGAATAATATCAGATAAAGAACCACAATTCTCATTACAAGTATTCCAAGAAATGAACAAATGATTAGGAGTCACACCATCTATATTAACAGCCTTTTACTCATAGATAGATAGATAAACAGAAAGAACAAACCAGAAAATCGAAGCCTACTTATGAATCTATTGCTCTAATCACCCTGAAATCTGGACAGAACATCTACCATTAATGGAGTTCTTATATAATAACCATGTCCACTCAGTGACAAAATAGACACCTTTCTCACTATTACTTGGATATCAACCACGAGCAATACCATACGTAATAGAAGACACCAATATCCCCTCCTTATCAGAATGATTGAAACAGCTAAATCAACAAAGAAGTGAAGCACTAGCAGCACATGAACTAGCTCATGCATTAATGGCACAAAGAATTTAATCAAAGTTCAAACCATTCAAAAAAGGAGATCTAGTCTGGCTCAAAGCAAAGAATATCAACTTAGGGGTATTACATCGGAAATTAAAGCCAAAATGAGAAGGACTATTTCTTATTACTAAAGTGATATCTCCATAGGCTTACAAATTACAGTTACCAAAACAATAGAAAATTTTCCCTGTTTTCCACACTTGCCTTCTATCTCTATACAAAGCTACTGAAGTACATAGTCCTAGCTATTTAAAACCCTCACCTGATATTATAGAAGGAGAGGAAGAATATGAGATAGAAGTAATTGTAGGATACAGCCTAAAAAATGCTCAAAAACCCTAAAAATTCTTAGTAAAATAGTTAGGATATCTATCATCAGAAAACACATGGTACAAACCAGAAGAACTATCATATACAAACAAGATTCTAGAGGAATATAAAAGGACTCATAATTTGCTGTAAAAAACCCTAGCAAACAAGACAACTACTGCTAAAACAAATATGCTTGCTATCTGCTACCTAAACATTATTATCCAAAAAGGCTGAAAAACTGAACCATTCTATTCATATTTTACCCCTTCCCAATTTTCAGTCTCCACAAACTCCTTATTCCTAACTCTAGACCCAAGTAACCCCCTTTACTTTGATAATAATGCTATACTATAAATGAAACAACAATTAGCCACTATTCTCTATATCTCAGACCAACTTATTATTACTCAAAACCAACAAAAAGAATTTTACCAAATCCTTTGAAGACCTACACATATACCACTTAATTACTGGCTAGATAACTTTGAAAGGTCTTGAGACCAGAGCAAAATTATACAAGGAGTACTCAATAAACTCAAGCACCAAACAACTAAGCTGAGAAAAGATATACAATACTACAAGAAAAGGGCAGCTAAAAGTATACAAGCAGCCTTTACCTTAGAATAAGCTAGCTATGTCTTAGGAAAGTTTATTATGAATAATGCATTGTTCTCATCTAAACAAAAGGATGCAGTCTACAATGAAGGTGACTTGTTGCCTGTTTATATATATGGAAAGAGAACTCAAGAAAACCCTTGCTATTTTGATGAAGAACTACCTAGTAAAGATAACAATAGTGACAAAGAAATAAAGGATAACAAGGTAGATAAAGAAAACAAAGAAAACATACCTGATAGTGAACCTCCTAGAGCACTGGCTAATAATAAAGCTATCCAAACCTTACCAATACAAGAAGAAGAGTATAGTTGGACTAGTGACTCTGACAAGTGTCAAATAACTATTATGAGCCACACATGAAGCTATGAAGGACAGGACCACACCATATTTAACTGCCCCCACTATACATATAGTAGCTGTCATAAACAAGCCCCAGGACATAGAATAGTTAAGTGCAAAAAATACTTCTACAAAGTATGCTAGGAACTGGCTCCAGGACATAATTGGTAGAGTTGCAATGAGAAAGGCTCTGACAAATAAAAGCCAGTTTCAGGAATTGCCTAAGAAGATATTGATCTACAAGTTTAAACTCTACTCAATTGCTTTATCTTTTATTTTCTTAATTAAGTTTTTTATATTTATGCCCATGACTCCAGCAAGGAAAGCACTTGTACACTATAATTCATTGCTGTAAAGAAAAGCAATTTCTCATTAATCTACTTTAAAGCTCTTAATGTTTATAACCCTATTTATTTATCTATTGGGCATTCCTTTCCTCTTCTTTTCTATTCCACTCCCCCTAACCACTTTCTCAACTATCAACTTTAAGCAATACATGCTTGGATAATTTTATTTAAATTGCAGTTGAGGACAACTGCGCTTAAAGAGGGGGTAATATTATAAATCTAGGCATATATGCAGGACCTCTATTCTTTTCTCCATATAACTCATTTCTATTTATCTTTCCTTTTATATCTATTTAGACTCTCACACTTACCTACTGTTACAAACCTAGGCACGTATGTGGGACCCCTATTCTTTTCTCCACATGACTCATTTCTATTCATTCTTCCTTTTATATCTACTCGGACTCCCACACTTAACTACCCCTATCTCATAAACACATGCTTACTGATACATGAGGTGACATTGTGTCATTATGACTCCACATGACTCGTTCATAATAAATATGTGATAGTTATATTGCTGTGCAGTAGTAGAGTATTTATACAGGGCCTATAGCTGACTTAGCCCCTTAGCTTGACCTCTTGTTTCCTAATTGAACTAAAGTTGTTCACAACAGTCTTGCTCAATTCTGATTGATACCTCAGGACAGAGGGCTTAAGCGCATCTGCTAGTGATAGCACAAGAGGATCTTGTTGCTAACATCCTGACTAAGACAGTGTTGAGTCTTACTCAGTGATCGATGACTTCTAAACTCGAATGACAAATTGCAAGACTTAGTGTTTTCCTTAACATTAGGTCAAGCTCTACATCTTGCTGACTTATCAAGTCTAAGCATAACAAAATTTTGAAATATATCAAGTTACCACCAGTAGGGACTAGGTGGGAGGAAGGGCTCTTTTGGCTTAATACTAGAGCACTATACTTCAATAGGGCAACCAACCATTGGGAACCTATTCCTGAAAACGAAGGACGAGAATACTTTCATCGAGAGAACCCAGACTGGGAAAGAATATATGAAGAATTTGCTAGGGTACTTCCAGACAGGATAGTAAAAGCAAATAAAGCAGAAAAGAGACCCAGAAGTGACTCGAACCAAATAGAAACACCTAAACCGAAACAAACCAACCAAGGAAACAGTATGAGCGGAAATCCAGGAAGCGCACCACCCCCAGTTCCACCTCCAGTTCCACCCCCAGGTCCACCCCCAGGTCTACCTCCAGTTCCACCCCCTGGACCCCAACAGAACCCTCAGGTCTACGTAAAGGAGATAAGCATCAATAAGCCTCCTATCTTTACAGGAGCAACAAACAGAGCTAGAAAATGGCTAGCAGACGTACAAGCATACTTGATGCTCAATCAAGCAGTCTATAACAATGATGAAAAAAGGATTCTATTTGCACTATCCTATATGTGATCCACAAACTATAACTCAGGATTGTCTGAAGCAGAGAAATGGGCTGATCTATGGATGGAACAACACTGGAATAATCTTGGACTGTGGGCTGACTTCGAACAAGCATTCAAGGACAGATTTATCACCTCTGATGAAGCAGGAGAAGCAATTCGAGAGCTTAATAAGCTGAAAGTCAAAAACCAGAAGTACGACGAGTACATAAACACATTCCAGATGCTGGCTAGACAGGCAAAAATCACTGAATATAATGCCTTGATGCTATACTTCTTACAAGGCTTACCCACAAAACTAGTCAAATCTGCATACAACAGTACACAACTACCAGATACCATGGATAAATGGTACGACTATGTACGAAAAATTGGAATACAGTGAAACAACATGAATTAGCTACTCCAGAGAAGAGGAATAACTGTAAAGTCACCTACAGTGAAAGACCCTGATGCAATGGATGTAGACCAAGTTCAACTGTCGAAGAATCAGAGAACAGAGTACCTAAAGAAAGGGAAATGTTTTAATTGTGGAAGGAAGAGACATATTAGTCAAAACTGTAACACAGAAAGGAACTCGAATGGAACCTGGAGACTGAGAAACAGTAGTAACTGGAACAATAACCAAAATAACCAGAATAACCAGGGATCGAGTAATCCAAGACCTAGTGGTTTCTTTAAATAGAGACAGGTCAGACAGACTGAAACAGAAGAACAGCCGGAGGCACCAGCACCACAAATGATGGAATATGGTCTATCAAGTAAAGCTCGTGCAGTGCATATAGCAACTCTCTTAAGAGGAATAACTAAAGAAGAACGAAACAGCATCTTCAGCGAACTTAATAAACAGGGTTTTTAATAGGGAGACATAGTTCAATGTTACGATCTCCTGATGTACAAATTTCTCATGTAATTGTCTATGATCCAAATACAAGTGCTCTTACTATCCCCATAACAATAAACATGAAAAATGAAAGCATCGAAACTATAGCCCTCATAGATTGTGGAGCAGAAGGAACCTTTATTCATAAAGAACTAGTAAAACAACACCAACTGCCAACCTATGCGCTGAATAGACCTATTATAGCTCAGAACGTGGACAATACAATCAATAAGGAAGGTGTTATCACTAGATACACCAAGTTGAACCTAGGACTTAATATAACAGATGAACAGCTTTTAATAACAAACACAGGCAAATCCCCAATCATACTAGAACTACCATGGTTAAAACAAGTAAATCCTCAGATAGATTGGGCAAATGGAAGTATCGAATTACCAGAACACGTACTATGATCCTTGGCTATATCTAAAGTAACCTTTGCAACAACTCTGGCTCAAAATGTAAAAGACAATGAACCTCATACTATACCACCAGAGTACAGGGACTTCAAAGACGTATTTGATAAGGCACAAACAAACCAACTACCACCCTCTCGAAGCTATAACTATATAATAGAGCTCAAATTGGACTTTGTACCAAAGAATTGCAAAGTGTATCCACTAATGTTAAAAGAGGAGGAAGCACTGGACACATTCTTATAGGAAAACTTGGAAAAAGGATTTATTTGACCATTGACATCACCACAAGCCTCCCCATTCTTCTTTGTTGGAAAGAAAGATGGAACACTATGGCCTATACAGGATTACAGACTATTAAATAAAGCAACAATTAAGAATACGTACCCATTACCACTGGTTAGTGATCTACTAGACCAAATAAAAGGATATAAATTCTTTACAAAACTAGACTTACGAAACGGCTATAATAACATACGAATCAAGGATGGAGAATAATGGAAAGCAGCATTCAAAACAGCTAGAGAATTATATGAACCGATGGTCATGTACTTTGGACTTTGCAATTCACCAGCCACATTTCAAGCCTTTATGGATGATGTCTTTCATGAACAAAAACAGAAAGGAGGACTACTTATCTACATGGACGATTTGCTTATCATGGGCCAAACAATTATGGAACTGCAAGAACGAACAAAGGAGATTTTACAAGTTTGTCGAAACCACAGACTGTCAATAAAGATTGAGAAATGTGTGTTTCACAGGCAGGAGGTTGAATACTTAGGGCTTATAATCAAACCAAATCATATTGCAACAGACCCTACTAAACTTAAAGGAATACTCGAGTGGCTATTACCTAAGAAACCCAAAGATATACATTGATTTTTAGGATTCTGTAGATTCTATAGGAAATTTATACAAGGATACTCTCAGATTACACAACCATTGGAAAAGCTTAAACAAGTTAAAGCAATATGGGAGTGGAGTAAAGAAGCACAACAAGCATTTGACACATTAAAAGAATGTTTCTCGAACCCATCAATGCTACTAGTACCCGATAAAACAAAGCCTTTTATACTAGAAACTGATGCATCGCTCGAAGCATGGGAAGCAGTATTAAGGCAATATAATCATAATGGAGAACTCAAAGCATGCTCTTATTTATCAAAAGCCTTTAACCCAGCTGAAAGAAACTAGCAATATATGATCGAGAGTTATTAGCAATTGTACGAGCTCTCGAAACCTGGAGACACTACTTATTAGGCACTCCACATCCTGTTACAATATGGTGTGATCATCAAAACTTAACTTATTACTGTTACAAACCTAGGCACGTATGCGGGACCCCTATTCTTTTCTCCACATGACTCGTTTCTATTCATTCTTCCTTTTATATCTACTCAGACTCCCACACTTAACTACCCCTGTCTCACAAGCACATGCTTACTGATACACGAGGTGGCATTATGTCATTATGACTCCATATGACTCGTTCATAACAATCATGTGATAGTTGTATTGCTGCGCAGTAGTAGAGTATTTATACAGGGCCTGTAGCTGACTTAGCCCCTCAGCTTGACCTCTTGTTTCTTAATTGAACTAAAGTTGTTCACAACAGTCTTGCTCAATTCTGATTGATACCTCAGGACAGAGGGCTTAAGCGCATCTGCTAGTGATAGCACAAGAGGATCTTGTTGCTAACATCCTGACTAAGACAGTGTTGAGTCTTACTCAGTGATCGATGACTTCTAAACTCGAACATCGAATTGCAAGACTTAGTGTTTTCCTTAACATTAGGTCAAGCTCTACATCTCGCTGACTTATCAAGTCCAAGCATAACAAAATTTCGAAATACATCAAGTTACCACCAGTAGGGACTAGGTGGGAGGAAGGGCTCTTTTGGCTTGACACTAGAGCACTATACTTCGATAGGGCAACCAACCGTTGGGAACCTATTCCTGAAAACGAAGGATGAGAATACTTTCATCAAGAGAACCCAGACTGGGAAAGAATATACAAAGAATTTGCTAGAGTACTTCCAGACAGGATAGTAAAAGCAAATAAAGCAGAAAAGAGACCAAGAAGCGACTCAAACCAAATAGAAACACCTGAACCGAAACGAACCAACCAAGGAAACAGTATGAGCAGAAATCCAGGAAGTGCACCACCCCCAGTTCCACCTCCAGTTCCACCCCCAGGCCCACCCCCAGGTCTACCTCCAGTTCCACCCCCTGGACCTCAGCAGAACCCTCAGGTCTATGTAAAGGAGATAAGCATTAATAAGCCTCCTATCTTTACAGGAGCAACAAACAGAGCTAGAAAATGGCTAGCAGACGTACAAGCATACTTGATGCTTAATCAAGCAGTCTATAACAATGATGAAAAAAGGATTCTGTTCGCATTATCCTATATGCGATCAACAGACTATAATGCAGGATTATCTGAAGCAGAAAAATGGGCTGATCTATGGATGGAACAACACTGGAACAACCTTGGACTATGGGCCGACTTTGAACAAGCATTCAAGGATAGATTCATCACCTCTGATGAGGCAGGAGAAGCGATTCGAGAGCTTAATAAGCTGAAAGTCAAAAACCAGAAGTACGACGAGTACATAAATACGTTCCAGATGCTGGCTAGACAGGCAAAAATTACTGAATATAATGCCTTGATGCCATACTTCTTACAAGGTCTACCTACAAAACTAGTCGAATCTGCATACAACAGTACACAACTACCAGATACCATGGATAAATGGTACGACTATGTACGAAAAATTGGAATACAGTGGAACAACATGAATCAGCTACTTCAGGGAAGAGGAATAACTGTAAAGTCACCTACAGTAAAAGATCCTGATGCGATGGATGTAGACCGGGTTCAACTGTCGAAGAATCAGAGAACAGAGTACCTAAAGGAAGGGAAATGTTTTAATTGTGGAAGGAAAGGGCACATCAGTCGGAACTGTAACACAGAAAGGAACTCAAATGGAACTTGGAGACCAAGAAACAATAATAACTGGAACAATAACCAGAATAACCAGAACAACCAGGGATCGAGTAATCCAAGGCCTAGCGGCTTCTTTAAACAAAGACAGGTTAGACAGACTGAAACAGAAGAACAGCCGGAAGCACCAGCACCACAAATGATGGAATATGGTCTATCAAGCAAAGCTCGTGCAGCACATATAGCAACTCTCTTAGGAGGAATAACTGAAGAAGAACGAAACAGTATCTTCAGCGAACTTAATGAACAGGGTTTTTGATAGGGAGACGTAGTTCGATGTTACGATCTCCTGATGTACAAGTTTCTCGTGTAATTGTCTGCGATCCAAATACAAGTGCTCTTACTATCCCCATAACAATAAACATGAAAGACGAAAGCATCGAAACCACAGCTCTCATAGATTGTGGAGCAGAAGGAACCTTTATTCATAAAGAACTAGTAAAACAACACCAACTGCCAACCTATGCACTGAATAGACCCATCATAGCTCGAAATGTGGATAATACAATCAATAAGGAAGGTGTTATTACTAGATACACCAAGTTAAATCTGGGACTTAACACAACAGACGAACGGCTTTTAATAACAAATACAGGCAAATCCCCAATCATACTAGGACTACCATGGTTAAAACAAGTAAATCCTCAGATTGACTGGGCAAATGGAAGCATTGAATTACCGGAACACATATTACGATCCTTGGCTATATCTAAAGTAACTTTTGCAACAACCCTGGCTCAAAATATAAAAGACAATGAACCTCATACTATACCACCAGAGTACAGGGACTTTAAAGACGTATTTGATAAAGCACAAACAAACCAACTACCACCCTCTCGAAGCTATGACCATGCAATAGAGCTCAAATCGGACTTTGTACCAAAGAATTGCAAAGTGTATCCACTGACATTAAAAGAGGAGGAAACACTGGATGTATTCTTACAGGAAAACTTGGAAAAGGGATTTATTCGACCATCAACATCACCACAAGCCTCTCCATTCTTCTTTGTTGGAAAGAAAGATGGAACACTACGGCCTATACAGGATTACAGACTACTAAATGAAGCAACAATCAAGAATACGTACCCATTACCACTGGTTAGTGATCTACTAGACCAAATAAAAGGATATAGATTCTTTACAAAACTGGACTTACGAAACGGCTACAATAACATACGAATTAAGGATAGAGACCAATGGAAAGCAGCATTCAAAACAGCTAGAGGACTATATGAACCAATGGTCATGTACTTTGGACTTTGCAACTCACCGGCCACATTTCAAGCTTTCATGGATGATGTTTTTTATGAACAAAAACAGAAAGGAGGACTACTCATCTACATGGACGATTTGCTTATCATAGGTCAAACAATTGAGGAACTGCAGGAACGAACAAAGGAAATCTTACAGATTTGTCGAAACCATAGACTATCAATAAAGATTGAGAAATGCGTGTTTCATAGGCAGGAAGTTGAATACCTAGGGCTTATAATCAAACCAAACCATATTGCAACAGACCCTACTAAACTTAAAGGAATACTCGAATGGCCACTACCTAAGAAACCTAAAGATATACATCGATTCTTAGGATTCTGTGGATTCTATAGGAAATTCATACAAGGATACTCTCAGATTACACGACCATTGGAAAAGCTTAAACAAGTTAAAGCAGTATGGGAATGGAGTAAAGAAGCACAACAAGCATTCGATACATTAAAAGAACGCTTTTCGAACCCGTCAATGCTACTAGTACCTGACAAAACAAAGCCTTTCATACTAGAAACTAATGCATCTCTTGAAGCTTGGGGAGCAGTATTAAGGCAATATGATCATAACGGAGAACTCAAAGCATGCTCTTATTTATCAAAAGCCTTTAACCCAGCTGAAAGAAACTACCAAATATATGATCGAGAGTTATTAGCAATTGTACGAGCCCTTGAAACCTGGAGACACTACCTATTAGGCACCCCACACCCTGTTACGATATGGTGTGATCATCAAAATCTAACTTATTACAAGAACCCACAAAAGTTAACTCCTCGGCAACGACAATGGCACCTCTTTCTATCACAGTTTAATATCCATATCATGCATGTCCCAGGAACAAAAATGATACAGTCTGATGCTTTATCACAATGGCCAGGATATAATCAGACAGAAGAGGAGGAAAGAATTACTATGCTACCAGAAAACACCTTTGGTTATGATCTAGACCCTGACTATCTAATAGGAGACAATTATGGATACTCAAATGACGGAGACATTATTCAAATCTCTGTAATAGATACCGAACTACAACAAAAGATTAAGAAGTGTCTAGAAGAAGATCAAGTAGCACAACAGGTCATTAAAGGGCTTACAGAAAAGGAATTAACTCCACTAAAACAAGAGCTAGCAGGATGGAAATACAACGATAAACTATTGTCTTTTAAAAACTGAACATACATACCAGCAAATCTCGAACTAAAACAAGAACTGCTCAAACTTTATCATGACTTACCATCACAAGGTCATCCAGGAATCTTCGGAACCACAGCCAACATACAAAGATATTTCTGGTGGCCAGGAATGCATGCATTTGTCAAGAGCTATGTACAGGGATGCGCACTATGTCAACAAATGAAAGTTAACACACACTCATCAGCACCTCCTCTTGCACCTATCAAAGCCGACCCTCATGCATATCCATTCTCAACAGTTACCATGGACTTTATCACTGACCTACCAGAGTCAAATGGATATAATGCATTATACGTAGTAATGGATCATGACCTAACAAAAGCAATAGTCCTTATCCCATGCACAAAGACAATTGATGCAATTGGGACAGCAAGACTTTATCATGATAACGTATATCGAAGATTCGGACTCCCTAACAGAATAATATCGGATAGAGGACCACAGTTTTCATCACAAATATTCTAGGAGATGAACAAACGATTAGGAGTCACATCATCTATGTCAACAGCCTTTCATCCACAGACAGATGGACAAACAGAAAGAACAAATCAGGAGATTGAAGCCTATCTACGAATCTATTGCTCCAATCACCCAGAAACTTGGACAGAACATCTACCGCTAATGGAGTTTTCACACAATAATCGGGTTCACTCAGTGACGAAACAAACACCATTCTCACTATTACTTGGATATCAACCACGAGCAATACCACATGTAATAGAAGACACCAATATTCCCTCCTTATCAGAACGATTGAAGCAGCTAAATCAACAGAGAAGTGAAGCACTGGCAGCACATGAACTAGCTCATGCACTAATGGCACAAAGAATTCAATCAAAGTTCAAACCATTCAAAGAAGGAGATCTAGTCTGGCTCGAAGTAAAGAATATCAACTTAGGGGTATTACATCGAAAACTAAAGCCAAAACGAGAAGGACCATTTCCCATTACTAAGGTGATATCTCCATGGGCTTATAAATTACAGTTACCGGAACAATGGAAAATTTTCCCTGTTTTCCACATTTGCCTTCTATCTCCATATAAAGCCACCGAAGCACATGGTCCCAGCTATTCAGAACCCCCACCTGATATTATAGAAGAGGAGGAAGAATATGAAATAGAAGCAATCGTGGGACATAACCCAAAGAATGCCCGAAAACCCCGAAAATTCTTAGTAAAATGGTTAGGATACCCGTCATCAGAAAACACATGGTACAAACCAGAGGAGCTATCACATGCAAATGAGATTCTAGACGAATATAAAAAGACTCACAATTTGCTGTAAAACCCCAGTAAACAAGATAACTACTGCTAAAACAAACATGCCTGCTATCCGCTATCTAGACACTATTACCCAAAGAGGCCAAAGAACTGAACGATCCTACCCACATTCTACCCCTTCTCAATCTCCAACCTCTACAGACTCTTTACTTCCAACCTTAGACCCAGGCGACCCCCCTTACTTTGACAGTAAAGCCACACTACAAATGAAACGACGACTAGCTGCTATCCTTTGTACCCCAGATCGACTCACTATTACTCGTAACCAGCAAAAAGAATTTTACCAAATCCTTCGAAGACCCACACATGCACCTCTTAACTACTGGCTAGACGACTTTGAAAGGTCTCGAGACCAGAGAAGAATCATGCAAGACGTACTTGATGAACTCGAGCACCAGACAACTAAACTAAGAAAAGACATAGAGCATCACAAGAAAAGGGCAGCTAAGAGTATGCAAGCAGCCTTTACTCTAGGACGAGCCAGCTATGTCTTAGGAAAGTTTATTATGGACGATGCACTGTTTCCACCTGATCGAAAGGATGCAGTCTATGACGAAGGTGACTTATTACCTGTATACATGCATGGAAAAGGAACTCGAGAGGACCCCTGCTACTTTGACGAGGAACTACCCAGTGAAGATGATGTTAATGACGAAGAAATGGAGGTTAACAAGATAGACGAAGAAAACAAAGAAAACATACCTGACAAAGAACCACCTAAGGTACGGTTCAGTGACGAAGTAGTCCAAACCTCGCCTGCACAAGAAGAAGAAGAAGAATACAGCTGGACTAGCGACAGTGATAAGTGCCGAGTAGCTATTATGAACCATATATGGAGCTGTGAAGGAGAAGACCACAAGATATTCGATTGCCCTCACTATACATGTGGTGAATGTGGTAAACAAGCCCCAGGACATGGAATGGTTGAGTGCGAAAAGTACTTCTGCAAAATGTGCCAAGAACCAGCTCCAGGACACAATTGGTGGAGTTGTGGCGAGGAGGGCTCTGACAAACAAGGACCAGTTTCAGGAATTGCCTAAAAGAAGGTATCGATCTATAAAGTTTAACCCCCACTCAATTACTTCGTCTTTCACTCTTTCTTGATTAAATTTTCTTATTTATGCCCATGATTCCGGCAAGGGAAGCACTTGTACATTATAATTCATTGCTGTAAAGGAAAGCGATTCCTCACTAATCTGCTTTAAAGCTCTTAGTGTTTATAACCCTATTTATTTATCTATTGGGCATTCCTTTTCTTTCTTTTTATTCCATCCCCCTACCCACCTTCTCAACTATCGACTTCAAGCAATACATGCTTGGATGATTTTATTTAAATTGCAGTTGAGGACAACTGCGCTTAAAGAGGGGGTAATGTTACAAACCTAGGCACGTATGTGGGACCCCTATTCTTTTCTCCACATGACTCGTTTCTATTCATTCTTCCTTTTATATCTACTTGGACTCCCACACTTAACTACCCCTGTCTCACAAGCACATGCTTACTGATACACGAGGTGGCATTGTGTCATTATGACTCCATATGACTCGTTCATAACAATCATGTGATAGTTGTATTGCTGCGCAGTAGTAGAGTATTTATACAGGGCCTGTAGCTGACTTAGCCCCTCAGCTTGACCTCTTGTTTCTTAATTGAACTAAAGTTGTTCACAACAGTCTTGCTCAATTCTGATTGATACCTCAGGACAGAGGCTTAAGCGCATCTGCTAGTGATAGCACAAGAGGATCTTGTTGCTAACATCCTGACTAAGACAGTGTTGAGTCTTACTCAGTGATCGACGACTTCTAAACTCGAACATCGAATTGCAAGACTTAGTGTTTTCTTAACACTCGTATTGCAGCACAATTGATGCCAGCTGCTTTCAATTCATTTTATAATCGTATTTTCTCATTCATTAACTTAATATCTCTTACTTTGACTCTTATTTTTGTATCTTTGTTTGTAGATTAAATTGTTTTATATTTTTAAAAAGTATGTTCTGGGTGGGACATGGATGGTGGCTTTACTCGGATATATTAGGCAACTAGTTACATAATCACATAAAAAATGAGGGACGCTTTTACGACGCGCGTTGCCCCTCCCCACTCACTTCTGCCACAGACCTTTATCTTCGGTCACGTGTGTCCGAAGATTCCCCATTGGGATCGGGGATCAGCAACCAACAGCGGGTGGTAATAACAAAAAAACTCGTTGATAAAAGAAAAAACTGGTTGGGTGAAAAAAGGGCTCATAATTCCAAGAGGGGTCAAAAA
The DNA here is from genome assembly GCA_002287475.2 of Pyrrhoderma noxium. Lineage (NCBI taxonomy): Eukaryota > Fungi > Basidiomycota > Agaricomycetes > Hymenochaetales > Hymenochaetaceae > Pyrrhoderma > Pyrrhoderma noxium. The sequence goes on from CM008262.1 coordinate 631,007, forward strand.
CTAGAGATAAAAAAGGCGACAGACGATAGAGGAGATAGACAATGGATAAACCGAAGACAGAGAAGATAGATGATAGAGAGAAAGATATAAAGGTAGAAGATAAAGGAAAAAGTATGGAAATTGGAGGAATAGAAGACGGAGTATAACTCGAAGAATACAGGTAAGCTCTAACAGCATCAGCATCAGCAATCCACAATTCACAAAAACGCAAAAAAACGAAAACAGAAACAGAAAACAAGTACCTCGAAATTCAAAAAAAAAAGTGAACGATAAAATCACGATTCCAACAACTCCCAACTCCCGACCTCAATTCCAATCCAGTTGCAGTCTCGTTCAAAATCCAACCATAAACACACACACGCACACAAACATAAACCTCCGTCTAACCATCCTCCTCAACCTTCCCAACCCCCATCGCCCAATCCCACCGAGTCCCCACCCCGCCCCACCTCCAATCCCGCCTCCGACCATCCCCATCCCAAGTCCAAACGCATGATGATGTGACGTATGCCCATGCCCATGTCCATGTCCATGTCCTACCATCCCATATGCGTTTGATGTTGTGGTTGATGATGCTGTGGTTGATGATACCAAGAAGAACCCAACTTATACCCAACACCGGACTCGTACTCGTACTCGTACTACCACCACCACTGCCACCAGAACTACTTAGACCACCACTACCACCCACCAGAACCGCCACTATTCGCATTCGACGAACCAGGAGTAAGAGGCGGGAGCGGTGGTGTAGAAGTAACGGCACCAGTATTAGTAGTAGGACTACCATCACAGCCGCATAATACGTCGCGTACTGCTGTTGCTGAGCCGTCTGATGATGGTGGTGCTGTTGTTGTTGATGATGGGTATGTATCGTAGGAGAAGTCGGCGAATGATGATGAGCGTGAGCATGATGTTGAGCCTGGTGGGTATGATGAGAAGCATGATGAGCATGAGTAGCAGCACTACCCGCCAGTCCCATCATCAATCCCATTTCCATTCGTCATCCCACTCCCATCCCATGGACGCCCACACCCACCCAACACCAACACCAACTCCCATCCCTACACCACCACCATTCACACCATCCACCCCACCAACACCAGACGTATCCATCGGCCCGTATCCACCCGTTGCGGCGGGAGTATAATAACCCCCTACTCCCAGTCCACCAGTAGCAGCAGAAGTTGTAGTAGCAGTACCAGTAGGCGCACTACACCATACCCATCTGTACCCATTCCAGCACCAGGACCACCCCCAACTACCCCCACCGAAGAAGAAGGTGTAGAATAAGCATCAGGAGGATATCCCACTAGACTCGTCGCTGTCCCTGCATTCACGCTCGGTCCCGAGGGTCCAGTAGGCGACACCGACACCTCCCCACCCATCCATCCTCTCTATCCCCATCCCCCCTATTCCCATACCACTCCCTCTATCCCCCATCCCCATCCCCGACCCAATACCCACACTCATCCAGAAGTCCCACCCCATAGTCATCCCATAACCCCGTACTCCCTCTCTCTCCTCCCGTTCCCGTTCTCGGTCCCGCTCTCGGTCCCGCGTACTCTCACGTTCCCTTTTCCTAGGTTCTTTACCCCAGCCACAACTGCATTCGACCCCACCGCAGTAGAAGACGAGGGATGACTATACGGTTCATACCGCTTCTTCCTTGTCGACCCCGACATCCCACTACCACCACCACCTCCTAACCCACCACTAAACTCCAGCAATGCTCAGTTTACATCTCTGTATCTGTCCATCGGTTTTCTCTCATGGAGCTATTCCTCTATACCCGATTCTCCTTTCATTCACATTCGAAGACTGTTGACTAGAGTGGATTTGTGTACAAAACTTTGAAGGACCTCAAACACCTTTCCTTGAGCTCTCTCTATATAATCATTGAGTGCATCAGCCTAACACCATATCTTGTGTCTATCCTTCCACGCCTTTTTTTATTAATTAGATGTATCTTCTGGACCTTTTTCTGAATAAAGCATGTTGATCACAAACGATACGTGCGTTTTGACTCGAAATACCCCATCATTCAAAACGGTTTGTTCCCACTCGGTTGGTCTCCGAGGCTCAAAAATATTGACACAAAGGGGGGGGAGAGGGTGAGGACTGTACCGAGTTTAAAAGGGTCAAAGTTCAACCTAATATGGACCTATATCCAGATTCAGACCTAGATTCGGATTTCTCTTACACAGGATCCCGAGTCCGGATATAATCATCAATTATTGTTCGTTAGCTGGGGACGCTCAAGTGGAGGGGAGATTAGAAGTCAAAATTAGATTTTGAAACCCGTTTAAATATTAGACCCCTTGGGTAATTGAAGTTTCATGGTAAGGAGAGGAGGGGATAACACATCCACGCCTACAGTCTACTTTATAGACTTCTCGTACCTCCCCCCTATAATCACCGATTTGACTAGTAAACTGCAAACGGAAAGGGCTTAACGAAGATTCAGAGGTAAAGGAAGAAATAATACGATACAGTTTCACTTCTACCAGGACAATAAGTCACAAATCATAGTCAACCCCAAGCCCAGATCCGAGTCCATGTGCAATATCCTAGTGTTAAACTTGAAAAGAGGGATAAATAATACCTGAAGTGGTAAACTCGCATTGTTTATCGCCGTTTTATTATTCTCCAGATAGTGCTTCGTAAAGAATTGAGAAATTCATGATATCTGTTCGAGGATAATACGGATTATTGCCTTTACCTCTTCACATGAATTCATATTACTGAAACATAGTATTTTCTCGCATACACAGGAATATTCGTTTCATTATCAATTGTTACATCAAATATTTATTTACAAAACATGATACTATTATTCTTCATGTTCATT